>JASXTE010000011.1:30002816-31202816 GCA_030280995.1 Hemileia vastatrix
AAAATGCTTTTTTTTTTTTTTTCGCTAGAACCTTTTTTCCCACACCATTAAAAAGTTATGGAAAAAGGAATTAAAAATATGACCAACTAGCCTATAATATACCTAACCCAACCAAGAATATACCTGTTGGGTAGATTTCACTTTGGTTGTAGTGTTTAGAATCAAAAGTGAACCTCGAATACCTTTGTCTGAATCTGCTCATAATACATCAAATCAGAATATTTGAGGACCTCACAATTATTATTATTATACTTAAGGAATATCCATATGGGTAGAGACTTTATAGAAAATCCACTCGTTTAACCCAGACTTGAGACTAGTTTGAGCAAAAGTTCATAGAGGCAAAAATGAAGCTCTAGTAGGTTTCGAATAAGACATAAATAGAGTTCACTCAGCTGACTTGATGCAGATTGGAGTCTTGTACAACCATATCGATAACGGTTGGTGCATCTATGCAAAAAAATCAAAACATTTAGACAGAATGATTGACATCTGACATAGAAAGTGACAAATTTTGTGGAATGCAAGCTAAATTTCCTGTCAAATGTCAATTGGTCTGTCCAAAGGTTTTGGAATTTTTCGCAAAACTGCACCAATCATTTCCGATATGGCTGTACCTTGAACTTTTCATACCTCGGCGGAATTTTCTGCAAAACTGAAAAAAAACTTAAGATTAACAATTAAAGCCAAGAGCTTTAGGTACAGCTATTTGGGAAAACCTTGCTCTTTTTTTGTCCCTCATCCCCCGTCAAAAGCCGCTTAAACTCATGTTTTTGCCTTACACTCCCCGTCAAAAACATGAGATTAAACCGCTTTTGGCGAGGGATGAGGGGCAAAAAAAGAGAAAGGTTTTCCCAATTAGCTGTAAAATAATGAGAAGTAACAGATTGGATATAAAGACTTGCTGAAATCGAAGAGGCGTATTATGTGAATTTCTATAGTTTTCCACAATTAAATACAACCAATTTAATTGAACATATACAAGGAGGAATGTGTTTTTTAACAAAGAATAGTTCCAGATGGCACATATTAACGAAATATTACAGGCACTAAAAATGAAAATTTAGAATATAGATTGTATAGATCATAAATACTTGAGTAAAGAGCTTGAAAATTCAGAAGGCATAAATTTGTATTTCTCTAGCTAGTCTGGATGTAATTGTTCAAGACATGAACAGTGAGAAGCTTATAACTATTAATTTTGAAAAATATTAGGCCTTTCATATTATCGAGACAAGTACAGCTACACCTATTTGGGAAAAGCTTGCTGTGTTTTTGCCTTCAACTCCCCGCCAAAAACATGACTTTAAACCGCTTTTGGCGGGGGATGAGGGGCAAAAAAAGAGCAAGGTTTTCCCAAATAGCTGTAAGTCATAAAAGCTTGCGGAATTTTTGACGAAAAAATAAAAGTTCTCAACAAAAAATGATTTGCCTATTCAAAAGGGTTGGGGACAGGGCGGGGGTACATCCTTTTGAATAGGCAAATCATTTTTTCATGGGCGAAACTTTTATTTTTTCGTCGAAAATTCCGCAAGATTTTGTGTCTTGGCTGTACAACTATACCAAAAATTGTTGGTGCACAATTTGAAGAAATTTTTCGACTTTGCACCCCATTGTAACAGGCAACTGAATTGATAATACACGCCAATATGTCAGTCAACCGTCAGAATGCGGTGCAAAGTAGCAAAATTTTGTCAACTTGTGCACCAACAATCATTGATATAGCTTTAAGTTAGCGTGATTGATTAAATATTCAATACAGCTTCCAGGGGACTTTATAGAACGTGATCCTCGGTGGTAGAAGTTTACACAATTTTCTACAAAAAATGTGTGCTTAGGCTCCATGCTGCTAATGTTTTTTATTTATTTATTTATTTTTTTATTTCTTACAATCTCGCTCAACGGGGAGCATGAAGGACATTTAATGTTGTCAAAAGTTTTAGCTGTTGCTAGTCATTGAATTAATAATTAACCAGCCTAATAAGTTCAATTTTCACACAATGATCACACCATTCAAATTATATGGGAAAATTCAAGGTAAATCAGGCTACAGAGATTTTGTGGGCTTCAAATCGTGGTACAACCAAGTCACAAAAGCATGCGGGTTTTTTGACACAAAATAAAAGTTCCTCTCACTAAAAATGATTAGCCTATTCAAAGTGATGGAGATAGATTGGGTGTACTCTCTCTGGAATAGGAAATTACTTTTTGGTGAGAACAACTTGAATTTTTTCGTTGAAAAGTCTGCATGCTTTTTCAACTTGGCTGTATGAGTCTTGTGGAGAAAATATCTAAAAATTCCTTTAACATCTTATGAGGTCTGAAAGTAAGGATTATCATAATTATGTTGCACTCTTAGATAACACCTAATTCCTAAGAATTCCGAGCGTTTTTTGGTTTCCGATTGAAACAAATGTTTTTCTTTTCAATGTGACAAGTGATTTAAGAGGTGCTCATTACTCTATTCAGTATTGGTGACAAAAGGAGTAATACCATACTATTAATATGGGTGAAAAAACTATAATTTGATGAGCAAATCGATAGTGCCATGAAGCTAATCACAAGCTCTAGCTGGGGTTGAATCTCGCAAAAAAACGCCTGAAAAAAAAGAGGGGAAATTTCGCGCCACAACTTTGATTAATAATCAATTGAAAAACTTCAAAAACGTGAACAGCCAACCCAACTAAGACAAGAATACTTTTCAGTCAAAATTTTCTGAAAGTAGCCAATGATTCTGGATAGAAGAGTACTTCTTTCTTTCGATAAAGTTGAATGGATGTCCAGTAAATTGTCACACATAAACACTCATTTGTTCGGGAATACTCTCAAGATTTCTTGAGTATGAGGCATGATAGCTGTTCGATCAAAAGACCAATCTTTCATTAGTTTTTCTGGCAAAAGAACATTGTGAAACTCAAGAATAACTTGGCCACAAGCGACACGACATTTGAAAAAAAGTATCATGCTATATTTTTCAGCAGCAAAGGAAAGGTGAAAAAGAAATCTATAGGGAGAACTGGAGAATAATGCGATCTAAAGTCCGGCAGGATGTTAAGAGTATGATAAGAGATGGGCCGCCTTTTTAGTATACCGCTGTTCTTGGAAAGGTTGTCGTCAAAATGCAAAATTTTCGAAATTTTTTGGCAGAAAGACTGACATATGACCGCAAACTTAGCATATTTTTGGTTCAAGCGACAAAGTTTTTCAGTTGAATGTCAATGTTTTTGTCTAAAAAATGCGAACATTTTTGCGTTTTGGCGACAACTTTTCAAAGAACAGCTGTATCTCAACGCCAAGGTGCACATTGCTCAGCCAGATGAGCCCTCAAGCCAAAAAAAAGAGCAACTCGTGAAAAAATTAGCTCTGACTTGACTTTATGATTATAGAATAACTCATATTTCTCCCTATGTATTTTAGCCCGTTGTGTTACAAATCATCTTATTCATGTACTGAAACAAAAAAGTCCGGCCAAAATATGTTTAAAGTATTATTGAAGTCTGAATCTCTGGTAATAAATTAAAGTAGTTATGAACAGAAAAAAAAACGAGACAAAGGAGCGTCTATAAAATAAGATAAATCAAAAAAAAAAATAAAAACAGGAGATATTTTAGCTTTTAATTGCGAGTTTGATTCTGTCCAAGAAACAGCATCCTAATTTTTGAAAGACTCAGAATGCTTATAAACTAACAACGGCCAAGTTTTATCTGATCCCATATTCTCGAATGCTTATAGACTAACAACGGCCAAGTTTTATCTGATCCCATATTCTCAACCCTTAATCAGGTGCGCAGCACCATTACGCCATCATCCTTCCACCCCACCTGAAAAATATCCATCTTCTTCTAAGATTTCCTTCCTTTCTTCTTTTGATTTTTTGTTTCTCTACATCATTTACAATTATTTTTAACCAAAGCGTGAATAAAAAGTTTAATATTTTTTCACCAATTCAGAGAAAAAAATATGTAAGCCGAATGAAACATAATCACATACAGTAGGTATACGAACTCTTTGGGAAGCAAAATGAATTGACAACTCAGTCGCGGCTAAACATCAGATATAAAATTTACTTGATTGAGTTTTTAAGGTAGTTAGCAAATCTGGAGCATAAAGAACTGACGCAACATTCCAGGGCTATCACATCAATCATTAGATTTCAAAAGAGAAAGGTTAAAACAGAATAGCAGAAAATATAGTGCAGAAATATGGCTGATCAGTGAAAGGATGCTCAATATGCATCAATTGACTTCATGAATAGAAAAATAGCTAACAATTTTTTGGCTGAGAATACCTGAAATGGATCAGTAAAAATTGTTGCTAGCACACTAGTCTCTCCCTCCGACCGTTTACCATGGCTTCAAAAATATATTGCTGACTTGAGTTCGCGTTCTCTCCCTTTTTTATCACCAAATTTTATAAAAGTGAATGCGCTTACCACTCAACAGTAACTAGAACTAAACGAAAGCAAAATGTTCCTTCTGTTCGAATACTTCAACGATAGTCGTTTATCAGCATAGAATCCATAACATAAGAAAAGCACATGGTACTCACGATAAGTCATGAAAAATAAAGAATATGCCTGGCTTTCCATCTGGTCCTTTGAGCTTTGTGGCATTCTGAGAAAGAGCCCCAATCAAATTACGAGTATACGCCATTTCTCCTCCTGAAGATAAATGGCTAGATGCTTGTGGCTGATTATGAGAGTACACTGATGTATGTGATGCAGGAGAGCAATCAAGGTGGGACTGAGAGGATAATTTCTCAGCTGATGCATATTGGTTTGCTTGGGTATTTGAAGGGCCATGTAAGTAAATTTGTAATGAATCTAAGAAGTAAATGGGGTCTAGTACAAGAATAATTTTAAAGGAGATAAAACTTACGTATGTCTGTACAAACGCCTGAGTCGAAAACGCTAACACCAGGGAAGCTAGCTGAAATTACATGTTGATCACTACTATATGGATGCTGTGAGGGTTGAATGAGAGAACAGTGTTGGTCTTTAGGTGCAGTAAAAGAAATGGGATGACTTGGACGGGAAAGGGAAGCATGTTGGGGATAGCTGGAGGCACGAGTCCCGCTAAACTCCCCATTTAAGAAGACAGGATGCATTACGATGTTCACTTCTCGTTGCTGGGAAGAGTCCCAAATATCCACATTAAGAACCAAAAATGCGATTTCGACTTCGCTAGTGATTGTAAATTAACGCATATTGCCATATGGTAGCCGAAATGTGATATTACAAAGAGAGGTAGAAAATCGAAAAAAATATGAAAACAATGAGAACAAAAATTAAATATTTTACTGAACTTTAGCTTTCTTCTGGGAGTAAAATGCTGAATACAATGGCAAGACAAATCTACAGTACCAGAATTTTCAAATAGGACTAACTCTGGATCAATAGGTTGATTTGTTGCCGTATCATAAACAATTAGTTCAACAATCATGGGGGGTGTAAGCAATCTACGATCCTGAAATTTGAGGAAAAAAATCGTGTCAAAGTTAGTAGATATCTTTTAATAACTTAAGACATCATCCGTTTCACTCCTACAGACATCACCCTAATGAGCTACAATCTGATATGAAATGAAGTAACAATCGATAGAATATAAGAATTTGGCACGCATACCTTATCGCCAAAACCACACATTCTAGCTCGAACAGGTTGTTGCAAAATTTTCAAAAAGTATCTCCTGGACGAATTCGAAGGACTGGAAGCCATTACTATGAGAGTAATGAAACCAAATAAAATGCGATATATATAGCGATTAAGCCCAATCGGAAAATTGATTTGAAAAGAAAGATTCAATATAGATTGAGATGACACCTGAAATTAAAGATATACAAACCATGTGAACCGGTGGGCCACCAAGCAAAAAAAATAACTGCCCACGAAAAAAAAAAAAAAGAAATCTCACTAGAAAAATAATACTTTTATATTTGGAGACAAGCAGCCCACTTGTATGAGGTCGAAGTATTAAGTAAAAATATCAAGTCAAATGGTGAAAAGCGAATGGAACAGCTGGCTTCAAACTTACTGTACTCGGGCCGAAAGAAGGGCAATGAATAAATATGAGGTAGTGTTGGGGGGATTTTTCTGTCGCTTAATTTGGATTATTATATTATATTGAAAATTACACTAATATTTCTTGGGCTATGAGAATTCCCCAGGATTATGTTATATCCTTTTCGAGGAGTGTAGTTGTCAAACCTCTTGAAAAAAAACAATAGAAACGATAAAAACTTATTTATTTCTAAGAAATACCAATGTATTACATGAACATGCTTTCTGAATATAGTTCAGTTCTCGAGAAGTAAAAAAAACTGGCGAAACAGCAAGAATGCAAGACATTTTGAATTTGGCAATGGACCACATGGCTATAAACTCAAAAAGTAAATGAATAATTTTAAAATTGAGACGCCTAATGACACCACGGTAGTGGTATAACACATGTATAGACTTGTCCATGAGGAGGACGACAAACAATTTAAGTCGGTAGGCCCTGATTCTGTCGTTCCCGCAGTGAGGGGGTTAAGTGGATATGAAGGAGAAAACTGTGTTGTATTTCATGCATACGACGTGTCTAGCGCAAGCAGTTTAAGACATTTTCCCCGTCATACGGTATATAAATAGTGGAGGAATATGCATATTCAGAGGCCCAACAGGTCCCCATGAGAAGACCATTTTGATCCTCTGCAAAATCAAACCCAGCAAGCACAACGCACACATGGCTCATCAATAGGAAGTATGGAAAAATGGCAAAATCGCTGCCAATGGAAGCAGATTTACTCTTTCTGTTGTCATACGGTCAATATATATATATATATATATATTACTTAGCCATCCACAGTTAATAATATTATTTTTTGAATTTCCTGAAAATAACATAAATAAGTTTTGAATTCAGATGAAAATTAAATGTTCAAGTTTTTATGATATAAGATGTTGTATTTCATCTTTACTACAAGGTTTCATCCTTGTTACATTACTATTCTCTACTACCCTAATCCATGCTTCTGATTCAAAAGAGTCAAATGGAAAAAGTTTATAATGTTTGGCTCTCTAAAGATCCATTGTGATCATTGGTATAGATTCACCACAATTGATATCATCTAAAATATCTCGATCAGGTATTATGTCATCACCAGTGTCTAATGATGGCCATTCACTTATCCAATCACCCGACCCATTTTTAATCATTCCTTTATCAATGTGAGATTCATGCATGTCATTCGAAAACTCACCCAAATCCTCCCATTGATATTTTCAGTTTCAGTTTCTTTAAACCTACAAAAAGACCTTAATTTATCTTGAGCTAAAGCCCATTCCAAACCTTCTAGTCTTTGTGATTCTATCGTTTTGTCTTGCATCAACTTGAATTGGTGATTTTATTATTCAAATATTTCTGAAAGGTACTTCAGTTATTAGAAAAGAAGTTTATTGAGAGTGAAATGTGGCATTTGTGAACAGAATTAAGTAATTGTAAGTCCCATCACGAAAAAGAATCTTTTTAATTTCATATAGTGAATAGTAATTACCACAGGCGTAGTGTAAGGGCAAGACCTCCTTCAATTTTTAGGAGACTTGTTAGCATGTTCCTTTTCACTTTTCGCATGGCCAATGGTGAAAAAAAGCTATTGAAAGCTTTTTTCCAAGAATCTCTTTAATTTTGGAAGATTTTTCAAAAATTAACAAGAATCACTAACTACCACGTTATGATATGGCTCCTCTAAAGCTAGGCAGTGTACTAGATGAGATACAGATTTCATCTCAATACTGTATCCCCACCTTTGCATAGTCAAAACCGTTGTTTTTTTAAGGGCTTTGTTCTTATGAATTTGAGAAATAGATTTTTCCAAGAAAGATTTAAAAATAAGGAAAGACAAGTATATTGATTATTGGAGGTTTTGAATGAAGGATTTAGGCAGCCAATGATGTGCTGTTTAAGGAGATGACTACCAATTCCAAGTGACTCTTGCTCCTACACGAGTTCATTTTTTCCTAATTTAAAATTATCCTTGTTAAAAGATTTCTTTTTCATTTGTGCAATTGCCTTCATTAAGGGCTTTACTATTTTCAGTTCAGTATCAGTATTCACATATCTCCAGGAAAAAAATGGGGGGGGGGGGGAGAATCGCTAGCGATTTCCCTTGTGTAACAATGCTTGAGCCCAGCTTGGACATGGTTGAAAGGTGCTTGGAAGACGGTTGAAAAATTGTTTTTGCCTTTGTGCGCAACCAAGCTCAAACTGGGCTCAAAAAGGAAATCAACAACTAATCTAACAAGCACTTAGTGACACCCCCCCCCCCTCCCCCTGCCTCTGCCAAATTTCCCCTGTTGTACAATCTCACATCAATTAGTTAACAAAAATCTTAGCATTCATAGAAATTTTATAATATGAATTTTTCGCCTTAAGAATTTCAAGTCTAAATAAAATTCATATCTTGTATTTAATAAGAGAGCTAATAATTTTAAATATCATCTATAATCTTTAAAGGGTGAAGTTTGTAAGTCTATGATATTTTTCTTCATATTTTCCTATTTCAAAATAAAAGCTCCCTAATGATGAGAATATTTAATGAATTAAGCCACAAATTTCACAAAATAATAGACTTCCTGAAACAACTATATCTTTACTAAATATTTATTGTAGCAAGATGGTGGGTGAAGCATCTAATAAAGATTAGAAACCAGAAAAAAATGAGTGGGTACTTACAATCCAGTTCATTCACCTACTGGATTGATTTAGGTGTAGATTTTCAGAAAGTCGCCCTGCATTTTTTCCTGCTTAGGGTTTTAATCATTTCTAAATGTTTTCAGCAATTTATCATCAGTTGAAGCGAATCAATAATAACTGATAGAAATTTTTCATATGGATTTTAGCCAATTGGACCAAAGAAGCAAATAAATTGAGCATATTATCAGCATGAAAACATAAATGATTGAAATGAAGGGTTTTAAGTAGAATAGGATGAGTTAGAGATATTAAAACTAATTTAAATATGTATATTGATCTATTGCTAGTCCAATCAAGGAGTCAAAATAATTTTTCTAATCAGAGACACTCTTCTTTTTAGAAGTGTTTACACAAAAAATTGATGCAGCCTCATTGTAAAGATAGGATTCCATCATTGTATTTGGGCTTTGAACTAGATACTAAACATTTTTAAAAGCTTTAAAAATATGGATCCTTTAGAAACTATCACCAGAAAAAGAATATGGGCACCTAATGGCAGGTGCCAAACCCTATCTTTTATTTAACTCAATTTCAACTCAACAGTAATTCTTTTGGAACGACTGTGCACTTAACTACAAGAACACCTGCTCGCACAACATCAGATAAAATTTACTCTTAAATCAAAACTGAATACAGGGATTTGCACCTGCTAGCAGGTGGAACATGATTTTTTGCGGTGTATATGGCAATTTTAGAATTCAAAATAGCTCAAAGATTTAACAAGAAATAAAATAAGCATACAAAAAAAAAGATTAATGATATTTAAAATACCTGTATATTAGCAAAAAAAGAGTTTTAACACTTAGATAAATATTAGCCTGCTTCATAATTTCAGCTGGCATCAGTTTATTTTTCTGTGTCTATAAAAAAAGATCCTTTTTGGTCTTGATACAGAAACTTGAAACCTTTTCTTACTTGAGCCTTCAAAATTATCAATTAACTTAGTAAATCAGGGGGAGATGTATTTCTTGTAATACCTACTTGATACAAGAATTTTGGGAATCAAAAGTTACACTGGTAAAAACTGTATTTATTAAGATATTAAACCCAGTTTATGCCTTACTTATCAACACTTGATTAGAGCTTGAGAATCACTTGGACAATATTTGAACTCAGTTTGAGAAAATGCATATGTAACACAGCATTATATATGGAGGGACTAGATAGCGATTCCTCAACTTGAGCATAGATGAAACTCAGATGGAAATCAGACTGAAATCATGCCAAGCTGGTACTTGATTTGGCTTAAATGTTAGTTTGAACTCCTTTAAAAATGAAATTTAATCTTTTCTAAAAGTAAAAAAGTATAAAATAAAATAATTCAAAAGTTTGAATGAAAAGTTTTCTTAAGTATATATTTAACTCTTATTCAAAATTAATGTTTAATTAATTGTATAGTTCTAACCATCATGATTAACTATTTGATATTAAGTAAAAAGATTTACCAGGATTTTTTACTCTAAGAATTTTTGGAAAACTCATATGAAAAGGATAATTTTCTAAATTCATTTTATGATATTTCAAAAATTTCTAAGATTAATATAAATGTAAGCAAAGTGAAATTGAATATACATTTTAAAACTTGCGCCCAGTATGTAAATCCAAATTAATAATGCATATACATGATGATAGTGATAATAAATTATCATGCTTAAGATGAATGAGTATAAACATATTGATATTGAATAAAAAAATATAATCTAATTCCATATTATTTCATTTTTTTTACAAATTATATAATTTAATTTAACTCAATATATTTTATTTTACTTAATATCTGCTTCTTTCACTCTATTTTATTTTAATGGTTGTTAATTTATTATATTTTTCATTATTTTTATAATATTCCATAATAATTTTTATGATGAAATAAATTCATAATATTTTATAATATATTCTACTTTATTATATTATATTTTATATAATATTTCTTGATTAAGATTTTATTTAACTTGCTTTGTTTCAGGCTAAGTTCAAGTAAAGAGATTTGAATAGCTTGATTAGTAAGTCTTCTAGAAGATTGTAATGTTCCGTTATGAATTTAGTTGTTTAAATCCACTTAAGTATTAAAATATATTTCAATATAACTTCCACAATAGTTTAATTTCACTTATTATAAATGGCTTACAGCTTACAGTTTATAGAAAATTAAAACTAATTATTTAAAAAATATTTAAAAGACTTATAATGTCAATGTATCTAGTATATAAGTATGATTTAATAGTATTTATTAAGGGTCATACTACTTATTAATAAATGATTTAGTGATTAAACCTCAGGGGAAGACTAATAAAATAGTTATACTCAAATAAAACTGACAATACTTGGATTTAAATGCGTGCTAGTGGTGAAAACTAGATGAATATAATATAGTTATAGCTTATATAAAGATAATATCAATTTATAAAGGCTTTATAATATATTTATAAATGAAAATAATTGTGTTATAATGTTTATTTGAATTGTAGTAAGTAAGTGATGTCCAATAATCATCAAAATCCTCCCTTACTTATAGCACCTCCCCCTAATATTTAAGGTCGATTATATCAGCACACTCTCTCAGTTTTTGAGAGGGTTTAGGATCGTCATTCATAAATGATTGAATAAAAAGTTGTTATAACTAATCTCCATTTGATATACTGGAGTGCACATACCTTCAATCCAGATGATGTCACTGCTATCCCTGGAAATTACATCACTTTGATGGCCCATAACCTCCCCATGGCGTCAACTTCAAGTAGATTAAACACCCAGACCTCCAGTAAGGACCCTCCATCACAATTAATGATAACACAGACCCATACCAAAAATAGAAAATCCAGATAAAAGCAGATACCATAAAGAAACAGGTAAAATAACTCATCCAAAGAGAATATAATGAAACCCAAAGCATATAAAGGAGAAAAATGAAATGTACAAGCCCCCAATAACATCCCCAAGCATCCATATTAACCCAGAAATGACCTCCTAACCCATAAATCCGTGAATATCCATCCAAGGAAGCAGATTAAATTGTCCAAACTGAGTGTATGCGCCTGAAATAGATGTTTATGCTTCTTTAGGCGTTGTGAGTACACTGGTATGTCCATATGACCTAAAATAAGCAGAAAAACAAAGGTTATAGGCTATTAAGAGGCTAAAACCCACTTATATACCTAAATATACATAATATACTGCATGTTTCACTGAATTTGAGATTTATGTATACATATAAGCTTATGTACATCAATAATTACTTAATATAACTTAAGATAAGTATATTATGACTCCATTAACACCTTAATAAGTATTATTAGGCTATGTATAAGCTATTTAAACTACTATAATTTATATAATAGAGTAATAATTATATATATATATAATATAATCATATATATTATTGTTTTAACCTTATTTTTAAGATATAAGCTTAATGTGATTAAGGTTATCTTATTTTAAGTATAAGAAATACTCATTCCTAGGGATATCTAGGCTGACATACAAAGTACTAATGAACATGATTTTAATCTGATTGGTTATATGTTGTAGTACACATCTTTAAGTAAAGAAGCAGTTGTCTCATTTTGAAGCAAGCACAGAAAAAGAGGTTTCCATGAAGTATGGTTATGGAAGCGCAACAAAGGGGTTTTCAGTAGCACAGAAAAATTAGAATCTCTGGGCTCAGTTTTTAATGTGCAATGTGGATATACGTACCATGAAAAATAGAAAATAGATCAAAGTACATACAAAACTATAAAAAAAGGGAACTCTATGCATTTTTGATTATCACAACTAGTGCTAAGATCAAAGTATACTTTTATGAAGCAAAAGTGAGTGATGGTACATGTTTCACCCTAGGATAGGTGCAATATCACATAAGGTTGGTCCAAAGGTATCTGTCACTGCTAGCTTAGAGCTTCTTCAAGGATAGTCAATCACAGCACTTGTGTCAAGGTACGCTTTTGGTCTAGAAGATTTGGTACGAAGTTTCTATGAGGATTTTTAAGGATTTAAATGAACTCTCAAAAATTTGTACGTATTTCTTAATCTAAGTGATTTGTTACTCAAATATAAGAGGTAGATTTTTAAATATTGATATAATTTATTGATTAGAATTACGCTCTTGTAACTACTAATATGATAAAATATAAAAATAAGTATTGTGTTGTAAATAGTAATAATAAAGTAAGATGATAAAAGGAATGGTTTGAAAAGCACAAAATTAGAGGCCTTTTATAGGCAAAATATGAGAAAATAAAATGTAAGGAATTTACACCGTCTACTGCGAGTGTGAGAGAAAAGAATGACAAGAAAAAGGAGTACATAAATGACATAAGAAAGTAATAAATTAGTACGTCAACAAGGGCATCAAATTTATTAGCAACAAAGTTTGAATTCCTTGCACTGTCACAATTATTACACAATAAATAATCAATTACATTACTTTCACGGGATTACAGATCTCTCACTGAGGTAATATAATTGTTTTAAAGTTTTTATATTATAAATTTATTATTAATTTTACTCCCTTTGACATATACTTTTGAGCACGGTGTTAGGGAGTAAAATTGTAAGGTACATTTTATTTATATTATTTATTTATACTACTTATTGTACTTAAATTTAGTTAATTGTAAGTACTACTTAAGTAAATAAATAAATAATTATTATTAGGAAGAAAGGCATGGCTTCAACTCAGTAAAATAATTAATTATTTTACCGGGTAAGTCTAGTAGCCTGGCTGACACTTCCTCACTCTAAAAAAACAATAAAAAAAAATGCTATGATTTTTTCTTTTTATACTTTTTTAGTACAGTAGGAAGATTAGATATCTCCTTCCCAGGTATCCAAGAATCATATTCAGATGATTTATTCTTGAATCTCAATAAGTATTCTGTACCTTTTTCAGCAGTGACTATTCTGTCATTTAGAATTTTTTCAATTTCTGCTGTTTCAGTGATTTCATTTGGGGTTTTCTTTGGTCTTCCCCTCTTTTTGGAAAAAAATCACTATTGGATGTGTAAGGTTTCAAAAGAGATATTGGAAAAACAGGATGTTTTCTGTCATATGGAGAATACAGAATAACCTCAACTGCATTATCTCCAATCATTCTTCTGACAACAAATGGACCAACAAATGGATCTTTCAATTTTTTATTACCTTGTAAGTTGAAGTGGACTGTAGAAATCAACACTTCATCACCCTTTTTAAAAGTGTATTCTTTATGGAATTTGTCCCATCTTTTCTTCTCATATTCAAATGATTTTTCAATACATTTTTGAGCATGATTTCTACATAGTTGTTGCATTTGAAGAAAAGATTTTACACCAGGATGTATATCCAATTTAGGTATTTTGTTATTGATAATTCGGGCAGGAGTATTGGGAACATATCCAAGCCAGAGCTTAAAAGGCTTTCTTTGAGTAACAGAATGAACAGTGCTATTATAAGCAAATTCTAACCCAGGAAGTAAGGTAACCCAATCATGAGTGAATCTGTCATTATCTTTATACTCAAGGCCAAAGGCACAATATCTTCTTATCATGTCCTCTAAAGTCTGAATAATTCTTTCAGCTAAACCATCAGTCTGAGGGTGATGGGCAGTAGAAAGTTTCAGATCACAACCACAAACATCCATCAGAGACATCCAAAATTCAGAAGTAAATTCAGGGTCTCTGTCAGAGATTATGGCTTTAAGAAAACCAGCAGTATTAAGCATATGAGACCACCATAAGAAAGCTAATTCTTTAGTGGAAACATCCTTGTGGGTAGGGATAAATTTACACATTTTTGTGAATCTGTCCACAATAACCCAACAAGAGTTATAACTGTCTTTACCAGCAATAGGTAATCCTGTTACAAAATCCATGTTTATTATTTGCCATGGAGCATCAGGAGGTTCAATATTTTGCATTAATCCTGCTCTTTTACCAGTTAATCTTTTTGATGTTTGGCAAGAATCACAAGACTCAACATATAATTTTGTGTCTTCAGACATATTAACCCACCAAGCAGTGTTCTTAATTCTGATCATTGTTTTGTCAAGATCAAAATGTCCGGCTACTATGTCATCATGACAAATTTTCAAGATGATTTCTTTCATAGAAGGAGGAATAACAATAACATTACTCAACTTTCTTCTATAATATAGATATCCTTCATCAATTGAAAATTTACCTTTTTCCAAAGCTTTTTGGTACTTTGGTGGAAGGGTTTTAATTAATGCTTGTATTGAAGCATTCTTTGGATCATTTAATATGGTGCATAACTTTTTCAAGTCAGTGTCCTTATCATATGATTCCAGAATAAGCTGTAATAGCTCTTCCTCCATATCAACCACATATATCCCATGTATATGAATAATTTTATCCTCAGGATCATACGCAGGATTAGAGTCATTACTTGGCAAAGGTAACCTAGATACCATATCCATATTTGAGTGAACAATACCAGCCCTATGAATAATTGTCATTCTCCCTCTGTACTCTTGAACAGCCAACTGCCATCTGAACATATGTCTGTTAGGTGTTTTCAAGTTTAAAAGGGATTTGACTGCACTACAGTCAGTGACAAGTTCAAATTTCTGGTCATCTAGGTAATAATGAAGCTTTTCTAGAGCCCATACTACAGCTAAACACTCTAATTGAGTAGCGCCATATTTCAATTCACTATTTCTCAAGGTTCTTGAAATATAACAAATTACTACTTCTGAAACTTTATCATTTATCACTTGTTTTTGATGGAGGGCAGCACCAAGACCAATGAGACTGGCATCAGTGTACAAATCAAATGGTTGATTAAAGTCAGGTAAAGCAAGAGTTGGTGCTGACATCAAACAGTGTTTCATAGTGTCAAAGGCTCTTTGTCTTTCACTATTCCAGACAAAAGCAACATCCTTTCTAGTTAATTGGGTAAGGGTAAAGCTATGACTTGGTAATTTTTAATATACTGTCTATAGTATCCACAAATTCCCAGAAAACTTTGTAGCTCTCTCACTGTTGTAGGAGCCTTCACCTGTTGTATGGCTGCCACTTTGTTCTGGTCAACACATATCTGTAAGCCTGAAACAACATGACCAAGAACTTTTAAAGAATGGAAACCAAATTTACATTTCTTCAAAGCAGGTGTCATATTTATTTCATCCATTTTCTGGAATACTTTACACAGGTGTTTAAGATGGTCCTCAAATGTTTTTGAGAATATAATGATATCATCAATATAAACCATCAGCCATCCTTCAATTATCTCTTGATGGAATGTGTTATCCGTTACTTTTTGGAAAACTGAAGGGGCATTTTTAGGGCCAAATGGCATCCTAATATACTTATAAATACCCATATGAGTGGCAATTATCAGAAAGTTCTGAGAATTTTTCTCAACAGGTACCTGGTGATATCCTTTTTTACCATCCAAAAAGCTGATATATTTAGCACCCTGTAAAGTAGCATGTATAGAGCTAAATCTAGGTAAAGTGTAGATATCATCAACAGTATAAGTGTTTAGTGCTCTATAATCACCACATAACCTGGCTTTATCTTTCTCATAAGAAATTAGGACAGGTGAGATAACACAATATTTAGGTGTTTTAACTACCTTTTCAATAATATTCATTTTTAAAAGGGTAGAGATATTATCTTCAATATCTTTTCTCTTTGTGGGAGAAGCAGGATAAGGCTTCTTCTTTAAACTAGGTGGTATATCAGTTAATGGGCAAGACAATGAAAGTTTCATTTCCTCTTTAACTAATCCCAGTTCATGTGACCCATGAGCAAAGGCCATAGGAAAAGACTTTATCAAGTTAATGATGGAGTCTTTATCCTCACCAGAAAGTTGTTCTCCAAAAGAAGCATTGTCAATTTCAGACATAAGGGCATGCATTTCTTTTGTAGATCTTCCTTTATATTGAACCACAGAATTACATGTGTTCAATTCTGGTTTTAATAATTTTTAAGGGGAGGAAATCTTAAATTTTCTCTTCCCATTCATCCCCATTGTGAAACATTGGTTTGAAGGATCCAATTTTATGCCATACTTGGTTAAAATATCATTCCCTACAATAAACCAATTGCTTAAGTTATCATTTTCATGACAAAAAAATCACAAATAGCTCTTACAAAACCATGGTTATATTTAAAAAACACTGTGGCTTTGTATTTACCAATGGGGGACAAAACAGAGCCATACCCTCTCCAATTTTCAGAAATGATAGGCATCAGTTTAGATTTATAGTCTTGATCTACTGAAGCAAGTGCTCTTTCAGATACTACACTTCCTCCAGCTCCAGAATCCAGAACAAATTCAATGCTGGTTCCATTGATCAAGACTGGTGCCTTGAGAGGAGCAATAATAATTGAGCTATTCTCAATGTTCTTTATGATCTCAGCATCTTCAACTGTAGATAAATAATTATTATCAATATCAATAGTATTTAAATAATGGATATCCTCTTCCAGCATCAAGATTTCTTGTTGAGATTCATATGAAATATTGCTGGCACAATCACTTGATGTATCATCCAGTACCACTGTGTCATCAGCATGCTCCTCTGTTTGTTCTACAAAATTTATCTTCTTGTCACAAACATGGCCTTTCTGCCAAGGCTTGTTGCACTTGAAGCAAGTGTTTGTTGCATACTTCTTTGGTGCAACAGGGGCAGAAGATTTACCAACCTTTTCTAGAGGTTTCTGTTGGTAAGTGGAGGGTTTCTCCAAAGGGGTCCTAGGAATGAATCTTCTGGCATCATACTTATTGTTTAGAAGTATCTCATTGCAAGTATTAATGAAAGAAGAGGGTTCTTTGGAGAACTAAGTCCTAGCCACTATCAAGTCTCTCAGAGACATTGGTAATTTATAGAGGATCCTGTCCTTCCATAAATCAAACTCCATATTTGGGTCCATTGCCCTTAAAATTTTTAAAAGTTTCATTAAAAACTCAATAGGTTTATCAGTAGAAGAGCTATATCTAGTTTCCTCATACTGCCTTTGTTGAGCCATTCTGAACTTGGAGCCACCGAATTGTGCTTTAATTAATTTCTTCCAATCCTCCCATGAGTAGTCATTCCCATCCAGGAAAACAGATTCATACCACATCAGGGCAACATTAGTGAACAAAGAAATTAACTTGGACACAATTTCCTCATCTGGGAGTTTGTAAGAATTTTTTAAGTTATCAATTCTGCAAATAAATTGTTGCCAATCAGAGGAAGAATCACCATCAAATGTTGGGTACTGGTCAAGTTTTGGCCAATTCTTTTGATTTGAAGGAGTTTCCTTAGCACTAGCTTGTTTCTGAGTAAGAAGCAGCGGTAATTTCTCTAATTGGGCTGAAATCTCATTGTTTAATCCTTCTGTTGCAGATCCTGGTGCTTCATCAGTCTTTGATGGAAACTCAGTGTTATCAACAGGTATTTCTGGAGCTATTTTTATTTTAGATGAACTAGCCATAGGTACTATTTGAGCATCCTGCACTATATGTTCCTTCACAGAAATTTCAGAATATTTTTGGTCATTTAACAATGAGTTCAATTTTTCTTCAATGGTTGTTAGTCTTGTTTTCATTCTTGGAAGACTAGATAAACTCTCATTGATAGTTGCAAAAGATAACTGATTTTTATTTTGAAAAGATGTCAAATGGTCATTCAATCTTTTCAGATTTATCTTATCTATCTCAACCTCCTGGCAACAGACAGATACAGTATCTTTTAGTTTAGACAAATCATTTTTTATATTTTGCCATAAAGCAACTTTCTTTTCATGGGTTGCTTTGTAATGAGACAATTCATCAGAGACTCTCTGTGATTCACTTCTTAATGCTTGATAACCCTGATCAGTTAACAAACTATTATATCTCTGAGTCAATTGTATATTGTTCATTATATGATTTTGCTTGGCAATAATATCTCTCAAGTACTCATCATTAATTCTTGCTAAATCTGGAGTGTTTCTCAATAAGGAAACTGAGTAACTTTCCAGACTCTCATAGAACTCAGGGTCAAGAGTTTCATCAATTACAGCCATGTCAGGGTTTATCATTGAGGTAGAAATTAAAAGTAATGGATTGGATACATGAGATATCTGTCTACTGCTCCCAGCCTCTACTGGTCTCAAGGTGTCTTCTTCCCTCTCAGATTTACCAGGGTTTGCTGGGTATCACCATATTGGGCTTTCTTCTTCTTTTGCCTCCTTGATAAGGGTGGGGAGGAGTGGGGTTGACCTGGGTGGGCCTTGATGGACCTGCCTGAGGTAACTGATGCTGGTTTTGAGACAGGTAGTCCCACTGAGTGTTTAGCCAGTCCCACTGCCACTTGGACACTTCCACCTTCTCTTGGGACTGGGGAGCCAATTGTTGTTGATCCCAGGGAGGAAGAGGTTTCTTCTTCTCTTGGAGAAAAGTATCTGTTCTTCTCACCTTTTCTTCCAAAGCATCTACCCTTACCTTTAGTCTCAAGCTGTCTGTCCTTAACTCCTTTATGTGAGTAGACAGATTCTTTACCTGCTGAGACAATGGCATCTTTTTTATCCTGAAGCCTTTTGGAAACTCTTCTGGTGGGTTTATCATGGGCTTCTGATCCTGAGATGTGTCCACTAGGATTTCTACTTCTTCCATCTCTACATCCTGTTTGGGGCAAGGATTTATTAGTTTGAGAAATTCTTCTTGTTAAAGGAGAACTTACAGAAGTAGGCTCATCATAATCAATTAAGTCTAGTTCTTCTTCACGGGCAGCAGAACCACTTTGGTCAGTCATTTTAAGATTTTACTGAAATGAAGAAAAGAGACAATAAGATTAATTAGTCTTTATTTTTTGATTTTTTATTAAAAAAATAAAATAAAATAAATAAATAAAAATCCTTTTCAGGATAAAAATCAACTTAAATAAAATTAATTTATTAATAATAAAAAAAATTTAAAACCAGGATTATAATATAATCAACTGTAGAAATAAATTAGAATTTTTATTAATAATTTTTAATTAATTATTTTCAGGATTTAAATCAACTAATTTATTACCAGGACTTATTTTCAACTGAAGTAATCAAATATGAAACTTTGTTAATTTAACAAAATTTTATTAAACTGATAACTTAACTACCAGGACTTAATGTCAACTGAAGTAATTAAATATAAATTTTTATTTTAAAATTTTATTAAGCTTGATCACTTAATTACCAGGACTTAATGTCAACTGAAATAATTAAATATGAGTTTTATTAATTAAAATATTTATTGAATTACCAGGACTCAAAGTCAACTGAAGTAATTAAATCTTAATTATATATTAATTAAAAATATTATTTTCAGGACAATTTGTCAACTGGAACAATTAAATTAATCAGGACAAATTTCAACTGAAAAATTATAATAATTAATATTAAAATATAATTATTTTATTACCTCTGGGACTAAGAACACTTATTGCTCTATTATGGTCTACCAGGAAAAATAAAATAAATAAATAAAAATAAAGTCCAATTACCAGACACCCCCCCCTGAAAAATGAGCAAATTAATGACACTTACAGAGTGCTGAGTAAAAGGAAATACGTAGCAAATGAAGAGTGAAGAGTAACCCACAAATAGTAATAACAATAATTACCACGATATATACGACATTTAGTCAGTATATGAACTTAATTTTTGGAGCGCGGTTCGATTCCCGTTTTCAGCAAAAAATTTTGTCACGTGATGTATGACATTTGTCATTTTCTCGCTCTCTCTTCATTTACAGGTACTCACACACCGATGGTCCCCTTGATTACGCCGTCAATAATTTGGAAAGCCCTCAATTGTCAAGGTACGCTTTTGGTCTAGAAGATTTGGTACAAAGTTTCTACGAGGATTTTTAAGGATTTAAATGAACTCTCAAAAATTTGTACATATTTCTTAATCTAAGTGATTTGTTACTCAAATATAAGAGGTAGGTTTTTAAATATTGATATAATTTATTGATTAGAATTACGCTCTTGTAACTACTAATATGATAAAATATAAAAATAAGTATTGTGTTGTAAATAGTAATAATAAAGTAAGGTGATAAAAGGAATGGTTTGAAAAGCACAAAATTAGAGGCCTTTTATAGGCAAAATATGAGAAAATAAAATGTAAGGAATTTACACCATCTACTGCGAGTGTGAGAGAAAAGAATGACAAGAAAAAGGAGTACATAAATGACATAAGAAAGTAATAAATTAGTACGTCAACAAGGGCATCAAATTTATTAGCAACAAAGTTTGAATTCCTTGGACTGTCACAATTATTACACAATAAATAATCAAGTACATTACTTTCACGGGATTACAGATCTCTCACTGAGGTAATTTAATTTTTTTAAAGTTTTTATATTATAAATTTATTATTAATTTTACTCCCTTTGACATATACTTTTGAGCACGGTGTTAGGGAGTAAAATTGTAAGGGACATTTTATTTATATTATTTATTCATACTACTTATTGTACTTAACTTTAGTTAATTGTAAGTACTACTTAAATAAATAAATAAATAAATATTATTAGGAAGAAAGGCGTGGCTTCAACTCAGTAAAATAATTAATTATTTTACCGGGTAAGTCTAGTAGCCTGGCTGACAACTTGTCTGCCAGGCTGCAAGACTTAACCAGTAAGATAGTTAATTATTTACTGGGATGAAGCCACACCTTTTTATTTTATTATTATTATTAATTATAATATGTTTACTTTAAATTTACCTGTAATAAATTAACTAGTTACAAAAAAGTAAAATTTATAAATAATTAAAACTAATATTAATTGTCCCTCATATTTTTATTTCTTAACACCATGCTCAATGACATGATAAGAGAAATAAAAATTTAATATTGAAATAATATTTAATATTAAACATAAAAATAAATCTATACAAGAAATTCAAATTACTTATTTAAAAAATGACACTTACAGTAATTTTCAAATAAATCAATTTATTTCTCACAAATAGAGTAAATACAAATTTTAAACACCTTCTTTCTAGAAAAATATTATTATTTGAAAACATTCTTCTGTAATATTCTTTTTACTTCTCTCATACTCCTGCATATAGTATTTTTACCTCTGTGCTTTGTTTCTCTTTTGCCTATATAAGGCCTCCCTTTTCTGGTTGTTTTGGGCATTCCATTACTTACGTATTTTATTGAAATCATTACTACAATTAAATCATTATTACTATTACTTATTGTTTTTAGTATTTACTAACACATAATTCTAAATCATTAATTATAATAATATTTATAAGTTTTATACCTCTTTCAAATGAGTAAAACAACTAAAAGAAAAATTATACATACCCTTGACTTTGAAACCCTAAAAACCCACCTATCACCGCCGTTGGACCTCCCTTAAAATCTTACAGGCCATCAGGACCCTTTGACAGCACTAGAAATTAGAAGGTATCAAAGTTAGAAATTTTTCATTTCAAAATATGTCTTTTCTGCGCCAAATCAACAATGATTATTTATTAAAATATGCCATATTGTGCCCCCAAAATACATTTTTACTGAGAATTAATGTTGATTTTGTGGCTTTATTTTTGTGTTGTGAAATACCTTTTAAAGAATTACAAATTTCTAACTTTGATACCCCCTATTAAGATTATTGACAATTGAGAATATATGCAGCACTCAAAAACAAGAAAGTAAAGGTACAGCTCTAAAACCAATGAAGGGCTCTAACGAAGCACAGAGGGATCTAAAAAAGATGGAAAGTCTTGCAATAAGAACACCTTTCTTAATAAATATGGAAGGTGGTACAGTAGTTACTATATAATTAATGATAACAGGAAATGTAGGGTTTGTAAGGTTTAGCACTGTGTAAAGTGCTGTGGCAGCCCAAAAATTAATAAAGCGCTAAGGATTATTCAAGGATAACTTTGGATGGATAATAAAAAGATTGGAAAGGCCAATCTAATTTTATGTAATTTTATTTGAAATAATATATGGTATTTATGTTGAAAAGGGGTTAATTTTACAAATCAAAATCAAACAAATATTTTATTGTCAAAAATTCCAAGTATAGGCTTAAAAGTGAATGGAAATAAAAGTCTGGAGTCTCAGAAGCCTTTGAAAAATTATAGGGAATATATACTATTTTTTTAAAATTTTTGATAATTTTATAAAGTATTTTTGATTACATTTGATTTTTCATAAGTTACTTGACTTTTATAATTTTTAATTAGATGAATAGGACTGCACTAACTACAAAAACTAGTTTGATATGTAAAGGAGAAGTAGCTCAATCATCTGAAGTTTTTCTAGATTTTTTATTAAGAATTAAAGGTTTTAATTGAGTCTAGAAGTCTATCAGTGTATCTAGTATATAAGTATAATTTAATAGTATTTATTAATGGTCCTACTACTTATTTATAAATGCTTTAGTTATTAAACTTTGTAGACAATCATATAGTACTAGCTATAGGCCTTGACCAAGGGAGTTGGAGAAAAACCAGAGAGAAAATCCCCTGTCCCTTTAGAAAAATAGAGTGAGATTTACTTGCTAAAGTAAGTTGGTTCCTGTTTTTCTAAAGCCCCTTTTTTCAACACACTTGACTGCTTGATGAGCCAAGAAAGTAGTCACAAGACAGACTACCAGACCAAAGAACTGAAATGTAGACCAATGTCCACACCAGAGACAGCAAAGATACTTGATGTAGGCTGCAAATCCACACCAGAGACAGCAATAATACTTTATATAGCTTGCAAGACTATAACAGAGAAAACAGTTGCCAAAGTTAAATTAAATGAAGAACTCACTTGCAACGAACACAGCCAAATTGTGGCCAGAAAACAGTGAAAACTGATGTGGTAGCCTAAAGTTTAGTACGGCACCTAAGTACGTAAATGGAGTTATTACGGCGTGCAAGATTGGCGTTATTATTTTTTATAAAAGGGTTTTATTTAATTTATTGGAGTTTAAAATATGAAGAAATTGGTCACGAGCGAATGCCTACACAAAAACAATTTATTTTACGGAGAAAACTTATTTTTACGGTCTGAAAAATTTATAAGTATCAAGTCAAGTCACTCAAGAACCTTGGGAAATTTTCCCAGAATTTTTACTATTTTTCTTATATTTTTAAATGAATTTTAAAGTTTTATAGAAATATTTACGTTTTCAAAAATTACTTAACTTTGATGAATTTTCACGGGGTAATTAGAGCTGCGCAGACTACGAAAATTAGTTTGGTATGTAAAGGGGGAGTAGCTCTATTATGTGTAATTTTTCTAGATTTTTTATTATAGTTTTAAGGTTCTAATTGAGTCCGGAAGTCCGGACGGACTCCGTTTGGGCTCCGGATTGACTCTGGAAGAGCTCTGGAGGGGAAAACTTAGGCACGTGACTAGGAATACTTAAGCGCTTCTCAAACTCGAAATTGAGAAGGGGGGACACATCATACAGCTTAATCTTTAACCACCACAGTCTCATTTTTTATTACTCAACAAATTAAATAAATTGTAATACCCTTATAACTTTATATTTTATATATAACATTTTAGAAATACTACTCAACAATTTAAATCACACTTCATATAGGGTATCTTTAGAAAGGTCTTCATCACTGGGACTTGATTATTGCTGTCTCATAAAAATTCAAATTATTATAAAAACATAAAAGTCAATCTTTTCAGATCTTTCACTGGTACACCTTAATTGTTGTTATCAGTATTTCTTTTATCAACAGCCACTTTTATTCAAATCTCATTAAGCGTTAATTATTTTAGAGTTTCATTATTTTTATCAATCAGATTCAAGTAGATTGGTTAGCTTAGTGATTTAGAATTCCCATTTTGTTATTTTTTATTGGAAGGACGGGGTTTTCAGCTAAATCCACACATCTCCTCCGGATTCTGCTTACAGCAAGGCGACTGTAAGAGTTTACCTTACCATAGTTGGCGCCCAACGTGGGGTTCGAATTCTCTAGCTTTCTTTAAAGACTTACTTGGATCAAGAACATTATTAGCCTGCAAGAGGCTTATTTTCTAGAACTCTAATTGGATTTTTGTTATTGGCCTGCAAGAGGCTTGTTATTTTATCGATTGTTAACGCTTTTCATTACTTATTGGGATGTCTTCTTCTGCTGTTGCTTCTGGATCTTCTAACCCTCTTACTCCCTCAGTTAGAATTGTTTCTTGGGATGGCCCAAAGTTTGATGGGGAGGAGGTTAAATGGTTCATTAGCAGGTATGAAGCTGCTGCTGCTGTTGATGGTGCTTCTCATGTGGATATGGTGAAGCAAGTTAGATTTTTTATTGCTGATAGGGAGGTGGAAAAAGAGGTTATTGCTATGCAGGCATTCAAGGACAAGGATTGGGTTAAGCTTTCTAAAGCTATGGTTGATAGATGAAGAGTTAGGTTTACTATGATGGACCTCAATAAAATTGTTGGAGACTGGCAAGAAAAAGGTGGTGTTTCTTCTATGGCTGACTTCAAAAAACTCTGTGTTCAGTTTGATGAAGTGGTGGAATATCTCATACTGGTGGACGAGTTAGTGCATGAGAACCAAGCAAAAGATTTGTTTTGGACAGCATGCAGCAGGGATATTCGAATGGACGTCTTGAAGGATCTTTCAAGAAAAGATTTGATGAAGGAACTGCCTAATGGTGAGCAGAAACTGCCGGCTCTGGAGGTTATCAAAGAGAACATTCAGGCCCATATCAAGTTATTGGCGTTGGACAAATATCAAGAGTCATGCACTCAATATGTTGGCAAGGTTAGCAAAGTTTTGGCCAAAAACAACGATATTATGGTCAAAGTGCAGGAGGCCAAGAAGGCACAAATGGGATTACCGGCTGCTAAAGTTGAGGGCAATGTAGACAATAAGATGGTCAATCACCTGGCCGATTTAACTAAACAATTAAAAATATTTGTTCAAGAAACCCAGAAGGCCAACAAGGCCCCAATCGCTTCTTTGTCGACGTCAACTTCTTATCAGTCCAGAGGTTATGAATGTCGAAATTATAATGGCAATAATAACGGTAACTGCTTCCCAGGCAATGGGAGAAATGGTGGGAATGGTGGTAATGGATATAGAGGTGGCTACGTTGAGCCAAAGGTGTGCTCCTATTGTAATAGGAGGGGGCACAGAGCAACAGTTTGTTTTGCTCTTGATAAGGATATGGATGCTGGGCGAGTATTATTTGATGGTAAAGTTTATAAATTTCCCGATGGTTCGTTCATCAAGCCCAGTGATGGACAGTCTCCTTCTGATTTGGTCAGAAGAAGTTTAACGGCTGAAAGGAGAGCCAGATTTGAAGAGGTGACAGATGAAGATGTTAATGCCAAGAGTGGCAAAAATGGTAATGGTAATGGTGGTAAAGCTGACAAGGGCAAGGAGAAAGAGGTCAGTAAAGCCACATTTTCTACTTCTTTTGGTGGTTTAGAGCTGGCGACGGTTGCCCAGGTGGAGGGTAGCTGTATGGCTGGCGAATACGATGTTAATGCTGCTAGAAGAGCAGCTGCTACTAAGGCGAAAAGTAGCATTCAGAGCCAATTGAGGGCTAATCCTGGCAAGGCCAATAACAAAGTGAACCCTTACTCTAAGGACAAGAATTCTAGTGCTCAAACTGCTGCCAACAAATTGAACCCTTACTCTAAGGACGAATTATATAAAATGCAGAAGGGGATTGCTGATATGGGGCCCCCTAGTTATGGCAAGTTTGATTTAAATGGTGAGCCTATGCCAGATAATGATTCGGATTCTGAGGAGGACGTACCGTTGGCGTCTCTACCCAGACCAAGTTTTAGCGGTCCCATCCCAATGGAGGGAGTAAGAAAGACTAGCGATGGATCAGGATTAGTGCAAGAAGCTGGTGACGGAGTTAGGGTTATAGAAAGTGAAGATGTTATAATGGGGGGTGAAGATGGCTCGGTTGGACCTCAAGAGGTACCCAGGGGCAAGGTTGTTAAATCAAAGGTCCAGTATGAGCGGCCAGTAGTTTCTGGTCAAGCTAATGCGATGGACGCAGTTTTGAATAGGGTGAATCAACTGCAGATTCCCTTATCTTTGGGGGAGTTATTTACAATTAGTCCGGCGCTTGCTGAAAAGCAAAAGAAGCATTTGACGAGGCGTCGGGTTTCCACTGGAGAGGTGGAATATATTTGTGAAAATGCTGAAAAGTTTGGGGAAGATGTAGATACACATTTTTCCGCTCCCCTGGGTTACCTGGTGGTAACTCTAAATGGTAAAGAAGTAAAGGCCTTGGTCGATTCAGGGTCTCAAATTAATTTAATTTCATTGGAGCAAGCGACGAGTATAGGCTTGCCAATTAAAAGTGGAACTGGGGGAAACCTCAGAGGTATTGGAGGGCATGCAACAGAGCTGATGGGTACAGCTGAGCATGTCAGGTTAGGCATTGGTGGATCTGTTGGTAAGGTTCACTTTTATGTGGCCAGAGGAGCAGTCAAAACTGTTCTTGGTGGTCCTTTTTTGATGGATTTTGAGGCCAGGATAGGGTATCAAGCTGGCATGGGGATTAGTTTGGAGATCACTGGTGAAGATATGCGGAGGTTACATATGCGGTTAGCGCCTCCTGGAGATGAAGGTTGGGAAACACGGCCAGGGATTACTACTCTGTGCCAGTGTTGTGTTTGCACCAAGAAGCGGCATATAAAACGGACGGCTTCTGGAGAATTATGTTTGTTGGAAAGGGATGGATGCCCTCATTTTTTGGGGTAGCAGGGGCTGATCACTCTAATGTTGTAATCTCTCCTCAGGATGAGATCCCGGATTGCAATAGGTCAGCTCACTTGGAGATAATTCAAGTGGATTCTCAATTATTTTCTGTTAAAATTACTTTGGAGTGCAAATACGTTTTGGACTTTTCTATATGTTTATTGGATTTACCCAGTTTTTCTATTAAATTTAAAAACGGTGAAAAAGGCAAAATGGGCCAAATTAGGTTGGATAAAGATTGGAAGGGTATGTTTTATGACCTCCAGCAAGAGGTTAAACTGCAATTATCTCCTTCTATTACGGACCTCCAGCAAGGGGGTAAACTGCAAATATCATATCAAAATCCAATAAAAAATCTCGGTATAATTAAAACACAAAAAAATAATTTTTGTGAAAATTCTATTATGGGCCTCCAGCAAGAGGTTAAACTGCAATTATCTCCTTCTATCACGGACCTCCAGCAAGAGGTTAAACTGCAATTATCTCCTTCTATTACGGACCTCCAGCAAGAGGGTAAACTGCAAATATCACATCAAAATCCAATAAAAAATCTCAGTACAATTAAAACACAAAAAAATAATTTTTGTGAAAATTCAATTCCGGTCCTCCAGCAAGAGGTTAAACTGCCAACTTTCTTTACGGGTGATTTACTGTTGGATAAGGGAAGAAAAGGTGTTGGAAAATCTGTTTATAAATTAGACGAGGGAAAGGAGAAAAGGGTAAAATTTAAAAATGAAATAAAATATTTTTCTAATTTTTCTTATTCCGATTCTGACGATGAAGAAGATTCATTTGATGAAAGTTTTAATGGCGATGTTTTACCTCAAGTTTATTTAGATGTGGACGCAGCTAAATATAAGAAGGTAGCAAATAAAGTTCGACCTATTAATGAACCATTACCTGCTGAATTAAATCCACCTTTGAGAAGACCAAGGTAATCAAGAGATCCTTATGAAAGTCCCTTGGTAAAGAATCCGCCTGAATTTTCTGAGATGTCAAGAATCACTTTTTAGAGACTGGGTGTTGTTAATTTTGGACCTGATGGTTGGTTGTCTGGAGAAGAGAAGAAGTTGTTGTTGGATGTGATGGTCAAGCGAGAGAAGGCCATTGCTTTTGTAGAAGAGGAGAGGGGTGTGTTGAAGCATTCCTATGGGGAGCCTTACATGATTCCTGTGGTATGTCATGAACCATGGCAGCAGAAACGGATTCCTATTCCAGCTGCATTAAAAGAAGCCTATATTGAAGTTGTCAGAGAACGGATACGCACTGGACTGTATGAGCAATCAACGTCAAGTTATTCTAGTCCGGTATTTTGTATCAAGAAGCCAAATGGCAAGCTTAGAGTTGTTCATGATCTTAGGGAATTAAATAGGGTTACAATAAAGGATGCTGGGATACCACCTAGTGCTGAGGATTTTGTTGAAGCGTTTGCAGGGAGAGTGTGTTATGGTTTGGGAGATATTATGGGTGGATATGATGAGAGAGAGTTACATCCGCTCTCAAGGCCTCTCACTACATTCGATACACCACTAGGACGTTTACAGTTAACAAGATTACCTCAAGGAGCAACAAATTCGGTTGCAGTTTATCAAGCTCAGATGGCTTGGATCCTTCAAGATGAAATTCCACAATTTTCTGGAATCTTTATAGATGATGGAGGAATTAAGGGACCAACAACCGACTATGATAACCAGGTGTTGGAAGAGAATCCCGGGATACGCGAATTCATTTGGGAGTTTGCAATTACTTTAGAAAGAATCTGGTTTCGAATTGAAGAGGCTGGTTTAACTATTTCAGGTTCAAAATTTTCATGTTGTGTGCCAGCTTTAGAAATATTAGGCCATGTGGTATGTAGAGAGGGTAGGATTATGTCCAAGAAGAAAGTTAACAAAATTCAGTCCTGGCCAAGACCCAAGAATACGACCGAAGTTAGAGGGTTTTTAGGCGTTTGTGTATATGTTAGAATGTTTATTAAGGATTTTTCTTCATTGGCAGCTCCATTGAGACGGTTAACAAGAAAGGATGCAGACTGGGAGTGGGATGAAGAGTGTGAGAAGGTGTTTGTCAAGTTGAAGGAGGTTGTGGGGAAGGATTTAGTCCTGCACAAGTTGGATTATGGAAAAGATGCTGGCAGAATTTATTTAGCAGTTGATTCAAGTCAGGTTGCAGCTGGGGTGGTTTTGTCTCAGATGGATAAAGCTGGTTACATCAGGCCAGTTAGGTATGAATCTGTAGTATTTACTGAGGTCGAATCAAGATATTCTCAACCGAAATTGGAATTATGTGGTGTGGCGAAAATACTGAAGAAACTTCAGCATATTTTGTGGGGGCAACATTTTGAGTTGCAAGTGGATGCAAAATCGTTAATCCAGATGATTAATTCCCCAAGTTTACCAAACGCACCCATGACGAGATGGGTAGCTTTTATTCAACATTTTTTGTTTGATTTAGTTCATAAGCCTGGCAAAACTTTTACTATGCCAGATGGTTTATCAAGGAGACCACCCACTGAAGAAGATTCAGACTCAGAAGAGTTCGATGAAGATATACCTATTATCAAAGCCAGCACTAAAGGAGCTGAAGACTTTCCATACCTCCCCCATGAGGTTAAACTGGCAGGACTATTGTTTTTAGATTATGATGATGATGACCTCCACCAAGAGGATAAACTGGAAAATAGTTTTTATGTTAATAAAGTTGTTGGAAAAGGTGTAGATAAATTCGGCAGAGAGGAGGTAGAAGAAGATGTAGTGTATGTAGAGGAAGATGGATTGGTAGTGTGGGATAGTATTAAATTAAGGAATGGTGTATATGTTTGAGAATTAGAGAATTTAAATAAAAGGGTGGATAAAGAGAAAGAGGTATTTTCAAATACGGTTTTCGAAGGATCCAAAGGTTCAGAAGAAAAACGTCGACATAGCTCGATTAAAGATTTATTTAGGGGTCAACGATTATTGGCTCATTCATGTGCAGGTGATATTGGTGATAGAGAAGTCCCTATTGATGTTATATTAATCGATTTTCAAGATGAAGTCTGGGGTCAGACTGGTTTTTATTTTTTGTTAGTCAAATATTTGTTGACTTTAGATAGGCCAGAAGAGTGTGAAGACAATGAATGGGTGGCTATCAAGAGGAAGTCATCTACGTTTTACCTATCTGGTCGATGTTTAATGAGGAGGAGGTATCCAAATCCTCAAGTAGTTATAACTCAACAGAAGGGGCAAGAATTAGTTTTGAAATCACTGCATGAAGATCTCGGGCATAGAGGCGTTGGAGAAACATTTAGAAGAATTTCTGATCGATTTTGGTGGCCTGGCATGAAGATGGCTGTTAAACAGTGGGTTCAGTCATGCGAAGAATGTCAAAGACGAAGTTATTTAAGGCCAAAAGAACCTGGACGCGCGACCGGTGAATATACGCTCTTTGGAAGAGTTAGTTTAGATGCCGTTCATATAAAAGAGGGACGGTATAAATATTTAATTGTGGCCAGATATGATTTATCTGGTTGGGTAGAGGCAGCGCCTCTTATTAATTTAACTGCCAAAAATGTGGCAGAATTTTTTTTGAATAATTGGGTATATAGGTATGGGGTGATGAAGTTGGTAACGGTAGATGGAGGTCCTGAATTTGGGACAGAGTTTAAAGAGGCCGTATTGAAAGTTGGATCAAAGGTTAGGGTAGCAACCCCATATTATCCTGAAGCTGAAGGTATGGTTGAGAGAGGGCATCAAGTTATCAAGGATGCTTTAGTTAAAATGTGTGGGACAAGTGCCAAAAAATGGAGGCACTATTTACCTTTAGTTTTATTTGCTGATCAAATCACTGCCAAAAGGACAACCGTATTTTCACCTTATGAACTTGTTTTTGGACAGAAAGCAGTTTTACCGGTTGATTTAGAAGCTGAATCATATCTTGGAGTTGACTGGGACACGGTCAAAACTACTGAAGAATTATTGTGTGCAAGAATGATGCAGCTAGAAAAGAAAGAAGAATATTTAGAAAAGGCATATTCGCGGATGATGAAGATCCGAAATCAATCAGTTAGATATTGGGATGAGCGGTTGGCACATCGATTAAGGAAACCTTTGAACCCAGGAGATATGGTCCTGGTGTATAATAGGAGTTTGGAAAGTCAGTGGGGAAAAATGTTTGCAGATAGGTGGAATGGACCGTATAAAATCAAGGAGCAAGTTTCCGGCGGTTCATATGTGCTAGAAGAGTTGGATGGAGTAGTATTGAAGAAGAGGGTAGCAGCCGATCAAGTGAAACGGTTCTATCCTAGAGGCACCAGGAGTGCCGAAGTCTTCCTCCGCAATGAGGATAAACTATGAAGTTTCTTAAATTTTATCAACTCCGAAATGAGGATAAACTACAATTTTAAATGACATTTATCAAATTTTATACCTCCGCAACGAGTATAAACTATCTTCTTATTTTTATAAAAAAAAATACTTAACTATCATTACACTGCATATGGGCGACGAAACTGTGATGAAACATAACGAAATGCGAGAAAACCTTCATTGAAAATTTTCAAAATTTAAAATTCTTAAAATATGGGTGAAGATAGTGTTGGAAAAATTTTAAAATTTATTGGAAGAAGTGTTCACAGGGGAACCTTCTTAATTTAATATTGGCAAATGTGGGGGTAATTGATGGGCTGGCTGCTCTATACACAATTACCCCATAATGTTCGTTTCCAAAATTTTCCCTGTTTCTAGTTGAATCCTGGCTTTGTCTTTTAATTTTAGGAAGTCCACTAAGACTATAAACTGGAACGAATCAAGAGACACCGCTCTCAACGCCGGATTCAAGATTTTTTTTTATTTTGTTTTTGATTTTTTTTATGTTAGATTGTGATTTCTTTTCTTTAAATATATATTATGATTTAATGTAAAGGTGATGCTCACTGGTGGTCTCTAATCATTTTTATAAATTGGAGGGAGCCCACCCAGTGATCATCATTATAAAAATTATCTTCAAAAAACTTTCATTTATTTTCTTTTCTTTTCAATTTCTCAAAATTGTGTAACCACATCAAGTTGCACTTGGATGTGGGTATGATGTCGAGGGTACGGCTCATAAAATCGCCGGGGGGCATCTTTTAAAAATTTTATTTTGAAATTTTTTTATTATTATTACATTTGTTTATCTGTCTTTAAAAATTAAATTTTAACTTTTATTTCAAAACTATCTTTTCTAAATCTTATATTTTAAATTAAAAACAAATTAAAATAAAATAAATAAATAAATAAAATAAAAATAACAATAAAAATAAAAATAAAAATAAAAATAAATAAAAATAAAAATAAATAAATAAAAATAAAATAATAAAAAAAAAAAATAAAAAAATAAAAAAAAATTAATTAATTAAATCAAAAATTATTATTATATTTCTTAGTTTTATTTTTCAGTCTTCATTCTTTTTTAGTTTTATTCATTTAGTTTAGACAGGAAACAGGGTCTAGGAGAACTCAATACCTATGGGATTTTACTTCAAGACATCTGTTAGTCCTCCAAGACTTTAAACTGGCTACTGTTCAAGACGTTCTTTAAGGTTTTTTTTTTTACACGTATTTTGGAGCTGTTAGTCCTCCAAGACTTTAAACTGGCTACTGTTCAAGACGTTCTTTAAGGTTTTTTATACAAATTTTGGAGCTGTTAGTCCTCCAAGACTTTAAACTGGCTAATTTTCAAGACTATCGTTAATTTTTTTTTTTTTTTTGGATTTGTTAGGTCCACCAAGACCTTAAACTGGAGTGTTATCAAATGTTAGGTCCACCAAGACCTTAAACTGGACTGTTATCAAGCTTTTGGGTCCACCATGACCTTAAACTGGATTTCTTATCGATTAAATGTTTGGTCCACCATGACTTTAAACTGGTAGTTCATTCATTGTTTAGTCCACTATGACTTTAAACTGGAAAATTAATATCTGCAGGATAATTCAACATTCATTGGACCACTATGGCCTTATACTGGATTACTTGTCGATCAAATGTTTGGTCCACTATGACATTAAACTGGATTATCAAAGATATTCAATCTTTGGTCAAGCCTAGGCCTTACTTAGGAATTTATCAAGTTATTTATGCAACTAAACAATCTTTGGTCCACCAAGACCATAAACTGGCAATCGATTATATGTTTGGTCCACTAAGACTTTAAACTGGAATGTCAATCTTGTTTGGATAACTCAATTCAATCTTTTAATTTATCACTGTCCACTAAGACTCTAAACTGGTTATTCAATTATTTCTGGAATTGGGTGCTGATAGCTTTAGGAGGTTAAAATTTTAGGTGGTAATGATGCTAAAGAAAGCATAATGTTTAATTAGGTGATATTTGTGGCGCTTTAACATGGTCTAAAGTTAATATTATTATTGGAAGCCTGGCAAAAGTATTTTATGGGTTTGCTGTATAGCAAAGTTTGAAAATTGTGATGAAGGAATCAGAAGATAGGATGGTAGTTGGATTTTAGGGAATGATTTTTTTTTAGTGCCTCATAGTTAGGCCATTTTTTTTTTGGTGTGAAGCTTGGAGGACCTTATGGCGAGATTGGAATCATAGAATTCGGCTCAGTGGGGGGCCCTATGAGGTTGGAATCAGGAGTATTCGGCTCATAGGAAGATCCACTCTCTCAATGCTGTGACAAGAAGGAAGACTGGTATATGGGAGTCTGAAGGGATTCGAACCTTGCTCTCAGTAGTGGAATCATCACAAGATTTATATTATTTTATGTTATATCAAGCCAGAGAAGAAGAAAGAACGTTTTTATTATAAAGATTTAAAAGAAGACCAGCTAAAACAAATTTATCAAATTACTTTATTGGAAAAGATAATTCTTTTGGAAGTGTTCGACCACTTATGCAAAGTTTTAAGAATGGGGACATTCTCGATTGGAGGGAGGATGTGGTAGCCTAAAGTTTAGTACGGCACCTAAATATGTAAATGGAGTTATTACGGCGTGCAAGATTGGCGTTATTATTTTTTATAAAAGGGTTTTATTTAATTTATTGGAGTTTAAAATATGAAGAAATTGGTCACGAGCAAATGCCTACACAAATACAATTTATTTTACGGAGAAAACTTATTTTTACGGTCTGAAAAATTTATAAGTATCAAGTCAAGTCTCTCAAGAACCTTGGGAAATTTTCCCAGAATTTTTACTATTTTTCTTATATTTTTAAATGAATTTTAAAGTTTTATAGAAATATTTACGTTTTCAAAAATTACTTAACTTTGATGAATTTTCACGGGGTAATTAGAGCTGCGCAGACTACGAAAATTAGTTTGGTATGTAAAGGGGAAGTAGCTCTATTATGTGAAATTTTTCTAGATTTTTTATTATAGTTTTAAGGTTCTAATTGAGTCCGGAAGTCCGGACGGACTCCGTTCGGACTCCGCTTTGACTCCGTACGGACTCCGTTCCGGCTCCGTACGGGCTCCGGATTGACTCTGGAAGAGCTCTGGAGGGGAAAACTTAGGCACGTGACTAGGAATACTTAAGCGCTTCTCAAACTCGAAATTGAGACGGGGGACACATCATACAGCTTAATCATTAACCACCACGGTCTCATTTTTTATTACTCAACAAATTTAAATAAATTTGTAATACCCTTATAACTTTATATTTTTATATTTAACATTTTAGAAATACTATTCAACAATTTAAATCACACTTCATACAGGGTATCTTTAGAAAGGTCTTCGTCGCTGGGACTTGATTATTGCTGTCTCATAAAAATTCAAATTATTATAAAAACATAAAAGTCAATCTTTACAGATCTTTCACTGGTACACCTTAATTGTTGTTATCAGTATTTCTTTATCAACAGCCACGATCATTTAATCTCAATAAGCATTAATTATTTTAGAGTTTCATTATTTTTATCAATCAGATTCAAGTAGACTGGTTAGCTTAGTGATTTAGAATTCCCATTTTGTTATTTTTATTGGAAGGACGGGGTTTTCAGCTAAATCCACATATCTCCTCCGGATTCTGCTTACAGCAAGGCGACTGTAAGAGTTTACCTTACCATAACGCTCAATAGATAAAGTTTTTAGTCGATTAAAGCTCAATCAATCATTTTTCACTAAAACATGCTGTCCTAAATGCTTTGCTCTTTATGAGTATAACTCTGAATCTCAACCATCTATACTATGTTGCAATCAACCGTTTCTTTCATCATCAAAGCGCTATTTAAAAATGTTTGGAGCAGGACAAATTGCAGTTAAATGTGATGAAAGGCTGTATTTGATGGAGGAACATCAAGAACATGTAAAATACTTATCTCTTAAAACATTTCATCACCATTCTTTTATCGACTGGCTTAAGGAAAAGATCAAACTGTTCAAATTTGAGCTTCTGATTGAGAAGAAAACCCCTGTGGCAGAACGTGTAGAGTGTGATTTGATGAAGGATGTTTGTGATGGTTCAATTTGGAAAAACTTTCCCATAACCACTCCAGCTCTGGATAGCAATGATGATGAATATATGATAACTTCAGGCAACTTAATGTTTACTTTATATGTCGACTGGTTTAGGCCTGGTGGCAATTGGATTGGAGGTCATCAGAAGTCTGTAGGCAATATTATGATGGTGTGTATGAACCTACCTCAAGAAGATAGATACAAAATGGAAAATCTTTTTTTGTATGCTATTATACCTGGACCAACAGAACCCACAAGTGAACAGCTTAATCACCTTCTAAAACCACTGGTTAATGATCTACAAACTCTATGGGATGGTATATTGATTGAAAAGACACATCTTTATCCACGAGGCCGGAAATTAAGAGTTGCATTGTTCTCTTTGATAGGTGACATTCCTGCAATACGAAAATTGGCTGGCTTTTCGAGTCACTCTGAAAAAATGTTCTGCTCTTTCTGTAATATCTCTAAAGATGAAATTAGTGAAAAGAATGTGGGAAATTTTTCATTACGGAATCATGAGGATCATATGTGCTGGGCAACAAAGTGGCAAAATTCTAAGTCACATTGGGAGCGTGTATCAATTGTTCAAAATCATGAGGTACGATGGAGTGAGCTGAATAACCTTGAATATTGGCGTCCAACTGAATATTGCTCAATTGATGTTATGCATTCACATATGCTTGACAACCTAAAAGATCACAGTCTAAGCTATTTTCAAAATTAAAATGCAGCAAAAGATCTAGAAAGAAAGCTGGAAAAGGATAAAAATTGGCATGTAAGAGAAGAAGATGATGATTTATTTTCTGATACTTCACTGCACAAACATTCAAAAAAACGTAGAAGTAGCTTAAGCACCACGAATAATGATGATGATGATACAGGACACACGAGACAGTACAAGCGGCAAAGACGTACGAGTTCAAGACATTCATCAAGTCATCATGGACTAGATAATGAAGGATTGGGAACAAATCAATCAAGAAGCCAGAGTAGGTCATCCAGCTCCAAATTTATTCCTCCATATAGCGATTTGGCCTCAACACAGTCTCACAGCAGTGACAGTAGGAATTCATTGTATAACTTAAGGCAAAGAAGCATTAGCATATCACAGAGTGAAGGATCTCACTCATCAAATGAGACAGCTAGAGATGAAGAAAATAAAAGGAAAGGTAAGGAGAAAGAAAATGAAGGTAGTAGTAATCCACAAATCACAGCAGCAGAGCTACAGGTTGTATGGAAGATGATTGATCAAGTAAGAAGACCTTCCTGGCTAAAACGAGTTCCAAAATCAGTAGGATCTAAAAAGGCAGCAGAATGTCACATGCTGTATACTCTCTACTTCCCTTTGTCACTTATACCCCTTTGGTTTGAAAAATTTAAAGAATCTGAATCTTCAGCTTCCTCAGCTGATAAACCAAGAGAATATTATCTTCTCAAGTCACTTGTAACATTATGCTCAATCACCAATTTTTTGACATTAAAAAATATACAGACTAATGAGCTTAAAGATCTAGATCAAGTTCTGTTAGAGTATCGTGAGTGCCTTGAAGAGGGTTGGAAGAATATTAATGCAAAGCCAAATCTGCATATCACTCAACATTATCCTGAAATGATAAAGCGTCTTGGTCCACCATCAGGTACAGCTACTTGGTCTGGAGAGCGGGTGAATCATATATTATCTGAAATTCAAAACAATCACCATCCACGTATGTAATGTTTGTAAGCAATGATTTAAAAACTCAACTGTGCTAATTTATTAATATTTACCACAGGAGAGATACCGCTAACAATGCTCAAACATTGGTATCGGAAGTCTAGGGTATTAGATCTTGGTGAAGCTGAAGATAATGATCAATGTGAGACTAAAAAAATCCATATTGATCTTGATAAACAAAACAAATGGATCCATCTAAGTATGGCATTATTTACTAAATGGGTAAGGGCACGAATGAGAAAAGAAACTTCAAGACGGGCTTTGACACCATCGGAGAAAAGTGGGGATCGGGTAGTTGAAAATGTAGCAAGCATATTGATACATGGAAAGAGGTTTACTAGTTACCATTGACACATTGCTAATTCAACAATTGAATTCTACTATGGAAAAGATAGCCAGTTTGGGCAAATTGATGATCTTTTCAGATCAAAGGAAGAAAATGATCAAATATATTTAATAGTAAGTCCTTTCAAAGAGCTCCGTCAAGAAGAAACATCAAAGGATCCCTATGAGCTTTTCCCACAAGTGCATTGTCGGTTAGTAAGAGTAGCCAAAGCAACTCAAATTGTGATTAAGAAAGATGCAATAATTGGACATGCAGCTACTGTCGAGCACAAAAAAGGAATGTTTGGAATCAAAGACAAGGTTGTCACTGCCATTGGACTGCAGAAAGTAGTGAGTGAAAAAGTTAATCAAATTTATTTTCTGTTGACTAACATCTTTGTGTTAATTTGGGATTGGGGAAATTTGTAGGATTGGTGATATTTGTAAATGGTGAAAGAAATAATTCAATGCTCGATTAAAAAATGCAATGCATCCAACTTACCTTATCATAAATCAGTGAACAATTACTTTGGTTGCTTTTATTGCAAGAGAACCCATGCTTTCAATGAGTCATTTTTATCTTAAATGTAAGAATGAAAGAAATAAAATCATGATAATGAGAAATATGATAGAACTTTTACTTAATGAATGATCTTCTTGCTCATTCATCTACTATAAATAGTTTGACCTTCCAACTTTAGCTGATAGCTATATATTATTCACTTTATTTTTCGACAAGAGAACATACACGTTTACAAGACTATATACATAGTATCTTTTTTTACTTTAGCTTTGATAGGTATAAATTTTAACAACTGATTATTTTTATTTTATTTTATTTTATTACAGTTCATTATGGATGATAATTTTGAAGGGATGTCTGTTGACCCAACCAATTCTGATTGTTTTCGGCCTCAACATACTAATACTGGAAATACTCCTCCACCACCCTCTGCTGATCCACCTCCAGATGCATCTCAATCTGTACCACCTAATCCTAACCCACCACCTAATCCCAATCCAGGAGAAGAGTCTCATTCAGAACTGAGAAATTTTAATCCCAATCATCCTTCTGCTTCTGAAAGTGCTGATAAGCAAGCTGATCAGCTAGGAAGAGATTGGGCTAGTGAAGTATTGAGGGAATTTTTCGGAGACCAATCATCATCTGCTCAGCCTAACCAAGGAACAAGCACAAGTGGAGCAGGTAAGTCAAATTTGTAGTGTATTCTTTCATTGAAAAATAACCAATTTAATTAACTTATTTGAATTGTTAGTGAATCCCTCAATCATTATGGGTATCAGTGATTACCACAGACTCAATTCAGCAGAGTCTCATGAGCGAGAACGGGGGTTAAGGGCTGTAAGAGGCTTAGTTAGAAGGAATGATGTTCCCAGGAGCTTGGACAGTCTAAATATAAATATTTACCACTTTCTGAAGTATTGTCTTGGGGGACCAACACAAATATCAAAATATCCTGCCAGCCCAACACCTTTGGAGATTGAAAATTGGAAAGCTTGGAACCAATTCAAACTAAAAACCATTCAAACTGTCCTAACCCAAGTCCAATCTTCTAACCGTGCCAATTCTGCAGCTGATCGACAATTTCTGATAACCAATTCTATAGCCTTCTTGCGATCCAAAATTCGACTACCCGAATTTTTTCCAGCACCTGAGCCTCGAGGACTAAAAGGAGGAGCACCGATCCCACTTTCTGTCAAAAGAAACTTAGAGCGTGAATTTCAAGAAAAAAGGTTTTCGGAAATTTGCGTTTGAATGGACTTGCCGTGATTTTTCAGAATCAACTTGGAATCAAGTCATGGGAAGCATAGTATGCGACCACTGTACCAGATGGCTCACCACCTTGAATACAATTGATCAGTCAAAGCTTCAGTTCACTCAATGTGTTATTGAGAAATGGGTAGTTAATAAGGGGAAGGAGATGATAAGGTTGTTTGGGCAAGAAGAGGAAAGGGTAGCAAGAGAAAAGATTGAAAAGAGGGCAAGGGCACAAGTAAAACGTTATCGGACCAAGGTAAGTTTTTTATTTTACTTTGCTTTTTGCTATTATGAAGCTGATTTAGTTGGAATTCAGATTGCTAGTGCACGCTAAAAGTTAGCAAGAGATCTCTGCAGTGATGTGCCAGGTTTTTTTGTGCTTTTTCATGATACTAGATGCATCTCTGATATCGAGGAAGGCCCAGCACCAGCCCCAACTGCACCTATCCAAGCTATTCCTGGATGGCGAAATCCTGAACTCAATGATTTGTTTAAAAAAATGGATAAGATGATTCAGGACATAGCCCATACACCAGCTCAAAGAAAATCAGCATTAAAAACATATTCACGGTCATCAGAAAGGACAGTTTCACAAAATGGTATATTCAATGTTCCCAAATACCTCCCCAAGAATTGCTATTCAGCAACATTTTTGCAAGGATTATCTGTGAATGAACGTGAGTCACTTGGGGTTGGAGCTGATATTGATCTGGTAAAGATTTGGGAATCAATTAATAGAGCATCAACATCATCATAACTTAGGTATAACGGTGATCTTCTGTGTAATATAGCTATCTTATATTGAATTTTATGTATTTTGTTTTTTTTCAAAGCAGCTTGGTAAATGTTATAAAGTGATATTGAGAGAGAGTAACATTTTATTTAAGAAAAACAAATAATGTATGAGATATAAAAATGTATTTTCAACAAATTGATGGTCCATACCTCTTTATGTCACATTTATGTATCCATATTAATTTCAATCGAATTTAATGTTGACCAATACATAGTGAATACACGCTATACCACTTATACTTGCCAGGCATTGCTACCATTAAATATGCCAGTATCAAAAATTAATTTCGATCGAAATTAATGAGCATGATAATCATGAATTTCTGGAGTCAACTGCTTATTTTTATGCATGGTGCCTTGCCAACATTAATTTCGATCGAAATTACTTTTGATACTGGCATATTGAATGGTGTCTATTCCTGGAAAGTGTAAGTGGCATAGTGTGTATTCATTATGTATTGGTCAACATTAATTTCAATAGAATTTAATATTGACATTTTCATATTGAACCCAAACCAGCAAACAACCCAAATAATTCTTCATAAAACTGCTCATTAATTTCGATCGAAATTAGTGAGCACCATATACATATTGAATGGTAGTTATATCTGGTGTGTGTAAGTTGTAAAGCTTGTGTTCAATGTTTATTGGTCAACATTAATTTTGATTGAAATTAATATTAATGTGTAAATGATATTTACATGCTCAATATGCATTGTAATGTGTTTACTTAAGAATAGAGTGCCCTAATTTTCATCTTACATAAAAATGCTTGGTGGCATGTCAAATTCAATTTTTATTAAAATTAATGTTGACATGTTACCATGCATAACAGTAAGCAACTGACTGAATAAATTGATGATAATCATGAACCTTAATTTCGATTGAAATTAATGTTGCCAAGTGCAGATTGAAAAAAAGCTATGCCACTTACACTAGCCAGGCATATTTACTATTTATCATGTATTGGTCAACATTAATTTTTATAGAAATTAAAATGGATATGTAAATTTTATATTTACCCTCAACATGTATAGTAAATTTCAATACTTAAAAATACTTGCCGTCCTTTACATGTCATGCAAAAAAGCATTATATCATTTCAACATTAATTTTGATCAAAATTAATGTTGGCATGCCATTATGCATTGAAACAACTAACTGACTGAAAAAGTTCATGATCAAAATGCTCATTAATTTTGATCAAAATTAATGTTGACCAATACATATTGAATATAAGTAATCTCCGCTTACTCAGACCAGATATAACTACCATTCAATATGTATATGGTCAGCCTTAATTTCGATCGAAATTAATGGGAAGTTTTATGAAGAATCTTCTGGGTTGTTTTCTGGCTTGGGTTCAATATGCAAATGTCAACATTAAATTCGATCGAAATTAATGTTGACCAATACATAATGAATACACACTATGCCACTTACACTTTCCAGGCATATATACATGCAATATGCCAGTATCAAAAGTAATTTCGATCGAAATTAATGTTGGAAAGGCACCATGCATAAAAATAAGCAGTTGACTCCAGAAATTCATGATTATCATGCTCATTAATTTTTGATACTGGCATATTTAATGGTAGCTATGCCTGGCAAGTGTAAGTGGCATAGCATGTATTCATTATGTATTAGTCAACATTAATTTCGATTGAAATTAATATGGACATGGACTATGCATAAAATTCCTATAAGTATAGGTAAGCTAAGCAGTTAGATAAACTGGTTTGATCAAGTACACCATATAAAAATTGATGTTTTAATGCCTTGGTTAATTTGGATCAAAATTAATTTTAAGCCATGCATGTTGAATTTTATCTATGTCTGTGTAGTCCATGTGAAATGGCTTGTATTCAATATGCAGGGGTCTATATTAATTTCGATCAAAATTATGAGGTTCATTGCCTCATAAATTTGATGGTTTCTGTCAGTGTTTCATGCATGGTGCCATATGATACTTGTTGATTCCTATCAAAATTAATTTCAACACCAATATATTGAATACAAACCATGGCACTTACAGTACTTGGTCATAGCTAAAATTCAATATGCTAGTCTCAAAATTAATTTCGATAGAAATTAATCAGGATCCATGAAGTTTATCAATAGTGTATGAGTTAAGTTTCAAGTCATATGTTTCATCATTTTCTTGCACCCATTTCTAGGTTATCTCAACAATTTTTTTCAAGTTTTATTATATTAATCAAAACTGTGGTAAGTTGTGAAAAATTAGCTAATCCAAATCTCAAATTGAATATTAATATTTTAATAATTTTGAATGTTGCTTAAGGTATTTCATTGGGTGATTCATAATAATATTTTATCAACTTAGTAGTCCTATAACTTTTGAAAAGTAACAATATTGGTATAGTTAGGGACAACAATGCAATATCTTGTGCAGACTAAGATATATTGTAAAATAAAACTATTCAATTTTTTTTTCCCTTAGTTGTATCCAAGTTTATCAAAGGTTTGGTCACGGTGCCCACACCCTAGCCTGACACTCCTCCTGTCACTTAAAAAACAAATTCTTATCTTAAATTCTAATGTTACCAATTTTATATTTATAATTCATTTCTTCTTTGATGAGGCATAACAGTATATATGTGAATCTCGCATTGTCATCTTAAAGTAAATTTAACAAATATTCATAAAGGATTATCCTTTTTTTTCATATAATATACTAATTAAGTGTATCTCCATTGTTTAGGAGTAAATTCTAATTTAAAAAATTTTGTATTTACCCGTGGCAATTTGCATATGGGATATACATTTTTTATTATTTGTTTTTCACACTAAAAGTCCCCAAAGAATTACTAGTATTTTCTGTTAGCTATATCAAATTTTGCTTCAATATAAACAGATTGTGATTTAGCATGTTACTCAGTTTACCCCACTATGAATAATACATGTTAAAAAAAGCTCAAATAATATAAAATCCCTCTCTTTATGTTTTCTGTTTCTTTCATCCTCACTTTAATTTTAATCTTATTCAATTTTTTATCCTATTAAATTATCAACTTCAATTTTCTAGAATAGAGTTTCTTATAATTATTTATCATATTACATCATAATTTTTTGATATCAAATACTTTTTTTTAATATTCATTAATCAATATGTCTAGTATACAAAATCCTACACCTCCACTTTGTATGTATATCATGTTCTTCTCTCTTAATTTATATATTTCACTTATGTTCTATATCTTTTTTTTTCAAAAATTTGATTTTCCAGCACCCGAATGTGTTTCATCCCACTCTCTGATTGATACTCGCTTTGAAGCTTTTGAGCTTGCACCATGTCTGCCACATGGCATGGCACCTAACCCTCCTGTACTTAGCAATGAGAGGCAGGAAATAACGAGAGTTCAGTATCGCAACTTACTTGAATTGGCTAGAGATAAAACAGAAGAGCTTGTCAAGATCCTTAACAATAATCCTTCTCCTTCATATTTATCTAACCCTTGTAATGACTTACTCCAATATGTGAAAAGCCTTGAAAAATGTATGTTCTTCACCTTTTTTGTCTCCTTTTAAATTAGTAGATAAGATTATTAATATTTTTTTTCTTCATATATATTTGTAGCTTATGAGGAGGGTATGATTCCTCCTGATGAAATCATTGTCATTAGGGATGATGATGAGACAGATGAACTATCAGATTTAACTCATGCTTCAACTTCTAAGGAAAATCTTGAAACACCTGTTATCCGCTCCAAGAAAAAGAGATTATCCCAAGGCTCCTCTTTTGTTCGACATATTAAACCGGCTTCTGCTAATGAATTTTCTGATGTATCAAATAATAAATCTCAAAAAAAAGCAAAGGTTTTGATAATGAGTATATTCTTGTTTCCTTTTTTTTTATTGTTATTCTTTTATCTTTAAAATTCTATCATATATCTCTTTTATTGCTTACATATTGTACTTTTTATCTTTCTTTTGATATTTTGTACCAGAAACTCACCTGCTGTAGATTGTTCCATCCATAAACGCCCTCTCCCTGATGAAGATGATGAAAAGAGTGATGAAAATAGCGATGATCAACTGTCAGAATATGAAGCTATGCTTGTTCATCAAAAAAAGCAAAGTTTAAAATCTTCTTCAAGACATGTTGATATGTTTGATAAAGATGATGATTCAAACAGCCCATCACCAAATTCCTTCATTTCTAAGAAGCAATACCCATCACCTCCTAAATTACCTACTTTCACCACTTTGAAAGCTTCTCTACCAATGAAATCAACTCCAATCAAGATATCGAAAAAACCTCTAACTTATTCACCCTCAGTTCTAAAAGAATCTGATTTGCAGGAGGAATTCTGTAAAATTCATAATTTTTATAAAGGTAAAATCAGCACGGCAAAGGTCCTCAGGTCGTGGTTGGAAATTGTTACTCTTCTCAAATTACGCTCTTCTACTTCTTCCCAAGAACCCATGTCAAATATTTCAATGTTTACTTTTCATTGGGAAAAATCTTGTGGAGAAGATTGGCTTTCAAAACTTACTGAGTTATGTAAGTTACCATAATTTTTAGTCTTGACTTTTGTTCTTTTACTTATTTTTTTTTCCTTTTGTAGCAAATATTTTTTTAGAGATTGATAGCTCACAGCTATGCGTACTCGATAATATTGATTTCAAAAAAATGGAAGATTTATGTGATCCTGATGGTTTAAATACTGAAATTCTTTCCTCAACAAAGAAAACGGATCACCCTGAATCCAATCTTATCCGAATGCTCATGAGATTAATGATCCCAAGTGACCACTGCCGTTCTTCATGGGTATCTCTTATATCATCTTCACTTTATCTGACCGCACATGAATTCAGCCAGCTTCCATCACATCAAAACATTAACTCAGATTGTCCAATTGAACGTGGTCTTCAGCTTCTAGCTCACCTTTCAAATCTGAAGAGTCCGATTTCTGATGGCTTAGAAGTTGGTCCCACTGCACTTCAAACCCGTGATATATCAATGTCAACTCTTCTTCAAATCAGCAATATTATCATTGATACAATTATGTCAATTATCATTCTTAAATCAAAATATTGTGCTGCAACAATATCAAGTGGCAAGACTAGTGAAGCTCAACAATCAAGTGAGAAAAACGAAAATACTGAACTGACTATAATGAGAGAGAAACAAAAGGCTGCACTAAACAAAATAAATTCTGAATACTCCCACCACCGATATCAATCATTCACATTATATATAATCGATGGTGTCTGTGGTTTATTTCTGAGCTCTCAAGATCATAGATTGGCTTCAGCAGCTGATTGCTTGGAGGTAATATCAGAAGTTAAGTTTCTTAATTTACATGAAAAAAAATCATTTGATGGAAGAAATAATTTGGAAAAATTTAAATAACTATATTTTAACATTAATAAAACCTTTTATAGGCAAGTGTGATCCATTTCCTTTAAAATTTGATACCCCAAGTCCTCCGGGAATTGCTAGGTCTATTTCTGCAGATTTTCTTAATCACTGGAGCTCCATTCAGCCAGTATCACCTTTTTTTGCTAAACATAGCCTTTCAATAAATTAATATTCCAACATGTAAATAGATAAAGTTCTGTCTATATGATATATCTTGTATAATTCAAGTTATTTTCCTTCAAATACGTCAAAAATGTGACCATCTTTGAAATTTATTAAGTAACCTTTGACATGATTTTCTAAATTAATTATTGAAAAAATTATTGTAAGTCCAGCAATAACAAATATTTTAAAATATACTTATATGATTTCAAATACTTGTATTAAATTCTTAAATATTTTATTGTTTATATAAAAATATGATAACTGCTCTAGTTTTGTTACTTTACCTTTAATATTATATAATCTATTAATTATTACAAATATTTTCGTTGATTGTAACATTTTTAATCAGAAGTAGAACAATTTAAATAATTAAATGAGTACATTCTTAAAAAAATACAATTTAATCTATTATTGATTCAAAATTCTTTCTTCAACTCTTTATTATTAACTTTTCTATTAATAAGCCTGTTTGACCTAAAATACTATACAGTTAATTTGGTAGCATTAAAAGCACATTTTTATGGCTAATATATTTCAAATTCTTTATTATAGTTTTTTTTATTTTAGAACCTTTGCTACCAATTTAATAAAAATGACATTTAAAGATTTCACAACTTATATATTTCCTCAAAAGTAAATCAAATTTTCTTATAATATTATGAAAAAAAAATTATTTTATTTCACAAATAAAAAAAATAGATAATACTATAATTATCAAAATTGAAAATGTTACAGCTACTCCCAGTATTTATCATGTTTAAATTTGGATTAAGTTGTGTATATATAATATAAATTTTTAATATTTATATATCTAGATTTTTTAGATTTGTCTTAACATTAGATAAATAATACTTTGCTGATTCTATTTCTTCCTCTATTAAGTCATCTCTTTTCAAAAAATCTCTTAAAGCACTAATCAAATATTCTAACCTAAATTTTTCTTTTTTAATTTCTAAGTATTCTGAAATATCAATATCAAAAACATTAAGCTTTTCTATAGCATGAAAAAGTCTAGTGCTGATTTGAATAGAAGAACCTATCCTAGTGAAGCCAGGAATTTCATGACATCTTGAGGTAAAATGCCTTAGTTGATTGGCAGGCCATAATGTCACTGTTATTCCATTAGTTGCTTCAAAGTTGATTTTACTTCGAATTTCAGGAAACATAAGCTCTCCACCTATTTGTCGTGGTCGGGTCTTATCATACTTCATATGAATGGTGTTTTTTTCTGTATCTTTAGGAAAAAATATTCCTAAAGTATACTCACTTGCATCCTTATCGAGATGAACCTCATTAGAGAACCCATTACCATTCCCTCCAGATGTCCAAGTTAAATTACTAGCAAACGGTACACCCTCTTCTTCACTAGAAACTTTTGAAAATCCAGGAATACCAAGTTTTGCGCAAAGATTAGTTGCCTCATTGTACTTTACATATGATATTTTTTTAAAAAAATATTCAAAGTACATTGCAATCCACTTCATTCATTTTTTATATTCATCCATTTTTACAATATCATCAGTGTATTCATCTGCAAGAAAAAACATTCAAAAATTCAGTATTTAAATTAAAAAAAGTTATACTTACGAATATATAAAGATTTCTTTCTATCTAAAATAAAGCCACCACCAAACATTTTTCCAAAACCACCAGCTCTTTGATGACAACCATTATTTTTAATTTCATGTTCGCAGTAAGAAAGATCCTTAATGCATTGCACCGTAGCTTCTAACATGTCTAGTTCTTTGAGCTCATGAATTTCAAAAGTCTGCACAAGAACATTAGGTATTAAGACACCTTTTGGTTTATAAATACTACATCCAGGAAAAAAATTGTAGTAATTATTGCAATCTGTCATATTATTTGCATAAGATCGTGCATAGAAATGTGGCTTCTTCCCGTTTGTATCCATTCCAAGAGCGTTTACAAGTTTCATTCCAGTAGCAATGTCTTTCGCCCACCTATTGTTAGAGTTCTTCCCTGGCCGTTTTTTTTTCAAATCGTTACTCATTGATGGTTCAATCCTAAGAGAATTCAATTTTGATTTAAAATAGAAAAAAATCAAAAATTAGAAAATAGTAACATAATTTCAATTATCAGTCAATGATACCTTTAACTTTATCATATCTTCAATATTAGAAATACAAAAGTTAGCATATCTACATATTAGTAAATTTCTATACTTTTTCTCTATTTCAAATATTAAGAAAGCGTTTCAAAGGTATACTTTATTAAATTATACATATAAAGAGTATAGCTTTATCCTGTATGCATTCAGCAAGTACGAGATTTGGCTCTACACTTAATATTAATAATATAATGAAAGTATAACTCCAATACACTAGTAATATTAAAAAATTTACGGAATTATGATATCCACATATATAAAATGAAAAATCTTGCTCTGATCAATATATTGACTTAGAAAGTTATACTTCAATAAATTATTAATTTTTAAATTGTAGCATTGTCCTGTATGCTTTCAGCAAGTACAAGACTTTGAAACAACTTAAAAATCAATAAATTAAAGGTAAAGTACAAACAATCTAATAATTATTATGAAAAGCAAAACATTATCCTGTATGCTTTCAGCAAGTACGAGATGATGTTTTACTTTTCATATTAATAACATAATGGTTGAGAAAGTATTAAAGAAATATAGAAAAATGATAAGCAAAACATGAACTTACATGTCTATAAAATCTTCTTCGATTTGTAGCTGATTGATCAAAATTAATTATAAAGTTTATTTTATAATCACTGTTTTAAAAAATAAATGGTTAGATAAATAAATTGGACATTTTTGATAAGGAATGAAGAAAAGTAAATTGACAAACAAATAAAAAAACTTTAAGTTAACTGAAAAAGAATTATTTTATAATGAATCAAAAGGGTACAGTAAAAGATACCATAAAAATAAATTCAGAATTAGAATCATTAGATTAACTTGTCAAAAGTGTAAAAAAGTGTAACAAACCAAAATGATATGAAATGCAATAGCAAGAAAAATTTGCTTACCGGTGTGGTAGCCTAAAGTTTAGTACGGCACCTAAATATGTAAATGGAGTTATTACGGCATGCAAGATTGGCGTTATTATTTTTTTTATATATAAAAGGGTTTTATTTAATTTATTTGAGTTTTAAATATGAAGAAATTGGTCACGAGCGAATGCCTACACGAAAACAATTTATTTTACGGAGAAAACTTTTTTTTACGGTCTGAAAAATTTATAAGTATTAAGTCGAGTCACTCAAGAACCTTGGGAAATTTTCCCAGAATTTTTACTATTTTTCTTATATTTTTAAATGAATTTTAAAGTTTTATAGAAATATTTACGTTTTCAAAAATTACTTAACTTTGATGAATTTTCACGGGGTAATTAGAGCTGCGCAGACTACGAAAATTAGTTTGGTATGTAAAGGGGAAGTAGCTCTATTATGTGTAATTTTTCTAGATTTTTTATTATAGTTTTAAGGTTCTAATTGAGTCCGGAAGTCCGGACGGACTCCGTACGGGCTCCGGATTGACTCTGGAAGAGCTCTGGAGGGGAAAACTTAGGCATGTGACTAGGAATACTTAAGCGCTTCTCAAACTCGAAATTGAGAAGGGGGGACACATCATACAGCTTAATCATTAACCACCACGGTCTCATTTTTTATTACTCAACAAATTAAATAAGTTATAATACCCTTATAACATTTATTATTTATACATAACATTTTAGAAATACAATTCAACAATTTAAATCACACTTCATATAGGGTATCTTTAGAAAGGTCTTCATCGCTGGGACTTGATTATTGCTGTCTCATATAAATTTAAATTATTATAAAAACATAAAAGTCAATCTTTTCAGATCTTTCACTGGTACACCTTAATTGTTGTTATCAGTATTTCTTTTCTCAACAGCTACAATCATTAAATCTCAATAAGCGTTAAATATTTTAGAGTTTCATTATTTTTATCAATCAGATTCAAGTAGATTGGTTAGCTTAGTGATTTAGAATTCCCATTTTGTTATTTTTATTGGAAGGACGGGGTTTTCAGCTAAATCCACACATCTCCTCCGGATTCTGCTTACAGCAAGGCGACTGTAAGAGTTTACCTTACCATACCGGTAATCAGATAAGGTCAAGAAAATAGTACCAATAATTCAAAATGATAAAGCAAAAATATGATTGATAATTTTTGAAAAAGGTAAGTGAGAAAGAGAAAGGAAAAATAAATTGGGTGGCAAACAGATGTATATATCATGAATTTTCACTGATCACATTTTCAAAAAAATGCAGCTCTCCAAGTCATATGATAAACTTCATCTAAATTCCAAGAATGATGTTGCCAAGGCACTGTACACAGCATGATCATTTTTTCCTATGCATATACTAATTCCAGCTAGAATTTACTTGGCTGCATGTTGTACAGATGCACATTTGTGGAACACTGAATTTCACATCTAAAAAAAATTGACGCCACATAATTCTAGCTACCATGTTTCACGTACCTAAAAAACATACACTCATCACATTTAAATTTACATTGCGCCAAAATTAATTCATTTTTGAATTTTTTTAAAGGGAACTATAATGTGCACCACCTATTTCTAAAATATAAACCTCCGCACCATACTAAATTGGGAGACTTTTAATTATGCAATTTTTTTGCCGTGACCTTTTTCCTGATCTTACTTGGTTCAAAATATTGAAACATGACCAATGTTGATGAAAGAAAAATTTGATTTTGTTTCTATGTGTAACAATAAAAGGCTGTTTCTTACTGGCTGAAGAGTGTTGTATATTTTATTTGAACACATTTTTATTTTTTTATGTATTTTATTTAAAAAATTTACTTTTTATTGCAGCCAGATTTATACTGGCTGCTTTTTAGAAACCTTAATTTATGACCCAAGCCTTTGAAATTGGCTTGGGTCCCTTACATTGAAATTTAGTACTTCCAGCCAGGTTTCCCCTGGCTGGAAGTGTCTCTTTCAAGCAATCGAAGTCGCTAAAAGCGACTTCGATTGCTTGCTGTAATGTTTGCCACCCTCCCAGCTAATTTACTAGGCTGGGAGGTGGCCAAAGCAGTGTGCAACGCGCGTTGCACAATCGCTACCATATCTCATGCAGCTGATATCAAGTCAGCTGCATGAGATATGCGCAGCACATGCAATGCGCATTACTTTCAGCAGCGATGCGTGTTGCATGTGCTGCATGCAGTGCATTGCACATCCAGTTTTTTTCTGGCTGTGCAATGCACACTAAGAAACCAAAGTCCCTGCAAGGGACTTTGGTCTCTAAAATGGAAGCGACTTTCCCTACCAGGTGCAATCTGGTGGGAAAGTGAGAGAAACGTTAGACCGAAGTTGTTTGAAAGCAACTTCGGTCTTAAAAACATTTAAAATCATAAAAAAAAATGAGAAATCTAGAAAAAAAAAAAAATTAAAATGTGAGTATAAGAAAAAAAATAAGTGTTAGTGATACAAAAAATCCAAGCCAATTTCATTTGGCTTGGTTATTTAATTATTATTTTTTAATACATTAAATTTAAAATTCAAACACCATAAAATATATGAATTTTTTTTATATGAATATTATAAATTTAATCTACCTCTTTCTCATAATTATATTTATAATTTTGTTTTTTTAATTTTTGAAATTTAAGTTTATTTTTTGGAGATACAAAATTAAATTTTCAACTAAATTTTTTAGTAAGGTAAAATAAATTATAAATTTGACATTTTGTAATTGAATAATGAAAAAAATTTTAAATTTATTTAAAAAATATTTTTGTTAGAAGAATACCAATATTTTAAGGGTAGAAATATGGTGCAAATTGTAAGTAAAAAAATTAAATTTTTTTTTGTGAGGGGTTATTTCTATTTTTAAAAATATTTTTCAAAAACATTCATTAAATACTGAATTAAATTACTTTGCAACTCAAATTTTTTGTAAAATAATTAAAAATGAAATAATAATATTGTTATATTTGATATAATATTTGAATTGGTAATATTAATGTCTCTTTAAGTAAATTTGAAAATCATTTAAAAAGACCATGTTGATAAGTACTTCATTTTTGATATACAATGGTTATATATATATCTTATATATATTTCTTGAGTGTTATTTTTATATAAATTCAATAAAATATGTAATATAAAATGCCATTTAATCATTAATTATTGTTCAACTTAGTTATAACAACTTCATATTTAATACCAGCCACTAGTATTTACTTTTTAATTTAAAACTCTAAGATAATATGAGAGTATCCTTATTTTGTCTGTATGTAATGAACAACAATAACAGACCATAAATGAGTGGGTAATTAATTACAATAAATAGTTGAAGAATAACCTATAAGAAATGATAAGTTTATCAAAAAGAGTACATTAAAAAAATATACTTTTGAATTTTTTTTGATATAATTTGGGTAGTTAAATGAAAATTTAAATTATCAGACATCAAAATGGATAAAATCTAAAAGTGGTGTTTATATAATAAGCCTCATATAAAAAAAAGGATAAAAAATCTACTATGTAACTAAATTATTAAATATTAAGGTATTATTAAAATTATTGAAAAACTTATTTTACAGTTATAATGAAATCTAAATGTGAAAATAATGGTGGGATAATAGTAAGACTATGTGGAAACACTTTAATTTATACATACTTTCAACTATGTTCAGATAAAAAAATTGTTAAAATTGTATAATAACATCTAGTTTATAGTGATGCAATTTTATTTAGATCAAGAATAAATTTTTCTGAGGAAAAACTAATTAAATTGAAATATGGCCATCTCCTTTCAAGAGATAGAATAATAATAAAAATTTAAAAAATTATAATAAGTATTCTTAATCACCATTTTTGAAAAGTCTCTAGTAAAATTCATTATAATATATCATTCATTTATTACATTATATGGAGTTTCATCTTGAAGTAGTGATGTGCAGCTTTGAACTTATGTTATGAAAAACAAAAAAGTTAAAAAATATATAGTTAAACTAATGAAAAAGCCAAAAATAAAAATACTATTATAAATTAAAAAAATAAAACTACATAAATTTTATTCTGCTCTAATGATGGAAGGGTACTATGTATGAATTTCCACATGTTAAATCCAAACCTGCTTTAAGGCTAGTTTACAGGTAGAGCTATTAAGTTTCCTTAAATTCTAAAAATAACTTATGCATTTTACTAATTATTTTTTTCTTGTTTTCTTTCCAAAGTCGTTAGAGTTGCTTAATTAATACTGTTATCTTGATTGTAAGATATATAATTTTTTTTGAATACATGATTTATTGTTTCAAAAATTATATTATAAATTTAAATCATTTATTTCATTTTCTAAAGCTTCATTGTCAAAGACACAACTCCATTTTCTATTACTTAACAAATATATAAAATGTGATAGTAAAATTTGAGGAATTTTGTCAGGCTAAGGTCAAGTACAAGGACGTGAACTAGCTTGAATAGTCAGTTGTCTAGAAGATTTTAATGGTCCTATATGAATACTGTAGTTCTAATCCACTAAGTTGTAAAATATAATCAAATATAAAGGTCTCAGTAATATAATTCTCACTATTCTTATATATGGCTTACAATCTTTATAGTTGGTAGAAAAATAGATTATATAAATTCAGATACTATTCAAAAGTCTTATAAAAGTACTAATTGATATGTATTGTAATTGGTTTGGTTATATTGGTTAAATTGTAATGATAAAGAATGAAGAAATACAACCCAAAAAACTCCTCCTTTTATACACACTGAGTTCCCCAATGATTCCCTTGATGTACCACCCAATACACAGTTAATAACGCCTCCAAACAACTAATAGACATTCCCATCAACATTCCCAGTGACCCATGACATAATTAGAAGAGTAATAACCGCCGAAATCCTGAAATAATAAGGGAAATCCATCAAAATTAAAGAAAAAGACAAAAAGAGAGTATATGCGTATAAAACAATAATATTAAGGACTAAAGGAGACTTTTTAAGGTTAATAATAGCTTACTAATAAGGGGGATTGACTGTAGAAATAATGGGGCTAATCCTGACATTATACTACGTGAAATTCCCATTCAAAAATAACCAAAATTGACTGAGAAACCACCCAAAAACTTAAAAAAGAGCGTGAGATGTGGGGTAACTACATGCAGTTCTTGGCAGGCTCTTGCACGGGTAAATCCTTGACTAAAATTAGGCGAATTTAAGCCAGGTGATGAAATAAAGTGCCAAGAGTGAGGTTATTAATGAAATTAGTGCATATAAACAGGGTCAATGCATTATTAATTAAGCTAGGACACTAAATAAGCGCCTGTCGCCTATTTTAGTGTGTTTCCCCACAGTGGGCGTAGAATTTGGGGTAATTATAGTGTGAAAAAGCTAACTTTGCTAAAAATGAAGCTATTCACACGGGAAAAAAGCAGGCAGTATGTGGCCAGTACACAGAAGCCATTTCTGGCATAAAAAACACCAAATTTGAAAAGTGTTATTTTTATGCATTTAAATAGCCAAATCAATAGTTCTAAATGAGCCCAATTGATCTGTCAAAGCGCAATTTTGATATTCTCAATTTTATAGCGCATATAGTCAACTTTTAAGTGAAATAAAGCGCATTTCTTGTTTTTTGCGTAAAACAATGAATATAACAGCTTTAAGTGTACTTAAAAGTTATGCAGCCTTATACTTAAGGTTCTTAAGATTACCCTAACATATTCCAACTTAATATTAAGTACATAAGACCTATAAAAGGTAAATATATGCATGTATATAAGGTGTTATAATGGCATTTTTTGTGTATTATCATAATTTTACTTATGTATACTATTTATGTACTCTTATTTATTAGTCCCATGTATAGTTCATGTGTTTAACATAACTTATAATCACTTTTTACTCAGTCCTGGAGATATACAGGCTGACACTCGCCCACCCAAAAAAAACAATAAAAAAAATGATAAGTTATACATTTTATTTTATTTAATTTGTAATTTTCAGGTATTCAGAATAAATCTGTAGCATTAAAGATTCAACTTTAAAGAAATAAAACATAATAAAATATTATGAGTACTGGTTTTTTAACCCCTCAGCTGGTTGAACAGAAATTTATTTCTGTTTAAATTTTTTAAGAAGGGTGGATAAATTAGAAATTTCTTTTTCAGGTATCCATTTATCAAATTCATTTGATTTCCCTTTAAATCTTAGTAAATACTCAGTTCCTTTTTCTTTAGTAAGGATTCTTTTCTTGAGTATTTTTTCAATCTCTGCTTTTTCCACAATTTCTTCAGGTTGCTTTTTAGGCCTTCCCCTTCTTTTTGGAAATAAGTCAGGATCATTTGCATGGTAAGGTTTCAATAATGAGATAGGGAAAACTGGATGTTTCCTATCATATGGAGCATATAATATGACTTCCACTGCATTATTCCCAACCATTTTATTTACTACAAAAGGTCCTACAAAGGGATCCTTTAATTTAACATTACCTTGTAAGTTAAAATGTAGTGTTGATATGAGGACTTCATCTCCCTTTTTAAATTCAAATTCTTTATGAGATTTGTCCCACCTTTTCTTTTCATATTCAAATGCTTTTTGGATGCATTCTTCTGCATGCTTTCTACACATTTGTTGCATATAAATAAAGGATTTAGTGCCAGGGTGTATATCCAACCTTGGTAGTTTATTTAAAAGATTTACTGGGGTATTTGGTACATATCCCAGCCAGAGTTCAAATGGTTTCTTCTCTGTTACAGAATGAGTTGTGCTGTTATAAGCAAATTCAAGGCCAGGAATTAATGTTACCCAGTCATGTGTGAATTTCTCATTGTCTTTGTATTCTAATCCAAAGGCACAATATCTTCTGATCATGTCTTCTAGAGTTTGTATCATCCTCTCAGCCAGCCCATCAGTTTGTGGATGGTGTGCTGTAGACAATTTTAATTGACAACCTGATACTTCCATCAAAGATGTCCAGAACTCTGAAGTAAATTTAGGATCTCTGTCAGAGATTATGGCTTTGGGGAACCCAGCAGTATTCATCATCTGAGTCCACCATAGTAACGCCAAGTCTTTAGCAGATACCTCTTTATGGGTAGGGATAAACTTACACATTTTTGTTAATCTATCCACTATTACCCAGCAAGAATTGAAACTTTCTTTTCCTGCTAATGGCAAGCCAGTTACAAAATCCATGTTTATAATTTCCCATGGAGCTTTTGGCTGCTCTATTTGTTGTAACAACCCAGCTCTCTTCCCAGTTAATCTTTTAGATTTCTGACAAGAGTCACATGTTTCAATGTATTTTTGTACATCCTCTTTCATGTTTATCCACCAGGCTGTATTTTTAACTCTGGTTAATGTTTTGTTAAAGTCAAAATGGCCAGCTAAGATGTCATCATGACAAGTACTCAACATTAACTCTTTCATAGAAGGTGGTATTACTATTACATTGCTTAACTTTTTCCTGTAATATATATATCCATCTTCAATTGATAGTTTACCTTTTTCCAACGCATTTTTATACTTTGGAGGCAAGGTTTTAATTAATGCACTCATGGAGGCATTTGTTGGATCATTAAGAATGGTAGATAGTTTAGACAAATCTTTATCAGATGAATAATTTTCCAATATAGTTTGCATAAACTCTTCTTCTAAATCCACTATATAAATCCCAAATATATGTATAACCTCATTTTCAGGTACATAAGCTGGGTTGTCAGCATCATTTGGCAAAGGACTTCTGGATAATAAATCCACATTTGAATGCAATGTTCCTGCTCTGTGAGTGATTTTCATTCTTCCTCTGTACTCTTGTACAGCTAGTTGCCATCTAAACATGTGCCTATTAGGTGTTTTCATGTTTAGTAATGATTTTACTGCACTGCAATCTGTTATAAGTTCAAACTTCTGGTCTTCCAGATAGTAATGAAGTTTATCCAAAGCCCACACCACGGCTAAACATTCTAGCTGTGTGGCACCATACCTTAATTCTGTTTTTCTTAAGGTTCTGGATATATAACAGATAACTACTTCAGATAATTTTCCATTTATTATCTGTTTCTGCTGTAAAGCAGCACCCAAACCTATGAAACTTGCATCAGTGTACAAGATAAAAGGTAGGGTGAAATCTGGCAGTCCTAATATTGGAGCTGACATTAAACATTCCTTTAATTTATTAAAGGCGTGTTGTCTTTCATTATTCCAAATGAAAGCTTCATTCTTCCTGATTAATGTTGTTAAAGGGGCTGCAATGGATTGGTAATTTTTAATATATTGTCTATAATATCCACACATACCCAAAAAACTTTGAACCTCTTTTACATTTTTAGGTATCCCAATGTTTTTAATTGCTGCCACTTTATTCTGGTAAACACAAATTTGTAATCCAGATACAACATGTCCAAGTACTTTCAAGGATTGAAATCCAAACTTACATTTCTTTAATGCAATAGTCATATTAATTTCATCCATTTTTTGAAAGACTCTTTTCAGGTGATTTAAATGTTCATCATATGTCTTTGAAAACACTATGATGTCATCAATATAGACCAATAACCATCCTTCAACCATTTCCTGATGAAAAACACTATCCATCAATTTTTGGAAGACTGAAGGGGCATTCTTTGGGCCAAATGGCATTCTCACATACTTATATATACCCATATGTGTGGTTATTAATAAGTAATTTTGAGAATTTCTTTCCACAGGAATCTGGTGGTAACCCTTGTTCCCATCCAGACAGGAAATATATTTTGCTCCTTGTAAGGTAGCATGGATAGAAGCTATCCTTGGTAGAGGGTAAATATCATCTACTGTATATGTATTCAGAGCTCTATAATCACCGCATAATCTTGCCTCATCTTTTTCATAAGAGATTAATACTGGTGAAATGACACAATACTTAGGTGTTGTGTCCACTTTTTCAACAATACCCATTTCCAACAACAATTTTATATTGTCTTCAATATCTTTCCTTTTTGCAGGAGATGCTGGGTAAGGTTTCTTTTTTAAGCTGCCAGGAATATTATCCAGATCACAGCTTAGAGAGATTTTCATCTCATGGTCTTTGACCAATCCTAGTTCATTTGAGCCATGAGCAAATGCCATAGGATATGATTTAATCAATCTCAAAATATCTTCTTCTTCAGTCTTTGAGAATTGAGGGCTGAAAGAGGCCTTTTGGATTTCATTTTCCAATTCACCCACTTCATTGGTGGTTCTTCCACCTTTCAGTTGTTCTTCTCTAGGAGAAATGGCATATACTGAATTTTCAGAACATATTTTGAATTTCCTTTTAGCATTCACCCCTATGGTGAAACAACTGTTTGCAGGATCTAGTTTAATGCCAAATTTTGTCAATAAATCATTGCCAATAATAAACCAATCACTACAATTATTATTATCCATTACTACAAATTCACAAACTGCTCTAACATATCCATTATTATATTTAAAGAATACAGCAGTTTTGTATTTGCCAATTGGATTTAATACTGAACCAAAACCCCTCCAGTTCTTTGTCTGAACAGGTTCTAGTTTTTCCTGGTACTTACTATCAAGTTTCATTAATGCATTAAGTGAAACTACACTACCTGCAGCCCCAGTGTCAAGAATGGCTTTCATTTCTTTTCCACATATGATAATAGGTGCTCTGATAGGTGTTATTTTGTAAGTATCATGAGATACATCTTTAATTATTTCAGCTTCCTCTATAGAAGTTAAAGATGTGTCTGTATGAGGTATAGCATCATTCAGGAACATTATATCCTGTTCTAATACAAATATCTCATTTTCATCATCACTGTAAGATATGTTACTCTTGCAATCCTCACTGGATTCCACATTCTCATCTTCATGATTACTAGGTTCAGAATTCTGTGAGGTTTCAATAACATTTATTCTTTTCTTACACGTGTGACCTTTAACCCAAGGTTCATTACATTTGTAACAAGTGTTATTTTCTTGTCTCTTAGGGACAAGGGGAGCTGAAGGTTTTTTCTTTTCCACTGGTAACTTACTTGTAGTAGGTTTTACCACGTCAACACTTTGTCTGTAATTACTATACTTGGTTTCATACTTGTGGTTTAATAATATCTCATTGCATATATTAATGAATCCAGAGGTGTTTCTGACAGTTTCAGTTCTAGCTACAATAATGTCTCTAACTGATATAGGCAATTTGTATATTATTTTTTCTTTCCACTCTTCATAATCCATTTTTGGATCCATAGCTTTCATGATTTTTATTAAATTCATTAAGAAGACCATGGGTTTATCTCCAGCATTTGGATTATATCTGGCCCATTCATACAGTCTTTGTTGAGTGATTCTAAATTTTGGGCCACCAAATTGCCTTTCAATTAGTGCCTTCCATTCATTCCAGGAGTAATTAATTCCCTCACTCAATACAGATTCAAACCATAATAAGGCCACATCTGTAAATAAAGATATTAACTTTGAAGTAATTTCTTCATCAGGTAATTTATATGAAATTTTAAGTTATCAATTCTTTGTATGAATTGTTGCCAATCAGATTTTGAATCCCCGTCAAAAGAAGGGTACTGATCTAACTTAGGCCAGTTCTTTTGGCTAGTTTTTGCTTCCCTAACCTGAGGAATATTGAGTAATTCACTCACTTTAGAAAGATGATCATTAATTTCATCTTTTACTGATTTTATATTCTCAGAGCCCATGACACTATGTTCATGTTCCATCATTGGTTTATCATCAGAGTGTTTCATAAAAACTGGTACTCTTTCTACATAAGAGGTATTATCCTTTATTGTTTCAGTATTTTTCAAAATGTTAGCTACTTCAATTTCTACTCTTTGTAACCTATCCTTTATTACAGGTACATGAGTTAAAGTATCATTTACATTTGAAAAAGACAATTTTACACGTCCCTCTATGGTAGCCATAATATTCTGAGAGTGTTCTAATTTACTTTCTAAATTTCTAATCTCAGAGTTTAATCTTTTATTCTCATTGATCAATTCATTATTTGAATTTTCAATAAATTTTAATTTATTGGCTGTGGTACTCAATGACTGTGTTAGTTGTAATAATAAATTTTCTGTATTAATGTTTGACTCTTTTGAGAACTCTTCCAATTTTTCAATTCTCAATAATAATTTACTTATTATTTTTGATTCCATTGGATTCTCTTTTAAAAAATATTCTATTTTTTCCGTGTCCAATTCAGAAGACTCATTATCAGGGACAAGATTTAATTCATTTGATTCCATTTTTATATTAATAGTATTTTCCTGGTGATCAATAAAACTATTTACATTGTCCTCATGTAAAGACAAATTTAACATATTCTGTTCAAATGAATAATCCTTTAAATCCTTATCAATAATATCCAATATTTCCTTATCAATCTCATTACCTATAAGTAATTTATTTTCAGGTTGATATAATTGATCATAAGAAGTTGGATGACTTACCAAGGTCTTATCCCACTTCCCCTGCCTCTCCTTGCCTTTCCCCTGTAAGGGTGACTGCTGGAGCCCTGCTGTTGAGGATCGTTGTAGTTTTGGGCGTACCAATCCCATTTCCATTTGCTTACAGTAATTTTTTGGTCCTCCTCTTGGGCTGGAGGTGTTGCTATGGAATTGTTGGGTGCCACTGTTGGTGGTTGAGTCTTTATGTCCACTAGAGCTTGGTTGACTTCTATGAAACCTTGAGCTGCTCTCTTTTCCAGATTGTTGATCTGGTCCACTATATTGTTGACTCTTATTGTCAAGGTGTTCAGTAGGGTGGATAGGGAGTGAACTTGTTCTTGTAAAGTATTTTTTGTTTTCTTTATTGAAACCTGCTTTAAAAGCTTTTCCCTTTCCTCCAGAGACATTGACGGAGTGTTGTTGATTATGGGAGAGTCCTAGCCCTCCATTTGAATGTCCTGTAACAGGTCTTTCAGCTCTAGGTCTTAAGTTATAAGGTTTTACCTTATTACTTACAATGTCATTGTTGTCACACATTTTTACGTGGAATTTAAAGAATTGAAAGTTTAGATATGAAAACTTCAAAAAGGAGTTTTATCAGTATTTATCAATACCACTGAAGACAATTTTATTGCTTACTTATTGGTATGAAGTGAATATTTAAGTGCCAAAAGTCAAATATGCTTTTATGTGGTCACTTGATTTAACTGGTCTACAATATGTAGCCGTGTTTTTATATTCAAAAGAAAACAACTGTCAGTATGATTCTTTCTCAATATTTAATGAATTTTACAAACCAATAAAAGAAAAGATTAAGAGTCCTGTTAAAAGAAAACAATTAATCAGTTTAATTGGTTTATTATCTGCAAAGATCACAAATTTAATTGGTCTATTGACAGACTCCCACTAAGAACAATTATATGTTAAATTAGTGGTAAAAATTTTATCTGCAAAGATCTCAAATTTAATTGGTCTATTGACAGACCCACTAATAACAATTATAAGTTAAATTAGTGGTAAAATTGTTGATTCAATATCACAATTTTATAATATAACAGGGCTTCTTTTTCTGAAATCACTATATAAGTGACCCCAACCTGTTGTAATTATCCAAATATTTCTATAGGGATATTATTTACGTGCACCTTCTTTTGAAAATTTCACTTACAGGATTATAAAAGAATTCTTGAGGAAAGGTCCCCAATTGTCAGGCTAAGGTCAAGTACAAGGACGTTGTGGTAGCCTAAAGTTTAGTACGGCACCTAAATATGTAAATGGAGTTATTACGGCGTGCAAGATTGGTGTTATTATTTTTTTTATAAAAGGGTTTTATTCAATTTATTGGAGTTTAAAATATGAAGAAATTGGTCACGAGCCAATGCCTACACAAATACAATTTATTTTACGGAGAAAACTTATTTTTACGGTCTGAAAAATTTATAAGTATCAAGTCGAGTCACTCAAGAACCTTGGGAAATTTTCCCAGAATTTTTACTATTTTTCTTATATTTTTAAATGAATTTTAAAGTTTTATAGAAATATTTACGTTTTCAGAAATTACTTAACTTTGATGAATTTTCACGGGGTAATTAGAGCTGCGCAGACTACGAAAATTAGTTTGGTATGTAAAGGGGAAGTAGCTCTATTATGTGTAATTTTTCTAGATTTTTTATTATAGTTTTAAGGTTCTAATTGAGTCCGGAAGTCCGGATGGACTCCGTTTCGACTCCGTACGGACTCCGCTTTGACTCCGTACGGACTCCGTTCGGACTCCGTTCGGACTCCGCTTCGGCTCCGTACAGACTCTGTACGGGCTCCGGATCAACTCTGGAAGAGCTCTGTAGGGGAAAACTTAGGCACGTGACTAGGAATACTTAAGCGCTTCTCAAACTCGAAATTGAGAGGGGGGACAGATCATACAGCTTAATCTTTAACCACCACAGTCTCATTTTTTATTACTCAACAAATTAAATAAATTGTAATACCCTTATAACTTTATATTTTATATATAACATTTTAGAAATACTACTCAACAATTTAAATCACACTTCATACAGGGTATCTTTAGAAAGGTCTTCATCGCTGGGACTTGATTATTGCTGTCTCATAAAAATTCAAATTATTATAAAAACATAAAAGTCAATCTTTTCAGATCTTTCACTGGTACACCTTAATTGTTGTTATCAGTATTTCTTTTATCAACAGCCACTTTCTTTAAATCTCAATAAGCGTTAATTATTTTAGAGTTTCATTATTTTTATAAATCAGATCCAAGTAGATTGGTTAGCTTAGTGATTTAGAATTCCCATTTTGATATTTTTATTGGAAGGACGGGGTTTTCAGCTAAATCCACATATCTCCTCCGGATTCTGCTTACAGCAAGGCGACTGTAAGAGTTTACCTTACCATAGTTGGCACCCAACGTGGGTTTCGAAATCTCTATCTTTTTCTAGGACTTACTTGGATCTAGGACTTTCTTAGCCTGCAAGAGGCTTATTCTCTGGAACTCAAATTGGATTTTTGTTATTGGCCTGCAAGAGGCTTGTTATTTTAACGGTTGTTAACGCTTTTCTTATGTTTTGGGATGTCTTCTACTAGTGGAACTGCTGTGTTGGCTTCTGGTGTACCTGTTAGGGCATCAGTAAGGATTGTATCTTGGGTTGGGCCCAAGTTTTCTGGAGATGATTTAGAAGGATTTTTACATAGGTATGAAACTGCAGCTGCGATTGATGGTGCTTTACCTTTGGATATGGTGAAGCAGATTAGGTTCTTTATTTTGGACAGAGAGGTGGAAAAGGAGGTTATTTCTATGGATGGTTATAAAGATCAAGATTGGAGAAAGCTCAAGATGGAAATGGAAAAAAGGTGGCCAAAAGTTTATTCATTGGAGGATCTAAAGGATATAGCTAGGAAATGGGAATCAAAAGGTGGTGTAACATCTCTGCATCAGTATCATCAGTTTATGGTTGAATTTCAGGTGGTTCTGGATTATTTGTTGGAGTATGAAATTTTATTTCATGATAATGCATCAAAGTATATTTTTTGGGATGCTATGGGGGAAAAGGTTAAGAAAGATGTTTTGATGGTGCTTATTAATGCGAATTAAATGAAGGATCTTCCTGATGGAGAAACTAGGATTCCTGGTATGGAGGTGCTAAAGAAGGTTATTTTGGAACATCTGGATACTCATAACTCTGTTGATTTGGACTCTGGAGAAGACACTGAGGTCGCTCAAGAGATAGAAGAGGATGGTTTAAAAGAACTAGTTTCTGATGAAATTTTGGATTCAGCCATTCCTGAAGATTTTGTCCAGCCTGAAGATATTATTTTTGTTGACTCTTCTGTTTGGAAAGAAGAGATTTTTGAAGATGAAGATATTGTTGTCATTAATGACAAAATTTTGGATGATGGGGATAATTTTGTGTTGAATGATTTGGAATCGGATTTAGAGGATTTTTCGCCTCAGTTTTTGTCTTCAGAAGCAGAGACTGTCTGCAATGAAGATATGGATATGGTGGATTTGTTACAATCTCAGGGAGAGATTGTTAAGGAGGATATAGTTTTCCCTGCACTAATAAAGAGTGTAGTGGTATTTGATAATAGAGTGCATAAATTGGATGCACTCATATTTTGGAAAAGGGTTGTTTATTCTTTATGTCCAATGGTAGGACAAATTATGGGGGTTTATTTTTGGCTTTTATGGAATCGGTGGATAAGCCCTTGGGGCAAAATTATGGATTATCTCCAGGGGATATCAAGAATTTAATTCCTCCGAAATGAGGATAAACTACCTAAACTCAGCTGAAATTTTTTTTTTATTGTTATGTCTTCAATTTATTCAGGATTCAAATTATTATGGTTGCCCTCATTTTTTGGGGTAGCAGGGGCTGATCACTCTAATGTTGTAATCTCTCCTCAGGATGAGATCCCGGATTGCAATAGGTCAGCTCACTTGGAGATAATTCAAGTGGATTCTCAATTATTTTCTGTTAATATTACTTTGGAGTGCAAATATGTTATGGACTTTTCTATATGTTTATTGGATTTACCCGGTTTTTCTATTAAATTTAAAAACAGTGAAAAAGGCAAAATGGGCCAAATTAGGTTGGATAAAAATTGGAAGGGTATGTTTATGGACCTCCAGCAAGAGGTTAAACTGCAAGTATCTCCTTCTATTACGGACCTCCAGCAAGAGGGTAAACTGCGAAAATCTCATCAAAACCAAATTAAAAATCTCAGTATAAGTAAATCACAAAAAAATAATTTATGTGAAAAGGTTATTCCAGACCTCCAGCAAGAGGTTAAACTGCAATTATCTCCTTCTATCACAGACCTCCAGCAAGAGGGTAAACTGCAAATATCACATCAAAATCCGATTAAAAATCTTGGTATAATTAAAACACAAAAAAATAATTTATGTGAAAATGTTATTCCGGACCTCCAGCAAGAGGGTAAACTGCAAATATCACATCAAAATCCGATTAAAAATCTTGGTATAATTAAAACACAAAAAAATAATTTATGTGAAAATGTTATTACGGACCTCCAGCAAGAGGTTAAACTGCAATTATCTCCTTCTATTTTGGACCTCCAGCAAGAGGGTAAACTGCAATTATCTCATCAAAATCAAATAAAAAATCTCGGTATAATTAAAACACAAAAAAATAATTTTTGTGAAAATTCAATTCCGGTTCTCCAGCAAGAGGTTAAACTGCCAACTTTCTTTACAGGTGATTTACTGTTGGATAAGGGAAGAAAAGGTGTTGGAAAATCTGTTTATAAATTAGACGAGGGAAAGGAGAAAAGGGTAAAATTTAAAAATGAAATAAAATATTTTTCTAATTTTTCTTATTCCAATTCTGACGATGAAGAAGATTTATTTGATGAAATTTTTAATGGCGATACAAAAGTAAATGTTTTACCTCAAGCTTATTTAGATGTGGACTCAGCCAAATATAAGAAAGTAGCAAATAAAGTTAGACCTATTAATGAACCGCTACCTGCTGAATTAAATCCACCTTTGAGAAGACCAAGGTTATCAAGAGATCCTTATGAAAGTCCCTTGGTAAAGAATCCGCCTGAATTTTCTGAGACGTCAAGAATCACTTTTGAGAGGCTGGGTGTTGTTAATTTTGGACCTGATGGTTGGTTGTCTGGAGAAGAGAAGAAGTTGTTGTTGGATGTGATGGTCAAGCGAGAGAAGGCCATTGCTTTTGTAGAAGAGGAGAGGGGTGTGTTGAAGCATTCCTATGGGGAGCCTTACAAGATTCCTGTGGTATGTCATGAACCGTGGCAGCAGAAACCGATTCCTATTCCGGCTGCATTAAAAGAAGCCTATATTGAAGTTGTCAGAGAACGGATACGCACTGGACTGTATGAGCAATCAACGTCAAGTTATTCTAGTCCTGTATTTTGTATCAAGAAACCAAATGGCAAGCTTAGAGTTGTTCATGATCTTAGGGAATTAAATAGGGTTACAATAAAGGATGCTGGGATACCACCTAGTGCTGAGGAGTTTGTTGAAGCGTTTGCAGGGAGAGTGTGCTATGGTTTGGGAGATATTATGGGTGGATATGATGAGAGAGAGTTACATCCGGACTCAAGGCCTCTCACTACCTTCGATACGCCACTTGGACGTTTACAGTTAACAAGATTACCTCAAGGAGCAACAAATTCGGTTGCAGTTTATCAAGCTCAGATGGCTTGGATCCTTCAAGATGAAATTCCACAATATGCTGGAATCTTTATAGATGATGGAGGAATTAAGGGACCAACAACCGACTATGATAACCAGGTGTTGGAAGAGAATCCCGGGATACGCAAATTCATTTGGGAGTTTGCAATTACTTTAGAAAGAATCTTGTTTCGAATTGAAGAGGCTGGTTTAACTATTTCAGGTTCAAAATTTTCATGTTGTGTGCCAGCCTTAGAAATATTAGGCCATGTGGTATGTAGAGAGGGTAGGATTATGTCCAAGAAGAAAGTTAACAAAATTCAGTCCTGGCCAAGACCCAAGAATACGACCGAAGTTAGAGGGTTTTTATGCGTTTGCGTATATGTTAGAATGTTTATCAAGGACTTTTCTTCATTGGCAGCTCCATTGAGACGGTTAACGAGAAAGGATGCAGACTGGGAGTGGGATGAAGAGTGTGAGAAGGCGTTTGTGAAGTTGAAGGAGGTTTTGGGGAAGGATTTAGTCCTGCACAAGTTGGATTATGTAAAAGGAGCTGGCAGAATTTATTTAGCAGTCGATTCAAGTCAGGTTGCAGCTGGGGCGGTTTTGTCTCAGATGGATAAAGCTGGTTACATCAGGCCAGTTAGGTATGAATCTGTAGTATTTACTGAGGTCAAATCAAGATATTCTCAACCGAAATTGGAATTATGTGGTGTGGCGAAAATACTGAAGAAACTTCAGCATATTTTGTGGGGGCAACATTTTGAGCTGCAAGTGGATGCGAAATCGTTAATCCGGATGATTAATTCCCCAAGTTTACCAAACGCACCCATGACGAGATGGGTAGCTTTTATTCAACATTTTTCATTTGATTTAGTTCATAAGCCTGGCAAGACTTTTACTATGCCAGATGGTTTATCAAGAAGACCACCCACTGAAGAAGATTCAGACTCAGAAGAGTTCGATGAAGATATACCTATTATCAAAGCCAGCACTAAAGGAGCTGAAGACTTTCCATACCTCCCCCATGAGGTTAAACTGGCAGGACTATTGTGTTTAGATTATGATGATGATGACCTCCACCAAGAGGATAAACTGGAAAATAGTTTTTATGTTAATAAAGGTGTTGGAAAAGGTGTAGATAAATTCGGCAGAGAGGAGGTAGAAGAAGATGTGGTGTATGTAGAGGAAGATGGATTGGTAGTGTGGGATAGTAGTAAATTAAGGAATGGTGTATATGTTGGAGAATTAGAGAATTTAAATAAAAAGGTGGATAAAGAGAAAGAGGTATTTTTGAATACGGTTTTCGAAGGATCCAAAGGTTCAGAAGAAAAACGTCGACATAGCTCGATTAAAAATTTATTTAGGGGTCAACGATTATTGGCTCATTCATGTGCAGGTGATATTGGTGATAGAGAAGTCCCTATTGATGTTATATTAATCGATTTTCAAGATGAAGTCTGGGGTCAGACTGGTTTTTATTTTTTGTTAGTCAAATATTTGTTGACTTTAGAGAGGCCAGAAGATTGTGAAGACGATGAATGGGTGGCTATCAAGAGGAAGTCATCTACGTTTTACCTATCTGGTCGACGTTTAATGAGGAGGAGGTATCCAAATCCTCAGGTAGTTATAACTCAACAGAAGGGGCAAGAATTAGTTTTGAAATCACTGCATGAAGATCTCGGGCATAGAGGTGTGGGAGAAACGTTTAGAAGAATTTCTGATCGATTTTGGTGGCCTGGCATGAAGATGGCTGTTAAACAGTGGGTTCAGTCATGCGAAGAATGTCAAAGACGAAGTTATTTAAGGCCAAAAGAACCTGGATGCGCGACCGGTGAATATACGCTCTTTGGAAGAGTTAGTTTAGATGCCGTTCATATAAAAGAGGGATGGTATAAATATTTAATTGTGGCCAGAGATGATTTATCTGGTTGGGTAGAGGCAGCGCCTCTTATTAATTTAACTGCCAAAAATGTGGCAGAATTTTTTTTGAATAATTGGGTATATAGGTATGGGGTGATGAAGTTGGTAACGGTAGATGGAGGTCCTGAATTTGGGACAGAGTTTAAAGAGGCCGTATTGAAAGTTGGATCAAAGGTTAGGGTAGCAACCCCATATTATCCTGAAGCTGAAGGCATGGTTGAAAGAGGGCATCAAGTTATTAAGGATGCTTTAGTTAAAATGTGTGGGACAAGTGCCGAAAAGTGGAGGCACTATTTACCTTTAGTTTTATTTGCTGATCAAATCATTGCCAAAAGGACGACCGGATTTTCACCTTATGAACTTATTTTTGGACAGAAAGCAGTTTTACCGGTTGATTTAGAAGCTGAATCATATCTTGGAGTTGACTGGGACACGGTCAAAACTACTGAAGAATTATTGTGTGCAAGAATGATGCAGCTAGAAAAGAAAGAAGAATATTTAGAAAAGGCATATTCACGGATGATGAAGATCCGAAATCAATCAGTTAGATATTGGGATGAGCGGTTGGCACATCGATTAAGGAAACCTTTGAACCCAGGTGATATGGTCCTGGTGTATAATAGGAGTTTGGAAAGTCAATGGGGAAAGATGTTTGCAGATAGGTGGAATGGACCGTATAAAATCAAGGAGCAAGTTTCCGGCGGTTAATATGTGCTAGAAGAGTTGGATGGAGTAGTATTAAAGAAGAGGGTAGCGGCCGATCAAGTGAAACGGTTCTATCCTAGGGGCACCAGGAGTGCCGAAGGATTCCTCCGCAATGAGGATAAACTATGACATTTATGAAATTATATGGATTCCTCCGCAATGAGGATAAACTATGATATCAATGAAACTTTATGGATTCCTCCGCAATGAGGATAAACTATGAAATTTCTTAAATTTTATCAACTCCGAAATGAGGATAAACTACAATTTTAATGACTTTTATTAAATTTATACCTCCGAAATGAGGATAAACTATGATATCTACGAAATTTTATGGATTCCTCCGCAACGAGTATAAACTATCTTCTTATTTTTATCAAAAAATACTTTACTATCATTACATTGCATATGGGCGACGAAACTGTGATGAAACATAACAAAATGCGAGAAAACCTTTATTGAAAATTTTCAAAAACTTAAAATTCTTAAAATATGGGTGAAGATAGTGTTGGAGAAAAATTTTAAAATTTATTGGAAGAAGTGTTCACAGGGGAACCTTCTTAATTTAATATTGGCAAGTGTGGGGGTAATTGATGGGCTGGCTGCTCTATACACAATTACCCCATAATGTTCGTTTCCAAAATTTTCCCTGTTTCTAGTTGAATCCTGGCTTTGTCTTTTAATTTTAGGAAGTCCACTAAGACTATAAACTGGAACGAATCAAGAGACACCGCTCTCAACGCCGGATTCAAGATTCTTTTTATTTTATTTTGTTTTTGATTTTTTTTATGTCAGATTGTGATTTATTTTCTTTAATATATATTATGAATTATTGTAAAGGTGATGCTCACTGGTGGTCTCTAATCATTTTTATAAATTGGAGGGAGCCCACCCAGTGATCATCATTATAAAAATTATCTTCTAAAAACTTTCATTTATTTTCTTTTCTTTTCAATTTCTCAAAATTGTGTAACCACATCAAGTTGAACTTGGATGTGGGTATGATGTCGAGGGTACGGCTCATCAAATGGCTGGGGGGCATCTTTTAAAATTTTATTTTTAAAAAAAAAAAAAAATTTTTATTATTACTTTTTTTATTTTTCTTTTCACATTCGTTTATCTTTCATTAAAAATTAAATTTTAACTTTTATTTCAAAACTATTTTTTTTTAAAAAAATAAAAAATAAAATTAAAAAAAAAAAAAATCTTTTATTTAAAATGGTAAAATAATAATAATAATAATAAAATAACTAAAAAATAAAAATAAAAATAAAAAAAAATAAAAATAAAAATAATAATAATAATAATAAAAGGTATTTTAGTTTTAGGTAGTTTAGATGTTTATATTTTATTTTTCAAACATTATTCAAGAAAGCTACATACCAGGAAGAACACCATCAATGGTTGTTATCTTTTGAAGAATCGAAATTAGAAAATTTAGAAGGACCTTGATTGATTTCCTGGGATTCAAATCTTATTTCACGGTCACAATAGTGTTGAAGCCAGTTGGCTATTTTGAAAAGGTCTCTTAACAGTTGCTCTCTCATCCAAGATTCTGATCTATCAGAGGGCGGGTATCGTTGGAAATAAGTGATAAGGTTATTAAAATTAGCAAAAAGCTTTTCAGACACTAGGTGAATTGGAACTCTAGGGAAGCTTGGATTAGGTTCTGGTAGCTCATAAGCTGAATATGAAATTGGAGAACCGGTGGACGCTTCTCAAATTAAAATATCAGCAAATTAAAAAACCTGAAGATTAAGAAAATAAAAAGAGACAACTAACCTGTGTCAACACTATCATGATCATAGATAAATGGCTTACTTGGTAATGGAGTGGGATTTTTTATGTTTAGAAAAGGATTTTTTATTTTTGATAGATGAGGAGGACTGGTGTTGGATTTGGTGTTTGAAGTAGATGTTCTGGGCCTTTTGGATGAAACAAGAGAAGATGAAGACTGCTGGCTATTATAGGACCTTTTGTGCTTCAAGATATTGGAAGAAGGAGAAGAATTGTTAGAAGGTTGAAGCATCGCCCTGGGAGCAGCAAGAGTTCTTGAGGGACTAGCAGCAAGTCTAGATTGGAGAGAAGGACCCAGAGGATTAGGTGATGGAGAAAGATTTAAATAGGCTGATGGAGAAAAAGGGATGGGATCTTTTGAGGTTGATGGAATAGGGGGTGGAGTAGAAGGTGAAGAAGAAGGGAGAGGTTTGCAGAAGGCGGCGAAGCTAGTAGCAGTGATGGGGAAAGAACCACAGTTCAAGCCAGAACATTTTCTTTTCTTCTCATAGCAGGATAAACAGGCCCTGTTATAAGTGTGCTTTTGCCAGTTAAAAGAGAAGATACATTCCCTATGGGTGAAGGCACAGTATTTGCAAGATTGATCAGCTGAAGCAATGAAGTCAGAAGGTTTCATCTTGTTAGGAGATATTTTTTTGAAGAAGAAAACTTGAAACTAGGATGAAGAAAGTTGGTGGCAAAATCTGGGTTCAAGGATAGAGAAGATGTTAGGTCCACCAAGACCTTAAACTGGACTATTATCAAGTGTTGGGTCCACCATGACCTTAAACTGGATTTCTTATCGATTAAATGTTTGGTCCACCATGACTTTAAACTGGTAGTTCATTCATTGTTTAGTCCACTATGACTTTAAACTAGAAAATTAATATCTGCAGGATAATTCAACATTCGTTGGACCACTATGGCCTTATACTGGATTACTTGTCGATCAAATGTTTGGTCCACTATGACATTAAACTGTATTATCAAATTTATTCAATCTTTGGTCAAGCCTAGGCCTTACTTAGGAATATTTCAAGTTATTTATGCACCTAAACGATCTTTGGTCCACCAAGACCATAAACTGGCAATTGATTATATGTTTGGTCCACCAAGACTTTAAACTGGAATGTCAATCTTGTTTGGATAACTCAATTCAATCTTTTAATTTATCACTGTCCACTAAGACTCTAAACTGGTTATTCAATTATTTCTGGAATTGGGTGCTGATAGCTTTAGGAGGTTAAAACTTTAGGTGCTGATGATGCTAAAGAAAGCATAATGGTTAATTAGGTAAAATTTTTGGCGCTTTAACATGGTCTAAAGTTAAAATTATTATTGGAAGCCTGGCAAAAGTATTTTATGGGTTTGCTGTATAGCAAAGTTTGAAAATTGTGATGAAGGAATCAGAATTTAGGATGGTAGTTGGATTTTAGGGAATGATTTTATTTTAGTGCCTCATAGTTAGGCCCTTTTTTTGGTGTGAAGCTTGGAGGACCTTATGGCGAGATTGGAATCATAGAATTCGGCTCAGTGGGGGGCCCTATGAGGTTGGAATCAGGAGTATTCGGCTCATAGGAAGATCCACTCTCTCAATGCTGTGACAAGAAGGAAGACTGGTATATGGGAGTCTGAAGGGATTCAAACCTTGCTCTCAGTAGTGGAATCATCACAAGATTTATATTATTTTATTTTATGTTATATCAAGCCAGAGAAGAAGGAAAACATCATTTATGTTGAAAGTTTAAGAAGACCAAGCAAAAACAAAATTTTATCAGGTTATACTGTTAGAAAAGATAATTTCTTTGAAATTGTTCAACATCATTATCAAAGCTTTGCATTAAAATTCTTCTTTTCATGAGGTCTTCATGGTTATTAGCTGGAGTTTCTTGAAAATAGGCCAGCATTTTTCGTTTCAACTCATTAGTAAAGTCAAGAAAAAGATAGTGATGAAAATTTGGGTAATGATTGATATAGTCCGTCTTCACTCTACCAACATCATCAGTGTTGGTTATTTCGACAGCTAGAAGTTCAAATATGTTATTAAGTAATAGGTTTAGTCAATTTTGATTAAAAGTTTTTTTAGTAAGATAAATAGGGTCTTAAATTTAGAGCCAGGAAACATAGTCTCAGCAAAGTTAGTTGGGGGTACTGGCGTTATAGGATTAGGATCTTGTGAAGGCAAAATTAGGCCGGGATCCGTTGATGAAGATTGAACTTTTGAAGCTGTTTTTGATCTTATTCGTTTTAAGAGACAGGAATTTTGGATTGCTTTTTAGAAATTGAGGGATCAGGGAGAGCTGCTGGTCCTAAATATACGTTTGTTTTAGAAGGAACTATTGGCCGGTTGCATTTGACTTTTTTCACACGGCATAAGTCGCAAGCTGTTCTGCAAGGAAGATTAGGGTTGGACATTAAACAAGGTACCTGGTATCGAGCGCAGAGTTCACATGGAGCGACAAGTTCTTTGGAATACATATTGATGAAGATGAATTTTATAGTTGATTAAAGAAGATGGTGGTTGAAGGTTAAAGATGAATATTGTGTTCGACCACTTATGCAAAGTTTTAAGAATGGGGACATTCTCGATTGGAGGGAGGATGTGGTAGCCTAAAGTTTAGTACGGCACCTAAATATGTAAATGGAGTTATTACGGCGTGCAAGATTGGCGTTATTATTTTTTTTATAAAAGGGTTTTATTCAATTTATTGGAGTTTAAAATATGAAGAAATTGGTCACGAGCGAATGCCTACACAAATACAATTTATTTTACGGAGAAAACTTATTTTTACGGTCTGAAAAATTTATAAGTATCAAGTCGAGTCACTCAAGAGCCTTGGGAAATTTTCCCAGAATTTTTACTATTTTTCTTATATTTTTAAATGAATTTTAAAGTTTTATAGAAATATTTACGTTTTCAGAAATTACTTAACTTTGATGAATTTTCACGGGGTAATTAGAGCTGCGCAGACTACGAAAATTAGTTTGGTATGTAAAGGGGAAGTAGCTCTATTATGTGTAACGTTTATAGATTTTTTATTATAGTTTTAAGGTTCTAATTGAGTCCGGAAGTCCGGACGGACTCCGTTTCGACTCCGTACGGACTCCGCTTCGACTCCGTACGGACTCCGTTCGGACTCCGTACGGGCTCCGGATCAACTCTGGAAGAGCTCTGGAGGGGAAAACTTAGGCACGTGACTAGGAATACTTAAGCGCTTCTCAAACTCGAAATTGAGAGGGGGGACAGATCATACAGCTTAATCTTTAACCACCACAGTCTCATTTTTTATTACTCAACAAATTAAATAAATTGTAATACCCTTATAACTTTATATTTTATATATAACATTTTAGAAATAATACTCAACAATTTAAATCACACTTCATACAGGGTATCTTTAGAAAGGTCTTCATCGCTGGGACTTGATTATTGCTGTCTCATAAAAATTCAAATTATTATAAAAACATGAAAGTCAATCTTTTCAGATCTTTCACTGGTACACCTTAATTGTTGTTATCAGTATTTCTTTTATCAACAGCCACTTTCTTTAAATCTCAATAAGCGTTAATTATTTTAGAGTTTCATTATTTTTTTAAATCAGATCCAAGTAGATTGGTTAGCTTAGTGATTTAGAATTCCCATTTTGATATTTTTATTGGAAGGACGGGGTTTTCAGCTAAATCCACATATCTCCTCCGGATTCTGCTTACAGCAAGGCGACTGTAAGAGTTTACCTTACCATAGCGTGAACTAGCTTGAATAGTCAGTTGTCTAGAAGATTTTAATGGTCCTATATGAATACTGTAGTTCTAATCCACTAAGTTGTAAAATATAATCAAATATAAAGGTCTCAGTAATATAATTCTCACTATTCTTATATATGGCTTACAATCTTTATAGTTGGTAGAAAAATAGATTATATAAATTCAGATACTATTCAAAAGTCTTATAAAAGTACTAATTGATATGTATTGTAATTGGTTTGGTTATATTGGTTAAATTGTAATGATAAAGAATGAAGAAATACAACCCAAAAACCTCCTCCTTTTATACACACTGAGTTCCCCAATGATTCCCTTGATGTACCACCCAATACACAGTTAATAACGCCTCCAAACAACTAATAGACATTCCCATCAACATTCCCAGTGACCCATGACATAATTAGAAGAGTAATAACCGCCGAAATCCTGAAATAATAAGGGAAATCCATCAAAATTAAAGAAAAAGACAAAAAGAGAGTATATGCGTATAAAACAATAATATTAAGGACTAAAGGAGACTTTTTAAGGTTAATAATAGCTTACTAATAAGGGGGATTGACTGTAGAAATAATGGGGCTAATCCTGACATTATACTACGTGAAATTCCCATTCAAAAATAACCAAAATTGACTGAGAAACCACCCAAAAACTTAAAAAAGAGCGTGAGATGTGGGGTAACTACATGCAGTTCTTGGCAGGCTCTTGCACGGGTAAATCCTTGACTAAAATTAGGCGAATTTAAGCGAGGTGATGAAATAAAGTGCCAAGAGTGAGGTTATTAATGAAATTAGTGCATATAAACAGGGTCAATGCATTATTAATTAAGCTAGGACACTAAATAAGCGCCTGTCGCCTATTTTAGTGTGTTTCCCCACAGTGGGCGTAGAATGTGGGGTAATTATAGTGTGAAAAAGCTAACTTTGCTAAAAATGAAGCTATTCACACGGGAAAAAAGCAGGCAGTATGTGGCCAGTACACAGAAGCCATTTCTGGCATAAAAAACACCAAATTTGAAAAGTGTTATTTTTATGCATTTAAATAGCCAAATCAATAGTTCTAAATGAGCCCAATTGATCTGTCAAAGCGCAATTTTGATATTCTCAATTTTATAGCGCATATAGTCAACTTTTAAGTGAAATAAAGCGCATTTCTTGTTTTTTGCATAAAACAATGAATATAACAGCTTTAAGTGTACTTAAAAGTTATGCAGCCTTATACTTAAGGTTCTTAAGATTACCCTAACATATTCCAACTTAATATTAAGTACATTAGACCTATAAAAGGTGGATATATGCATGTATATAAGGTCTTATAATGGCATTTTTTGTGTATTATCATAATTTTACTTATGTATACTATTTGTGTACTCTTATTTATTAGTCCCATGTATAGTTCATGTGTTTAACATAACTTATAATCACTTTTTACTCAGTCCTGGAGATATACAGGGTGACAAATTTTCTTTTTGAGAGGGTCAAACTATATTGTGAAGATTTTTATCTAGAAATTCTTGTACTCTAAAACCAAATAATTTTCTCCCTTAAGTAAGCCATTTCAAAAATATGAGAATATAAACAAGAATATTAACTTATCTTATTATTATTTTCTTTACTGAAAGTTTTAGTTCAATCCCTTTTTTTATATGACATTAGTATAAAAACATGGTTAAATGCTACTATATAATTAATTTTTATTATATATATATATATATATATATATATATATATATGAAATATTTAGAAGGTCATCCTTTTTTATTTACTTGAATAAATGGCTCAATTATAAAAACCAACACTTATTAATGTTTCCCAAACTCAATAACAAATTTCTCATATGAAATATTAGCTTCTAATATAAGAAGTTTATCTATAGATGATATTCAACATGTGATTTTACTTTTTAGATTCAGCTAAAATTAAACAAAAGGAGAAATCATGCATATGTGTATAAATGGTAACCATATGTTACTTAGAGGATTGTGAAATTCACTCATCAGAATGGTTTAAGTATTAAAATAAATTGAGGTCATTATTTTCTAGTATTTGAAACTAATTAGGAAATTATTCTAAAAATATATTTTAATGTGTATCATGTTTAAAAAGTTGGAAATATGATTTTTGAAAATTGTGAGTTTCTTATGAGATACCAAGCTTTAGTTTACATTGTTTCAAGTAGAATAGAACTTTAGTATTAGAAATTGAAAGCAATGTACCATTATCAGATTTTAACTGTGTTCTACTTATAGAATGATTACATAACATTAAACATTATTTAAATCAAAAAGGTTTAAAAGATATTTAGAATTGTACCAAATTTCACCATTTATTAATCTTTGATTTGAAAACAAACTATGATGTACACTCACTAGTAATAAGCAATCCCAATTTTAACATAATTTATCAATCCAAAAATAATGAGTCAATTAACATGAAAATATATATTATTTCAAAACCAAATCTCTAGATTTAAAATATGATGCTTTAATGAAAAATTATTACAAAACTTTAATGCAATGAATTCTCTTAAAAAATTCAAAAATAGAATATCAAAACAAGTAATTTCTGCAAAAAAAACTACTAACTATTGTAGATAAAGCATAAAAATAAGTCATATTGTTTAAAAAAATGATCTAACAATATTTATTTTTGTTAAAAAAATCAAAACATTGTTAAGTTTGCTTGTTATAATAATGTTGAAATCCACTAAACATTATCTAAAGGTGGTAAAATATGTTAAAAATATGTTGAATTTTATGAGATAAAAATCAACAATTTTGTATCATTTCCTGTTGTGCTATGACTTTATTCCACCCTTTTTATCTGATTCTTCCAGTATTACTTTGCTATGATCACTAGTTTTCAAGTTAAAATTTACAAATCTTCATTATACTTGATAATATGAAAAATAACTCAAACTTTTATAACTACAAAATAAGATTTTGTAACTCCTTCTTTCAATCAATATTTGAAGAAATTTTTAGTTTATTTGAGTAATGATTTTAAGAATAACAAAAAATTTGAAATTCACAAGGAATTATTTCAAGAGACTATAATTATTTACTTGTGTAATGCATGAGCTACTTATCAATGATGTAAAACATCAGAAAAGTAAGTTATAGTTATAAATCTACAGATTATACTGTTTCTGGTATATATATCTTCAATAAATCTTTTAAACTTATCTTAGCCTACATACCACACAATAGAAAATCATTATATTAAAAAAGGAAAAAATTCTATGATAATATCATAAAGAATGATAACCATGGATTAATATTCCATAAAAATGGTTAATAAAATTTTAAGAGAACCTAAATCAGTATTCTTTCATCAAAATATATCCTTTTTGTCTTTGTAATTTATTCCAAACAAATTTTTTGAAAGTTGAATCTATATATCTAATGCCAAAACCACTATTAAGTTCCCTCTTAGACTTTTTAAGAAATTATATATATATATATATGTATATATATATATTATTTATCAAAAATTGAAATAAAGAATAAAAACATAATTTTATTTACCTTTAATTATTTAAATATAGAGTATTTTCAGAATGCATTGTGGTTACTTGTGAAGGTTAGAAGATTTGAAGTTGGATTTATGAGTTTTTAGAAGGGCAAATGTTGTAAAATTCTTTCATAAATATTTATTTCATACTTTCAAATGTTGAAATCTACAAACTAATGGGATTTAAAATTATATTGAGATTTAAAATCTGTTTTCTACTCAAGTAAAATAAAATAAAATGATGATATCAAAATTGAAATTAAGTTTAAACTTTTGATATGCTCTATCTTAAATTTTATTGATAGTGCATCAAAAATTTAATAATATTTTTTTCCTTCATCACTTTTTACATAAAAGATAGTTTTATCATTTTATGAATTAAAGATTGCTTATATAAATTTAACATCTATGTCAACTGTTTATGACTATTAATCTATATAATAAATTTTTTAGAAGAAAAAATTACATCAGTATATACTGACTTTGAAATTATTCAATTTAAAATAGTTTACAGGTAGATAATGAAGGGTGATTTCATTTTTGAATATGAATTATAGAAGTCTTATTTTGTCAATTTTAATTCTTTTTGAGCTCAAATGTATCCACCGCAACTTATGTAAGAATAATAATTATTTTTATTGAAATTTACATGAGAAAGTATGCCTATTATTCAAAATCAAACTTGCTCTAATGGTGTTTTTCAATCATTATTTCCATTCATAACAATAAAAAACATTTCAATTTGCTGATGTTTTAGTTTTTGATATCCCCAAGTTTATATCTCAGGTGTACTATTCACAAAATTATTAAAAATATAATTTTTGAAATACATGATAAACTTGAAAGTGAGGGGGCATTAAATTTTTAAAAATGAATTCTAAATTCAAGATGGATAGTATTTTTTCTATTTTTACAAATGAAAATTTTTTTGTTTCAATTAATACAGAAAGAAAATTTTGTTGTAAGCATATTATATTATATTTATTATGATTTTAAATACTATATTTTCAAGATTTGTGTTTAATATTTCCTGTGAAAGTTAATGTTAATGTGAATTTAAAGTAAGCTTGAAGAAATTTAATCAATAGGCATATTGGATATTTAAAATAATATTTTGCTCCAATCTTGAATCATCCTGGGCTAAAAAATATCCCAAATAAGGTTTTTGTGCGTCAATTTGGATTTAAGTAGGATTAAGTGAGGTTTAATAAAGGACAGATAAAAGGCTAAATTCATTACTAGTGACTTTTTTCTCAAAATAGTTATAAAATATGTATCATTCTGGAATCAAGCTTCAATAAAGTTGAATTGAAACAGAGATAATTTCTAGCAGCACAACACCATATTTACAAAGGTGTAAAATACCTCAAATATTACTCATAATATAGGAAGGCAAGGAATCTACAAAATTCACATTTCAAACGAGGATTTATATTTTGAAATTGAAATTGAGAAATGGAATATTATTTTCCAATTTAAATATCTATTAGTCATTTTACCAAAAGTTTTCAGTAATCAGATTTAATTTTGATGGTATTTTGTTGTAGATTAATCATTTTGATGAGCCATTTACTCAAAATTACTGGTTTCGTTTCTAATATTCCATGTGAAATTCATTACGAATCTTTTTGAAAGTGAATAGTTGACATATTGGATATGCAAAAGCTTATGTTAGATCAAAGTGAGATCAAAGGGAGTTCAACTGATGATCAAATTAGGATTTTACAAGATCAAACAGTGATCAATGTAGGTTCATCTTGAGCTCAATTTGTGACAAATCTCTGACTAAATGTAAGGCCAAACAATTTCCTACATGGTGATGATGTGTGCATAATTCAAGCATAGATTTGTGGCTCAACGGAGTTCAAGAAGGGGTATTGCTAGCAATACCCCCCATTTTTTCTGTGGTGAGAGGGAGCAAATTTAGGTGCTCTAAATTTAGAAGAAAAGTAGTATGGAAGACAGGTGTAGTAAATAGCGCCATGTCTAAAATGATTATTTAAAGGCATAGCCTAAAAAATATATGAAGACTATGTACAGGGAGAATGGAAAGAGGAGGCTCATAAGGAGAGTGCTAGTGGACTATTCAGTATTGGGGTGAAAGCTATTAGGATATCCTTTCCAGTCTTCAGGAATGACAAAACAACAAGGATTGGCGGGGAATGCAAGAATATTTGATGAGCTGATTTCGTTCATTAGTTGACCTATAATTTCTATACGGGTATAGCAAGCTTCAAGTTCAGCATCAGAAAAAGCTGGTGCGTTATAATAGGATAGAGACATAGCATCATATATAAGACAAAGTCTGGAAAACATTTGCATGGAATGAACAAAGGGTAAAGGAATAGGAACCCATCCCAGGGAGATGGATTCATTAAAGCCTGACAAGGAGTCAGTGGGGAAGAAGAAAGTAAGTATAATGAAGGATACTTACTTGCTAATAAGTTTTGTGGGCGCACTGATGGTGAAGTAATGGTAACTGCGTCAGGAGCAGCTGTTGTGGAGCCTGAGCGCATAGAAGCATTTGAGCTCGTAGTGGAAGAAGGTGTAGCGCTTGTCCATATAGAAATTTTGCGCCTGGGGAAACTAGGAAGTGATGGTGATTCATAAGGAAAATTGTTATTAGTAGAAATAGTGGGACTAGTGGTTGTAATTATGGGAGCGCTACTAGTAGAGCTAGGTGGAAAGCAAATATAACCAGTAGGCTGAGGAGTATTCTGGTTTAGAGAGATATTGCAAGTTTTGTGGTATCTAAAGCAATTGTCACAGGCAGGTCTAAAGGAGGCATACCCCCAAGGTTTAGAAAATGTACAATGAAAGTTGCGGCGTTTACAAAACAAACATGCTTGATCTTTGGGAACAGTACAGTATTGAGTCATGATATTTGGATGAAGGAGATCTAGGTTACTAGTTGAGCTATTTATAAGATGACAATGGCATTATAGAGGAGTCACCAGTTTCCCCATGTCTGTCTTGAGCGCTGGATGGTTTCTAAGAAGAAAGTGAAAGATTTTCGTCATAATGAAGGACCCAAAGAAAGGCGAATCTGTCACAGTCAAGGGAAAGTCATATATTGTGAAGATCTGAAGATTTCAAGAGAGTGCATGCATATATGACGCAGGGGAAGTATTTGTTGCTATAGAAAGTAGGAAAGATCTCAAGTTGTTATTTCTTATTATTATTGTTGTTGTTTCATCTTTCATAGGCACTTAATAGAAGGGTGCGCTGCTTAGAAAAAGGATGATATTTTTTTGGAGGAAACTCATCTTGTCAGCCTAAATATCCTTAGGACTGAGTGTTTCTTATGCTTAAAATAAGATAACCTTAAGTAGATTAAGCTTATATCTTAAAAATAAGGTTAAAATAATAATATATATTATTTTATTATATATATATATAATTATTATTCTATTATATAACTTATAATAGTTTAAATAGCTTATCCATGGCCTAATAATATTTATTAAGGTGTTAATGGAGTCATAATATACTTATCTTAAGTGATATGAAGTAATTATTGACATACATAAGCTTATATGTATACATAAATCTCATATTCAGTGAAATATGCAGTATATTATGTATATTTAGGTATATAAGTGGGTCTTAGCCCCTTAATAGCCTATAACCTTTGTTTTTCTGCTTATTTTAGGTCATATGGACAAAATCAGTGGACTCACAACGCCTACAGAAGCATAGACACCTATATCAGGCGCATACACCCAGTTTGGACAACTGAAATTACTTCCTTGGATGGTTATTCAAGGATTTATGGGTTGGAAGGATGTTTCTGGGTTAATATGCATGCTTGGGGATGTTATTGGGGGCTTGAAAATCTTATTTGTTTCCTTTATATGCTTTTAGTTTCATTAAATCTCTTTTTGATTTTTTATTTTACCTGTTTCTTTATGGTATCCGCTTTTATCTGGGTTTTCTATTTATGGTATGGATCTGTGTTATTATTAATAGTGATGGAGGGTCCTTACTGGAGGTCTGGGTGTTGAAACTGCTTGAAGTGGAAGCCATGGGGAGGTGATGGGCCCTCACAGTGCTGTAATTGCCGGGGATAGCAGTGACATCATCTGGATTGAAGGTCTGTGTACTCCAGTGGATTTGGGTATAAGTAAGGAGGGATTTTGGCGGTTTATTATAATCATTCAATTACTAAAATTCAAAAAACCACTAAAATACAATTATTAACATTCAGAAATATATTATAAAGCCCTTATAAATTGATATTATCTTTATATAAGCTATAACTATATTTTATTCTTCTATTTTCCACCACTAGCACGCATTTAAATCCAAGTATTGTGAGTTTTATTTGAGTATAACTATTTTATTAGTCTTCCCCTGAGGTTTAATCACTAAATAATTTATCAATAAGTTTTAGGACCATAAAATAACACTATTATATCATACTTATATACTAGACTATACTGACACATCTCACAGTTGTAGAATTCTCACAGGAAAGTTAAGTGAAAATAAAAATAAATATATTACATTTTTTACAAGGCTATATACACATTACAAGGAATAAATACAAAAGAAGATATATTTTTTTTTTTAGTATTCTGCGTCATCAAGTATAGGGACACAGAAAGCCCAGCCGTTGACAGCCTCTTGCATGTTTTGTTGCAAGGTGGTTAAAAGCTGTTTTTGTTTATTATACTCAGCACGAGTATAAAACAGGACCACCTCAAGGAATTCTTTGACGGCAGTTAGCATGTTGTTCATATTACGCATTGTTGTATTGTATGGAGCGCAGGAAATTTCCTCTGCGAATTCCCAATTTTGAGCCATGGCGGGCTCTTTATCATCGACATCCGAGAAAGTTTCAGAGTGCCATTTGTCCAGGATGATGGAATTGAATACCAGCTGCATAGTTGTCTATTCAGGTGTGGGTATACAAGGAGTACACAGGGGAGTAAGTTTGGTATCCCAGATGGGATCTTCTTTTAAGGCAGGAAGGAATAACGGAGCAACAGGAGTCGGAGGCGTTTCAGCATAAGGTGTAGCTGGCGCATTCTAAAAGAGGAAAGAGAGAATGTTAGTGTTAGTTCAGAAGAGGGAGAAGAAGGAAAAAAAACTTACTGTGCTCTCCTCTGAGAAGAGAGATCTTGGGAAAGAAGCAATGCTACTGGGTGTAGGTTTGCGGTAACCAACCTTGGCTTGTTTGTTGCCAGGTGGGGTGGTAGGAGCAGGCTCCATGTGCTTGATGGTCATTTGACTCATCATACTGGTTGTAGATGCGTTAGGGTCTAGGCGTGCAACAGTGGGCCGCCCATTGTAACTACACTTCTTTTTGTGTTTCTTTCAGTAATTGCATGACTGGATAAGGAAGAAATGAAAATTTAGTAATAATAAAGAAGGAAAGAAAAGTGAAGATAACTTACACTAAAGAAATTATTGCCACGGCGGGCTTTTGAGAAATGACATGGAGTTATGCCATTCTCAATGCAGCAGGTGCATCTTGTCCCACCCATCAGTGTAGTTATTGGCGTCCTTGGGAGAGCAGCAGGGGGCTGAGTGCACACAAACTGTCAAATTGCGTCCACGATGTTGGCAGTATTTTCAGTGTTAGGAGGGGTTCTTCTAGTAGTCATTGAAAGATATAAAAAAATAAAAATAAATAAAATAAATAATAAGAGGGAAAAGAAGATGATTATAATAAATAAGAGAAGAAGATAAAAGATTAAAGATGAAAACGCTGCAAGACGCAGGGTACTTATAGGCTCCTGGGAGAGTCACAAGTAGAGGGAGGATGTGGTACGCGCCTCGCAGGAAGTGTGGTTTTGGACCAATCAGCGCGCGTAGTCCAGGAAGAACAAAAGGGGAGTTAGCTCCGTAGATAGTATTAAAATATAATATGTATTTGTGTGTTTCAAGAAAGAGAAACGGAAGCGCAAAAAAAAAAAAATATTTATGGTCTGTGCGCTCAGATTTTTGCAGTGGGATGTGCCGCACAATGGGGAATTGTGTGTTATTGATTTAGGATGGAAAGCACTAAACAATATGGATTTGGGTTTTCAATAATTGTGTTTTATGCATTAAGGAAGGAGTTATGGATTAAGGAGGACTCACGTGCATAATATACTGCACCATGGAAAGAGCTATAATTATTGAGACAAGTAACGTAAGTTGCAGAGTCAAACTAGTCAAGTAAATTACCAGGACTATCAACTAGTAATGAGGCAAGGAGCATGGGGACTCGATCGCAAAAGAAAACTACCCAAGAGTCAAGGGGACTAGGATCAGCTTTAGAATGGGTCAAACCTGGAAGTAGCACTGAAACAAAACAAAGGTATAGTCAAGAGCAAGTATATGGAGTATGAGGGAAACAAGTTAAAAACTCGTGTTAGTAAGCATAGGGTGCGATTAGGTGCTGTAGTTGCTACAAGCAATGTACATAGTTTACTAATAGAATAGTTATTGTTTTACTAATGTGGCACTTGAGCCAGCGCTGGAGATCCACTAGGGAGCTGTGTCTTGAGTGCTGGAAAAATATATAAAAGGAGGACTATACAATAAAAGAATCACATCGAGTAGGAAAAAATAATTACAATTGACAAATAATTAGTTAACATACGATTAGTTAATAATTGTGAAGTCAAGTATAAGATATTAATTTTTCTATGGTCATTTTTTTGAGAATAATATTAGAGATATTTCTGAGTCTTTGTCATTTGCGCATCTGTGTGTGTCTTTTATATAGTATAGTGGAAAAACGCAGCATAGAGATAATATATAGATTCAGTAGGATTGAATATTATTAGAGTTATTTTATTGCTATAATAAGGCATATTCAAAGAGAGCGCTTCAAGAGAGAGTAGCTGTGGATATTTGTGCTTGTTAAAATAGAAATATCCAGATAGTAATATTTGTTTTTCCTGATCTTTTACATATCTCTCAACTTATAAGCTTTCTAATCAGATATTTGTGTTACAAATTATTGTGCTTTCTTTAAAAATAAGAGTGGAAGGCGCTTATTTTTATAAATTAAAAAGGAGAACCAACCCATCTCGCATTGTGTCTACTGCTTAGTACTTTAAAACTCTCTAAACCGTTCATCCAGTTATTTATGATTATGACAATGTAGGAGCCATTGAAACACCATGTCACGCTTTACCTGACACATGAAACAAAAGTACCTCAACTACGCCACTATTAAAGCTCTAACTCCATTAGAAATTCACAAAAAAACAACTGTGGGGTAACCACATTCTATTGTGTTCTTGAATCAGCCGCGCTATTCAAACTTCAAAATTATCTTAAAAATAAAGACACTTATTATTTTCAGACATAATCACTGTACGCCCAGTCTAGCACTAAGATTGAAGCAATCTTCAAAAGGGGTAATTTGTGGCTCTGAGGATAATTAGGAGGTCTGGGAGTTAGGAAAAGGGTGGAAGGGTTATAAGGCTATATGATTGGTAAATGTGAACTCTGGTGAATTAAATGAGTCTGTGGATATATGGTGGCTGGTTGGTTAATGGGTCAGTGCAAGGAGGAATAGGATATTTAAAGGGGGTTACTTTGGTTTGACGTTCTCTAGAATTAAATTATAAAATATATTTGTGATAGTAGTCAAACTCATATTAGGCTATTATTATATCTATACTTTTCTTTCTTAATAATTAATTTAATTAAATCCTAAAATACTTAAATCTTCCCTTTTATTATTAAGTTACAACTCTTTGTGAGATTAAATACAATAGTTAGTATCCTTACCATATACATTAATTATTCCTCCAAGATTATCTTGAACCATTATTAGCTAGTTAGATCTATCTTTGAACCACTTCCTTAAAGTATTCCTCTGTGCTTCAAAGTTGGAATTTCCCTCTTCCTTTTATCTCACTTACTTTGGGATCACCCTCAACCCTGAGTGTAGGTTATCTGGTCACAGTATAATTTAATACTACATATTTCTCATTCTTTATAGTACTACAAATTTTAGGTGCTAAATCTAAATGGTGCCTGTACAATGCACTCCTCCTCCCATGGGTGCTAATACTTGAACTTACACTCAGGATAGGCTGACCTCATTACCTCCTGTTTCTCACACTCAATCCTTTGAACCACTTTATGTAAGGGAGTGTAAAAATTCAATTGAATCTTAAGAGGACATTCCTCAGGATTTTGAGGACTCCAGTGAACAGGATGAAAGAGAGGACACCATGAACAAGGCGCCATCAGCCCTGGCTGACAGACCTTCAGAAAAATCTTCAAGTCCTGGCCCAAATGCTTCATTTGAGGAGTTCATGAAACTTTTGGTTAAAACCCTCACTAATCCTGACTCATCTGAAAGATATAAATTTAAAACTCCTTCAATAAAGTCTCCAGATAAATTTAATGGAGAGAATCCTGACAGATTGCGTCCCTTCTTGCCAAAATTTATGCTCCTATTCCACAATGACCCTCAAACCTTTAGTATGGATTTCTCCAAGGTCATTTGTGCATCTTCTTATTTGTCAGGAAAGGCTTCACGGTGGTTCAAGTTAGATCTACTCATGCTTTCTTTGAAAAAACCTCACTTACTCATTATTAATTGGGAAAAGTTTGAGGACCAACTTTTTAAGTTGTTTGGTGACCCTAATGAGACTGACAACATGGAGATCAAACTTTATTTCCCTCCCATGAGTGATAATGGTAATGCTTCTGAGTATATCTAAATTTTCAGGGCTTTAAAAACTTGAGTTATTTGGAATGATGCTGCTCTTAAATATCATTTCAAAAAGGGACTCCCTTCGAGGATTCTGGACCAATCCAAGCTTCACAGGTGTAAAATGGAGAGTCTTCCAGACTTGATGGATAGGACCCTTGAACTTGACATTGTGCATCAAGGACAACTTTAAAAAAGGTGTCATGTGGAAAATATCATGGTTCAAACTTCAAATCTAGGCCTCCTTCAAACAATCTTTCCTGACCAGCCCAATCAACCCAATCCAAACCCAGTCACATGGGAAAGATGAAGTCTAAAACCAAAAGAATGACTCCTGGAAATATCAGTAAGGTATTGGATCCAAAAGGAAAATTAAAGAAAGCTGAGAAGAAACGATGGACAGATAATGGGCTATTTATGTATTGTGGGGGGAAACACAAGTTGGGAGATTGTGAAAAATTGAAGGAAAGAGAATGTAAAAGTTCAAATTAAAAAAACTAGAGGATAGTTTACTTTTTCACAAAGCAAACAATTTTATTTCTCCCAGTGCACAGAACCTCCATGTCTTAAGGAATGGAGTTTCCATTAACCATTTGAGATATATTCTTTTTTAGGAAGATATACCCTTCAGTTGTCTCATTGACTCTGGGGCTTAAATTTCATTTATCCAAAAAATTTAAGCTAACATTTTTAAATAACAATTGAATTCCAATTTATTTGGTCAAATAAGAGGACCCCAAGTATTAAGTTAGTAAGAAATTTTTATAGGTTTTCAACTTTCCAAATTTTCCTTCCTTCAAGTGGGAATTGACAGTCTTGGATGCCCCAAGGATGGACAATACCATTCTTGGCCATGACTTTTTAACTTATTGAAATCCTGACATTAATTGGTCAGAGGGACTTATCACCCCTCACTCTAAGTATATTTCTGATTGTTCAATTCAAGTCAATGGGGAGCTAAAAAACCTGTCTGACCCAGTCCTGCTAGAGGACATATCTTTGCAAGATGATTTGAAACCATCTGATTTTTCTCTAAATGAACATTTGGCTAGTCTTTCTAGCTTGGTTACTTCACTCAAAGAGGTTTTCAACAGCCTCAAAGTAAAAAATTCTTGCTCTATAAATTCAGGTCTACCCTAAAAAAACTCCTTCAACAATGATGAGGACAACCAAATCAACATTGAAGCCATTAAGACAAATCTATCAGAGGTTTATCATGAATTACTTGATCTATTTTCAGTCCATAAGGCTGAAAAGCTACCACATCATCAACCCTAAAATCATCAAATAGAGTTAGTAGGTCCAGTACCTTTGGCAGGTCTTGTATATTCCCTATCAAAGGATGAATCCCAAGCTCTTTGAGACTATATTTCAGAGAATGTAGCAAAAGGTTTTATTTAAGCCAGTAAATCCCCAACAAGCTCTCCAGCTCTTTTTTTTAAGAAAAAAGATGGAAGTCTTAGGTTGTGCGTTGATAGTAGAAAACTCAATGCAGTCACTTAGAAGAATGCATATCCAGTTCCTCCTATGTATTTACTTTTTACTTTGTTTAGGTGTGCTAATTTCTTCTCTAAAATTGATTTAAGAGGAACTTACAACCTTATATGTATTTCTGACGGCCATGAACCTTTAAAAGCGATGTGCACTAGGTTGGTAGTTTTAAATATCTAGTTATGACTTTTGGGTTATGTAACTCACCCTCAACTTTTCAAAATTTTGTCAATGATATCTTTCATGATGTTGTTGTCTATTTAGATGATATTTTAATTTTTTCAAAGACCCTTGAGGAACATATTGCACATGTTCAACAGGTTCTCAATTGTCTTTAAGAGAATGGTCTCTAGGCCCAGCACACTAAGTGTGAATTCCACCTAAAGTCTATTGTCTTTTTAGGTTTTACATTATCAACTGATGGCCTTGTCATGGATGATGAAAAATTTAATAAAATATTGGTATGGCTCGAGCCAAAATCTGTAAAATCCTTAAAAGGGTTTTTAGGCTTTGCTAATTTCTATAGAATATTTATTAAAGATTACTCTAAAACTAATACAAATCTCATTTCTCTTCTTAAAAAAGATATTCCCTTTGTTTTCACAGATCCAGCGCAAAAGGAATTTGAAGCATTGAAGTCTGAATTCACCAAAGCTCCAATTCTTCCACATTTCAATTTATCTGCTTCAAAAATTGTTGAGACAGATTCTAGTTATTATCTTATTACAGGGTATATATCCCAATTAAATCCTGAAACAAAATTGTTTCATCCTGTTGCATTCAAATCACACAAATTGCATGCAGCAGAGTTAAATTACAAAATTCTTGATAAATAGTTACTTGCTATTATTCATTGTCTTAAAAAATGGTGTTCTTTCCTTCTCAGTCTTAATAGTCCTTTTCAAATTTTAACAGATCATAATGCTTTAAAATACTTTATGTCTTCCAAAGTCTTGACATGATGTCATCCCAGATGGGGTGAGTTCTTATCTGAATTTTCTTTCACTATTACCTATTTCAAGGGAAAAAATTGTGTAGTTCCAGACATATTGTCATGTCAGGACAATGTTTACCCAGAACAGGGGGAGTCATTCACTAAAAAGAACCCAGCAAATGTCAAATCAATTTTCAACAAATCAATGTTAACAACTCACCAACTTAATAAAATGAAAACTCAAAAAATTCAAAATCCACTATCCAACATTCAGGAAGCTCAATCAAAAGATGATTATTGTGTGGGGGTAAAAGACAAGGGGCCAAAAGGTTAAGTATCAAATCAGGTCTATTAGTCTTCAAAGGTAGAGTAGTCATACCTAAAAAAGAGGATATAAATTATGGATATTCAATAGCAGAGATTTTTTGCTGTTAGCTGGTCATTTTGGGGTTGCTAAAACCTACCAGTTAATAGCAAGGTATTTCTTCTGGCCAGGAATTACTAGAGAAATCAAGGCCTATATTAAATCCTGTGATGAATGTAAAAGCAACAAGATACCTTGACATAGGAAGTATGGGTTGCTTCCACCACTTCCAATTCCCTCTAAACCTTGGGAATCAATTTTGAAGGATTTCATTTCTCAATTACCTCAATTGGATACTTTTGATAGTATACTTGTTATAGTTGACAGATTTTAAAAAATTTCTATTTTTATTAAAACTGTTATTACTGCCACAGCAGAGGATCTAGCAAAATTATTTCTAGAATACATATTTTCAAAACATGGATTACCCAATGATATTATTTCAGATAGAGGTTCTTTGTTTGTTTCTACTTTTTGGACTCAATTATGTCAACAATTAAATATTATGAGGAATCCTTTTACTGCTTATCATCCTGAAACTGATGCACAAACTAAAAGAGTCAACCAAATTCTCAAAAATATTTTCAAATTTATGTTAATTATCAACAAGACTATTGTACCACATGGTTACCATAGGCCAAATTTTCTTATAACAATTTGACAAAACAATCTCCCTTAAAAACTGTTCAGATCCACCATAGTGAACCTGACACCCCATCTATCCACCATCTCCCTGCACAACAACTTCCAATATCTATGGATGAAATCCTTGATTCAATATGACTCATGTATGAATAAATCATTCTTCTGAAAATTATCTTCAAACAATTTCATGACTTCAAGGCAAACTTCAATCTAACCTGGAAGCGGAAAATCAAAGGTATAAGGAACAGGAAAATAAACATCAACAATCTGCTCCACTCTTTAAGCCAGGTGAAAAATTATGGCTCAACATGAAGAATATTTGAACAAATCGACCATCTAGGAAATTATCTGAGAAACTCTTGGGTCCATTTGAAATTGATGCTGAAATCTCTATAAATGCATTTTGACTTAAGCCACCTCCAATGTGGCAATCTGTTCATCCTCTTTTTCACATATCTCTCTTGGAACTAGCTTGAGAAATATACCCAGGGAAAGAACCATCCTCCTCTGGAGCTGTTTAAAATAGAAGATCATCTAGAGTGCGAAGTAAGCCCGATTTTTTATTTGAAAAGCCGCAAAGGGAAACTTCAATATCTTGTAGAACAGGAAGTCTACCTTGACAACACTAATAAAACATCCTGAGAACAAGCCATTAATGTTTCTAATGCTCCTGAACTTATCAAATCTATTCATTTAAAATATCCTTTGAAACCTAAACCTTAAAATTATTTCATTTTTCTTTCTTTCTTTCTTTCTCCGTTTATTTTCTTTTCTTTTTCTTCTCTTCTTCCTATTCTTTTCTAAAACTGAATAATCTTAAATCCTTAACATATCTTTCAAATTTAAACTTAAAACTTCATAATCATTTAAATCTTAAACTCTTTTAGTTATTTCTTTCAATTTCTAATTTCTGTATATTTCCTTAAACTAACTTTAAACACTTAAATCAAATTAAAATAAAATAAAATAAAAATAAATAAAAAATAAATTAAAATAAAAAAATAAAAAAATAGAATAGAATAAAATTTAATAAAATAAAATAAAATAAAATATAATATTATATTATATAATATAATAAAATAAAATAAAATAAAATAAAGTAAAAAAATAAAATAAAATAAAATAAAATAAAATAAAATAAATAAAATAAATAAAATAAAATAAAATCAAATAAAATAAAATAAAATCGAATCAAAATAATATAAAATAAAATAAAAACAAAAAAAAAATTACAAAAAAAAAATTACAAACTAAGTAAAACATATATTAAAATAAATTCATTTTTTTTTCTTTTTCCTAAAAATTATTTTCATATAATATTATCATACTCTTTTCTTAAAACTCTTTTTCTTTATTCTTTCTTTCAACATTCAAATTTTTTTTATTTTAATTTCTTTCCTGTTTTCTCAAAATTAAAACATCAAAAAAAGTCAAACAATCAAAATAAGTTTCTTCAACAATCAATCTCAAATCAAATTTCTTTGAAAATTTTAAACTTTTTTCTTTCCTTTTTCCTTTTCTCAAAGTTTTCTTTCTTAAACACAAATTTTTTCTCTATTCTCTTCTCTTTACATAATAATTAAAAAAATAAAAAAAAATAACAAAATAAAACTATATTCAAGATAAAACTATATACAAAATAAAAATTTTCTCTTTTTTTTCTACTTTAATTTTTTCTGTTTTTTCTAAACTATTTTTTCTTCTAATTTTCTTTGAATCAACTCGTTCATCTTTTCCATGACTTTTCAAATTTCCTTTTGACTCTTCTCAAACACTTTATCATCTTCAGCAAACACCACCTACCCAATATCCAACAATTATTTGGCTATATCATATAAGGCGGTGTGGTCTTCCAACATTGGGGGGGGCCTTTGTTGTGTGATTTGGCGCTGTTTGTGCATGTCTAATTGACATTTGTTAAGGAATTGGGTATTTTTCTGGTTTTATTCTGTGGATATTGGGTCTGCGGGTATGTGAGTACTATCAATGGATAGCCCTTGTTTTTCTCTATATTTTATGTCTTGTAGACATTTTTCATATTCTGAGTTTTAAGGGGTCATTTCCTCATTTTTCATATATAAAAGATTGCTGTTTAATTTTGTTTTTCGTGTTTTACAGGCTAACCTTAAGTCTTAGGGTTAAGTGCTTAGTACCATTTGATAGAGCTAATTTTTCTCTATATTTCATGTCTCAATGTTGTTATAGTGAAATTCCGTGTTTTAAAGGTTTTAGTAGTTTAAGCTAATTTTTTTAAGTAGATTAGTGGTTTTTATTGGTTTTCTGGCTTCAGGAAGGCCGGGCGGCCACCCGCCTCTGTTTTAGGAGGTTTGGGAGTGCTCCAGGAGGGTTTTTTATGCAATTTGGCAGGTACAGGCGCCAGATTGGTGGGTGCGCAGTTATTGTCTTTGTACTCAAGGCCAAAGGCACAATACCTTCTTATAATGTCCTCTAAAGTCTGAATCATTCTTTCATCTAATTCATCAGTCTGAGGGTGATAGGCAGTAGAAAGGTTCAGATCACAGCCACAAACATCCATCAGAGACATCCTAAATTCAGAAGTAAATTTAGGGTCTCTGTCAGAGATTATGGCTTTAGGAAAACCAGTCGTATTAAACATATGAGACCACCATAAGATAACTAATTCTTTAGTGGAAACATCCATGTGAGTATAGATAAATTTACACATTTTTGTGAGTCTGTCCACAATAACCCAATAAGAGTTATAACTGTCTTTTCCAGAAATGGGTAATCCTGTTACAAAATCCATGTTTATTATCTGCCATGGTGCATCAGGAGGTTCAATATGTTGCATTAATTCAGCTCCATTACCAGTCAATCTTTTTGATTTTTGGAAAGAATCACAAGATTCAACATATAATTTGGTGTCTTCAGACATATTAACCCACCAAGCAGTGTTTTTAATTCTGATCATTGTTTTTTCAAGATCAAAATGTCCAGCCAATATGTCATCATGACAAATTTCCAAGATTATTTCTTTCATAGATCAAGGAGTAACAATTACATTACTCAACTTTCTTCTATAATATAGATATCCTTCATCAATTGAAAATTTACCTTTCTCCAAAGCGTTCTGGTACTTTGTTGGAAGGGTTTTAATCAATTCTTGTATTGAAGAATTCTTTGGATCATTTAATATGGTACATAACTTTTTTAAGTCAGTGTCCTTATCATATGAATCCAGAAAAAGCTGTAATAGCTCTTCCTCCATGTCAACCACATATATACCATGAATATGAATAAGTTCATCCTCGGGGTCTTAAGTAGTATTAGAGTCATCATTTGGTAAAGGTAGCCTTGATAACATATCCACAGTTGAGTGAACAATACCAGCCCTATGAATAATTGTCATTCTCCCTCTGTATTCTTGAACAGCTAACTGCCACCTGAACATATGTCTGTCAGGTGTTCTCAAGTTTAAAAGGGATTTAACTGCACTTCAGTCAGTGAAAGTTCAAATTTCTGGTCATCTAGGTAATAATGTAGCTTTTCTAGAGCCCACACTATGGCTAAACATTCAAGCTGAGTGGCACCATATTTCAATTCACTATTTCTCAAGGTTCTTGAAATATAACAAATTACTACTTCTGATACTTAATCATTCATCACTTGTTATTGATGTAGGTAAGCACCAATACCAAAAAAACTGGCATCAGTGTACAAAACATATAGTTGATTAAAGTCAGGTAAAGCAAGAATTGGTGCTGACATCAAACAGTGTTTCATAGTGTCAAAAGCTCTCTATCTTTCACTATTCCAGACAAAAGCAACATCCTTTCTAGTACATTGGGTAAGGGGTAATTCTATGACTTGGTAATTTTTAATATACTGTCTATAGTATCAACACATTCACAAAAACTCTGGAGCTCTCTAACTGTGGTAGGAGCCTTCACCTGCTGTATGGCTGCCACTTTGTTTTGGTCAACACATATCTGTAACCCTGAAACAAAATGACCAAGCACTTTTTAGGAATGAAAACCAAATTTACATTTCTTCAAAGCAAGTGTCATATTTATTTTATCCATTTTGTGAAACACTTTACACAGGTGGTTAAGATGGTCCTCAAATGTTTTTGAGAATATAATCATATCATCAATATAAACCATCAGCCATCCTTCAATTATCTCCTGATGGAATGTGTTATCCATAACTTTTTAAAAAACTGAAGGGGAATTTTTAGGGCCAAATGGCATCCTAACGAACTTATAAATACCCATATGAGTAGCAATCATTAGAAAATTCTAAGAATTCTTCTCAACAGGTACCTGGTGATATCCCTTGTTACCATCCAAACAGCTTATATATTAAGCACCTTGTAAGGTAGCATGTATAGAGCTAATTCTAGGTAAAGGATAGATATCATCAACAGTATAAGTATTTGATGCTCTATAATCACCACATAAAATGGCTTTATCTTTCTCATATGAAATTAGGACAGGTGAGATAACACAATATTTAGGTGTCTCAACTACCTATTCAATCATATTCATTTTAAAAAGGGTAGAGATATTATCCTCAATATATTTTCTCTTTGTGGGAGAAGCAGGGTAAGGCTTCTTCTTCAAACTAGGTGGTATTTCAGTTAATGAAAAAGATAAAGAAAGTTTCATTTATTCCTTAACTAATCCTAATTCATGTGACCCATGAGCAAAGGCCATAGGAAAAGATTTTATCAATTTAATGATGGAATCTTTATCCTCACCAGAAAGTTGTTCTCCAAACAAAGCATTTTCAATTTCAGACATATGGGCATGCATTTTCTTTGTAGATCTTCATTTATATTGAATCACAGAATTACATGTGTTCAATTTCAGTTTTATAAATTTTTTTGGGGAGGAAATCTTAAATTTTCTCCTCCCATTCATCCCCATTGTGAAGCATTTGTTTGAAGGATCCAATTTTATGCCATATTTGTATAAAATTTCATTTCCTATAATAAACCAACTGCTTAAGTTATCATTTTTCATGACAACTAAATCACAAATAGCTCTTACGAAACCATGGTTATATTTAAAAAACACTTTGGCTTTGTATTTACCAATGGGGGACAAAACCAAGCCATAACCTCTCCGATTTTCAGAAATGATAGGCATAATTTTTGATTTATAGTCTTGATCCACTGAAGCGAGTGCTTTTTAAGATACTTTACTTCCTCCAGCTCCAGAATCCAGAACAACTTCAATGATGGTTCCATTGATCAAGACTGGTGCTTTGAGAGAGGAAATAACAATTGAGCTATCCTCAATGTTCCTTATGATCTCAGCATCCTCAACTGTAGATAAATCATTATTATCAATATCAATAGTATTTAAATAATGAATATCTTCTTCCAGCATCAAGATTTCTTGTTGAGATTCATATGAAATATTTCTGGCACAATTACTTGAAGTATCATCCAGTGCTATTGTGTCATCAGCATGCTCCTCAGTTTTTCAACAAGATTTATCTTCTTGTCACAAAAATGGCCTTTCTGCCAAGGCTTGTTGCAATTGTAGCAAGTGTTTGTTGCATACTTTTTAGGTGTAACAGGGGCAGAAGGATTACCAACCTTTTCCAGAGGTTTCTGTTGGTAAGTGAAGGATTTCTCCAAATGGGTTCTAGGATTGAATCTTCTGGCATCATACTTGCTGTTTAGAAGAATCTCATTACATGTATTAATGAAGGAAGAAGGTTCTCTGGAGAACTCAGTCCTAGCCACTATCAAGTCTCTCAAAGACATTGGTAATTTATAAAGGATCCTGTCCTTCCATAACTCAAACTCCATATTTCAGTCCATTGCCCTCAAGAATTTTACAAGTTTCATTAAGAAATCAATAGGTTTATCAGTAGAAGAGCTATATCTAGTTTCCTCATACTGCCTTTGTTGAGCCATCTTAAACTTGGAGCCACCAAATTGTGCTTTAATCAATTTTTTCCAATCTTCCCATGAGTAGTCATTCCTATCCAGGAGAAAAGATTCATACCATCTTAGGGCTACATTGGTAAAAAAAGAAATTAACTTAGACACAATTTCCTCATCTGGAAGTTTGTAAGAATTTTTTAAGTTATCAATTCTGCAAATGAATTGCTGCCAATCAGAAGAAGAATCACTATCAAATGTTGGATTCTGGTCAAGTTTTGGCCAATTCTTTTGATTTCAAGGAGTCTCCTTAGTATTAGCTTGTTTCTGAGTAAGAAGCAGCAGAAACTTCTCCAATTGTGCAGTAATTTCATTTTTTAATCCTTCTGTTGAAGATCCTGGTGCATCATTAATTTTTGATGGAAACTCATTGGTCTCATCAGTCATTTCTGAATCTAATTTTACTTTAGATGAACTAGAAACAGGTAAACTTTGAGCATCCTGTACCATATTTTCCTTCAAAGAAGTTTCAGAATATTTTTTATCATCAAACAATGAATTCATTTTTTCTTCAATGGTTGTTAGTCTGGTTTTCACCCTGGAAAGACTAGATAAGCTCTCATTGATTGTTGCAAAAGATAACTGGGTTTTATTTTGAAAAGATGAATAATGATCACTCAATATTTTTAGGTTCATCATATCTACCTCTAGTTCCTGGCAACAGGCAGACACAGTATCTTGTATTTTAGACAAATCATTTTTGATATTTTTCCATAAAGCAACTTTCTTTTCATGAGTTGCTTTGTAATGAAACAAATCATCAGAAACTCTCTGTAATCACTCCTTAATGCTTGATATCCCTGTTCAGTTAACAAACTATTATATTTCTGAGTTAATTGCATGTTGTTCATGATATGATTTTGTTTAAAAATAATATCTTTCAAATATTCATCATTAATTTTTGCTACATCTGGAGTGATTCTAAATAAAGAAACAGAGTAACTTTCCATATTCTCATAAAACTCAGGCTCAAGTGTTTCATCAATAATAGCCATATCAGGATTTATCATTGAATTAGTAATTAAAACTAAAGGATTATATACATTTTAATATTGAGTGATTTTTCTACTCTTATCAACCTCTACTGGTCTCATAGTTTCATCTCCTCTGCCAGAATTACCTGAAGGAACTAGATCAGTAACAAGAAATGGTACTTGAGATTCAATAGAGGGACTTACCAAGGCTTGGGCAAGATCTGAATATTGTTTTTTCTTTTTCTGTCTCCTTGATAAGGGTGAAGATGTTTTGGGTTGAATTGACTGGGTCTTGAAGGACCTGCCTGAGGCATTTGAGGCTGCTGTTGAGACAGATACTCCCACTGCCAGTTTGACATATCCAGATTTTCTGGTTGCTGGGGAGCCAATTTTGGAAGATCCCTGGTGGGAGGAGGTCTTCTCTTCTCTTGAAGAAAGGCATCTATTTTTCTTAACTTTTCTTCTAGTGAGTCTATTCTTTCCCTCAGTCTTAAGTTCTCTGACATCAGTTCCTTTATGTGGGTTGGTAGTTTCTTTACTTGCTGAGGTAAAGGCATTTTTTTTATTTGAAGCCTTTGGGAAGTTCTTATGGGGGTTTGATTGAAGGCTTTTGTTCCTGAGCATTTGTTTCCACCAGAATCTCCACTTCCTCCATTTCCACATCCTGATTGGTTCAATGATTTATTAATTTGAGTCAATTTTTTAGTTAAAGGAGAACTCACAGAAGTAGCCTCATCATAATCAATCAGATCCAATTCCTCTTCACCTGCAGCAGAAACACCTTGATCAGTCATTGTTTAAATTTATCCTGAAGTGAGGGAAGGAAACAATAAGATGAATTAGTTTTATTTTTGCTTTTGTTTAAAAGAAAAGTATTAATAAAAAGAATATATAATTTTTCATGACAAAAATCAACTAAAAATAATAAATTATTTATTAATTAAAAATAATCTTATAGCCAGAATTAAAAGAAATCAACTGAAGAAAAAAAATAAAATTTTATTTAACAAATTAATTTATGATAATTATCAGGATTTAAATCAACTGAAAGATATTTAATTACCAGGACTTAATTTTCAACTGAAATAATTTAATATAATTTATTTTTTATTAATTTTTAAAATTTTATTGTCAGGACAATTCTTCAACTGGAAAAATAAAATTTAATTTATCAGGACAAAGTCAACTTAAAAAATAAATTTAATTTAGAAAAAAAAAATTATTACTTCTAGGACTAAGAACATAATTGCTCTATCTTTGTCAACTGGGAAAAAATAAAAAAAATTAATTTCAATTTACCAGACACCTCCCCCTGTAAAATGAGCAAATTAATGCCACTTACAGAGTGTTGAGTAAAAGGAAATACATAGAGTATGAAGAGTGCAAAGTGACCCAAAAATAGTAATCAATATAATTACCACAAAAATATATGACTATAGTCAATATATAAGCCTAAGTTTTGGAGTGCAGTTCAATTCCCGTTTTCAGCAAAAAATAAGTCACGTGATTGATGACGTTTGTGGTTTTTGTCATCCACTTGTCCTTATAGGTACCTCAATGGAAATGGTCCCACAGTCTCCAGCCTCAAGATAATGATTCTCCACTGATGATTTGGAAAGGCTGCCAATTTTTGGTGGTTCTTTTGGTCTAGAAGATAAAACTTGAGGTACTACAAGTGTTTGGATGGTTTTAATGGGCTCTCAACAAATTGATACGTATTTCTTATAATCTTTGATTGGTTTTACTCAATTTATAAGAGGTGGTTAAGATATTATTATAATTTATAGATTAGAATTATGTGGTTGTAAGTACTAATATAATAAAATATAGTAATAAAGGATTTTAAATAATATATAATAAAATATTTTAGTAAGTAAGGAATGGTTTGAAAAGTACAAAAAGAGTGGGCCTGTTATAGACAAAAATGGGAGAAATAAAGACATGGAGTTAGCACCACCTAATAAAAGGGTGTGAGAGAAAAAGAAACTGAATAAAGAGAGTGTGTGAAATAATAAAAGATATGCTAAATGGTGCGTAAATAAAGGTATCATTTTTATTTGAAATAAAACTTAAGACCCCTTGGTCCGTTGTAGACAATCCTATAGTACTAGCTATAGGCCTTGACCAAGGGAGTTGGAGAAAAACCAGAGAGAAAATCCCATGTCCCTTTAGAAAAATAGAGTGAGATTTACTTGCTAAAGTAAGTTGGTTCCTGTTTTGCTAAAGCTCCTTTTCAACACACTTGACTGCTTGATGAGCCAAGAAAGTAGTCCCCAGATAGACTACCAGACCAAAGAACTGAAATGTAGAACAAAGTCCACACCAGAGAAAGAAAAGATACTTGATGTAGGCTGCGAATTCACACCAGAGACAGCAATAATACTTGCTATAGCTTGCAAGACTATAACAGAGAAAACAGTTGCCAAAGTTAAGTTAAATGAAGAACTTACTTGCAACAAACACAGCCAATTGTGGCCAGAAAACAGTGAAAACTGAGTGAGGAACAATGATATCACCTCCGGATGGTTGTATGATGATTAAGGTTGCCCCAAACTGTCTTCTTCACTATGTACACACAGACCAATAAGAGCCCATGCGCACCCACCAATCTGGCGCCTGTACCCGCCAAATTGCATAAAAAACCCTCCTGAAGCGCTCCCCAACCTCCTAAAACAGAGGCGGGCAGGCTTCCCGACGTTGGAGATGCCGCCTGAGGCGGCCCGGCCTCCCTGAAGCCAGAAAACCAACAAAAACCACTAATCTACTTAGAAAAATTAGCTACAACTACTAAAACCTTTAAAACACAGAATTTCACTATAACAACATTGTGACATGAAATATAGAGAAAAATTAGCTCTATCCAATGGTACTAAGCACTTAACCCTAAGACTTAAGGTTAGCCCGAAAAACACGAAAAACAAAATTAAACAGCAATCTTTTATATATGAAAAATGAGGAAATGACCCCTTAAAACTCAGAATATGAAAAATGTCTACAAGACATAAAATATAGAGAAAAAACAGGGCTATCGAATGATAGTACCCACATACCAGCAGACCCAATATCCACGGAATAAAACCAGAAAAATACCCAATTCCTTAACAGATGTCAATTAAGACATGCACAAACAGCGCCAAATCACACAACAAAGGCCCCTGTCAATGTTGGAAGACCACATCCTCCCTCCAATTGAGAATGTCCCCATTCTTTCTTCATCCAACCACCATGTTTAACCTTCATCCCGAATCTGCCTCTGAAATGGGTCCCTGCCAATACTGCATTGACAATAATTTAATCTGAACCATGACACCACCTGTCCATCCATACAGAACGTCCTGCAATGTCTGCAAATCCAGAAAGAAGACCTGCAACCGACCTGTTCCACTTTCTTCCACAACAGATTCCCCTCCACCTCAACCTAATCCTTCTTCTTCCAGCACCAAAAGATCTAGGCATTCCATCCTGATACCCAGATTAGTCAAAAAGCTCCACCCTTCCCAGAAGAGTGCCACAACCCATAAAACAACTAGTTCCACCATCCCTGGTCCATCTGATGGTAAAGAACATTCATTTCTTCCTTCAACTTTAAAACTGATAACTTCTCAGTTCCTCCATATTCTGATAGTGATGATAACAATGTAGGATCCATTGCAACACCAACACCAACGCACTTGCCCACTATCAAGGCCAAGTTCCAACAGCACACATCTCAACAGAAACAACTTCTGCTTCACTACTTCCAATCCACTCCTGCTAGAGATCCACAGGACATTGAGAACAGAAGACACCTCATTCACCAGTTCAAGGCTAATTCTGAACACTTCATTTCATCTCTTGATTCCCTCTGTAATTCCACTAGTACTTGAGTTTGATTCAGAAAAGAAAAATTGACCACACCCTCTATAGGATGTAACCACAAACAACCCTCAGTTTTAAGTCTTGGGGGACCATCCTCATTTTATAGTCTTGGGGGACTCAAAAACCCTCAGTTTAAAGTCTTGGGGGACTCAAAACCTAAATCATAAACCCATAACCAGAGATCAACCACATTAAGACACAGAGAAAAAACTAAAATTCTGGGGTAATTGTGAATAGAGCTGCCAGCCCATCAATTACCCCCAAACATGCCTTTGCTAAATTCGGAGGCTCCCCCTGTGGATACCCTCCACCAATCTTTCAAAACCAACTCCAACAACAAAAAATTTTTCCTCAGTTTATAGTCTTGGGGGACTAACACAGTGTTCAGTTTAAAGTCTTGAAGGACTATTCTTGATAAAATCTTGAAACCAGCCAGTTTAAAGTCTTGGAGGACTAACAGAAACCAGATTTCAGTTTAAAGTCTTGATGGACTGGTCTTGATACCATAGATTTTTCAGTTTAGAGTCTTGATGGACTGGTCTTGATACCATAGATTTTTCAGTTTAGAGTCTTGATGGACTGGTCTTGATACCATAGATTTTACAGTTTAGAGTCTAGATGGACTGACGGAATTTCACATAAAATAGACGCAGCCACTTCCATGCAGAACACCTCTACAGCCAACTTGCTGAACTTCCACCTTCACTTCATCATCTACCCATCACTGACAAAAATCTCCTCCTATCCCTTTTCATCATCTTTTCTCACCACAGATCATGGCTGGATCTCCTGATGTTAACCCTTCTACTCTCCCTTGCTTCACTGCTCCCAAGGACTATGCCTGAAAACAGTGCATCCACATGTGCAGAACTTGCACATTCACTCTTCCAAATCCTGAATCCGAATTCTACAACAGGGCTTGTGATTCTTGCTATTCCAAAAAGAAAAGATGTGACAGAGATGCCAACTACCCTATTCCTCCGCCTTCTCCTTCTCACAAATACATCTCCAGATCCCCTACCAGATCCCCAGAGCTTGGTCCTTTCTCTTCCTTTCTATCTTCTACTCCTTCCAGAAGATCCAGAAGCTCAGCTTCCCGCACTCTTCCCAAAAGACTAGCCTTAGCTTCCCAAGAAACTACTTTTATCTCCGCCAAATTAGCTCCAAAAGCTTCAAGATCAACTCCCAGGCTTCTAGACCGCGTCCAGGCGGCCTGGCCGACGTCTGGCAGCCCGCCTCACCAAACAGTGAAAATCAGGGCCAAAACCTCCAAAACGGCCAGAAAACAGCCAAATTCATCCAGACAACAACAAAAACTCAACCCAACTACCTCCTACTGCTCCCAGAGCAATGCAATCCACCCTTCCAAGGTCCAAAAGCACCAAAATTTCCCAGATTTCTAAGAGACCTTCCAGAGAACCCCAAGAAGAAACCAGAACACCACACAATGCACCACAACAACAAATTCGTCCCCAACTAAGACAAAGAATCTGAACCTCTCCTCTGTCAGCCAACTACTCTTCTGACAGTTCCATCTCTTCAAAATCTCCATCCAGAAGAGATCAATCTGCTTCCAAATCCCCCTTTCCTGCTCCATCCTTTAACAACCCTGGTACCCCATCACCAGCACCTCCTCCAGCTGAATCCAACAGAAATAAAAACCACAACCACAACAACAATCTCACTGCTCCAACTAGGCACCAGGAACATCTGCATCCCAGTTCACCTTCTCAGGATCCTTCAGAGGAAGACCATGAGAATCCATATCTTTCCCTAGTTGATCCACCCACTATGACCATTAAAAAATCATCAGAGATCCAAATCCCAGCTTCTTACAGATTTGATGAGCTTCCAATCTTTAAGTATCAAATTAATTATTCCATTTCTTCAACAAAAAAAATTACTGATCCAATTCTTCTTGTCTAGTTGGCACCCCTCCTCCTGAATCTATTATTGTAGTTGGTCAACCTCTTGAAACTTCTTTGACCCTGGATTATGGAGACATGAAGAAACACCTAAGCACCATGTGTTCCAACATGATAAAAGCCTTTGCCCTTTATGGACCTTTGAATGACTTTGAAAAATCCCTGAGAAAGCGCCTGTTGGACGACCACTGGAAAATGTCTAGGATCCTTAAGCACACCCTCCAGCACTCCATTCCTGCCTCTTCTTCCTCCTCCTCTGAACTTCCCTCTAATCCAATTCCTGACCATTACAATCCCTATCATCTCTCCAGCAGGATGCACTTCAAAGAACACAGTGCTTCCCACAATCCCAACAAAATTCAAAAACGTCATCACAATCCGGACCAGCCTCCAGAAGCTTCATCATCCAGAAAATGAGCTCCTGCAAAATATTAGAAACATAATAATAATATAAAACAATTAATAAAAATAATTTCAGAATTTTTTTTTTTTTTTTTTGTATGCTAATATACTAAAATTAAAAAATTATAAATAAAATGAAATAAAATGAAATATAAAAAATAATACAAATGGTATCCCCCAGCCAATTGATGAGCTGATCCCCTGATACCTTACTCACATCCAAGTGCACCTTGATGTGGATACACAATTAATTCTTTTAAATATTTAACAGAAAACAAAATTCAAAAAATTTAGAAATTCAGAAGATAATAAATATAATGAAACACAGAAACACATGAAATAAATAATAAATAAAAAAGAAAATAGCATTGCCCAGCCAATTGATGAGCCTTTCCCCACCAATGCTTGCCCACATCCAGGTGACCCTGATGTGGTAACACCCTATATTTTTGATTTTATAATTTTAACAACCCCCATAAAAAATTAAAAGAAAAAAAAAGAAAAAAGAAAATAATTTAAAACTGCTATCTAGCAAAAATGGTCCAATAAGGAAAATTCCGATCCATGGAAATGATCACTGGGTGGACTTCCTCCAATAAGTAAAAATGATGGGAGACCACCAGTGATCCACCACCAATCTGAAAAAACCAAAGATAAAGAAGCCAGTCCCAAACCAGTTTAAAGTCATAGTGGACTTGAAACCTGAATAATAAACAACAGAACTAGAATTCAACTAGGAAAAACAAAAGACTTGAAACAGACATTCTGGGGTAACTGTTCTACAGAGCAGCCAGCTCATCAGTTACCCCCACACTTGCCAAAATAAAATATAGAAGCCCCCCTTGGGTACCTTCTAACAAAAACACAACATCCAACACAAAAAAACGAAGACCAATAAACAGTGAAGAGTCCAGCACTTGAAAACCAGAGGAAATTCCAGTTTAAAGTCATAGAGGACTAAAACCTGTGAAAAGAAACCAATACTAGGGTTCAACCAAATTAAGAAAAAGGGTTGGAAAAAGACAATCTGGGGTAACTGTTGATAGAGCAGTCAGCCCATCAGTCACCCCTACACTTGCCAGGATCAAATCTAGAAGCCCCACCCATGGGTACCTTCTAACAAAAAGTTTCCAACACAAAAGTTGCTCTGCAACACCACAAAATTCCAAAACAAAAAAGAACGTTCCATAATTTAACCTCATTGTGGAGTCAATCATCTTCATGCCTAGTGCCTCTGGGATAAAACCTCTTCACTTGGTCTGCAGACACCCTCTTTTTCAAGACTGCACCATCCAACTCTTCCAAAACATAAGAACCTCCAGAAGCCTGAGATCTGACTCTGTAAGGTCCATTCCATCTGTCAGCAAACATTTTCCCCCACTGACTCTCCAAACTTCTATTATACACCAAAACCAAACAACCAGGTTTCAAGGGATTCCTGAGTCTATGAGCCAACTTCTTGTCCCAGTATCTGACTGATTGATTCCTAATCTTCATCATTCTAGAGTATGCCTTCTCCTGGCATTCCTCTCTACATTCCAACTGTTGCATCCTGGCACAGAGCAAATCTTCTGTTGAGTGCACGTCATCCCAATCAATTCCAAGATAAGAGACAGCTTCCAAGTCCACTGGTAGAATGGCTTTCTGACCAAACATCAACTCATAGGGAGAATAGCCAGTTGTCCTCTTCAAAGTGACCCTATCAGCAAATAACACCAAGAGTAAATAATGCCTCCATTTTTTGGCACTATCTCCGCACATCTTCACCAAAGAATTCTTGATAACTTTATGTCCTCTTTCAACCATGCCTTCAGCTTCAGGATAATACGGTATGGTAAGGTAAACTCTTACAGTCGCCTTGGTGTAAGCAGAATCCGGAGGAGATATGTGGATTTAGCTGAAAACCCCGTCCTTCCAATAAAAATAACAAAATGGGACTTCTAAATCACTAAGCTACCCAGTCTACTTGGATCTGATTGACAAAAATAATGAAACTCTGATATGTTTAACGCTTATTGAGATTTAAACATAAGTGGCTGTTGAGAAAGAAATACTGATTACAACAATTAAGGTGTACCAGTGAAAGATCTGAAAAGATTGACTTTTATGTTTTTATGATAATTTGAGTTTTATGAGACAGAAATAATCAAGTCCCAGTGATGAAGACCTTTCTAAAGATACCCTGTATGATGTATGATTTAAATTGTTGAGTAGTATTTCTAAAATGTTATATATAAAATATAAAGTTATAAGGGTATTACAATTTATTTAATTTGTTGAGTAATAAAAAATGAGACTGTGGTGGTTAAAGATTAAGCTGTATTTTGTATCCCCCCTTCTCAATTTCGAGTTTGAGAGGCGCTTAAGTATTCCTAGTCACGTGCCTAAGTTTTCCCCTCCAGAGCTCTCCCAGAGTCAATCCGGAGCCCGTACAGAGTCCGTCCGGACTTCCGGACTCAACTAGAACCTTAAAAACTATAATAAAAAATCCAGAAAAATTACACATGATGAAGCTACTTCCCATTTATATTCCAAACTATTTTTCGTAGTCTGCGCAGCTCTAATTACCCCGTGAAAATTCATCAAAGTTAAGTAATTTCTAAAAACGTAAATATTTCTATAAAACCTTAAAATTCATTTAATAATATAAGAAAAATAGTAAAAATTCTGGAAAAATTTTCCAATGTTCTTGAGTGACTTGACTTGATATTTATAAACTTTTCAGACCGTAAAAATAAGTTTTCTCCGTAAAATAAATTGATTTTGTGTAGGCATTTGCTTTTAACCAAATTTCTTCATATTTAAGACTCAAATAAATTTAATAAAACCCTTTTATAAAATAATAACGCCAATCTTGCACGCCGTAATAACTCCATTTACGTACTTAGGTGCCATACTAAACTTTAGGCTACCACAATGGTGTAGCCACTCTAACTTTAGAACCAACACTAGCCACAGCTTCTTTATATTCAGCCCCAAACTCTGACCCACCATCAACAGTGACCAACTTCATCAACCCATACCTATAAATCCACTCCTTCTGATAGTTTCAAATAGAGGGAACTGCTAGCAGTTCACCCCCAGATTTCCTGTGGTGATTCCCACACATCTTCACCAATTCATTCTTGATAATTTGATGGCCTCTTTCAACCATGCCTTCAGCTTCAGGATAATAAGGTGTAGCCACTCTAACTTTAGAACCAACACTAGCCACAGCTTCTTTAAATTCGGCACCAAACTCTGTCCCGCCATCAAAAGTCACCAACTTCATCAACCCATACCTATAAATCCACTCCTTTTTCAAAAACTCTGCCACATTCTTGGCAGTCAAATTAACCAGAGGCACTGCCTCAACCCAACCAGACAAATCATCCCTAGCAAAAATCAAGTATTTATACCTTCCCTCTTTAATATGGACAGCATCCAGACTGACCCTTCCAAAAACAGTTGATTCACCAGTAGCAGGGCCCACCTCTTTAGGTTTCAAGTGACTTCTTCTTTGACATTCTTCACAAGATTGAACCCAACCCTGCACAGCCAACTTCATACCTGGCCACCAAAATCTGTCTGCTACTCTTCTATAAGTCTCCCCAAAGCCTCTATGACCAAGGTCTTCATGCAAAGACTTCAAAACCAATTCTTGACCCTTCTTCTGAGTCACCACTACTTGAGGATTAGGATGTCTCCTCCTCATCAACCGCCTTCCTGACACGTAAAATCCATGACTCTTCTTCTTGATTGCCAACCAAGTATCATCATCACAACTATCTGGCCTCTCCAAGGTCAACAGATATTCCACAAAAATAAAATAAAACCCAGACTGACCCCAGGTCTCATCTTCAAAATCCAACAAAACCACATCCAAAGGTACAATTCTGTCACCAAAATCACCAGTGTGAACATGAGCCAATTGAGCAGCCCAACCAGGACACCAATCCTTAAATTTTGGCACATCCTTCTCTTTCCACTGAACCTTTTGAGAATCCAGTTCACTAACAAAAACACCCTTTTTTAAATTTTAGCTGTTCCAAAAAACAACTCCATCTTCATCAACAAAAACATCCTGATCACCAGAATTAAGATTAAATCCAGCCAGTTTAGCCTCTTAGGGGAGGTCATAAAAATCTTTAGCACCCTTTGTGCTGGCCCTAACCACTGGAACATCCTCATCAAACTCTTCAGCCTCAGAATCTTCATCTGTAGGTGGCCTCCTTGATAATCCATCAGGCATAGTAAAAGTTTTACCTGGTTTGTGTACCAGGTCAAAAGAAAAATGTTGAATAAATTCCACCCACCTAGTCCTTGGAGCATTTGGAAGACTAGGTGTATTGATCATCTGAACCAAGGATTTTGCATCCACCTGCAGCTCAAAATGCTGCCCCCACAAAACCGTCTGTAGCTTCTTTAAAATTTTAGCTATGCCACACAATTCCAACTTAGGTTGGGAATACCTAGATTCCACCTCATTAAACACCACAGACTCATACCTTACAGGCCTGACCCTCCCAGTCTTATCCTCCTGAGACAAAACAGCACCAGCAGCAATATATCTTGAGTCCACTTCCAGATAAACTTTTCCAGCACCAACACCATAATCCAACTTGTGAAGAACAATATCTTCACCAACAACCTTTTTCAACTTCTGAAAAGCCTCTTCACACTCTTCAGTCCATTCCCAATCTGCATCTTTTCTGGTCAACCTCCTTAAAGGTGAAGCCAACAAAGAAAAATCCTTAATAAAAATCCTGACCTATACACATACACCCAAAAATCCCCTGACTTCAGTAGTATTTTTAGGCCTTGGCCATGACTGGATTTTATTAATCTTCTTCTTCACCATAATCCTTCCTTCTTAACATACCACATGACCTAGAATTTTAAAAGCAGGAACACAACAACAGAATTTTGACCCTGAAATGGTCAAACCAGCCTCTTAAATCCTGAGCAACACTCTCTCTAGAGTTATTGCATATTCCCACACAAACCTCCTTATGCCAGGGGTCTCTTCTAACACCTCATTACCATAATCAGTGGATGGTCCTTTAATTCCACCATCATCAATAAAAATACCAGCATGAGTAGGAACCTCATCCTGCAAAATCCAAGCCATCTTTGCTTGATAAACTGCCACTGAATTAGTTGCTCCTTGAGGCAACTTAGTGAGCTGAAATCTTTCCAAAGGAGTCTCAGAAGTTGTGAGAGGCCTTGAATCTGTATGTAGTTCCCTCTCATCATAACCACCCATAATATCACCCAAATCATTACACACCCTTCCAGCAAAAGCTTCAACAAAATCCTCTGCACTTGGTGGCATACCAGCGTCCATGATAGTGACTCTATTCAAGGCTCTAAGATCATGAACCACCCTCAACTTTCCATTCTGCTTTTTTACGCAGAAAACCTGACTTGAGTAGCTGGAAGTCTATTGTTCATATAACCCAGTCCTGACTCTTTCCCTAACAATCTCTACAAAATCCTCTCTAATAGCGGCTGGAATCGGAATAGGTTTGATTTGCCAAGGTTCATGAAAAACCACAGGAATCAAGTAAGGTTCCCCATAAGAGTGCTTTATAACACCCCTTTCCTCCTCAACAAACGCCACAGCTTTTTCCCTTAGCACAATAACGTGCAACAACAACTTCTTTTCTTCTTCAGACAACCACCCATCAGGACCAAAATTAACAACTTTCAATCTTTCCACGGTCACCCTAGCCGTCTCTACAAATTCTGGAGGATTCTATACCAAGGGAGTACAGTACGTATCTCTCGAAAAAGGAGGTCTCTTCAAAGGCGGATTCAAGCCCACAGGCATAGGCTCATTGACAGGCCTAATCTTCTGCGCTACCTTCTTATACTTTGCCACTCCACCTTCAACTTGAGGGATCTTCAGGAATTCTTCACCACCAGACCTGGAACAATAACCAAGGGTTTCCCCATTACTCACATGTGTGGCCAAAGTAATTTTTTCGAAAGGAGTAGAAGAAACCCTAGCGGTGCACAATTGGGAGGAATTACTTTTACACCCCAATCTCACCACTCCAAAACTTTTCCGTCATTCCACGTCTTCATCCTCACTTCCAACTTCCAAATCTTCAAATCTTGATTCATCTTCTGAATCACACCTTCTAAAATTGTGCAGTTTATCCTCATGCTGGAGGCCCAAAAATAGATCTTGATGATCTTCTCTCTTCATAATTATATGCAGTTTAACCTCATGCTGGAGGCCCAAAAATAGATCTTGGCGATCTTCACAAAAATATTTTGCATCTTCTTTCTTTATTATCTTCAGATTTTTTTCTTGATTTTCATGAATTATCTTGAAATTTTTATCTTCTTTTCTTGAGTTTTCTTCTGACCTACAAAAATAACCAGGGGTTTACCCAATGCTCAAAGGTGTGGCCCAGGTAATGTTTTTGAAAGGTGTAGAAGAAACCCTAGCAGTGCACAATTGGTAGGACTTACTTTTAGACCCCAATCTCACCACCCCAAAACATTTCTGCATATCTTTCAATAAAGATATATAACCAATCTTCTTCCTTGAACTTGAATTAAAAATAATTAGGAATCTTGAGAGAGAACAGAGACTTGATAAAAAACTTGATGAATACTTGCAGAGAAGAGAAACATTAAAAAGAGAAAGTTGAAAATCCACTTGGTATATCTCCAAGGGAGCTGACCTACTACAACCTGGGATTTCCTCATCTTGGGGAGAGGTTGCAGCACTAAGGTGATCAGCCCTTTTTACTCTAAAAAAGACAGACTCTCAATAGAGCCTGAGCCGCACTCCAAAAAACCAGAGGCAGCACCCACTTCCTTCCTTCTCCTGCAGAAGTCCATGCACTGGCACATTGAAGATAAACCAGGTCTGGTCTCCCAACCATCCTCTCCAGAAGATGATAACCTCATGTGAAGCCTCCTTTTGTCTTCACCAGTCAACTCCAAACTAACTCCCAAACCAAATTGATAACCAATTCTTGCCTGAAAAGCTATCAAGAATGGCCCACCCAAAACTGCTTTTACATTACTTTAGCAATGTAAAAATGAACCTTCCCTGAGGCTCCTCCAACATCTAACTTCACAAACTCTGAATTTCCAACCAATTCAGTGACATGGCCACCGATCCCTGTCTAATACCGACCAATACCAGTTTTGATGGGGAAGCCCATATGAGTTGCCTCAAACAAAGAAAACAGGTTTATCTGAGAACCTGAATCCACCAATGCCCTTGCCTCCCTGCCATTCAGAGTGACATTGACATATCCCAGAGGAGCAGAAAAATGAGTTTCCAAACTCTCACCAAACTTTTCCGCAGAATCACAGATGTATTCCACCTCACCTGAAGAAACTCTTCTCCTGGTCAACAACTTTTTCTGTCTATCAGCCAACCCTAGACTGATAGCATACGATTCCCCATAAGATAGGGAAATCTGACCCTGATTCATCCTTTCCAGGACAGAGTCCATAACATTAACTTGACCAGACACTATTGGCCTCTCAAAGTGAGCTCTTTGCTTCACCACCTTGGTCCTAGAAGCTTCTTGAGGACCAGCACCACCAACAGATTTACCATTAACAGGAACCAAACCAGATCCCTCACCAGAACCTCTGACTCCAACAGGCTTTGGCAATGAAGCCAAAGGGACATTCTCCTCAGAGTCAGAATCCACCTCCATTGGCATTAGCTCACCATTCATATCCAATGCGCCAAAACTAGGGGGGCCCATATCAGCCATACCCTTCTGCATCTTGTACAGCTCTTCTTTGCTGTACCTCTTCCTAGCTGCACTCAGATTAGGATCCACCTTTGAAGCATTTGGCTTTGGTTGGGCCTGAGAACTGCTCTTAGGCCTACCCACCTTTCCTGCTTCCACATCATAAACACCAGCCAAGCATTCACCACTTGACTATCCACCACAAGAATACAACTACAAACCACCAAAGGAAGTAGAAAAAGAGACCTTATTGAACTCATTCCCCTTTCCCTTGACGTCCTCATCTACCTTAACAGAAGACTTCCCCTGATCAGGAATCTCCTCAAACCTTGGCCTCCTTTGTTTGAGACCACCCCTTCTCCTGACCAAATCCACAGGAGCCTGCCCCTCACTGGGCTTCACAAAAGAACCATCAGGGAACTTAAAAACCCTGCCATCAAACTCCACTTTTCCTTCAGACACATCTCTGTTCAGTGCCCAACAATCATTGGACCTGTTCCCCCTCCTACTGCAATAAGAGCAAACCCAAGGATCACTCCTACCAGCCCTCCTTTCAAAATCTCTAGGCTGAGAAGGTGCCTTATTAACCTTCTTGGCCTCCTGAAAAAAAATGTGCAGCTGCTTTGTAAGATCAGCCAACTGCTCCACCATTGGGTCCCTCTCCTGTTTGGGAACCTGCACCAAATTTTTCTCCTCCTTCTTCTCCCTAACTTCCTCTTCAGCCAAAGCCTCACTGACTTTGCTGACATACTTGGAACACCCCTCCTGATAGGTGTCCACAGCCAATAACTTCAAATGGGCCTCAACAGCCTCCTTCACCTTATCCAAGGCAGGCAACTTCTGGTCCCCATTAGAAAGAGTCTTCATCAATTCATTTCTTGACAGCTCCTTCAACACATCCATCCTGACATCTCTAGCCAGGGCAGACCAAAAAACATCTTTGGCAGCATTTTCATGTGCCAGCTCCTCCACTTCAACCAAATATTCCACCACAGGATCAAACTGTAGCAGAAACTTCCTGTAACTATGTAAGTTACCAACACCACCATAAGATTGCCATTCACTGACAACCTTTTTCAGATCCACCATAGTGAACCTGACACCCCATCTATCCACCATCTCCCTACACAACAATTTCCAATCCCTCTTCTTGTAGCCAGACATGGCCACAATCTCCTTCTCCACTGACCTATCACCAATGAAGAAGATAATCTGCTTCACCATTTCCAGGTAGGAAGCACCATCCACTCCAGCAGCAGTTTCATACTTCTCTAGAAACCACTTGACATCCTCCCCATTAAACTTGGTACCATCCCAAGTTTTAATCCTCACACACTCCCTAACAATCACAGAAGGAGGACCATCCCCCCCACTGACAGTCACCACAGGAATAGCAGAACCAGAAGCCATTCCTCCAGACCAAAACACCAAAAAGAGCCAACCAAAGAAAACAGAGATTCCAAAGGACTAGCAAGTTCTACCCCACATTGGGCGCCAGAAATGTAGACAATCCTATAGTACTAGCTATAGGCCTTGACCAAGGGAGTTGGTGAAAAACCAGAGAGAAAATCCCCTGTCCCTTTAGAATAATAGAGTGAGATTTACTTGCTAAAGTAAGTTGGTTCCTGTTTTGCTAAAGCTCCTTTTCAATACACTTGAATGCTTGATGAGCCAAGAAAGTAGTCCCCAGATAGACTACCAGACCAAAGAACTGAAATTTAGAACAAAGTCCACACCAGAGACAGCAAAGATACTTGATGTAGGCTGCAAATACACACCAGAGACATCAATAATACTTGCTATAGCTTGCAAGACTATAACAGAGAAAAAAGTTGCCAAAGTTAAGTTAAATGAAGAACTTACTTGCAACAAACACAGCCAATTGTGGCCAGAAAATAGTGAAAACTGAGTGAGGAACAATGAGATCACCTCCGGATGGCTTTATGATGATTAAGGTTGCCCCAAACTGTCTTCTTCACTATGTACACACAGACCACTAACTAAGAGCCCATGCGCACCCACCAATCTGGCGCCTGTACCCGCCAAATTGCATAAAAAACCCTCCTGAAGCGCTCCCCAACCTCCTAAAACAGAGGTGGGCGGGCCACCCGGCATTGGAGATGCCGCCTGAGGCGGCCTGGCCTCCCTGAAGCCAGAAAACCAACAAAAACCACTAATCTACTTAGAAAAATTAGCTACAACTACTAAAACCTTTAAAACACGGAATTTCACTATAACAACATTGTGACATGAAATATAGAGAAAAATTAGCTCTATCCAATGGTACTAAGCACTTAAACCTAAAACTTAAGGTTAGCCCATAAAACACGAAAAACAAAATTAAACAGCAATCTTTTATATATGAAAAATGAGGAAATGACCCCTTAAAACTTAGAATATGAAAAATGTCTACAAGACATAAAATATAGAGAAAAACCAGGGCTATCCAATTATAGTACCCACATACCCGCAGACCCAATATCCAGGGAATAAAACCAGAAGAATACCCAATTCCTTAACAGATGTCAATTAAGACATGCACAAAAAGCGCCAAATCACACAACAAAGGCCCCTGCCAATGTTGGAAGACCACACCGTCACATTTAGTACAAAACATTTGATTTAAAATCTTGATTCAACAAAATCTAAATTTCTTAATAAAGGAATTTAAAGATTTCCTTCTTTTTATATTTTTTTTATATTTTAATATTATTTTTATTCCCTCTCATCTGTATTATTGAGCATGGTGTTAGGGAGTAAAAATGTATGTGACGATTACTTATTTTTATTAATTATTTACATTACTTAGTGTACTTAGCTAGTTAGTTTTAAGTAATACATAATTAGGTAGTTAATAATTAATTATTAATAAGGATTTAAAAGGGTGGCTTCATCTCAGTAAGATAATTGATTATTTTACTGGATAATTATAGTAGCCTGGCTGAAAAAATTAATATATAAAAATATTTATTAAAAATTTATGAAAAAATATAAAATTTTTGATGACAACTCTAATCCCCAAACTTTTTGGATCTAGATAAATTTTTTTAAATCGATTAACTTTACCTTCTTTCTTTACCTTGTTTATTCTTTGAATCAACTTATGACTGATTTGAAATGAGCAACCAAAATGTGTGAAATCTTGACAGGATTCCAAAACAGGAAGAGCTTTGGTCGTTTGATGAATATCCTGAGAAGAATTCCAAATAGTCTTGATGATACCATTTCCCAAACCAAAATCAATGATGCACCAGTGGTCTCGAAAATATAAACCATGTCCTTTGATTTTAGCTGGAGATGGTAAATATATGCCTATATAATTGTAATGACTAGATAATAATCAGGTAAGAGTTTCAGAATCCTTATCCTCTAAATATGCAATATAAAAATGTAAAATAAGATAAGTGAAATTTGAAAAAAAGGCTCAACTTCAAAGGTCAAAATCTCAGCAACCACTGAACCTAATTCAAACCTGTTTGTGTGAAATGAGAGATAGGTTTTAGTAGAATCTTCAGTTAAAGAAATGTGATTTAAATAAACCTAACCCTAATTTGTTGCATAAAAAAATGAAATAAAAATTTAAATTGGGAAAAAAAATGCTCAACTTTAACGGTCAATATCTCAGCAACCATTGAATCAAATTCAAATCTGTTTGTAGGAAATAAAAGGTAGCCTTCAAGAGAATCCTCAGTAAAAAGAACATTAGATTTGAATAAAAATAACCTTCATTCCAAGTCTGATTTTTAAAATTTTACAAAAACTTGAAAAGTGGAAATGAAGATGAGATCATAAGAAGTTTAATAAGTTCACTGCTATCCAGATAAGAGTCATACATATATTTAAGTATGAAGTTTTCATAAAAGGAATGAGATATCATATTTTCATGAAAAAAAGGAGATGAAACTTACCTTGATTGAAAAGTAGGAAAAATAGACTGAGAAAGATTGATGTTGGAATTGTGGGGAAATTGAATATGGAGTAAGTGAGATGCATAAAAATGTGCAATGTATGTGTTTCAATAAAATGGAGCCAAAAGAAAGTGAAATTTTGGAAAGGGGGGATAATGGCCATTCTCAGAAGGGATGTAGAGTAGGGTGATGGAGCTAAAAAAGAAAGTAATAAGGGATAGAAAAAAAAGGTTAATTTTACCATTGAAATCAAAAATAAACACTTACAAAAAAAATTTAGATAAAAAAAATAAAATAAAGAGAAAAAAACAAAAAAAAATTATAATTAGTAATCAAAAAAAAGAATAAAATGACTTACCTGGAGAGATGAGATGACAAAATAAATGAAACCAAATTGTTTGAGGGATGTTGGAGGAGAATAGGAAAATGATATGAGGGATGAATGAAAAAAAGAAACAATGAAAAATTATTCAATTTTAGAAAATATGTAATGTCATGTTTAGCTGGTGAAAGAAACCCAATCAGCCATCCAAAAAAGAGAGATTTACCATAAATTCCAAAAAAAATGAATATGCAACAAACAAAAATACCAAGCCAAGTGAATAAAGTATACAAAGTAGAAATTTGGAGAGTATGAAAACAAAAAATTAAAAGGGTTGTGTGCCAAAATTGTGGAGGGTGACTGGCATAATGACAGAGTGTATACCAGTTGAATGAATGTTTTGTGATTCAAGGGATGGGAGAGCAGGAACTGTTTCAGGATCCTCTTCTTCATAAAGATCATTCCACTCATCCTTTAAATAAGCTAGGATATTGTGAAGTATAACACAAGTCATTATCCAATAATTTGCACTTTTGATCTCCAATTTTTTTTGAAATCGGATTTGGAGCTCCCAAAGACTAGAAAAGTGTCCCTTTAAAATACCTATAGCATGTTCATTCCGTACTCTTGATTGGGCAAGGTGATAATTAAATTTAGTTTTGGGGTCATTTTCTAAGGTTGCACCATGGAAAGCAGGTATAATGTACTTCCCACTTGCATATGCTGAGTCTGCAAGGAGGTACTGAGATTCGTCAAAGTATGAGTCTGGGGTTTGAGAAATCCTCATTATTTGGAAGACAGAAGAGTCATGACATGATACAGGGCAGCCACTTTGAAAAGCAATAAAATTTTTATTGACATCACATATAAGTTGAATGGCAATAGAGTATCTAAAAAGAAGATAGAAAGTTAGTTCATCTATGATGAGAAATTGGGGAAGATTTTGAACAAACCTTTTTTTGTGATCAAAATAATAGTTCCCATCAGTAGCAGGCTTTTGACTCAAATGTATAGTTGTGCCATCAACAAAGCCTACACAGCCAGGGAAACCTTTGGCTTGCATTACTTGAGAGGATTCAAGTTGTTGTTCTGGAGTTGGCCAAGCAAGTGTTTGAGACTTGAGGGAAAGTATAGCAATCATACAGTGCTTGGTGTATAATATCACTGTACCATATCCTATGTTAAATAGATTATCCAAACGTCTTACAGCAGCACCATTTCAATTTTAGCCAAAGCGACATAGTGCAACAGCAAGTTGAATGGCAGGATTACGCTGTTTGTTATGGGAATTGTTATGAAAGATAGGATGTTCAGAGATAAGTTGGTAAAGTTTGAAGAAAGAATTGGGTGAAGTTCTAAATAGCTGAGTGAAGTTTAGTTGGGTAATGTTGCGAATGGAGTGGAGATCATATCAGGGATCATGATAAAGATTTGGCCCCCTGGAAATGAGGTAACACTTTTTGGAAAGAAAACACAAATAGGCTAAGGCATCTTCCAAATAAGAGTCAGATTTATAGTAGAGAGCTAAAAGTAAAGTGATGGAATTAATAGTGGAGTGAAGTAGCTGTCTAGTAGAGGGGTGCTTCATTCTTTTCAGTAGTATAGGTGTCTGTAGAAGTTTTAGGTGATGAGTGGCAAGTGGGAATCTGCCGCCAAATGTGCAGTTGGGGTGTGTAGATAGAAAAAAAACTTAAGTGTTTGCCACCAAAATTAAGTAGCATAGAGTGAGGAGAGACTTAAGGATGGCATCAGAAATTATATGTCATGTGACTTTCTTAAAAATCCATCATGAATGTGATGATTTTGGGATCAGGAATTAGGAATGGAAATTGGGGTATAAGAGGCAGGATAATGCATTATCATGGATTCCTTATCCACTAGCCCTGGGGCTAGTGGATAAGAATCTTCCGCAATCAATAATGTCTGATCCTGGGAAAAAAAATTCTGATCCCTAATTGCGGATCCCTGAACATTGATACCCCCTATTGTTGTTATTGATAAGCTTAAGATCAGATATTAAGAAACTATAAAGTATACGAAGGATGATTTTTGTGCATCTTTAAATTTCTTTTTGCAGAGTCCACAAGATAAATAAAGCCAGACCATAAAATTCATTATCGATCTGATGGCTCTAAATCACATATATACAATCAGTTTAATGAACAGTTGAGAAATAAAAGTTGTAGGCTTCATTAGGTGATTGCCCCACAAAATATACAGCAAGAGATTGAACATTTGAAAGTTGCTGGTTATATATGGTGCATGCAGATAAATATTTCCCTCATATGGTCTTACCATTTACATCCAGACTGGTATGACCAATGCACTTGAGCAAGTGCATAATTCCATTGCTAAGGGGCTGAAATGATTTGAAATAATACATAATAGGGGGTATCAATGTTCAGGAAACCACAATTAGGGATCAGAAATTTTTTTTCCCAGGATCAGACATTATTCACCACAGGAAATCTGGGGGTGAACTACTAGCAGTTCCCTCTTTTTGAAACTATTAGGAATTTGTCAGGAAACTGTTGGGAAACCATCCTGAAACTGTCAGAAAGATGTTTTTAAATCTGATGAAAAAACATTGAAAAAATAAACTGTCACAGATTGAATCCAGAACAATCCCTCCTTGAGCAGAGCTTAAGAACCACATTGAACATCAGTTAATCTCAGGTTTGGCAAAAGTTTGAACAACATCACTTAGCATACCTTAATATTCAAATATTAAACTTGAATATATGTTGCGTGTATGATATAGATGCATATGCATTTGAATTTGCATGGTGGATACTTATTGCATGCTAAAAATTGATGTGAATTGCCTATCCAAAGTGTATGCATAATGACTATGAAGAATAAATATGCATAAAAAATATGCATAAAAATATGCATAAAAATATGCATAGTGATTATGCATAAAAATATGCATATTGAATATGCATAAAAATATGCATATTGAATATGCATAAAAATATGCATTAAAAATATGCATATTGAATATGCAAAAAAAAGGTGCATATATGTATATGAATAAAATATATTAATATGCATATAAATCTTTATAATGAATATGCATATGAATATGCATAAATATGCATAATGATTGAAAAATGCAAAAAAAATGATGCTTAACAAGTATATTTTATGCATAAATAGAAATATGCAATATGAATTCATATTGCATACAGATAACACTGGCAAACCATTTTGACCAAAACTCATACTAAATTTTCATTCTGGACTAAAGGTGTGAGGAGAGGAAGAAAAACAGTCCGACGTTAGAAAAATGCTACATGCACTCATTTTGTAGCAGAGCAAATGAGAAGTGCTGAATTATGGTTGGTGCCCATAAATTAGTATGAAATCATAATTTTATTTAATTGTTTTCAATATTGAAAAGACTTTAGGTCGGTTGGTATGGATCTAGCTGTGCCAGGGTCTAATCTAATTATTTTAACAATTTCTTAATAATTAACGGGCTTTAATACAAAAACAGGTTGTATTTTTTGTGGGATATTGGATATGATAAGGTCTTTTTTAAAAAAAACTTATATTGTTTAAAAATATTCCTGAATCAGATGTGGGATAATCACTACAAAAAATTGTAGTACTGTGGGCAATAAAATATATGCACAAGCAGTAAAGAAAGGACCAAGTGAACCCTTTTTGTGCAGTGGGAATCATTAGAGTGGAATTGTGGATGAAAAATATAATTCATTATTACCATTTTATTTAATCAAAAAATTTATAATATTAAAAAGAACTATTGATTAATTGGTATTTGACCTTTGTGCCTCACTCATATTTATCATTTGATTCATTTTTGTCACCATTATGTTATTAATATTATAAGTATAGCAAAAACTCGTGTGCCAAATGCATACCGGGTGATGTTACACCTTTTATAATATTATTAAATAAAGGTAAAAAAATATGAAAATGATTTGTTTTACAAAAAATAAATTGATATCCAAAAGCAATATGAGGGATAAAAAGGTAAAATTAAAGGGATCAAATATGAAATAAAAAATTAAAGTGAAATTCCTCCCATCAAGAGCAAGTAGAAATGATGGGGTGAACGCCCACCAGTGGCACTAAACTTGGACTATAATTTCATTTTTGTAAAAATAAAAAAAAATCCTCTGGAGCTTTACCAAAACTTCAGGATGACAATTTTGCCATATCAAACAACTTCTAGTGCAATTATTGAAGAAAAATTCATCTTCATTGCAATAGAGAGAATGGATCACATCAGACTGCATGTGACCAAAAGTGTCCAGCACAAGTTCGGCCAAACTTGTGCTGGACACTTTTATGATGGAGGTTAGCTAGGGTGGAATTTTTCTTCAGTTCATCTGGTATTTCTTATAAACATGTCCACTGGTATTTGATCTTTGTGCCTCACTCATATTTATCATTTGATTGTTTTTTTGTCACCATTATGTTTTAATATTATAAGTATAGCAAAAACTCTTGTGCCAAATGCATACCGGGTGATGTTACACCTTTTATAATATTATTAAATAAAGGTAAAAAAATATGAAAATGATTTGTTTTACAAAAAATAAATTGATATACAAAAGCAATATGAGGGATAAAAAGGTAAAATTAAAGGAATCAAATATGAAATAAAAAATTAAAATAAATATACTGCCATCAAGAGCAAGTAGACATGTTGGGGCAAATGTCCACCAGTGAGGCTAAACTTGGACTATAATTGCTTTTTTGAAAAACAAAAAAGTGCCAATATGAGGCTTAAAAAAACTTCAGCATAACCATTTAGCCATATCAAACAACTTCAAGTTCAATGATTGAGAGAGAATTGATCACACCAGACTGCATGTGACAAAAAGTGTCCAGCACAAGTTTGGCCGAACTTGTGCTGGACACATTTATGACGGAGAGTAGCTAGGGTAGAATTTTTCTTCAGTTAATCTGGTATTTCTTATAAACATGTCCATTGGTACTTGATCTATGTGCCTCACTCATATATATCATTTGATTAATTTATTGTCACCATTATATTATTAATATTATAAGTATAGCAAAAACTTGTGTGCCAAATGCATACTGGGTGATGGTACACCTTTTATAATATTATTAAATAAAGGTAAAAAAATACAAAAATGATTTGTTTTACAAAAACTAAATTGATATACAAAAGCAATATGAGGGATAAAAAGGTAAAATTAATCTCAAAGAGATCAATTATGAAAAACAAAATACTAGTAAAATTATTGCTCTCAAGAGCCAGTAGAAGTGTTGAAAAAAATGGGAGCCATCAGGGCTAAATTGTAATAAGTGACCTTTTTTTTAAAGATAAAAAATTATATACCTGAGGTTGGAAAGAACAACAGGTGGATGATTCAGCTAAACAAAACTGCTTGTAGTGAAGTTTAATAAAAAAATGTTTTTTGTTGCCATATAGAGAATTGATCCCATCTGACTGCACGTGACTAAAAGTGTCCAGCACAAGTTCGGCCAAGCTTGTGCTGGACACTTTTATGATGGAGAGTAGCTTGGGTGGAAATTTTCTTCAGTTTGTTCATCTTGTATTTCTCATAAACATGTCTACTGGTATTTGATCAGTCTGTATCTTTCATATTTATCATCTGATTAATATTTTATCACCATTATATTATTAATGTTATTAGTATAGCAAAAACTTGTGTGCCGAATGCATACCATGTGAAGTTATACCTTCAATAATTTTTTAAAATAGATGTAAATAAATATGGAAAGAAATAGTTTTACAAAAATCAAATTGAAATTTAAAAGTAAAAAGAGGAATAAAAGAGTAAAATAAAAGTCAAAGAGTTAAAATATGAAAAAAATACTGGTAAAATTCCTGCTATCAAGAGCAAGTAGAGGTGTTAAAGCAAATGGGAGCCATCAGGGCTTCATTGTAATAAGTGACCTTTTCTTTAAAGATAAAAAATTATACACCTGATATTGGGCAGAACAGCAGGTGGATGATTCAGCTAAACCAAACTACTTCTAGTGAAATTTTATAAAAAAAATTTTTTGTTGCCATACAGAGAATTGATCCCATCTGACTGCACATGACCAAAAGTGTCCAGCACAAGTTCAGCCAAACTTGTGCTGGACACTTCTATGATGGAGAGCGGCTGGGGTAGAATTTTTCTTCAGTTCATCTGGTATTTCTTACAAACATGTCTACTGGTATTTTATCTTTGTGCCTCACTCATACATATTGTTTGATTAATTTTTTGTCTTAATTATATTATTAATTATATAAGTATAGCAAAAAATTGTGTGTCAAATGCATACTGAGTGATGTTACACATTTTATAATATTATTAAAAAAATGTATAAAAATATTAAAATAATATATTTTAAAATTTATTAATTGATATCCAAGAGCAATATGAGGAATAAAAAATTAATTTAAAGCGATTAAATATGAAAAAAGAAATCCAAGTATTATTGCTAATATCAAAGGCCAGTAGAGATGTTGAAGCAAATGAGAGCCCTCAGGGATAAATTGTACTTAATTGATTGTTTTTTAAAGATAAAAAATTGTGTACCTGTGGTTTGGATGAACTCTAGGTGGATAATTCAGCTATATCAAACTACATCTAGTGAAGTTTCTTATCAAATAATTTTTTTCATTTCCATAGAGAGAATTGATCCCATCTGACTGCACCTGACCAAAAGTGTCCAGCACAAGTTTGGCCAAACTTGTGCTGGACACTTTAATGATGGAGAGTAGCTAGGGTGCAGGTCTTCTTCAGTGCAACTATTATTTTTTTAAAACATGTCAAATGGTATTTGATCTTTCTGTGTTATTCATATTTTATTATCTGATTAATTTTTGTCATTAGAATTTTATTAATTTTATTAGTACAGAAAAAACTTGTGCGCCAAATGCATGCCATGTTATATTACACCTTTTATAATATTATTAAAAAATGTTAAAAAAATATGAAAATGATTTCTTTTCCAAAATTATAAATTAATATCCAAATGTAACATGAGTGATATAAAAGTAAAGTAAAAGAGATCAAATATGAAAAAGAAAAATTCAAGAAAAATTCCTGCCTTCAAGAGCCAGTAGAGGTGTTGAGACAAATGGGTTCCATCAGGGCTAAATTTGATAAAATTTAAATTTTTTTAAAGATAAAAAATTTTTCACCTGAGGTTTGGAAAAACTCAAGGTGGATAATTCAGCCATACCAAAATACTTCTAATGTAATTATTTAGAATTTTTTTTAATTTAATTTCCACAGAGAGAATTGATCCCATCTGACTGCAACTGAACAAAAGTGTCCAGCACAAGTTCGGCCGAACTTGTGCTGGACACTTTTATGATGGAGAGTAGCTAGGGTGGAAGTGTTTCTCAGTACATCAGTTTTTTGTTTTTAACATTTCTATTGGGTTTTTAACTTTTTTTTATCATTCATATTTATCTTATAATTAATTTTTTGTCCCCATATATATTATTAATGTTTCTAGTATAGCAAAAATCTGCATGCCAAATGCAAAATTGGTGATGTTACAACTTTAATAATATTATTATATAAAGTTAAAAAAATATTAATATGTTTAGTTTTTAAAAAAATAAATTGATATTTAAAATTAAAAAGAGTAATAGAAAAGTAAAAAGAAAATAAATGGGATCAAATACGAAATAAAAAATACAAGTAAAATTTTTACTATCAAGAGCCAGAAGTGGTGTTGGGACAGTTGGGGACCCCTAGGTCAAGACTTGGTCTAAACTTACTTTTATGTATAGCTAACAAATTTTGAACTGAGGTTTGGACAGACATCCAGGGGACAATTTTACAATATTAAACATTCTTTATTTCAATAATTGAGTGAAATATCATTTTTTATTGCCATAGAGAGAATTTATCTCATATGACTTCATGCAACCAAAAGTGTCCAGCACAAGTTTGGCCGAACTTGTGCTGGACACTTTTATAATTGAGAGTAGGCGTACAGCAAATCTTCTTAAACTCAAAAGGGATTTCTTATAAACATTTCCACTGGAATTTGATCTTTCTGTGTCATTTAAATTTACCATTTGATTAATTTTTTGTCATCATTATATTGTTAACGTTATTACTATAGTAATAACTTGTGTGAAAAATGCAAACCAGGTGGTGTTCCACCTTTAATAACATATTATTAAATAAAGGTATAAGAGTATGAAAATTATTTATTTTAAAAATTAAAAATTGATATCCAAAGCAATATGAGCAATAAAAAAGTAAAATAAAAGGGATAAAATAAGAAAAAAAAATCTAAGGAAAATTCCCACTATCAATAACAAGTAGAGGTGTTAGATCAAATGTGCACCACCAGGGCTAAACTTGCACTATATTTTCTTTTTTGTTAAACCAAAGAAAGTGTCTTGATGAGTTTTGAAAATCCATCAGGAGGACATTTTGGCAATATTAAACTACTTATTGTGCAATGATTGAGAAAAATGTCATTTTCATTTCCATAGAGTAATTTATCCAATCTGACTGCATGCAAACAAAAGTGTCCAGCACAATTTTGGCCAAAATTATGCTGGAAACTTTTATGATGGTGAGTATCTAGGGTGCAGGTCTTCTTCAGTTCATCAGGTATTCTTTATAAACAAATCCACTTGTATATGATCTTTCTGTGTCATTCATATTTATCATTTGATTCATTGTTTTTCACCATTATAATATTAATGTTATTAGTATTGAAAAAATTTGTAAGCCAAATGCATACTGGGAGATGCTACATCTTTCATAATCTTATTAAATAAAAGTAAAAAAAATATGAAAATTATTAGTTTTACAATAAATAAATTGATATTTGAAAGCAAAAACAGGAATAAAAAAGTAAAATAAAAGTGATTAAATATGAAATTAAACATTTAAATAAAATTTCTGCCATCAAAGATAATTTGAGTTTTCAGAACAAATTTGCACCACCAGTTCTAGATTTGGAATATTTTTTCTTTTTTTTTAAATTAATAAAAGTGTCCACCTGATGTTTTCCAAAAAATCAGGAGGATAGTATAGCAGTATAAAGCTACTTCTTGTGTAATGATTGAGCAAAAATTCATTTTAACTTCCATTGAGTAAATTTATCCCATCTGACTGCATGCAACCAAAAGTGTCCAGCACAAGCTCAGCTGAAATTGTGCTGGACACTTTTATGATGGAGAGTAGCTAGGGTGCAAGTCTTCTTCAGTTAATCTTATATTCATTTTAAAAATGTCTATGGGTATTTGATCTTTCTGTGTCATCCATATTTATTATTTGATTATTTTTTAGTCACCATTATATTATTAATGTTTTTAGTATAGCAAAAAAATGTGTAATGAATGTACACTGGATGATTTTACAACTTTAATAATATAATATAATAAATATAAAAAAATGTGAAAGTTATCAGTTTTACCAAAATAAAATTGATATTTAAAAGCTAACGGATAAATAAAAGGGTAAGATTAAAATTAAAGAGATAAAACATGAAATAAAGATATTAAGTATAATTTCTGCTATCATGAGCCAGTAGAGGCTTCAGAAAAAATGGGCACCATCATAGATTAACATGGATCAAATTTACTTTTTACCAAAGGAAAAAATTGTCTACCTTAGTTTGGAAAAACTTCCAGGGGACAATTTGTCTATGTAAAACTACTTTAAGTGCAATGATGGAGTGATAATTCAGTCTCATTTCCATAAAAAGAATTGATTGCATCTGACAGCATGCAACCAAAAGTGTCCATCACAAGTTTGGCAAAACTTGTGCTGGACACTTTTATCATGAAGAGTATCCAAGGTGCAACTCATTTTTAATCATCTGAAATTTCTTATAAACATTTCCACTGTTATTAAATCTTTGTGCCTCACTCATATTTATCAATTGATTAATTTTTTGTCACCATTATATTATTAATATTATCAGTATAGCAAAACATTGTGTGCCAAATGAATACTGGGTGATGTTACACCTTTTATAATATTATTAAATAAAGGTAAAAAAATATGAAAATGATTTATTTTACAAAAAATAAACCTCTATCCAAAAGCAATATGAGAGGAATAAAGTAAAATAAAAGAAATCAAAGATAAAAATTAAAATCCAAGTTAAATTCCTGCCATAAACAGAAAAAAGAGATGTTGAATTAAATTAGAACAATCAGGGATAAACTTGCACTAAATTTTCTTTTTTGTAAAAATAAAAAAAAATCCACTTGAGCTTTACCAAAACTTCAGCATGAAAATTTTGCCATATCAAACTACTTCTAGTGTAAGTTTTTATCAAAAATTTATCTTCATTTCCATAGAGAGAATTGCTCCCATCTGACTGCACCTGAAAATAAGTGTCCAGCACAAGTTCAGCCGAACTTGTGCTGGACACTTTTTTAATGTAGAGTAGCAAGGGTAGAATTTTTCTTCAGTTCACCTAGTATTTCTTACAAACATGTCTACTGGTATTTTATATTTGTTCCTCACTCATTAATATCATTTGATTAATTTTTGGTCGCCATTATATTATTAATTTTATAAGTATAGAAAAAACTCTTGTGCCAAATGCATACCAGGTGATTTTATGCCATTTATCATATTATTAAATAAATGTATAAAAATATGAAAATAATTTATTATAAAAATTATTAATTGATATTCAAAAGCAATATTAGGAATAAAAAATAAAGTTAAAGGGATCAAATATGAAAAAAGAAATCCAAGTAATATTCCTACTATCAAAGGCCAGTAGAGGTGTTGAAGCAAATGAGAGCCATCAGCAATAAATTGTACTAAATTGACTTTTGTTCAAAGATAAAAAATTGTGCACCTGTGGTTTGGATGAAATCTAGGTAGAAAATTTGGCTATGTAAAACTACTTCTAGTGAAGTTTTTTATCCAAAAATTTTTTTTCATTGCCATAGCAAGACTTGATCTCATATGACTGCAACTGACCAAAAGTGTCCAGCACAAGTTCGGCCGAACTTGTGCTGGACACTTTTTTGATGGTGAGTATCTAGGGTGCAGCTTTTCTTCAGTGCAACTGGTATTTTTTTAAAACATATTCACTGGTATTTGATCTTTCTGTTTTATTAATATTTTATCATTTGATCAATTTTTTGTTACCAGTATATTATTATTTTTATTAGTATAGCAAAAAACCATGTGCCAAATGCTTACAGGGTGATGTTAAACCTTTAATAATTCTATTAAATACAGGTAAAAAATTATGAAAATGATTTGTTTTACATAAAATTAATTGATATCTAAAAGAAAAAAAAGGGATAAAAAGAAATAGGTTGAATAATAGGGATTTTATATGAAATTCAAAATTCAAGCTAAATGCCTACTTTCAAGGCTCAGAAGAGGTGTTGGATAAAATGGGCATCATCAGGAATAAAATTTTACTTAATTTGATTTTTTGAAAAACTAAATGAAGTTTTCAACTGATTTTTTTCCAATATTTAGTTGGAAACTTTATCTATATCAAATTACTTCTAGTACCATGATTGACCAAATTAAATCCTCATTTCCATATGCAGAATTGATCCCATATGGCTGGACCAGGCCAAAGGTGTCAACCACAAGTTTGAGAATTCTTCTGGTGGACACTTTTATGATGGACAGTAGTAGGGTGCAAGTATTCTTTAGTTAATCTAGTATTCCTCAAAAACATTTCCAACTTATTTTTGGCCAAAAATCAGGTGGAAAGTTTTTCCATATAAAATTACTTCTAATGCCATGATTGACTAAAAATTGATTCTCATTGCCATATAGAGAGTTGATCCCATATGACTGGATCTGGAAAAAGTGTCACCAAATTTTTTGATAAACTTAAGTTTGAAAATTTTATGATGGAAAGTAATTGCAAGTCTTCTTCATTTCATCAAGTAATCCTCATAAAAATTTCCACCTGTGTTTTGGCCAAACTTCAGGTGGACACTTTGGCCATATTAAATTAATTCTAGCTCCATGTTGATAAAAAACTGATACTTATTGCCATATATAGATATTAAACCCATCAGACTGTGCCTTTCCAAAAGTGTCTACCTGAATTATGGCTAAACCTCAGTTGGACACTTTTATGATGAAGAGTAGCTAGGGAAAAAGTATTCTTCAGTTAATTTGGTATTCATAATAAATTTATCCTCCTGAAGTTTATCCTAAGTTGAGGTAGACAATTTTGGAAAGCACCAGTTAGTCACTATCCATCAAAAAAGTGTTCCCCAAAATTTTGGCTAAACTTGTGGTGGACCCCTTTGATCAGCCACAGTCAGATGAGATCAACTCTTTAGATGGGAATGAGGATGATGTTTTGGTCAATCATGGAAATAGAAGTAGTGTGATGTGGCCAAATTACCCCCCTGAAGGTCAGACAAACCACAGAAGGACACTTTTTAGCAGGTAGTAACTAAGAAAAATCCATTTATCAGAAGGAAAATCTTTTATTGGATAGATGCCAAGGTTTCATACTTGTTTATTATGGTCAGTATTAATTTTGAAAGAGTCTGTCCAAGCAATTTCATTGCCCATTATGACTCATTTTGTTTTATATGTTTCAAACTGCGTGATACAGTATTAAGGTGTCACATAGTATAATTAAGTTCTATTATGTGCCCTCCTATGATGCCTAAATTTATAATTTAATATCTTACATAATAATTTTTTTTATATAAATTCATCAATATTTTTTTTATTATCAAATTTAATAGAGCAAGTATCCTGAATTATTATATATGCATAAGCTTAGGTTAGATCAAATTGTGCTCAATTTGTTCTCATCAGAGGACCAAAATCAAGTTCTGGAGGATCAACTTGTGCATAATTTGGAATCAGTTGATATTCTGTCTATAATCAATCTGAGAATAAATGTAAATCTAACTCTAATTTACTTATGTTTATAAAGTATTCATAAACCTGGCATAATTAAGGGACACTCTAAATTTCAAGAGAGGGTATTTCTAGCAATTCACCCCTAGATTTCCCATGGTGATTAATTGTGGAAGATTCTTATCCACTAGCCCCAGGGCTAGTGGATAAGGAATCCATGATAATGCATTATCCTGCCTCTTATACCCCTTTTTCTGTTCCTAATTCATGATCCCAAACTCATCACATCCATGAGGCATATCCAGAGAGTAGTCCAAGATGTGGTTATGGCAGAAAGTTGTGCAACATGTGGTTATGACAGAAAGTTGTCCAAGATGTGGTTATGAACAATTGAGTAAAAAATGTCGGATAAGAGGTGAACATTGACACGTAAAGTGTCTAATAACCCAATTATTAGCAAAAATAATTGTGGAAGATAATTGGGGTATGCAGATTATTTTCCGCAATTAAATTAATTGCAGATCCCTGAACATTGATACCCCCTTATAAGAAGAAAAAAAATCAGAAATTGGGAGATTAAAAAAATAAAAAGTATAGCCAGGAATCAGATATTTTGACAAGAAAAGTGGAGAACGTACCAAGGGACAATTCACACCATTTCCAGCCCTGTTTTAATGGTTCCTTTCAACTTAAAGACTTGAGAAACTGAATTTGGAATTATTGATGTAATGAGAGTAGGCAAGTATGTATCACAAAGGAGATAGAACAGATAGATTATTATTTTTAATTTTGATGAGAGAAAGGGTAAGCAGGAAGAAGGGGATAAGGAAAAATGTCATTGTGCAAAGTGAAATGTTGGAACTTTGACTAAAGTCAAAGTTTCATGCGATATGGCAAGGAAAGATTCATGGCTTTGAATGGAAGATACACTGGCCTGGCAAGGAAGTGGGTGTCGTTGCATATGCAAACACCAAAGCTTTTCACCAAGTGTCATTTGAGCACCGGCCTTGATTGCAGCAAAATAGGACTTAATCGATTTAAGACCGGACAATATTCATTTGAGCACCGGCCTCGTTTATCGTGACATGTATTATCAGATTTAGTCCCAGATTTTTTGTAGAAGATTTCCTATCCTATTTCTTCTGTGCACTTTATTTCTACCATTAAGGTTCACCTTTTCTTTTGTGTATGTTTTGATGATCTTTGTGTTTACTTCATGATCACTAAAGCTTTATGCTCATAGGCAGCTTGCTCCTAAGTACAATGGATAAAAAATTTGTAAAATGAAATGATATTCGCATTACTTTGAATTTCACGCTCTGTCGATTAATAATGGATAGGGAATCATTTTCATCCATGGTTAAGCAATATGTTGTTTTAAGTAATCCGAGTATATCAACTGTGTGGAAAAAATTGATTTTCCTTCGCAATGTCTGGGCTAATACCTATGATTCCTGGGATCGGTTTGATTTCGCTACCAATCCTTTCTCGTTACTACGTGACTAAGCCTCAAGTACAATTTAAAACCGCAGTCAAAGACTGGTCTGAATTAATTGTGGGACTGAAATCGAAAAAATGAAATCTTTAGTTCTTTACATCTCCATGAGATCATGCCGAAATGAAAATTATAGACGTCGTTATCTTCCGTTATCATTTCACAAGCCTTCTAGTGATTACCCTTTGGCCATCACTGCTGCCATTGAAGGCAACTTGGATGTGATTGCCCAAAATGGTTAACTCAGGCGATCTTGATTTTGCTTTCCAATATTTGAATGAACGTAAATTGCATTAGAGTTTGATTGACGGACAAAAGTATATAAGTTTGGGATAAAGTGGCCAAGTAGAGGAAAGCAGCATTAAGAATCATTTGTGGATTGAAGGATTTAAGAAAAGTTTAAATATGATGAAATACCTAGACGGCTTTTTAAAAGAAATTTGAGAAATTACTATGTTTATGGAGATTTTCCCAGGTATGAACTGTTTACCCATTAGGCCAGAAAATTTTTTGGTGCATTGTGTTTTGTATATGAATTCGGAAAGTTAAAAAATTTAGATTAGATATCTATACATTTTTTCTGCGGTTTTCCAGACCCGAATATAACTGGGCTTACTTTTTTTGCTGATAAATTCTCCATACCTTGAGCATTTTAAGAATTATCATCTCTCTTTAAATTATCTTAATTCGAGTTATTGCAGCGTTTTTTAGCATCATAATAGAGACTTCTGGCCAGTTTTTTTTTTTTTGCCAGAATAGTGCAATCATATTAGAATATATTTCTGTCTTACTCAGTGTCAAGATTTTCACTTAACTACTCCATCTTTCCTTAAAACACCAATAATCTGTTATTCTCTATGGAACCCTTGTCGTCTACCTCAAGTATAACTGAGACAAGGCCTTCACTTTCGCAACTTGTTGGAACCTTAAGTTATGAAAGCAACTCAAATAGTGGAGATTGTAAGCTTGTAACATGTTAAATATCTCTTTTCCTTGATTTTTTTTTTTTTTGGATTTATGTCACATTTTATGCAAAACAGTATCTTTTAGCAGTGTGGGCTCGTCCGGAAAATTAGTCAAAGATGAAAGCGACCGCTCTCAAAAACGAATGAGTCGATGTAAAAAATATTTTCATTCCTTTTTTCTGTGTCAATAAATGTTTTGGATGAGTTAACTTTTGTTTTTAAATCGCAGATATCCGATTTGAGCCAATACGAATTCCCCTAAGAGGTAAGCATTCTACAAGCCTTTAAACTTGAATTCTGGTTAAAATCATCTGCATTCATCATCATGTTTAGAAATGCGAAAATGTTTTATTCAGCCACTTCGGAATCTGTCTTTCACTCCTTTGATTGTGGAGTTAATAAATCAAATGCCAGCCAAAGATGGAATTCAATTACGCATGGAGCTGGCCAGTGTGCGCCAGCGCATTGAAACGCTTTACGCTAAACTTTTAAAGCTTGACCTGAAGCTTGAAAAAAAAGTTATCTTCAAAATCAATAAAGCATTTGGAACCAATAAACATGACCAAAATTCTGGAAATTCTCTTTTGGCAAAGTTAGCTACTACTTCTTCATACACGAGTCACGAAAAAGAAGACTGTGAGCAATATTTTGATTTCAAAGTTCAGTTCAATTTTTCTTCTTGTTCCTCTGTCACTAACTAGCTCAATTCTTATTTCCTTGTAGCGGAGTTGTGGTCGCGCTATCAGCCATTACGGTATCTTCTCAACGCGTCAGAGCCTTCGGTTGATATCTATAAAAAACTGTTGGCCAATCAAGTTGTTATCAGTAAATCCGAATTTAAATCACTTAAAGAATTCGCCACAACATTCAACATTCTTTGGGAGAATGGAGCCAGGCTAATATTTTTTGAAATAAACCAACTCCAAAATCGGCTAATAAATTCTCTACAGATACCGAGTCTGTTTAGCAGACTTATACAAGGTCTCTCCGCTAATCAATCCATTAAACAGCGACAGGAAAAATGATTATTTTTGATAGAGAAAATTTTTTTGGCTTGAAAACAATTCACTATATTAAGAGAGTTTTTTTTTGTTAACGTCATTTTTTATCTACCATTTAAGTGTAATTTAAATTTTTCTTGGACTAACATTACATATTGAGGAAAAATGGGTAAATGAATAGGAAACCTCACTAATAATCTTGGATTCCTGTAAATTCATTTCTCAAAGCTTTACAGCTCTTATTTTAATAATCATGAAAATTCTGATAAGTTGTTTAATTATAGTCAAAGCTCCAGTACATAAATATGTTTTTTAAACCTAAGTGAATGATCCAAATTAAAATCCTGTAATCAATTACCCAATCAAAAAAATAGTTTCTCTATTCTTCCTTGCTCAAAATTAATACAGAGAAGTGACTCCTTTTAATTCATCTCCATGCATACCTCTTTGATAAGTTTTTTGATTAAGAATTATGCAAAGAATAAAATTCACCATAAAAATTAGAGGGGAAATATGTGATACTACAGAGGAAAAAATTTCTTTCTGAGATAAAGATGAACAGTATTCAAGAAGCATTTCCTTCTTATCTTTCAAGAAATTTTCCGTTTACACTGTAGGTAACTTTGTAATGACATCCTTTTAAACTTACACTATTTTATCTTTCTTACCCCAATATAATTTTTCATCAACTTGATAAGTTTTTAGTAAACTCACTTTCAATTTCTTAATTTCACATTAGGGGGTATCAAAGTTAGAAATCTTCCATTTCAAAATACCTCTTTTTTTCACCAAATCAACCATGATTATTTTTAAAAATATGCCATATTGTGCCACCAAAAAAACCTTTTTACTGAGAATTAATGTCAAGTTTGTGGATTTCTATTTGTGTTGTGAAATACCTTTTAAATAATTACAAATTTCTAACTTTGATACCCCCTATTAAAAAGCAAAATATATAATAGGGATGATCAAAGTATTTCAATATGCAATTAGATTGATGGTGGATAAAAAATGAAATACTGCAATTAGGAGATGTCAAATTTAGAAAGTTAGCACTTAATTTAAAGGCTGGTTTCAATTTAATTCAGTCATTACATAGCAACCTCTAGTTATTGAAGTAAATGGGCTACTTTAAGGATAATGAAGCCAAATCTTCTCATTAATGAGTGATTTGAACAAAAATGGTATTTCATTTCAGTTTATAAATATGCCGGTGTGGTGCCATTGTGGTTTTCAAATAAAAAATTAAGCAGCAGCACTTTGAAAACATCAATTAATTTTTGTCGAATCACCACTTCATTAATTTTTTATTTTGAAGCCACAATGGAATCAACTCTGGTGTATTTCAAAACTGAAATGAAATTATTATTTTATTCAAACCAATAATTCTTCACAAGAAAATTTCATTTCACTATATTTAAAATAACACAATTTTTTCAAAAACCAGAGGTTGGTATGTGATGGCTGATTTGGGCTGAAGCAAACAGTAAACTTGAGTACTGGCTTACTAACTCAGGAAGAAAAAAACAAGGACTTGTAGGCAAGTACTTTTTTTCAGGTCTCCTGAAGTAATCATTGGAATAATCTTGTAGGGGAAGGCATGATTGAAAAATTCCTAAGTAAAAATTTTGAAATTTTTTTATCCTTCTTACCTCCTTTAATGTCTTGAAATCATGACATAAGGCAGTAAAATATGTACTTTATTTTGTTTTAAATTTTGAAAAATATTTTTTCGGGATGGTCTTTTGGTCAAGAAGGTTCTAATGGAGGTTCAATGGGGATGGTAGGTGGATTTTGAAGATTTCAAGGTCAAGGTATGTAGAGTAGTATATTTTATTGAAATTACTCAAATTAAAAGGTAAAATTTTATAATTATTATTATAAATAATGAAATTAGAAAATAAGTAGTGTAAATACTAAAAACAATAGATAGTAGTAATAAATATTTTATTGGTTTGTAAATATAATAAATAAAAAATTAAGTAAAGGATGCCTCTAAAACAACCAAAAATGGAGGCCTTATATAGGCAAAAGAGAGAGAAAGCACGCAGTTAAAAACCTATATAAAGGAGTATGAGAGAAGGAAAAAAAAATTCCAGAAAAAATATTTCAAATATTAATATTTTTCTATAAAGAATGTATTTAAAATATGTTTTACTGTATATGTCAAAATAAATTGATTTATTCAAAAATTACTGTAAGTGTCACTATTAAATAAGTAATTTGAAATTTTTGTATATAATTATTTTTATTTTAATATAAATTTTTATTTCCTTTCAACTGTCATTGAGCATAGTGTTAAGAAATAAAAGATATAAGCGGCATTTAATATTAATTTTTAAATATTTACTAAATTTAATTTTTGTAACTAGTTAATTTATAACAAGTAATTTTAAAGTAAATATATTACAATTCTTAATTGTCAGCCAGGCTATACCAGGAGCCCAGTGAATTGTATGTTAATCTATTGGATCTTAATGAGTGCGAAAAATTATGCATTTTATGTATATAAATTAATTTTTTATTGCATAATAAAATTATATAACAATTGTATTATAATATAACTAAAATAAGGGTTGTATTAAATTTACTATTAAATAAATTATAGATACAACTAAAACTCATTAAATACTTTATATTCTATAAAATGTTGGCGCATTTTTCATTTATTTAATACTTATAAATTATTAATTAATTTATTAAATATATTATAGTTAAAAAATCAAAATATTAACTTATAATATAATTAAATAAATAAATTAAATTAAAGTATTAAAATAAAACTTTTATATCATATGAATTATGAATATTGAGCGCTTTTTTGACTCATAATTATGTCATTAAGGTATTAAATTAGTCAAAACATTTTATTTAATTAATTAATAATGTTGTATTCCAAAATTTAGTAATAATATTAAATTAATAAATTTTTTTAACCTAATTTAATTCTTACACTAATAAAATGGGTTATATTAATTAATATCTCATGTTACAGACTTAATTAATTGATTACACTAATTATTTTATTAAAATAGTTTAATTTTTATGTTTCACTTAAAATGGGCTATTATCAAAGGTGTTATAAGTTGAATTACTTAATACTTCAAGTGTTTCAATCTTATTTAATTACTCACTTATTTTAAAGATTTGTTTGGGGTTAAATTGGTTGAATTTTTGGGCTCTTACTTATTTTTTAATTAATTGTTTTATATTTTTCCCTTACAGATTTGGTACACTTAAATTTAACTATTAAATTATTTCTTATCTTATTTTTTATGGGATATAATTTCTTTTGGCGCTTCAGAGGGCCCCTTGCCTATATAAGGGCCTTGGGAAACCCCCTGTAGCTCGATCACTTACTATACAATCAAACTTGAACATATTTTTAATATAATATGTTTATTATTATTTTTATTAGTATTAAAATTCTAATTTAAATTTTATATAACTAACTACAGGTTGCATTAAGTCTAATAGTAATAATAGTCTTTGCAGCACAGAGAAAATAATACTTACTTTAAATAAATATACTATAATTAATAAGCCTCACCATTGTGTCAAATCCTAAGAAAACTCGTTGCCTCTCTCTATCTCAGAAAAATAATCTTTTTACTATTTTCCTTTTATTTCTTTATTTTTTTATTATCTTCCTCCTATTTCTCCTCTCTTCTTCTCCCTCTTCTAGACAACAGGCCGACAAGTGGAAGCTTTTCCGAACAAGGATGACGATACCAATACTTGCGACAAACAACATAACGCATGGACCACCCAGCCAAGAAAGTTAACTTTTGCTGTGACGGTGTTTTGAACTTGGGTTTGAACTATTAGGTTTATATTAAATTAACTCATATATTATTTTGAAGTGATTTTACAATCACTTTAGTAAGTTAAACTTTGCACCTCTCACTCATATTATTATATTTTTACTGCAATAACAGTGATTGTGGCTTAATTGCTGATTCACTGATTGTAAGTGTTCATTATTTTTTAAATTTTTTTTCCTAGTTGACTATAATAGAGTAAAACTCTTAGTCCTACAAGACAATTAATATTTAAAAAATTATTAAATTAATTTTATTATTATTTTTTGTATATTGGTTGACCATAATAGTACTCAGTACTTAGTACCAATTTTACCATTATATTAATTTTTGGTATTAATTATTTTGGTTGACTTATTAAACCTTTATTCGTTGGTCCCATTTTAATTACTGTTATTTCTTAATAAATAATTGTAATTACATTAATTTGTATTACATTTTTGTTAATTAATTGATTTCTTGATAAAAATTAATTTTTTTTTGTTAAAATTCAATAAAATTTATTTTGAAATAACAATTTTAATTATTAAAAATTTTTTTTGATTCTATTTTAACAGTTTAAATGTCCAATAGTTTTGCTAGCAGCATGGATAACTTACATGTGGATGAGATTGAAGTGGATAATGACACTGAATCTGTAGGTTCTTCTAAATTAACTTACAGAAATTATTCAGCTGACAAAAAACCCTCAGGACGTGGAAATGGCAAGAGAAGTGGAAAACCCCCTCACCAAAAACCTCTGAAAGAAGTAAAACCTCTAATAAATCAGGACAATCAACTCAAAGGTATAAAAATAAAAAAGATACCTTTAACCCAACAAGTAAACAATCTGTTCAGTCACATCAAAGAACTGAAGGCAGAAAGCATGAAGTACAAGGCAAGGGTAGACACACTCTGGCAGCAGATGCAGGAATTGTTAAATCCCAAACAGGCTCAAACTCCTCATTTCCCAGCCTCTCAGCCTCAGCCTTAACCTCAGCCCAAACAGGTACCCAGCTCCTTCACGCAAAATCAAAGCACTCTGCGAGTGGAAGAGTGGAAATGGGATTACTTGATGAGACATTACCAACAGAATGTTCAGCAACCAGCTCAACACCCTGGCCCATCCAGGACAAAAACCTACCATCCATCTCCTCAGCCCCATCCTTATCAGGGAGGCAGAAGAAAGAAGGCACAGGGGAAGTTTCCTCCCTTACCATGGTGAGTAATTTGTTTGATAAACATGTTGGTATGTATAATAACAAATCTTCTTCAGGTAATATTGTGGATTCTGGTGAAAGAACAGTTAAACCTTTAAAAAGACAACTTCCTGTAATGAGTAGCCCCAATGATGTAATTAGAAAATTATCATTTGATGAACCCTTACATTTGACTTCTACTTCTTTAATTAATCCTTCTCTTGCAATTAAGAATGATTCTGTTTCCTCTGAAGTCTATACCTTAATTGAGAAAACTTCTGAAGAAATATTGAAAGATACCCTTGATTTTTATGTTGTAAAAGACAAACATTTAAGAGATGTGTTAATACATGAGAGTGATAGATTAAAAAATTTGCACTTGCATTTTAAAGTAAGTTCTTCTGTACAAGATACAGCTGTGTTAAAATCAAAGAAACCTTGAATATTGTTCTTAGCCAACAAAAACAAATAAGGATTGACAATAGATGTATCTCAGATAAGAATATCAATCTGCATAAAACCTTGAGTGAATTTAAACCCCTTATTGAGGAAAATTATTCATTGAAAAATGAAATTAAATATCTACAAAATGAGTTTAAAAAGCTAAAAAATGATTTCCATGCACTGAGTGCCAAACACACAGTTTCTGAGGACAGAAATGTTTTATCTCTTGCAAAAATAAATGACCAGATGTCTGAAATTCCAAGGATAAGAAACTATGTGCCTGACCTGCAGGAACAATTTTCAACCTTAACCATCAATAATTATGGTATAAATGAGAATGCTGCCCATAAGCTGCATAATAATAAAGAAAAAGAGCCTGAAAAGAGTTCCTCCTTTCTTCCTCATATTTCAGCCATTAAACAAATTGACAATGAGTCTGTGAAATCTTTTGCTACTAGCAAAAAATCTTGTGATGGTCATGTACCAGCTGTTTATGTAAATAATGAAATTTCTGAACACCTGGCTAAACTTCAGGAATTATTAATGATGAAAAATTCAAACCAAAAAATGGACCATCCCAGTAGTCAGGAAAATTGGCCTAAATTGGACCAATATCCTACCTTTGATGGTGATTCTTATTCTGAATGGCAACACTTTATCCAAAGAGTTGATAATTTAAAGAGATCTTATAAACTACCTGATGAGGAAATTGTTTCTAAGCTAATTTCTTTTTATTCCAATGTAGCTTTGATGTGGTATGAATCTGTTCTTTTAGATAACAATAATTATACATGGAATGATTGAAAATCCTTGATTGAAAATCAGTTTGGTGGTTCAAAATTCAGGTTGGCTCAGAAAAGACTGTATGAGAATACTAGATATGTATCCTCCTCTGTTTAAAAACCAATTGTTTGACTTATGAAAGTAACAAAAATCCCGAGAGCAATTGATCCAAAGATGGATTATGATATTTGGAGAGATAAAATCTTGTATAAATTACCAAATTCTCTTAGAGATTTAATTGTAGCTAGAACTGAGCATGCAAGGGAAAATTCTTCTTTCATTAATATCTGTAATGAGGTACTACTCAACCATAGATATGAACCAAAAAATTACATTGGTAAATCTTATCATGATCAGAATAAACCATCTAAAAAGCCCCCAGAAAAATCTGGTAAACCCTCTGCCCCAGTTGCACCTAAAAAATATGCAACAAATACTTGTTATAAATGTAACAAACCATGGAAAAAGGGTCATGTTTGTGACAAGAAAATTCATCTTGTTGAACAAAATGAAGACACTGATGAAGCTGAAATTGATGTCAATAATTCTTCTAGTGACTGTGAAAGTAATATCTCCTATGACAATGACTCTGTTAAAGATGTTTTAATGTTGGAACAGGATGTCCATTATTTAGATAATATATCTGAAGAATGTGTATTGGATTTATCTTCAGTGGAAAATTCTGAAATAATTAAAGATATTACTAACAATCCTATAGCCATATACCCCTTTTAAAGCACCTGTTCTTATTAATGGTAAAAATGTTGATGTAGTTCTTAACGCTGGTGCTGGAGGAAGTGTAGTGTCTGAATGAGCTTTAGCTTCAGTAGATAAGGATTATTTGAGTAAATTATTACCTATAACTTCTGAAAAATGGAGAGGGTATGGTTCTACATTAATTCCTATTGGCAAATACAAAACCTCTGTATTCTTCAAATATAATGGTGGTTTTTTCAGAGCTGTTTTTAAATTTGTTGTCATGAAAAATGATAATTTAAGCAATTGGTTTATTATGGGTAATGATATTTTAACCATTTTTGGTGTGAAATTGGACCCAGAAAATAATTGCTTCACCTTGGGATTGAATGGCAAAAGGAAATTCAAAATTTCCTCATCTAGAAAACCTTCTGGGCATCTGTCAAAGTCTTGTAACTCACTAATCCAGTGTAAAGGCAGACCAACAATTGAAATGGATGATTTATTAAATGAAATAAATACTGCTTCTTTTGGTGATCAGTTAACTAGTGAACAAAAGGATTCTATTATTTCCTCAATTACCTCTTTCCCTATGGCTTTTGCTCATGGTTCTCATGTCTTAGGAAGTGTTCAGGAGGAAATGAAAATTACCTTATCCTTTAACTTGAGTGATATTCCTCCTAGTATTAAGAAAAAACCATATCATGCTTCTCCAACAAAAAGAAAAGATATTTAAGATAATATTGCCACATTACTAAAAATGAATATCATTGAGAAGGTGGATGTCACCCCCAAATATTGTGTCATCTCCCCAGTCTTAATTTCTTATGAAAAAGATAAGGCTAGATTATGTGGAGATTACAGAGCATTGAACACTTATACTGTTGATGATATTTATCCTTTACCCAGAATTAATTCAATACATGCTACCTTGCAAGGTGCAAAATTTATTAGTTGTCTGGATCAAAATAGAGGGTATCATCAAGTTCCTGTTGAGAGAAATTCTCAAAAATTTTTGCTTATTGCTACTCATATGGGAATATATAAGTATGTTAGAATTCCATTTGGCACTAAAAATGCCCCTTCAGTTTTTAAAAAAGTCAAGGATAACACTTTCCATCAAGAAATAATTGAGGGATGACTTGTGGTGTATATTGATGATATCATAGTTTTTTCTAAAACTTTTGATGAAAATATGGTTCATTTAAATAGGTTTTTCCAAAAAATGGATGAAATCAATATGACCATGTCCTTGAAAAAGTGTAAATTTGGTTTTCAGTCTTTGAAAGTCCTTGGCCATGTTGTATCAGGCCTACAAATTTGTGTAGACCACAACAAAGTTGCTGCAATTCAAAATGTGAAGGCACCAACTTCTGTAAGAGAAATTCAAAGTTTTTTGGGTATGTGTGGCTATTATAGAAAATATATTAAAAATTATCAGGTCATAGCCTTGCCTCTTACCAAACTAACTAGGAAAGATGTTGCATTCATCTGGAATATTGACTGTCAAAAAGCTTTTGATACATTAAAATTTTGTATAATGACAGCCCCTATCTTAGCTCTTCCAGATTTTAATAAACCATTTGTCCTGCATACAGATGCTAGCTTTGTTGGTCTGGGTGCTGACCTCTACCAGAAGCAAATTATTAATGATAAATCCTCAGAAGTTGTAATTTGTTATATTTCAAGAACCTTGAGAAATAGTGAATTGAAATATGGTGCCACTCAATTAGAGTGCTTAGCAGTTGTTTGGTCTCTTGATAAGCTTCATTACTATCTAGATGACCAAAAGTTTGAATTGGTAACTGACTGTAGTGCTGTGAAGTCCCTCTTAAACCTGAAAACACCTAATAGAAATATGTTCAGGTGGCAACTTGCTGTTCAAGAATACAGAGGACGGATGACAATTATTCATAGGGCTGGAAATTTTCACTCAAATGTTGATATGCTGTCCAGATTGCCTCTGCCAAATAATGACTCAAATCATGCTTATGTACCTGAAGATGATACTGTTCATATCCATGGTATATTTATAGCTGATATGGAAGAAGAGTTATTGCAATTAATACTGGATTCATATGATAAGGATTCTGATTTAAATAAATTAGTTACTATCTTAAATGATCCTAAGAATGCTTCAATTAAAGCATCGATTAAAAATCTTCCTGAAAAGTATCAATATGCTTTGATTAAAGGAAAGTTTTCTATTGAAGATGGTTATATATATTATAGAAGAAAGCTTACTAATGTAATTTTAATTCCTCCTTCTATGAAAGAAACTATCCTCAAACTTTGTCATGATGACATATTAGCTGGTCATTTTGATCTTGAAAAAACATTGATTAGAATCAAAAACACTGCTTGGTGGGCTAATATGTCTGAATACACAAAATTATATGTTGAATCTTGTGATTCCTGCCAAAAATATAAAAGGTTAACAGATAAAAGAGCAGGGTTATTACAACATATTGAAGCACCTAATTCTCCTTGGCAAATAATTAACATGGATTTTGTCACTGGTCTTCCTGTTGCATGTAAAGACAGATTTAACTCTTGTTGGGTAATAGTAGATAGATTCACAAAAATGTGCAAATTTATTCCCACCCACAAATATGTATCCACAAAAGAATTAGCTTTCTTATGGTGGTCTTCCATGTTTAATATTATTGGTTTTCCAAAGGCCATTATCTCTGATAGAGATTCTAAATTTACTTCTGAGTTTTGGACCTCTTTGATGGATATTTGTGGCTGTGAGTTAAAATTGTCTACAGCTCACCATCCTCAGACTGATGGTCTAGCTGAGAGAATGATTCAAACTCTGGAAGATATGATTAGAAGGTATTGTGCCTTTGGTTTAGAGTATAAAGACAATGACAGATTTACTCATGACTGGGTCACTCTATTGCCTGGTCTTGAATTTGCATATAAAGCACTGTTCATTCTGTCACTGAGAAAAAGCCTTTTGCTCTTTGGTTAGGTTATGTCCCAAATATTTCTGCTCAGATTCTCAATAATGAATTACCTAAGTTGGAGCTACACCCTGGTGTAAAATCTTTTATGCAAATGCAACAGCTATGCAAAAAACATGCTCGAAGCTGTCAGTATAGTCTAGTATATAAGTATGATATAATAGTGTTTATTTATGGTCCTACTACTTATTGATAAATGATTTAGTGATTAAACCTCAGGGGAAGACTAATAAAATAGTTATACTCAAGTTAAACTCACAATACTTGGATTTAAGTGCGTGCTAGTGGTGGATAATATATGTATAAAATATAGTTATAGCTTTATATAAAGATAAAATCAATTTATAGTGGTTTTAAAATATATTTCTAAAGGTTAATAATTGTATAATAGTGTTTTTTGGAGTTGTATTAATTGAATGATGATAAATAACCGTCAAAATCCCTCCTTACTTATACCCAAATCCACTGGAGTGCACAGACCTTCAATCTAGATGATGTCACTGCTATCCCCGGCAATTACAGCACTGTGAGGGCCCATCACCTCCCCATGGCGTCCACTTCAAGCAGTTTCAACACCCAGACCTCCAGTAAGGACCCTCCATCACTATTCATAATAACACTGATCCATACCATAAATAGAAAACCCAGATAAAAGCGGATACCATAAAGAAACAGGTAAAATAAACAATAAAAAAGAGATTAAATGAAACTAAAAGCATATAAAGGAAACAAATAACATTTCTAAGCCCCCAATAACATCCCCAAGCATCCATATTAACCCAAAAACATCCTTTCAACCCATAAATCCGTGAATAATCATCCAAGGAAGTAATTTGAGTTGTCCAAACTGGGTGTATGCGCCTGATATAGGTGTCTATGCTTCTGTAGGCGTTGTGAGTCCACGGATTTCGTCCATATGACCTAAAATAAGCAGAAAAACAAAGGTTATAGGCTATTAAGGGGCTAAAACTCACTTATATACCTAAATATACATAATATACTGCATATTTCACTGAATATGAGATTTATGTATACATCTAAGCTTATGTATGTCAATAATTACTTCATATCACTTAAGATAAGTATATTATGACTCCATTAACACCTTAAATAAATATTATTAGGCCATGGATAAGCTATTTAAACTATTATAAATTATATAATAGAATAATAATTATATATATATATAATAAAATAATATATATTATTATTTTAACCTTATTTTTAAGATATAAGCTTAATCCACTTAAGGTTATCTTATTTTAAGAATAAGAAATACTCAGTCCTAAGGATATTTAGGCTGACAGAAGCTGTATTGATAAAGCATTAGATTATGAAAAGAAAAGATGGGATAAATCCCATAAGGAATACACATTTGACAAGGGTGATGAAGTGTTGAATTCTACTGTCCATTTCAACTTACAAGGTAACAACAAATTAAAAGATCCTTTTGTAGGACCATTTATTTTTAAAAGAATGGTTGGAGATAATGCAGTAGAAGTTGTATTGTATTCTCCATATGATAGGAGGAATCCTGTTTTTCCCATTTCTTTGATTAAGCCTTATACTTCCAACAGTGACATATTTCCCAAAAGAAGGGGAAGACCTAAGAAAAACCCTCAGGAAGTCACAGAAACTGCAGAAATTGATAAAATTCGAAATGATAGAATTATCACTTCTGAAAGAGGTGCTGAATATTTATTGAGATATAAGAACAAATCATCTGAACATGATGCAAGGATACCTGGCAAGGAGATTTCAAATCTTCCTACTCTGTTAAAAAAGTACAAAAAGAAAAAATCTTAGCATTTTTTTATTGTTTTTTTTAGAGTGAGGGAGTGTCAGCCAGGCTATACAAATATAAAATATGAGCATGGTGTTAAGAAATAAAAAATATAAGAGATATTTAATATTAATTTTTAAATATTTACTAAATTTAATTTTTGTAACTAGTTAATTTATAACAATTAATTTTAAAGTAAATATATTATAATTAATAATTGTCAGCCAGGCTATACCAGGAGCCCAGTAAATGGTATGTTAATCTATTGGGGCTTAATGAGGGCAAAAAATTATTCATTTTATGTATATAAATTAATATTATATTGCATAATAAAATTATATAACAGTTGTATTATAATATAACTAAAATAAGGGTTGTATTAAATTTATTATTAAATAAATTATAGATACAACTAAAACTCACTAAATACTTTATATTCTATAAAATGTTGGCGCATTTTTCATGTATTTAATACTTATAAATCATTAATTAATTTATTAAATATATTATAGTTAAAAAATCAAAATATTAACTTATAATATAATTAAATAAATAAATTAAATTAAAGTATTAAAATAAAACTTTTATATCATATGAATTATGAATATTGAGCACTTTTTTGACTCATAATTATGTCATTAAGGTATTAAATTAGTCAAAACATTTTACTTAATTAATTACTAATGTTGTATTCCAAAATTTAGTAATAATATTAAATTAATAAATTGTTTTAACCTAATTTAATTCTTACACTAATAAAATGGGTTATATTAATTAATATCTCATGTTACAGACTTAATTAATTGATTACACCAATTATTTTATTAAAATAGTTTAATTTTTATGTTTCACTTAAAATGGGCTATTATCAAAGGTGTTATAAATTGAATTACTTAATACTTCAAGTGTTTCAATCTTATTTAATTACTCACTTATTTTAAAGATTTGTTTGGGGTTAAATTGGTTGAATTTTTGGGCTCTTACTTATTTTTTAATTAACTGTTTTATATTTTTCCCTTACAGATTTGGTACACTTAAATTTAGCTATTAAATTATTTCTTATCTTATTTTTAATGGGATATAATTTCTTTTGGCACTTCAGAGGGCCCCTTGCCTATATAAGGGCCTTGGGAAACCCCCTGTAGCTCGATCACTTACTATACAATCAAACTTGAACATATTTTTAATATAATACATTTATTATTATTATTATTAGTATTACAATTCTAATTTAAATTTTATATAACTAACTACAGGTTGCATTAAGTCTAATAGTAATAATAGTCTTTGCAGCACAGAGAAAATAATACTTACTTTAAATAAATATATTATAATTAATAAGCCTCACAATTGTGTCAAATCCTAAGAAAACTCGTTGCCTCTCTCTATCTCAGAAAAATAATCTTTTTACTATTTTCCTTTTATTTCTTTATTTTTTATTATCTTCCTCCTATTTCTCCTCTCTTCTTCTCCCTCTTCTAGACGACTGGCCGACAATAATAATATAAGAAATAAAAAGGCATGGCTTCATACCAGTAAATAATTAAATATTTCACTGGGTAAGTCTAGCAGCCTGGCTGACATATTTCATATTTTTACAAAGATGTTCTCCATGTTATATCAATATCCATATTGAATAAGCAAAATATATACATAATAAATATTAGTCATGGATGAAAAAATAAAATTTAATTTATAAATTTAATGTCCATATTCAACATGGATGCATATTTTCTCTTCAATATTTGTTTGTCATGTGTATCAAACATGAATTTGAAATTCTAATTTAGCATATTTTATATGGATTTATTTTGAACATCAGTAACTAAATAAAAAATTATAGTTCTTCTTATAAAGCTTAAGTCTTTATATGTTTAATTCAATTATCTTCTGAAAATATACTACTGCTATATCTGCTTTTCCAGAGGTAGACAAATAAATAAAGCTTTGATTTACCCAACAGGCATTTTTACAATAAATATTTTAGTTTTTCTGTGTGATTTTATATTTAAGCTACTTCATGTCATGAAAAAAATATGATTTACTTGAAAAATAAAATTTTTTCAGAAAAAAACACATAAGTTATTCTTTTTTTCAAAATTACAAAAAAGGATATGCTTTTCAATTTTATAATGATTATTATTCTGTTTTTTTTGCAACTATTCAGATAATTCAAAGATCTAGCTATCAAAATCTGATACACATTGAAATGATTGAATTTAATGGCATATTTTAAATTAAGTCTGATAAGGCATTGGATATAATTAACCTTTTCCAATTTAAATATTTCTTTTTGCTCATTCATTTTTCATTTTTCTCTTTCTATGACATCTCTAATTTAAAATTCTTTACTTTATTTCAGTTTGAATTATGTTTTTTCTTCAAATATAAAGTCTTAAAGTAATTTAACAAGTGATTTTGAAGATGTAATAGTATTAAATTGATTGATTTAATTTTATTGTGTATGTTTTGGAGGGGTTGAGTTAATAATAACCAGTTTTTTTCCAAGTTATTTATTTGTTTCCCATTATCTCTTTCTTTATTCAACATTAATTCACTAAGAAATTTATTATCAGATTTTACAACTTCTAATTTTGCTTCCATATAAATTATGATGTGAGGCTTTGTCAGCCAGGCTATACCAGGAGCCCAGTAAATGTTATGTAAATTCACTGGAACCAAAAGAGAGCGTAAAAATATGCTTATTATGTATATAAATTAATATTATATTGCATAATGAAATGATATAAGTATTTTATTAAATTTTTATAAAATAAGTATTTTATTAAATATATATAAAATAAGTATTATATTAATTTTATTTTTATATAAATTATATATACATTTAAATTAAGCATAATAAATATTATATTCTATCAATTATGATGCAGTTTTATGTATTTAATAAATATAAATAATTAATTAATTAATTATAAACATATATTATAATTATATGTACAAAATTAACTTATAATGCAATTAAATTAATTAATTAAAATTAAATATTAAATAAAACCTTACACATGATATTAAACTATCATATTGGTCGCTTTTTTGATTCCTAATTGTTTCATCAAAATATTAAACAAGTTAAAACACTTATTTTAATATATTATTAATGTTTCATCCTAAAAATTAGTAATGTTGTTATAATAACTATTTGTTTTTTTAACTTAAATTACATTTTAAACTAATAAAAGTAATTAAAATAATTGATTATTCATGTTTTATACTAAATTAAATAATTAAATTATTTTTCACATGTTAAACTAAGTTATTTTCATGTTTCACTTAAATTGGTTATTATTTAAAAAAATGATAAGACATGTTTTAAATTAAATTAATTATTTTTATGCATTGTGGTCTTCCAACATTGGCAGGGGCCTTTGTTGTGTGCTTTGGCGCGGTTTGTGCATGTCTTAATTGACAACTGTTAAAGAATTGGGTATTTTTCTGGTTTTATTCCCTGGATATTGGGTCTGCGGGTATGTGGGTACTATCATTGGATAGCCCTGATTTTTCTCTATATTTGATGTCTTGTAGACATTTTTCATATTCTGAGTTTTAAGGGGTCATTTCCTCATTTTTCATATATAAAAGATTGCTGTTTAATTTTGTTTTTTGTGTTTTACGGGCTAACCTTAAGTCTTAGGGTTAAGTGCTTAGTACCATTGGATAGAGCTAATTTTTCTCTATATTTCATGTCTCAATGTTGTTATAGTGAAATTCCGTGTTTTAAAGGTTTTAGTAGTTTAAGCTAATTTTTTTAAGTAGATTAGTGGTTTTTATTGGTTTTCTGGCTTCAGGAAGGCCGGGCGGCATCTCCGACGTCGGGCGGCCCACCCACCTCTGTTTTAGGAGGTTGGGGAGTGCTCCAGGAGGGTTTTTTATGCAATTTGGCAGGTACAGGCGCCAGATTGGTGGGTGCGCATGGGCTCTTAGTGGTCTGTGTGTACATAGTGAATAAGACAGTTTGGGGGAACCTTAATCATCATACAACCATCCAGAGGTGATATCATTGTTCCTCACTCAGTTTTCACTGTTTTCTGGCCACAATTGGCTGTGTTTGTTGCAAGTGAGTTCTTCATTTAACTTAAATTTGGCAACTGTTTTTTCTGTTATAGCCTTGAAAGCTATAGCAAGTATTATTGCTGTCTCTGGTGTGGATTTGCAGCCTACATCAAGTATCTTTGCTCTCTCTGGTGTGGACTTGTTCTACATTTCAGTTCTTTGGTCTGGTAGTCTATCTGGGGACTACTTTCTTGGCTCATCAAGCAGTCAAGTGTGTTAAAAAGGAGCTTTAGCAAAACAAGAACCAACTAACTTTAGCAAGTAAATCTCACTCTATTTTTCTAAAGGGACAGGGGATTTTCTCTCTGGTTTTTCTACAACTCCCTTGGTCAAGGCCTATAGCTAGTACTATAGGATTGTCTACATTTCTGGCGCCCAACGTGGGGTAGAACTTGCTAGTTCTTTGGAATCTCTGTTTTCTTTGGTTGGCTCTTTTTGGTGTTTTGGACTGGAAGAATGGCTTCTGGTTCTGCTATTCCTGTGGTGACTGTCAGTGGGGGGGATGGTCCTCCTTCTGTGATGGTTAGGGAGTGTGTGAGGATTAAAACTTGGGATGGTACCAAGTTTAATGGGGAGGATGTCAAGTGGTTTCTAGAGAAGTCTGAAACTGCTGCTGGAGTGTATGGTGCTTCCTAACTCGACATGGTGAAGCAGATTATCTTCTTCATTGGTGATAGGTCAGTGGAGAAGGAGATTGTGGCCATGTCTGGCTACAAGAAGAGGGATTGGAAATTGTTGTGTAGGGAAATGGTGGATAGATGGGGTGTCAGTTTCACTATGGTGGATCTGAACAACGTTGTTAGTGAATGGAAATCTTATGGTGGTGTTGGTAACTTACATAGTTACAGGAAGTTTCTGCTACAGTTTGATCCTGTGGTGGAATATTAGGTGGAAGTGGAGGAGCTGGCACATGAAAATGCTGCCAAAGATGTTTTTTAGTCTTCCCTGGCTAGAGATGTCAGGATGGATGTGTTGAAGGAGTTGTAAAGAAAGGGATTGATGAAAACTCTTTCTAATGGGGATCAGAAGTTGCCTGCCTTGGATAAGGTGAGGGAGGCTGTTGAGGCCCATTTGAAGTTATTGGCTGTGGACACCTATCAGGAGGGGTGTTCCAAGTATGTCAGCAAAGTCAGTGAGGCTTTGGCTGAAGAGGAAGTTAGAGAGAAGAAGGAGGAGAAGAATTTGTTGCAGGTTCCCAAACAGGAGAGGGACCCAATGGTGGAGCAGTTGGCTGATCTTACAAAACAGCTGCACATTTTTGTTCAGGAGGCCAAGAAGGTTAATAAGGCACCTTCTCAGCCTAGAGATTTTGAAAGGAGGGCTGGTAGGAGTGATCCTTAGGTTTGCTCTTATTGCAGTAGGAGGGGGCACAGGTTCAATGATTGTTGGGCACTGAACAGAGATGTGTCTGAAGGAAAAGTGGAGTTTGATGGCAGGGTTTTTAAGTTCCCTGACGGTTCTTTTGTGAAGCCCAGTAAGGGGCAGGCTCCTGTGGATTTGGTCAGGAGAAGGGGTGGTCTCAATCAAAGGAGGCCAAGGTTTGAGGAGATTCCTGATCAGGGGAAGTCTTCTGTTGAGGTAGATGAGGACGTCAAGGGAAAGGGGAATGAGGTCAATAAGGTCTCTTTTTCTACTTCCTTTGGTGGTTTGGAGTTGTATTCTTGTGGTGGACAGTCAAGTGGTGAATGCTTGGCTGGTGTTTATGATGTGGAAGCAGGAAAGGTGGGAAGGCCTAAGAGCAGCTCTCAGGCCCATCCAAAGCCAAATGCTTCAAAGGTGGATCCTAAGCTTAGTGCAGCTAGGAAGAGGTACAGCAAAGAGGAGCTGTACATGATGCAGAAGGGTATGGCTGATATGGGCCCTCCTATTTTTGGTGCATTGGACCTGAATGGTGAGCCAATGCCAATGGAGGTGGATTCTGACTCTGAGGAGGATGTCCCTTTGGCTTCATTGCCAAAGCCTGTTGGAGTCAGAGGTTCTGGTGAGGGATCTGGTTTGGTTCCTGTTAATGGTAAATCTGTTGGTGGTGCTGGTCCTCAAGAATCTTCTAGGACCAAGGTGGTGAAGCTAAGAGCTCACTTTGATAGGCCAGTAGTGTCTGGTCAAGTTAATGTTATGGACTCTGTCCTGGAAAGGATGAATCAGGGTCAGGTTTCCCTATCTTATGGGGAATTATATGCTATCAGTCCAGGGTTGGCTGATAGGCAGAAGAAGTTGTTGACCAGGAGAAGGGTTTCTCCTGGTGAGGTAGAATACATTTGTGATTCTGCTGAAAAGTTTGGTGAGGGGTTGGAAACTCATTTTTCTGCTCCTCTGGGATATGTCAATGTCACTCTGAATGGCAGGGAGGCAAGCGCATTGGTGAATTCAGGTTCTCAGATAAACCTTATTTCTTTGTTTGAGGCAACTCATATGGGCCTCCCCATCAAAACTGGTATTGGTGGGAATTTGAGAGGGATCGGTGGCATGTCACTGAATTGGTTGGAACATCAGAGTTTGTGAAGTTGGATGTTGGAGGAGCCTCAGGGAAGGTTCATTTTTACATTGCTAAAGGTAATGTAAAAGCAGTTTTGGGTGGACCATTCTTGATGGATTTTCAGGCAAGAATTGGTTATCAATTTGATTTGGGAATCAGTTTGGAGTTGACTGGTGAAGACGAAAGGAGGCTTCACATGCGGTTATCATCCCCTGGAGAGGATGGTTGGGAGACTAGGCCTGGTATATCTTCAATGTGCCAGTGCATGGACTGCTGCAGGAGAAGGAAGGAAGTGGGTTCTGCCTCTGGTTTTTTGGAGTGCAGCTCAGGATCTATTGAGAGTCTGTCTTTTTTAGAGTAATGAGGGCTGATCACCCTAGTGCTACAACCTCTCCCCAAGATGAGGAAATCCCAGGTTGTAGTAGGTCAGCTCCCTTGGAGATATACCAAGTGGATTTTCAACTTTCTCTTTTTAATGTTTCTCTTCTCTGCAAGTATTCATCAAGTTTTTTATCAAGTCTCTGTTCTCTCTCAAGATTCTTAATTATTTTTGATTCAAATTCAAAGAAGTAGATTGGTTATATATCTTTATTGAAAGATATGTGGAAAAGTTTTGGGGCGGTGAGATTGGGGTCTAAAAGTAAGTCCTCCCAATTGTGCACCACTAGTGTTTCTTCTACACCTTTCAAAAACATTACTTGGGCCACACCTTTGAGCTTTGGGGAAACCCCTGGTTATTTTTGTAGGTCAGAAGAAAACTCAAGAAAAGAAGATAAAAATTTCAAGATAATTCATGAAAATCAAGAAAAAAATCTGAAGATAATGAATAAAGAAGATGCAAAATATTTTTGTTAAGATCATCAAGATCTATTTTTGGGCCTCCAGCATGAGGTTAAACTGCAGAAAATTATGAAGGGAGAAGATCATCAAGATCTATTTTTGGGCCTCCAGCATGAGGATAAACTGCACAATTTTAGAAGATGTGATTCAGAAGATGAATCAAGATTTGAAGATTTGGAAGTTGGAAGCGAGGATGAAGATGTGGAATTGCGGAAAAGTTTTGGAGTGGTGAGATTGGGTTGTAAAAGTAAGTCCTCCCAATTGTGCACCGCTAGGGTTTCTTCAACACCTTTCAAAAACATTACCTTTGCCACACATGTGAACAATGGGGAAACCCTTGGTTTTTGTTCCAGGTCTGGTGGTGAAGATTTCCTGAAGATCCCTCAAGTTGAAGGTGGAGCGGCAAAGTATAAGAAGGTAGCGCAGAAGATTAGGCCTGTCAATGAGCCTATGCCTGTGGGTTTGAATCCGCCTTTGAAGAGACCTCCTTTGTCAAGAGATCCGTACTGTACTCCTTTGGTGAAGAATCCTCCAGAATTTGTAGAGACGGCTAGGGTGACTGTGGAAAGGTTGAAAGTTGTTAATTTTGGTCCTGATGGGTGGTTGTCTGAAGAAGAAAAGAAGTTGTTGTTGCACGTTATTGTGCTAAGGGAAAAAGCTGTGGCATTTGTTGAGGAGGAAAGGGGTGTATTGAAGCACTCTTATGGGGAACCTTACTTGATTCCTGTGGTTTGTCATGAACCTTAGCAAATCAAACCTATTCCGATTCCAGCCGCTATTAGAGAGGATTTTGTGGTTATTGTTAGGGAAAGAGTCATGACTGGGTTATATGAACAATCAACATCCAGTTACTCAAGTCCGGTGTTCTGTGTAAAGAAGCAGAATGGAAAGTTGCGGGTGGTTTATGATCTTAGAGCCTTGAATAGAGTCACTATCAAGGATGCTGGTATGCCACCAAGTGCAGAGGATTTTGTTGAAGCTTTTGCTGGAAGGGTGTGTTATGGTTTGGGTGATATTATGGGTGGTTATGATGAGAGGGAACTACATACGGATTCAGGGCCTCTCACAACTTTTGAGACTCCTTTGGGAAGATTTCAACTCACTAGGTTGCCTCAAGGAGCAACTAATTCAGTGGCAGTTTATCAAGCACAGATGGCTTGGACTTTGCAGGATCAGGTTCCTACTCATGCTGGTATTTTTATTGATTATGGTGGAATTAAAGGACCATCCACTGATTATGGTAATGAGGTGTTAAAAGAGAACCCTTGCATAAGGAGGTTTGTTTGAGAATATGCAATAACTCTAGAGAGAGTGTTGTTTAAGATTGAAGAGGCTGGTTTGACCATTTCAGTGTCAAAGTTCTTTTGTTGTGTTCCTGCTTTGGAAATTCTGGGTCATGTGGTATGTAAAGAGGAAAGGATTATGGCGAAGAAGAAGATTAATAAAATTCAGTCATGGCCAAGGCCTAAAAATACTAATGAAGTCAGGGGATTTTTGGGTGAATGTGTATATTTCAGGATTTTTATTAAGGATTTTTCTTTGTTGGCTTCACCTTTAAGAAGGTTGACCAGAAAATATGCAGATTGGGAATGGACTGAAGAGTGTGAAGAGGCTTTTCAGAAGTTGAAAAAGGTTGTTGGTGAAGATATTGTTCTTCACAAGTTGGATTATGGTGTTGGTGCTGGAAAAATTTATCTGGCAGTGGACTCAAGTTATATTGCTGCTGGTGCTGTTTTGTCTCAGGAGGATAAGACTGGGAGGGTCAGGCCAGTAAGATATGAGTCTGTGGTGTTCAATGAGGTGGAATCTAGGTATTCAACCTAAGTTGGAATTGTGTGGCATAGCTAAAATTTTAACAAAGCTACAGACGGTTTTGAGGGGGCAGCATTTTGAGCTGCAGGTGGATGCAAAATCTTTGGTTCAGATGATCAATACACCTAGTCTTCCAAATGCTCCAATGACTAGGTGGGTGGCATTTATTCAACATTTTTCTTTTGACCTAGTACACAAACCAGGTAAAACTTTTACTATGCCTGATGGATTATCAAGGAGGCCACCTACAGATGAGGATTCTGATTCTGAAGAGTTTGACGAAGATGTTCCAGTGGTTAGGGCCAGCACAAAGGGTGCTGAGGATTTTTCTCTCCTCCCCCATGAGGCTAAACTGGATGATTGTTCTGACCTCCCCCAAGAGGCTAAACTGGCTGGATCTGATCTTGATTCTGGTGATCAGGATGTTTTTGTTGATGAAGATGGATTTGTTTTTTGGGACAGCTCAAAATTGGAAAAGGGTGTTTTTGTTAGTGAAATGGATTCTCACAAGGTTCAGTGGAAAGAGAAGGACATGCCAAAATTTAAGGATTGGTGTCCTGGTTGGGCTGCTCAATTGGCTCATGTTCACACTGGTGATTTTGATGACAGAGTTGTACCCTTGGATGTTGTTTTGTTGGATTTTGAAGATGAGACCTGGGGTCAGTCTGGGTTTTATTTTAGTTTGGTGGAATATCTGTTGACCTTGGAGAAACCAGATAGTTGTGATGATGATACTTGGTTGGCAATCAAGAAGAAGAGTCCTAGATTTTATGTGTCAGGAAGGCGGTTGATGAGGAGGAGACATCCAAATCCTCAAGTGGTGATGACTCAGAAGAAGGGTCAAGAATTGGTTTTGAAGTCTTTGCATTAAACCTTGGTCATAGAGGCTTTGGGGAGACTTATAGAAGAGTAGCAGACAGATTTTGGTGGCCTGGTATGAAGTTGGCTGTGCAGGGTTGGTTTCAATCTTGTGAAGAATGTCAAAGAAGAAGTCACTTGAAACCTAAAGAGGTGGGCTGTGCTACTGGTGAATCAACTGTTTTTAGAAGAGTCAGTCTGGATGCTGTCCATATTAAAGAGGGCAGGTATAAATACTTGATTGTTGCTAGGGATGATTTGTCTGGCTGGGTTGAGGCAGTGCCTCTGGTTAATTTGACTTCCAAGAATGTGGCAGAGTTTTGGAAGAATGAGTGGATTTATAGGTATGGGTTGATGAAGTTGGTGACTGTTGATGGTGGGCCAGAGTTTGGTGCCGAATTTAAAGAAGCTGTGGCTAGTGTTGGTTCTAGGGTTAGAGTGGCTACACCATATTATCCTGAAGCTGAAGGCATGGTTGAAAGAGGCCATCAAGTTATCAAGAATGCTTTGGTGAAGATGTGTGGAGATAGTGCTGAAAAGTGGAGGCATTATTTACCCTTGGTGTTATTTGCTGATAGGGTCACTGTGAAGCTGACAACTGGCTATTCTCCTTATGAGTTAATGTTTGGTCAGAAAGCCATTCTACCAGTGGACTTGGAAGCTGTCCCTTATCTTGGAATTGATTGGGATGACGTGCACTCAACAGAAGATTTGCTCTGTGCCAGGATGCAACAGTTGGAATGTAGAGAGGAATGTCAGGAGAAGGCATACTCTAGAATGATAAAGATTAGGAATCAACCAGTCAGGTACTGGGACAAGAAGTTGGCTCATAGACTCAGGAATCCCTTGAAACTTGGTTGTTCGGTGTTGGTGTATATTAGAAGTTTGGAGAGTCAGTGGGGGAAAATGTTTGCTGACAGATGGAATGGACCTTACAGAGTCAGATCTCAGGCGTCTGGAGGTTCTTATGTTTTGGAAGAGTTGGATGGTGCAGTCTTGAAAAAGAGGGTGGCTGCAGACCAGGTGAAGAGGTTTTATTCCAGAGGCACTAGGTATGAAGAATATTGACTCTGCAATGAGTATAAACTACGGGCCATTCTTTAATTTTGGTTTTTTTTGTGGTGATGCTATGCATCTGTTTGTTGGAAACTTTTGTTAGAGGGTACCCATGGGTGGGGCTTCTAGATTTGATCTTGGCAAGTGTAGGGGTGACTGATGGGCTGGCTGCTCTATCAACATTTACCCCAGATTGTCTGTTTCCAACCCTTTCTCTTAATTTGGTTGAACCCTAGTATTGGTTTCTTTTCACAGGTTTTAGTCCTCTATGACTTTAAATTGGAATTTCCTCTGGTTTTCATGTGCTGGACTCTTCACTGTCTATTGGTTTTGGTTTTTTTTGTGTTGGATGTTGTGTTTTTGTTAGAAGGTACCCAGGGGGGGCTTCTAGATTTTATTTTGGCAAGTGTGGGGGTAACTGATGAGCTGGCTGCTCTGTAGAACAGTTACACCAGAATGTCTGTCTCAAGTCTTTTGTTTTTCCTAGTTGAATTCTAGTTCTGTTGTTTATTATTCAGGTTTCAAGTCTGCTATGACTTTAAACTGGTTTGGGACTGGCTTCTTTATCTTTGGTTTTTTCATATTGGTGGTGATCACTGGTGGTCTCCCATCATTTTTACTTATTGGAGGGAGCCCACCCAGTGATCATTTCTATGGACTGGACTTTCTCTTATTGGACCATCTATGGAGCTGGACTTTCTTTGATTTTGCAGTTATGTTTTTTCTAGATAGCAGTTTTAGATTATTTTCTTTTTTCTCTTTTTTTCTTTTAATTTTTTATGGGGGTTGTTTAAAATTATAAATTCAAAAATATAGGGTGTTACCACATCAGGGACACCTGGATGTGGGCAAGCATTTGTGGGGAAAGGCTCATCAATTGGCCGGGCAATGCTATTTTCTTTTTTTATTTATTATTTATTTCGTGTGTTTCTGTGTTTCATTATTTTTATTATCTTCTGAATTTCTAAATATTTTTTGAATTTTGTTTTCTGTTAATCATTTAAAAGAATTAATTGTATATCCACATCAAGGTGCACTTGGATGTGGGTAAGGTATCAGGGGATCAGCTCATCAATTGGCTGGGGGATACCATTTGTATTATTTTTTATATTTTATTTTATTTCATTTATGTTATTTCATTTCATTTTATTTATTAATTTTTTATTTTAGTATATCAGTAGACATCAAAAAAAAAAATCTGAAATTATTTTTATTAATTGTTTTATATTATTATTATGTTTTTTTAATCTTTTTGCAGGAGGTCATTGTCTGGATGATGAAGCTTCTGGGGGCTGGTCCAGATTGTGATGACGTTTTTGTTTTTAATTGGGATTGTGGGAAGCACTTTGTTCTTTGAAGTGCATCCTGCTGGAGAGATGATAGGGATTGTAATGGTCAGGAATTGGATTAGAGGGAAGTTCAGAGGAGGAAGAAGAAGAGGCAGGAATGGAGTGCTGGAGGGTGTGCTTAATGATCCTAGACATTTTCCAGTGGTTGTCCAGTAGGCGCTTTCTCAAGGATTTTTCAAAGTCATTCAAAGGTCCATGGAGGGCAAAGGCTTTTAGCATGTTGGAACACATGGTGCTTAGGTGTTTATTCATGTCTCCATAATCCAGGGTCAAAGAAGTTTCAAGAGGTTGGCCAACTCCAATAATAGATTCAGGAGGAGGGGTGCCAACTAGACAAGAAGAATTGGATCAGTAATTATTTTTTTTGAAGAAATGGAATAATTAATTTGGTACTTACAGATTGGAAGCTCATCAAATCTGTAAGCAGCTGGGATTTGGATCTCTGACAATTTTGTAATGGTCATAGTGGGTGGATCAACTAGGGAAAGATATGGATTCTCAAGGTCTTCCTCTGAAGGATCCTGAGAAGGTGAACTGGGATGCTGAGGTTCCTGGGGCCTAGTTGGAGCAGTGAGATTGTTGTTGTTGTTGTGGTTGTTATTTCTGTTGGATTCAGTTGGAGGAGGTGCTGGTGATGGAGTACCAGGGATGTTAAAGGATGGAGCAGGAGAGGGGGATTTGGAAGCAGACTACTCTCTTCTGGATGGAGAATTTGTAGAGATGGAACTGTCAGAAGAGTAGTTGGCTGACAGAGGAGAGGTGTAGTTTTTATTGTCTTAGTTGAGGACGAAGTTGTTGTTGTGGAGCAGTGTGTGGTGTTCTGGTTTCTTCTTGGGGTTCTCTGGCAGGTCTCTTAGAAATTTGGTAAATTTTGGTGCTTTTGGACTTTGGAAGGGTGGATTGCAATGCTCTGGGAACAGTAGGAGGTAGTTGGGTTGAGTTGTTGTTGTTGGCTGGATGAATGTGGCTGTTTTATGGCCATTTTTGGAGGTTTTCGCCCTGATTTTCACTGTTTGGTGAGGCGGGCGGGCCACCGGACGTTGGCCGGGACGCCTGGACGCGGTCTAGAAGCCTGGGAGTTGATCTTGAAGCTTTTGGAGCTAATTTGGCAGAGATAAAAGAAGTTTCTTGGGAAGCTAAGGCTGGTCTTTTTGGAAGAGTGCGGGAAGCTGAGCTTCTGGATCTTCTCAAAGGAGCAGAAGATAGAGAGGAAGAGGAAGGACCAAGCTCTGGGGATCTGGTAGGGGATCTGGAGATGTATTTCTGAGAAGGAGAAGGCGGAGGAATAGGGTAGTTGGCGTCTCTGTCACATCTTTTCTTTTTGGAATAGCAAGAGTCACAAGCCCTGTTGTAGAATTTGGATTCAGGATTTGGAAGAGTGAATGTGCAAGGTCTGCACATGTGGATGCACTGTTTGCAGGCATAGTCCTTGGGATCAGTGAAGCAAGGGAGAGTATAAGGGTTAACATCAAGTGATCCAGCCATGATCTGCGGTGAGAAAAGATGATGAAAAGGGATAGGATGAGATTTTTTGTCAGTGATGGGTGGATGATGAAGTGAAGGGGAAAGCTCAGCAGGTTGGCTGTAGAGGTGTGCTGCATGAAATTGGCTGCGTCCATTATATGCAAAATTCTGTCAGTCCATCAAGACTCTAAACTGAAAAATCTATGTTATCAAGTTAGTCCATCAAGACTCTAAATTGAAAAATCTATGGTATCAAGGCATTCCATCAAGAATTTAAACTGAAATCTGATTTCTGTTAGTCCTCCAAGACTTTAAACTGGCTGGTTTCAAGATTTTATCAAGGCTAGTCCGTCAAGACTTTAAACTGAACACTGTGTTAGTCCCCCAAGACTTTAAACTGAGGGTTGAAGTCCCCCAAGACTATAAACTGAGGAAAAAGGGTTTTGTTGTTGGAGTTGGTTTTGAAAGATTGGTGGAGGGTATCCACAGGGGGAGCCTCCGAATTTAGCAAAGGCAAGTTTGGGGGTAATTGATGGGCTGGCAGCTCTATTCACAATTACCCCAGAATGTTAGTTTTTTCTCTGTGTCTTAATGTGGTTGATCTCTGGTTCTGGGTTTATGATTTAGGTTTTGAGTCCCCCAATACTTTAAACTGAGGGTTTTTGAGTCCCCCAAGACTATAAAATGAGGATGGTCCCCCAAGACTTAAAACTGAGGGTTGTTTGTGGTTACATCCTATAGAGGGTGTAGTCAATTTTTCTTTTCTGAATCAAACTCAAGTACTAGTGGAATTACAGAGGGAATCAAGAGATGAATTGAAGTGTTCAGAATTAGCCTTGAACTGGTGAATGAGGTGTCTTCTGTTCTCAATGTCCTGTGGATCTCTAGCAGGAGTGGATTGGAATTAGTGAAGCAGAATTTGTTTCTGTTGAGATGTGTGTTGTTGCAACTTGGCCTTGATAGTGGGCAAGTGCATTGGTGTTGGTGGTGCAATGGATCCTACATTGTTATCATCACTATCAGAAGAGGGAGGAACTGAAAAGTTATCAGTTTTAAATTTGAAGGAAGAAATGAATGTTCTTTACCATCAGATGGACCAGGGATGGTGGAACTAGTTGTTTTATGGGTTGTGGCACTCTTCTGGGAAGGGTGGAGCTTTTTGATTAATCTAGGTATCAGGATGGATGGCCTAGATCTTTTGGTGCTGGCAGAAGAAGGACTAGGTTGAGGTGGAGGTGAATCTGTTGAGGAAGAAAGTGGACCAGGTCTTTGGAAGGTCTTCTTTCTGGATTGGCAGACATTGCAGGACGTTCTGTATGGATGGACAGGTGGTGTCATGGTGCAGATTAAATTATTGTTGATGCAGTATTGGCAGGGGCCCATTTCAGAGGCAGATTTGGGAAGAAGGTTAAACATGGTGGTTGGATGAAGAAAGAATGCGGACATTCTCAATTGGAGGGAGGATGTGGTCTTCCAACATTGGCAGGGGCCTTTGTTGTGTGATTTGGCGCGGTTTGTGCATGTCTTAATTGACATCTGTTAAAGAATTTGGTAATTTTCTGGTTTTATTCCGTGGATATTGGGTCTGCGGATATGTGGGTACTATCATTGGATAGCCCTGGGTTTTCTCTATATTTTATGTCTTGAAGACATTTTTCATATTCTGAGTTTTAAGGGGTCATTTCCTCATTTTTCATTTATAAAAGATTGCTGTTTAATTTTGTTTTTTGTGTTTTATGGGCTAACCTTAAGTCTTAGGGTTAAGTTCTTAGTATTATTGGATAGAGCTAATTTTTCTCTATATTTCATGTCCTAATGTTGTTATAGTGAAATTCCATGTTTTAAAGGTTTTAGTAGTTGTAGCTAATTTTTCTAAGTAGATTAGTGGTTTTTATTGGTTTTCTGGCTTCAGGGAGGCCGGGCCGCTTCAGGCAGCATCTCCGACATCGGGCGGCCCGCCCGCCTCTGTTTTAGGAGGTTGGGGAGCGCTCCAGGAGGGTTTTTTATGCAATTTGGCAGGTACAGGCGCCAGATTGGTGGGTGCGCATGGGCTCTTAGTTGGTGGTCTGTGTGTACATAGTGAATAAGACAGTTTGGGGCAACCTTAATCATCATACAACCATCCGGAGGTGATATCATTGTTCCTCACTCAGTTTTCACTGTTTTCTGGCCACAATGTCTGTGTTTGTTGCAAGTGAGTTCTTCATTTAACTTAACTTGGCAACTGTTTTCTCTGTTATAGTCTTGCAAGCTATTGCAAGTATTATTGCTGTCTCTGGTGTTGATTTGCAGCCTACATCAAGTATCTTTGCTCTCTCTGGTGTGGACTTGTTCTACATTTCAGTTCTTTGGTCTGGTAGCCTATCTGGGGACTACTTTCTTGGCTCATCAAGCAGTAAAGTGTGTTAAAAAGGAGCTTTAGCAAAACAGGAACCAACTTACTTTAGCAAGTAAATCTCACTCTATTTTTCTAAAGGGACAGGGGATTTTCTCTCTGGTTTTTCTCCAACTCCCTTGGTCAAGGCCTATAGCTAGTACTATGGGATTGTCTACACCGTGTCAAACTTATTTAATTACTCACTAATTTTATGGTAACTGTTTGGGATTAAATTGGTGGATATTTAGGCTCTAGCTCATGTGTTTTAGTTATTTGTGTCATATTTCCCCTTATACTTACTCAGTATTATTTAATTGTTTTTATATTTCTATTACTTTTTGTTTATACTTTATTATGACGCTTCAGAGGGCCCCTTGCCTATATAAAGGCCTTGGGTAACCCCCTGTAGCCTGATCACTTATTATACACTCTACTTAACTACAATTTTAAATATTATACATTTATTTTATTTTCATTAGCATTATAAATCTAAGTTAGAAATAATTAAATTACTTAAGGTTGCAATAGGTCTATTTATAATAACAGTGTTTTAAGCGCATTGAAAGTAATACTTATTTTAAATAAATATATTATAATTTAATATGCCTCACTGTTGTGTCAAATCCCAAGGAATTCTTATTTTCTTCTTTTTTTAAAATAACTATATTAATATATTATTTTATTTCTCTACCTTTTAAATTTTTTCCCTATTTTTTCCACCTCCTCCTCTCCATTCTTTCCATCTTCTTCTCCTTCTTCTAGACAACCGGCCAATAAGCTTCCTAGTGTAGTTTATATATCATATTTTGTTTCTTAAAATTTATTGGTTTAGTAATGAGGTTTATTAATCAATTTCCTGGAGTTAATTTACCACATCCATTAATATAAATTTTTAAAATATGTAAAAAATGGAATACAGGGTTTCAAATTATAGAAAGTCAAGTCTGAAAATTTTTTCTACTTTTGAGTCATCTTATTTAAATTTTAATTACATTATAAGCATAGCTTTAATCATTTAAAAGTAAATTCTGTAACTTAAAGTAATAATTTGTAAAAAAAGCTCAATTGTACCATTGTGTGGTCAAAATAAAAAATTGGGAGATAGTAACTTAATTACTGTACTTAAATATTAGTGGAGAAATAAAGATGTATAATTATTTCAACAGATCCTATATTTTCTCTTTTTCATCCTAGAGATGTGGTCTTCCAACATTGGCAGTGGCCTTTGTTGGTCTGTTCGGCGCTGTTTTAGTATGTCTTAATTGACATTGGTCAAAAAATTAGGTGTTATTTTTGTATTATTCAGTGAATTTTAAGACTATGGGTATGGGGGTACTACCATTGGATAGACCTGGGCTTTCTCTTTATTTAATGTCTTTTTGATATTTTTCATATTCCAAGTTTTAAGAGGTCATTTCATCATTTTTCATTTCAAAAAGATAGCTGTTTAATTTTGTTTTTTGTGTTTTACAGCCTAAATTTAAGTCTAAGGTTTAATTTCTTAATACAATTAAGTAGATCTAATTTGGCTCTATACTTCATGTCACAATGTTGTCATAGCTTAATTTTGTGTTTTAAGGGTTTTAAATGTCAGGGTGGATTTTTCAAAGAGTTTTGGGCTTAATTAGATGTTTTGGGTGGTTTTTTGGCTTCATAGAGATCCACCTTCCTCAGTTATAGAAGCTTGGGGAGCTTTTCTAGAGGGTTTTTATTCCTTGCTGTCAAAAGTGCCAAATTAGTTGCTGTGCATGGATTTTAGATAGGTGGTCTGTGTGTACACACTGAATAAAACAGTATGGGGAAACTTTAATTATCATACAACCATCTGGTAGTTATATCATTGTTTCTCACTCATTTTTCACTGTTTTTTTTACCACAATTGGATGTATTTGTTGCAAGATTAGTTCTTCATTTAACTTAAATTTGGCAACTTATTTATCTGTTGTAGTTTTGCAACCTACATCAAGTATTTTTGCTGTGTTTTTGCAACAAGTGCACTGTGTCTTTGGTTTCAGGTGTGGATTTCTCTGCATTTCAGGTTTTCTGGCTCTTTGGTTCTCAGTGGTCTGCTATTGGCAACTGTCTTGACTTGTAAAGCAGTCAAGAAGTGTGTTGGAAGGGATATTGTAACAGTCTCTAATTTTCTGTAGCAAATAAATCTCACCAGGTATTTCTTAAAGGATCAGGGGTTTTTCTCTTCAGTTTTACTCCAACTCCCTTAGTCAAGGCATATAGCTAGTACTATAGGATTGTCTACAACTATGTTTCCCAATGTGGGGTGAGGGTTTTCAAGATTTTGTTATCTCTGTTACTTTTGGACTCTCTTATTTTGTGGACTCTTTGTGTATTTTGTATTTTTGGTGCTGTATCTCTCTGTGGTTGGTCTAGGCGGTCTTCTCTCTAGCTGTATTTGGTCCCTCCTATGTCTTTGAAGGCTATTGGGGGGATTTGGCTATTTGTGGTGGAAAGTTGGGGAGGTGTAATTTGAAACAGTTAGGATGGTCAGGATCAAGTCATGAAAAGGGCAAATTTGCTTTGTAGAGGAGGCAAGGTTATTTTTGGAGATCTTTGAAGCTTCTGCTGATGTGGATGAGACTTCTTATTTGGATGGGGTGAAGCAGGTGATCTTCTTCATTTATGATAGAGAGGTGGTGACGTAAATTATTAGGATGGAGGGATATAGGATTCAGGATTGGGGAAATTCAAAGATGGAAATGATCAGGAGGTGGTCCACTTTTTTTTCAATGGATTATCTTTATGGCATTTCAGGGAAATGGGAAATTAATGATGGTGTAATTTCTCTGGTTCAGTATGGTAAATTTATGGAGGACTTTGAAAGGGTTATAGATTATTTGGATTTAAATGGTATTTCCTCTCAAGAAATGGAGGAAAAGAGTTTATTTTTGAAGTGCTATGGGTCTGGAGGTCAAAAAGGAGGTTCAGGGATTTCTGTTAAAGTCTGGGCTGATGAAGACACTTTTAAATGGAGAAAGTAGGATCCATTCTATAGGTGTTTTGAAGAAGGCTATTCTGGGGCACCTTGAAAACTGTGTTTCTAAAGAGGTGGAACCTGAAAATGAAAATTTAATGGATGGAAAGGTTCAGGAAGAAGTGGCAGAAAATTCAGCTATTGTGGAAATTTTAAAATCACCCACTTTGGAAGATAATTATGTTTGTGATGTTTCAGAAATTTTTATTTCTTTAACAAACAATGTAAATGGATCTCAAGGATGTGCTTCATTTGAAGTTTTGGATATTTACGCACTGGATGATCAGTGTATCTTTTCAAAGGTGGATGAGCTCTGTAGGAAGGAAAAATTGGATTTTCATGATGATAAGGTTTCTTCATGGTTAGATAATGTATTTTTGGATGAAGATGTTTCTTTAACATCTGTTGATGATCAGCAAGATTCTGTGTTGGATCTATTGCTCTTAGAGGAAGATTATTTTCTGGGTGCACCTTTAAGTTCTGAAGATGAATGCTTAGAGGAAGATGTAAACTTTGACATTATAGACTCTATTCTGTAGTATCTTTTTGATTCTCAGAATAATTCTCAACTTAATTATTTGAAGCCTCATGAAAAAGATTCTTAGTTTCATTTTTCAAGTTCAGAGGATGGAAGAAGTGGTGACAATCTCTCTATATAAAGTTTGGATTTTCAGAGTTACTATGATCTGAATGTGTGTTTTTTGGAAGAATATAATTCCAAGCTGGTTCCCTCAATATCAAATGATGTTTCCTTAGGGGAAGATCATTCTTTCAGTGTTCTCAGTCCTGTTTTGGAGGATTTTTTTAAGTTTCAGAATAATTTTGTGATTGATGATTTGGAGTTAGAGGAAGTAAACTCCCAGCTTCTTTCCTCAACTGGATAAGGCTTTTTTGGAAAGGAGGATAAAAGTATTGATGCTGTAGATTGCTCTTTTTTAAAGGATATAGGGTGTATGGACACTGGAAATGAAATTGATGGTGAAATAAGTTTATGTAGAAGGATGGGAATTTTGTTTGGAGTTCTGATTATGGGATATAAGAGTTGGAAGAGAGGCTTAGCTTTTTGTAGCCTTAGGGGAAAAATTATTGGTTTCAACCTGGGGATTTCAAGAATCTAATTCCTCCAAAATGAGGATAAACTACTTAATTGGTCTTTTGATTTGTGTGGCTGGCTCTTCAGGATCCATTTTTCTCAACCTTTGGTCTGGTTATTTTTTTAGGTCAGAAGAAAACCCAAGAAAAGAAAAAAAATTTCAAGATAACTCAAGATAATCAAAAAAGAGAAAAAAATCTGAAAATAATGAAGAAAGAAGATAATAATTATTTAAGAGAAGATCAGCAAATTTTTTTATCCTCCCCCATGAGGCTAAACTGGAAGGGTTTTTCTCCCCCCCCCCATGAGGCTAAACTAGGAGGTTTTTTCTGCTCCCCCATGAGGCTAAACTGGAAGAGTTTTTTCACCTACCACAAGAGGTTAAACTGGCTGGTGATAATTGTGTTTCTGATGAGTTTTTAAACCTCCCTCAAAAGGTTAAACTGGCTGAATCTGATCATTATTCTGGTAATCAGGATACTTTTGTTGATGAAGAAGGGGCTGTTGTTTGGGGAATCTTAAAATTGGAAAATGGTGTTTTTGTTAGGGAACTGGAGTCTCTGTAAATTTTTTATTTTGGTGATGCTGTGCATCTGTTTTTTTGGAACCTTTTTTTTAGAAGGTATCCATTAAAAGGTTTCTAGATTTGATCATGGCAAGTGTAGGGTTAACTGATAGACTGGCTGCTCTATCAATAGTTAACCCAGATTGTCTATTTCCATCCCCTTCTCTTAATTTGGTTGAACCCTAGTATTGATTTCTCTTCACAGGTTTTAGTCTTCTATGACTTTAAACTGGAAATTCTTTTGGTCATCAAGTGCTGGACTCTTCACTCTGTGGTCTTCCAACATTGGCAGAGGCCTTTGTTGGTCTGTTTGGCACTGTTTTGGTATTTCTTAATTGACATTGGTTGAATAATTGGGTGTTTTTATGGTTTTATTCACTGAATATTGGGACTATAGGTACGTGGGTTTCACCATTGGATAGCCCCAGTTTTTCTCTATATCTCATGGTTTGTTGAAATTTTTCATATTCTAAGTTTTAAGGGGTCAATTTCTCATTTTTCATTTCTAAAAGATAGCTGTTTAATTTTGTTTTTCCTGTTTTACGGGATAACCTTAAGTCTTAGTGTTAAATTCTTAGTACCATTAAGTAGAGCTAATTTGCTCTATATTAGGGGGTGTCAGTTCTGGCAAATCCGCACTTACAAATCCGCACTTAAATTTGACCAAATCCGCACTTAAATAAGTGCGGATTTCCAAAACACACTAGCCCCAATACTGGTGGATTTCAAAATGAAATAAGTCACTTATTTCACTCAAATCCGCACTTTCTCAACCAAAAGTGCTGATTTCACCATCAAGTCCCATTTCACTGATTTGTCAGCATCATCCCATTCATACGCAGCACTCCGCAGAATAACACTTCATAACTCAAAACATCGTACATCACTTACATCTTCATATCATATCATATAAGAGTTATGCCTTCCTCACTTTCAAATTGTGATAAATTACATAAAGCAATGACTTTCATGGCTCTTGAACTGCTCTTGGACTCTGATTGCAATTCTGATTCTGATCTAGAAGAAGATTTTGTCTTTTTATCAAAAATGGCCACGAAACGTTACCTTCTTCCCAGAAAGCCTCAAGTACTTCATACCCCCAAGTACACCATCCAAACACTTCTTAACCTATCTACACCCAGTTTTAGACAGCTGTTCAGGACTTCTCAGGAATGTTTCCTTAAATTGCTTGAGCTTATTCAGGATCATCCCATATTTCACAATAATTCTCAAAAAGAACAACGACATCCTTCAATTCAATTGGCCATCACACTATGTCGTTTGGGTTCAAATGGTAATGGAGCCGCTTTGAAACGTTTAGAAAATGTCTTTGATTTAGGGTATGGTTCAGTTAACACTTATACCAAACGATGTATCACTGCCATCAACTCCTTGGAATCTCAACTTCTCACCTGGCCAACAAAAATGAAATCGCATATTTTCAGCAAACGCATATTTTTTCAGTCACTCTCTTTTTTTTCTTCACTCATATCCGTTTTCTCCTCTCTTCCTACATCACTCAATCAATTTCACTTATATTTCTTTTTTCTCAACTCATCTCTCCAGGTAAGTCATTTTATTCTTTTTAAACAGAGTGTGAAAATAGGAGGATGAACTCTGTTCTTCGGGCGAAGAACAGAGTTCACTTCCATTCACTTATATTTCTTTTTTCTCAACTCATCTCTCCAGGTAAGTCATTTTATTCTTTTTAAACAGAGTGTGAAAATAGGAGGATGAACTCTGTTCTTCGGGCGAAGAACAGAGTTCACTTCCATTCACTTATATTTCTTTTTTCTCAACTCATCTCTCCAGGTAAGTCATTTTATTCTTTTTAAACAGAGTGTGAAAATAGGAGGATGAACTCTGTTCTTCGGGCGAAGAACAGAGTTCACTTCCATTCACTTATATTTCTTTTTTCTCAACTCATCTCTCCAGGTAAGTCATTTTATTATTTTTAAACAGAGTGTGAAAATAGGAGGATGAACTCTGTTCTTCGGGCGAAGAACAGAGTTCACTTCCATAAAATATTAGCTGAAAATGTAAAATTATTGTTTTTCCATCAAAGAAAATTCTTTAAAATTTTTTGTATTATTACATGATTGAGTTCTAATGCAGCGAGCATGTTGTTAGAGCATTATTGCCCCTCTTAGTAACTCAATCAAGTAATATATACAAAAAAATAACCAAATATTTAATATTCTTCCATAAATTTTTAATAAATAAATATGATATTTCAATTTATGAAATTAAAGTAATGGGCCCATGACCTTGTGTTGTATAAATGGTAATCATGATAACATTAATTTGTTTCATGGGGTTCCTCTAGCCTATACCTGTGGAAAGTCCCAAACCTAGTTTCTAGACTTGATCTGCATTTTGGCTTAAGGAATTGTCATTACTTTAAAAGTAGTATACTTGACATATCTTATTTATATATTAATTAATTTATGTAATTATATTAAATTTTGATGACTTTCACCCTTTACTTCAATAAAATGCAGGGGAGGGTATTGCCAATTTTTTAAATCTGACATGTGAAATTGATGACTTAGAAAAATTTGGTGGTACCCACCCCTTGTTTCAATAAAATGCAGGGGAGGGTATTGCCAATTTTTTAAATCTGACATGTGAAATCGATGACTTAGAAAAATTTGGTGGTACCCACCCCTTGTTTCAATAAAATGCAGGGGAGGGCATTGCCAATTTTTTAAATCTGACATGTGAAATTGATGACTTAGAAAAATTTAGATAAGCAAACTTATTGACTAGAAAGTAAAGATAGAAAATTTTTATTATACATTCAAATTTTTGTCAAAAATAACGTACTATATTCTTTTCCTTTTATAAGTCAGCATATAAGAAAATATTACCAAAATTAAATTAACTAGAAAAACAATTTATCAATTGAAAAGGTCAAGTAATTTTTTAATGTCCTCATAAGATTGGCCATTTTTAACACATTCCATAATGAAATCTTTTTTTTTAAAACTCTCTTGTTTTTCCAATTCACAAGTAGCCATTTCTCTTTGAAATTGACGGTCATTTACTCTTTCCATCTGCTCTACCTCAAATTTTTTTTCTTCCAAATCTAAGGCTTGCTGATCTTTCCTTAGCATATGATCAAACTTCATCTTCTCAAAGTCAAGGGCATTATTTGCAATAGTTGATTTCGCTGAGAAAATTAAATTGAAATAAATAAATAAATGAGTTAATGATTAAGATATATAGTAAAAAAAACTTACTTATATCTTTTTTTTCAAAATAATCCTCAAGGGAGCCAAATGAGCTTGTTGAAGTATTACCACGTTTTAATAGATGGTTCAAGTTCATTGAAGTTGAGGCTCGACGCTTTAGTTTGGAGTTTGAACAAGAGGCTTCAGGAAGTTCTTCTAAAGCAGCTTCTAAAGAGGTATTCACATTTCCAGAATTGAGATTATTTAATGGAGATTGAGTTTGAGTAGGAGGAGACTAGAAAGAAAGAGAAATTCAGAGAAGAATTGAAGAAAAAACAAAAAGTAAACATACATTTAAATTTTGGGCCTCTGAGGATTCAGATCTTCTGCGATATAATTGTTCTGCTTGATAGTTGGGATCATCTTCAGCTGAACTATGGTTAGAAGGTGGAGGGGATTGATCTTCTTCAAGTAAAGGTGTGTTGGGAGGATTATAGGAAGGTTTGGATCCAGAGGGTATATGCTTAGTAGTATCGTGTAGAAACCAAGGGTTTACATCAACTCGGGTGCCAAAAAGATTATCCATTTCCTCATAGAAAGGACACATGACATTGAGCTTTTCGGAAACAGTAGTAATTCCAATCTCCAAATCATCATCGTCAATACCAAAGCCAGTTTCATTTACAGCATGATGAGTCTTTTTATATTTTGAATGGTAACTCTTAAATCTCTCCTTCATTTGTTTAGGATTGATATCGATTCTCCCCCTTGTTTTCTTCCTTACTTCATTGGCCATCAACAAGTAGCCATTAACCTTTGAAGAAGGTGGACGTCCAATACGAGTGGACTTTTCACATCCAAAACATGCTTCAAAATTTGATTTTATTTTAAGGAAGTTGATTATGATGAGATAATCATCCTTTTTAAGCTGACCTGAACCTGCCTTTGATTTTTCAGGTGTAGGGCTTGCTTTACAAGGAGACTTTTGTGACGAAGCAGATTTTTGAGTTACCTTTTGAGATTTGGAATGTCTGGGAGGCATTATGAAACTGGCACATAACAAGAAAAAAGATTAAAAAGTAGAAGAAATAAGTAAAAAAGAATGTAAACATGCCTGGTCAAAATATTGAAAATGTCAGGAAGGGGTGTGTGCCGAGGATTGATGGGTAGGTAGCGAGGAAGGTCAGTGTGTCACATGTGACAGGGATGGGGTAAGAAAGGAAGGGATGTTTTGTGGCCAAAATGTGGTTGTGAAAAAAAACGGGAAAAAAGTGCTGATTTGAGGTCATAACTGACACCCTTTTTTGAAATAAGTGACTTTTTTGCAAAATTTAAGTGCTGATTTGTAAGCGCTGATTTGGTTTGAAATCCGCACTTAATTTAAGTGCGGATTTGCCAGAACTGACACCCCCTATTTTATGTCTCAATGTTTTCATAGCTTAATTTTGTGTTTTAAGGGTTTTAGTAGTTGTGGTAAAATTTTTTAAGTATTTTGGGCTTTACTGGAGGTTTATGGTGGTTTTTTGGCTTCAGGGAGGTCTGTCCGCTTCTAGGCGGCCTCCCCCTTAGTTTTAGAAGGCTAGGGAGCGCTTTTACAGAGTTTTTATTAAATTTGGCTTCTAAAAGTGCCAGATTAGTTGCTGTGCATGGATTTTTTAGAGGGTGGTCAGTGTAAACATATTGAATGAGACAGTTTGTGGCAACATAAATTATCATAAAACCATCTGGAGGTGATATTGTTGTTTCTCACTCAGTTTTCAATTCTTTTGGCCACAATTGGCTGTGTTTGTTGCAAGGTTGATTCTTCATTTAACTCAACTTTGGCAACTGGTTTCTCTTGTGTAGCTTTGCAACCTGCATCATGTATTATTGCTGTTTTCTGTGCAACAAGTGCACAGTGTTTTGTTTTTCTGGCATGGATCTTCCTGAATTTCTGGTTTCAGGTTCTTTGGTTCTCATTGGTCTGCTATTAAATACTGTCTTGAATTCTTAAGCAGTCAAGAAGTGTGTTGGAAGGGGTATAGTAACAGTTTCTAATTTGCTGTAGCAAATAAATCTCAACTGGTATTTCTCAAGGTGAAAGGGGTCTTTATCTCCAGTTTTACTCCAACTCCCTTAGTTAAGGCCTATAGCTAGTACTATAGGATTGGCTAAATTCCTGGTGATTAATGTGGGGTGAGAGTTTGTTAGCTTTTTGGATTTTCTGTTACTTTTGGACTCTCTTCTGTTGTTGGAATTTGGGTTTCTGGAATCTATTGGACCATGGCTTCTGGACCCTCTTTCTCTAGTGGTAGTAGTGGCACTGTTGGTGCTGCTGAGGATGGTGATCCTCCTGTTTCTGTTAGGCTTTCTGTTAGGATCAAGTCCTGGAAGGGGTTTATGTTTATGGGGGAGGATGTGAAGTTGTTTCTGGAGCTTTTTGAGGCTGCTGGGAATGTGGATGGGGCTTCTCACTTGGACATGGTGAAGAATTTCATTTTCTACATTTGTGACAGGGCTCTGGTGAAGGAGGTTGCTGCTATGGAGGGTTTTAGGAGGAATGATTGGAAAAAGTTATGTCTGCAGATGACAGACAGATGGGGATCCAGGTACTCTATGGTGTATCTCAATATGATTACAAGTGAAGGGAAATCTTATGGAAGTGTGGACAACCCCCATACTTATAGGAAGTTTCTTTCTCAGTTGGAGTGAGTGGTGGATATTTGGTGGATATGCAGGAGTTGGAGAGTACTGACTCTTCAAGGGATATTTTGTGGTCTGCTCTGTCCAGGAATGTTATGATTGATGTGTTGAAGGAGTTGGAAAGGAAGGATAAATTGAAGATTCTTCCTAATGGGAATCAGAAATTGCCTGCTCTTTCTGTTAAGAAGGAGTTTGTAGTGGGTCATCTGAGACATTTGGCAGTAGATTCTTGCCAGGAATCTAGCACCATGTATGTTATCAAGGTCAGTGAAACTTTTGCTGAAGATGTGGAGGAATCTAGGAAGAAGGAAAGTGTGAACAAGGGGAAGGCTCCTGAGAAGCCTTAAGAGATTGACCCTGTGGTGGAGCAGCTGGATGATCTGACGAAACAGCTACATATTTTTTTCAGGAGCCTCAGAAGGCCAATAAGGCTCCTTCTCAGCATTGATATTTCGATAGGAGGGTGGTAGGAGTGATACTTGGGTCTGCTATTATTTCAGAAGGAAGGGCCACAAGTCCAATTATTGTTGGGAACTGAATAGGGATGTGTCTGAAGCGAAGGTGAAATTTTATGGGAAAGTGTTCAAGTTCCCTGATGGTTCTTTTGTGAAGCCTAATAATTGTCAGGCTCCGGTGGGCTTGGTGAGGAGGAGACATAATGTCGACTCAAGGAGGCCAAGATTTGAAGAGTTGCCTAATGAGGCTTCTTCTTCTAGTAAAGGTCTAGATGATGGCAAGGGAAAGTAAAAGGATACTAATAGAGTCTCATATAAATCTTCCTTTGCTGGTTTGGAGTTGTATTCTTGTGGTGGAAAGTCAAGTGGGTAATTCTTGTCTGGTGTTTATGATGTGGAAGCAGGAAAGGTAGGAAGGCCTAAGGGCAGCTCTCAGGTGAAACCAAAGCATAAGGATTAAAGAGTGCAGCTAAGAATAATTACAGCAAAGAGGAGCTGTGTAAAATGCAGAAGGGTATGGCGGATATCCACCCCCCTATTTTTGGAGCATTGGACATGAATAGTGAGACAATGCCTATGGATGTTGATTCTGACTCTGAGGAGAATATCCCATGGCTTCATTGCCAAAGCCTGCTGAAGTTAGAGATTCTTGTGAGGAATCTGGCTCGATTCCTGTTGATGGTAAGTCTGTTAGTTGTTTTGGTCCTGAAGAATCTTCTAGGACCAAGGTAGTGAAGTATAGAGCTCAATTTGAGAGGCCAGTGGTTTCTTTCCAAGTTAATATTTTGAACTCTGTCATGGAAAGGATAAATCAGGGTCAGGCTTCCCTTAATTATGGGGAGTTGTATGCTATCAGTCCTGGGTTGGCTGATAGGCAAAAAAATTATTTTGACCAGGACAATGGTTTCTTCTGGGGAGGTAGGATACATTTGTGATTCTTCTGAAAAAATTGTTGAGGGGCTGGAAACTAATTTTTCTGCACCTCTGGGGTATTTCAATGTCACTATGAATTGAAGGGAGGCTAGGGCACTGGTGGATTCAAGTTCTCAGATTAACCTTATTTCTTTGTTTGAGGCTACTCATCTGGGCCTCCCCATTGAGACAGGTATTAGTGGAAATTTGAGAGGGATTGGTGGCAATGTCACTGAATTGGTTGGAACATCTGAGTTTGTGAAATTAGATGTTGGTGGAGCCTCAGGGAAGGTTCATTTTTACATTGCCAAGGGTACTGCAAAGGCTGTTTTGGTTGGGCCACTCTTGATGGATTTTTGAGAAAGAATTGGTTATCAGTTTGATGTGGGAATCAGTTTGGAGTTGACTGGTGAAGATAAAAGAAGACTTCAAATGAGGTTATAATCTCCTGGAGAGGATGGTTGGGAGACCAGGCCTGGTTTGTCTTCAATGTGCCAGTGCATGAATTGTTGTAGGAGAAGAAGAGAGGTGGGTTCCACCTCTGGTTTATTGGAGTTTGGCTCAGGTTCTAGAGGGAGTCTATCTTTTTTAGAGTGATGAGGGCTTATTTCCCAAGAGCTACAACCTCTACCCAAGATGAGGAAATCCCAGGTTGTAGTAGGTCAGCTCCCTTGGAGATATACCAAGTAAATTTTTAACTTTCTCTTTTTAATGTTTCTCATCTCTGCAAGTATTCTTCATTTTTTTTCAAGTATCTGTCCTCTCTCAAGATTTTCAATTATTTATAATTCAAGTTAAAAAATAAAGATTGTATATATATCTTTATTGAAATATATGCAGAAAATCTGTGGAGTAGTGAGATTGGGGTCTAAAAGTAAGTCCTTCAAATATTGAACCACTAGAGTTTCTTCTAAACTATTTAAAAACATTAACTTGGCCACGTCTGTGAGAATTATGGAAACCCCTGGTTATTTTTTAGGATAAAATTATACGCAAGAAAGGAAAATAAAAATTACAAGATAAATGAGAAAAATCAAGAAAAAAATCTGAAGATAATCAAGAAAGAAGAAAAGAATCTTTTTGTGAAGATCATCAAGATCAATTTTTGGGCCTCCAGCATGAGGTTAAACTGCTAAAAAATTTTAAGAATGAAGATCATCAAGATCAATTTTTGGGCCTCCATCATGAGAATAAACTTCAAAATTTTAGAAGAGGTAATTCAGAATATGAATTAAGATTTGAAGATATAGAAGATGGAAGGGAGGATGAAGATTTGGAATTGCGGAAAAATTTTGGAGTGGTGCAATTGGTGAAGGAAAGTAAGTCCTCCCAATCATGCACTGCTAGGGATTCTTCTAAACCTTTCAAAAACATTACCTTGGCTACACATGTGAACAATGGGGAAACCCATTGTATTTATTCCAGGTCTGGTGGTGAAGAAGTTGTGAAGATCTCTCAAGTTGAAGGTGAAGCTGCAAAGTATAAGAAGGTAGTGCAGAAGATTAGGCCTGTCAATGAGCCTATGCCTGTAGGTTGGAATCCTCTTTTGAAGAGATCTCCTTTGTCATGAGATCCGTACTGTACTCCTCTGGTGAAGAATCCTCCTGATTTTGTAAAAACTGCCACAGTGACTGTGGAAAGGTTGAAAGTTGTTAATTTTGGTCCTGATGGGTGGTTGTCTGAAGAAGAAAAGTTGTTGTTGTTGCACTTTATTGTTCTGAGGAGAAAAGCTGTGGCATTTTTTTTTATGTGGAACCTTACTTGATTCCTGTGGTTTGTCGCAAACCTTTGAAAATCAAACCTATTCCAATTCCAGCTGCTATTGGGGATTATTTTGTAGAGATTGTTAGGGAAAGATTCAGGACTGGTTTATATCAAAAATCAACATCTAGTTTCTCAAGTCCAGTTTTCTGTGTAAAGAAGTAGAATGGGAAGCTAAGGGTGGTGCATGATCTTAGAGCCTTGAATAGATTCAATATCAAGGATGCTGGGATGCCACCAAGTGCAGAGAACTTTGTGGAAGCTTTTTCTGGAAGGGTGTGTTATGGTTTGGTAGAGATTATGGGTGGTTATGATGAAAGGGAACTTCACACTGTTTCACGTCCACTTACAACGTTTGAGACTCCTCTGGGGAGATTTTAGCTCATTAGGTTGCCTCAAGAAGCAGATAATTCAGTAGCAGTATATCAAGCACAAATGGCTTGGATTTTACAGAATGAGGTTCCTACTCATTCTGGTATTTTTATTGATGATGGTGGAATCAAAGTACCATCCACTTATTACGCAAATGAGGTACTGAAGGAGAACCCAGATATAAGGATATTTGTTTTAAAGTATGTAATTAATCTAGGAAAAGTATTTTTTGTGATTGAAGAGGCTGGTTTGGCCATTTTTAGGTCAAAGTTTTGCTGTCGTGTCCCTGCTCTGGAAATTATGGGTCATGTGGTATGTAAGGAGGGATGGATTATGGCAAAGAAAAAGTTAATGAAATTCCTTCATGGCCAAGGCCTAGAAATACTACTGAAGTCAGGGGATTTTTGGGGGTTTGTGTGTACATCAGAATTTTTATTAAATATTTTTCTTTGTTGGCTTCACCTTTAAGGAGGTTGACTAGGAAAGACGCAGAGTATGGACTGAAGAGTGTGAATAGGCTTTTCAGAAGTTGAAAAAGTGGTAGGTGAAGATATTATTCTTCACAAGTTGGATTATAGTGTGGAAGCTGGAAAAAATTATCTTAAAGTCGACTCAAGTTAAATTCCTGATGGTTCTGTTTTGTCTCAGGAAGATAAAACTGGGAGGGTAAGACTAGTAAGTTACAAGTCCGTTGTGGCATTCCACATCTGGGTATGCCACTTAAGTTTATTTTTGAAGATAAGTATCAATTTTTCTGGATTATAAGGCGGGATACTCGGAATCTTGGAAGATAATTATTATCATTGGATAGCCCATATTTTTCTGATGATTTTTTATCATATTTTACTGTTTTCTTAGTGTTTTACTTGATTTAGTGACTTATAGTATTTTTGGTGGATATGGTGTGCTGATGGAATGGCCACTGAGCTCCAGTGCTCCAGTGCCCTCCAGTGGGCTCTGGTTTGCTCTGATGATTTTCCGGTGCAAAAGCAAAGTGTACTGGAAAAATTCTGTCATTGTGGCAAAGTTTGGTCATGGTAGCAAAATTATCTCACTGTGAAAAAATTAGCTCACTCTGGCCAAATTAGCTCATTATGGCAAAAAGAGCTCATTGTGGCAAAAATTTCTCACAATGGGAAAGTCTGGTCACTTGGTTAAAGTTTGTTCACTGGACCATAGTTTGGTCACTGTGCCAAAGTTTGGTCACTGTACCAAAGTTTGGACACTGTATTAAAGTCTGGTGACTGTGGGAAAATTTGGCTATTGTGGCAAAAATTGGTTAGAATTTATTATGCTTATTAGATCAATAGTTTATTGTAGATCCTATGCATGTAGGGTAATGTTGGAAAGATCTGGAGTAGGAGAATCAAATAGAAAGTCGGGAATCTTAGTCTTCTACATGTTTTTGTCTCATTATTTTCGATTATAAGGGTCTTTTTGAAGAATTAACAACCACCTTCATATTTTTTATTACTCAACAAAATTAAATAAAATTATAATACCCTTATAACATTTATATTTTTCATAACACTTTTGAAATAAAACACAACAATTTTATTTTCATCACATATAGGATATCATTGGAAAGGTCTCTATCTCAGGGACTTGTTTTTCTATTTTTAACTCATTTAAAACAAAATCTATTTAAATACCATATAAATCTACCTTTTCAGATCTTTGACTGGTACACCTTAATTGCTGTCATCAGTATTTATTTTTAAACAGCTGCTATTTCTAAATCTCAATAAGCTTTTATAAATCAAGTTTCATATATATATCTCAATCAATTCAAGTAGACTAGAGAGCTTATTTATTTGAACAGCCCTTATTTTACTTAGAAGGAAAGGGTTTTCTTTGGTTTATCCAACACCTTCTGATTCTGCTTACAGCAAGGCAACTTTAAGAGTCTACATACATATTTGGCACCCAAGGTGGGGTTCAAAATGTCTAGCTTTTTTTAGGACTTATTTGGATCTAGGACTTTCTTAGCCTGCAAGAGGCTTATTCTTTGGAACTATAATTGATTTTTTTTATTAGCCTGAAATAGGCTTGCTTATATTTAATGGTTTAAATGCTTTCTTACTTTATTGGGATTTATTCTGCTGCTGCTTCTGGCTCTTCTCTTCCTCTTATTCCTTCAGTCAGGATTGTTTCTTGGGATGGACCAAAGTTTTATGGGGAGGGGTTTAAATGTTTTATAAGCAGGTATGAAGCTTCTGCTGCTGTTTATGGTTCTTCTCATGAGGATATGGTAAAGCAGGTTATATTTTTTATTGCTGATAGGAAGGTGGAGAAAGAAGTCATTTCTATGCAGGCTTTCAAGGATGAGTATTGGGTGAAGCTGTGTAAAGCTTTGGTTGATAGATGGGGAGTTAGATTTACTATGCTGGACCCTAATAAAATTTTTGGTGATTCTCAGACAAAGGGTGATGTTTCTTCCATGGCTGATTTAAGAAGCTATGTGTTCAATTTGATAAAGTGGTTAAATATCTTATTTTGGTGGACAAATTAGAGCATGAAAATCAAACTAAGGAACTGTTCTGGTCAGCTTGAAGCAGGGATATTCAAATAGACAACTTGAAGGATCTCTCAAGAAAGAATTAAATGAAGGAACCACCCAATGACAAACAAAAATTGCCGTCTTTAGAGATTATTAAGGAGAATATCCAGGCCCATCTTAAATTATTGGCGTTGGAAAAGTATCAGGATTCTTGTACAAGGTATGTCAGCAAGGTTAGTGAAGTTTTGGCTGAAAACAACAATATCATAATAAAAGCTCAAGAGGCCAAGAAGGCTCAAATGGGACTACTGGTTGCAAAAGTTGAGGGCAATGTGGAAAACAAGATGGTAGATCATTTGGCTGATTTAACAAAGCAATTAAAGATTTTTGTCCAAGAGACTCAGAAGGCCAATAAGGCACCAATCACTTCTTCATTGACTTCAACATCTTATCAATCTAGAGGATATGAGCGTCAAAATTATAATGGCAAAGGCAATGGAAACCGCCTCTCAGGCAATGGCAGGAATGGTAATGGTAATGGTGAAAATGGTTTTAGAGGTTGCTATGATGAGCCAAAGGTGTGCTCCTATTGTAATAGAAGGGGGCACAGAGCTGGAGTATGATTTACTCTTGATAAAGACTTGGATGCTAGGAGAGTGTTTTTTGATGGTAAAGTATTTAAATTTCCTGATGGATTGTTCATCAAGCCCAGGGATTGAGAAGCACCTTTTGATTTGGTTAGAAGGAATATGGCGGCTGAAAGAAGAGCCCAGTTTGAAGAATAGAAGGACAATGATGATAATGCCAAGTGTGGAAAAAATGGTGATGGTAAAAGCAGAGGTAAACCTGATGAAGGTAAAGAGAAAGAGGTCAGTAAGGCCGCATTTTCAACTTCTTTTGGTGGTTTGGAGCTGGCAATGGTTTCTAGAGTGGAGGGTAACTGTATGGCTGGTGAATATGATTTCAATGCTGCTAGAAGATCAGATGCTACTAAAGCTAAAAATAGCATTCAGAGCCAACTAAAGGCTAAACCTGGAAAGGCAATTAAAAAGTCAAGACCTTACTCTAAGGACAAAATTTATAGAATGCAGAAGGGGATGGCTGATATGGGGCCTCCTAGTTATGAAAAGTTTGATTTAAATGGTGAGTCTATTCCAGAAGATGATTTGGATTGTGAGGAGGAGGTACCTTTGGTGTCACTACCCAGACTAAGTTTTAGTGGTCCCATCCCAATGGAGGGAGTAAGAATGACTAGCAATGAATCAGGATTAGAGAAAGAAGCTGGTGATGGAGCTAGGGTTATCAGTAGTGAAGATGTTATTATGGGGGGTGAAGATGGCAATGTGGGTCCTCAAGAGGTGCCCAGGGCCAAGGCAATTAAATCTAAAAACCAGTACAAACGGCCAGTAGTATCTGGTCAAGAGAATGTGATCCACAATGCTATAAATAGGGTTAATCAACTTCACATTCCCATATCTTTGGGGGAGCTTTTCACTATTAGTCGGGAACTTGCAGAGAAGCAGAAGAAGCATCTGATGAGGAGAAGGGTTTCTGATGGAGAGGTTGAAAATATTTGTGAAAATTCTGAGAAGTTTGGGGAGGATGTTGAAACATATTTTTCTGCTCTCATGGGTTACCTGGTGGTAACTCTTAATGGTAAAGAGGTAAAGGCCTTGGTCAATTCAGGGTCTCAAATTAATTTGATTTTTTAAGAGAAAGAAACAATTATAGGCTTGCCAATTAAAACTTGTACTGGGGAAACCTCAGAGGTATTTGAGGGTATGCAAAAGAGCTGATGGGTACGGCTGAGAATTTCAAATCAGGTATTGGTGGATCTATTGGTAAGGTTAAATTTTATGTGACCAGAGGGGCAGTTAAAACAGTACTTGGTGGTCCTTTTTTGATGAATTTTGAGGCCCTGATTGGCTATCAGTCTGGGATGGTTATTATTTTGGAGATTATTGGTGAAGATATGAGGGTGTTACATATGCAGTTGGCACCTCCTGGAGGTGAAGGTTGGGAGACACAGCCAGGAATAACTACTCTGTGTCAGTGTTGTACTTGCATCAAGAAGTGGTGTATTAAACGGACGGCTTCTGGTGAATTATTTTTAGAGGGGAATTTTTGAAACCCTCATTTTTTGGGGTAGCTGGGGCTGATCACTCTAGTGTTGCAATCTCTCCCCAGGATGAGATCCCAGATTGCAATAGGTCAGCTCACTTGCAGATAATTCAAGTGGATTCTCAGTAATTTTCTCTTAATAATATGTTAAATTGTTATTATGTCTTCAAATTTTTGGTTTGTCTCACTTCTCTGTCAAGTTTTTCAGTCACATTAAAGAATGGATCAAGAGGAAAGATGGGAAATATTAAAATGAATAAAAATTGGAAAGGTTAATTTTCTGACCTCCAGCAAAAGGGTAAACTGCAGCTATTTTATCAAAATTCTATAAAAAATCTTAGTATAATTAAAACACATAAAAATAATTTTTGTGATAATTCAATTCTGGTCCTCCAGCAAGAGGATAAACTGCCAAATTGTTTTACTGGTGATTTTATGATGGATAAGGGAGTTAAATGTTTTGAAAAAATTGTTGATAAACTCGATGATGGAAAAGAGAAAAGGGATAAATTTAAAAATGAAATAAAATATTTTTCTACTTATATTGATTCTGATTCTGACAACAAAGTGAATTCCTTTGATGAAATTTCCAATGGCGATACAAAAATAAATATTTTACCTCAAGTTTATGTAGATGTGGAGGCAAAAAAATATGAGAAGGTAGAAAATAAAATACGACAAATTAATGAACCACTACCCGCTGAATTAAATCCACCTTTGAGAAGACCAAGGCTATCAAGAGATCCTTATGAATGTCCCTTGGTGAGGAATCTGCCTGAATTTTCTGAAATGTCAAGAATCACTTTTGATAGATTAGGTGTTGTTAATTTTGAACCTGATGGTTGGTTGTCTGGAGAAGGGAAGAAGTTGTTGTTGGATGTGATGGTCAAGCAAGAGAAGGCCATTACTTTTGTAGAAGAGGATAGGGGTGTGTTGAAGCATTCCTATAGGGAGCCTTACAAGATTCCTGTAGTATGTCATGAACCGTGGCAGAAAAAACCAATTCCAATTCGTGCTGCATTAAAAGAAGCTTATATCAAAGCTTTCAGAGAACGGATTTTCACTGGACTGTATGAGCAATCATCATCAAGTTATTCTAGTCTGGTATTTTGTATCAAGAAACCGAATGGAAAGCTTAGAGTAGTTCATGATCTCAGGGAATCAAATAGGGTTACAATGAAGGATGCTGGTATACCACCTAGTGCTGAGGGGTTTGTGGAAGCATTTTCTGGGAGAGTGTGTTATGGTTTAGGAGATATTATGGGGGGATATGATGAGAGAGAGTTGCATCCATACTCTAGGCCTCTAACTACTTTTGGTACACCTCTAGGACAATTACAATTGAAAAGATTACCTCAAGGAGCAAAAAATTCAGTTGCCATTTATCAAGCTCAGATGGCTTGGATTCTTCAAGATGAAATTACTCAATACGCTGGAATTTTTATTGAAAATGGAGGAACTAAAGGACCTTCAACAGATTACGATAATGAAGTGTTGGAGGAGAACACAGGGATACGAAAATTCATCTCAGAGTATGCAATCACTTTAGAAAGGATCTTGTTTAGAATTGAAGAAGCTGGTTAAACTATTTCAGGTTCAAACTTTTCATGTTTTGTTCCAGCTTTAGAGATTTTAGGTCATGTGGTATGTAGAAATGGTAGGATTATGTCAAAGAAGTCAGTGAATAAAATTAAGTCCTGGCCAAGACCCAAGAAAACAACTGAAGTTAGCAGGTTTTTAGGCATATGTGTTTATGTTCAAATGTTTATCAAGGACTTTTTTCATTGACAGCTTGGTTGAGAAGGTTGACAAGAAAGGATGCAGACTGGGAGTGGGATGAAGAGTTAGAAAGGGCGTTTGAGAGATTGAAGAAGGTTTTGGGGAAGGATTTAGTCCTTCACAAGTTAGATTATGGAAAAGATGCTGGTAGGATTTATTTAGCAGTTGACTCAAGTCAGGTTTCTGCTGAGGAAGTTTTGTCTCAGATGGATAAACCTGGTTACATTAGGCCAGTTACGTATGAATTTTTGGTATTCACCAAAGTTGAATCGAGATATTCTCAGCCAAAATTGGAATTGTGTGGAGTGGCAAAAATTTTAAAGAAACTTCAAAATGTTTTGTGGGGCCAACACTTCCAATTGCAAGTGGATGCAAAATCTTTAATTCAAATGATTAATTACCCAAGCTTACCAAATGCACCTATGACTAGATGGGTAGCATTTATTCAACATTTTTCTTTTGACTTAGTTCATAAGCCTGGAAAAACTTTTACTATTCCAGATTGTTTGTCAAGAAGCCCACCCACTGAAGATGATTCAGACTCAGAAAAGTTCGATGAAGATATACATATGATTAAGGCCAGCACTAAAGGGGCCAAAGACTTTCAATACCTCCCCCATGAGGTTAAAATCACAGGACTATTGTGTTTAGATGATTGTGATGATGACCTCCACCAAGAGGATAAACTGTAAAATTATTATTATGTTGATAAAATTGTTGAAATTTGTGTGAATAAATTTTTTAAAAAAGAGGTAGAAGATAATGATGTGTATATAGATGAAGATGGATTGGTAGTTTGGGATAGTAGTAGGTTAAAGAAGGGTGTATATGTTGGAGAATTAGAAAATTTGGTTAAAAAGGGTGAAGAAGAGAAAGAGGTATTTTAAATTTGGTTTCTAAGAGGTTGAAAAGTTCAGATAAAGAAAATCAAAATAGCTTAATTATGAAACAAATTTGTGGCCAACATTTATTTGCGCATTCATGTGCAGGTGATATTGGTGATGGAGAAGTTCCCATTTATATTATATTAATTGATTTTCAAGATGAAATCTGGGGTCAGACTGGTCTTTATTTGTTGTTGGTTAAATATTTCATGACTTTAGAAAGGCCAGAAGATTTTGAAGACAATGAATGGGTGGCTATAAAAAGGAAGTCATCTACGTTTTACTTGTCTGGTTGACAATTATTGAAAAGGAGGTATCCAAATCCTCAAGTTGTCTTAGCTCAAAAGAAAGGGAAAGAATTAGTTTTAAAGTCACTGCATGAAGATTTTGGGCATAGAGGCATTGGAGAAACGTTCAGAAGAATTGCTGATCGATTTTGGTGGCCAGGTATGAAGATTGCTGTTAAACAGTGGGTTCAGTCATGCAAAGAATGTCAAAGAAGATGTTATTTAAGGCCAAAAGAACCTGTACACGCTACCAGAAAAAATACTCTCTTTGGAAGGGTTAGCTTGGATGCTGTTCATATTAAGGAGGGATGGTATAAATATTTAATTGTAGCCAGAGATAATTTATCTGGTTGGGTAGAGGCAGTTCCTCTTATTAATTTGACTGCAAAAAATGTGGCAGAATTTATTTTGAAAAATTGGGTGTATCAATATGGAGTTATGAAATTGGTAACGGTAGATGGAGGTCCTGAGTTTGGGATAGAGTTTAGAAAAGCTATATCAAAAGTTGGGTCAAAGGTTAGGGTATAAACCCCTTATTATCCTGAACCTGAAGATATGGTTGAAAGAGGGCATCAAGTTATTAAAGATGCTTTAGTCAAAATGTGTGGGTCGAGTGCTGAGAAGTGGAGGCATTATTTAACTTTAGTTTTATTTGCTGATCAAATTTCTTCTAAAACGTCAACCAGCTTTTCACCCTATAAACTTGTTTTTGGACAGAAAGCAGTTTTAATGGTTTATTTGGAAGCTGAATCATATCTTGGAGTTGACTGGGACACGGTCAAGACTACTGAAGAGTTATTATGTGCAAGAATGATGCAGCTAGAAAAGAACAAAGAGTACTTAGAAAAGGCATATTCGAGGATGATGAAGATCTGAAATCAGTCAGTAAGATATTGGGATGAGTGGTTGGTACATAGACTTAGAAAACATTTGAAAACTGGAGATATGTTTTTGGAGTATAATATGAGTTTGGAGAGCCAATGGGGAAAGATGTTTGCAGATAGGTGAAATGGACCATATAAAGTCAAGGAAAAAGTATCTGGCGGTTCATATGTTTTAGAAGAGTTGGATGGAGTGGTACTAAAAAAGAGGGTAGCTGCCAATCTAGCTAAGAGGATCTATCCTAGAGGTACTACAAGGACAGAAGTTTACTCTGCAATAAGGATAAACTAAACAAACAAAAAAATTCATTCATTATCATGTTTAACTCTGGAATGAGAATAATTACTTTCTTATTAAAATTATTACTGTCGTTTTACTATGGTATGGGAGACAAAACCGTTAACAAAATTTTACAAAATTTATGAAGACATTTGTTTGAAATTTCTTAAAACTCTTAAAAGTGACAAAAATTATGGAGAAGATATATGTTGGATTGATAAATTTTTTATTGGTAGAAGTTTTCACAGGGGAACCTTCTGAATAAAATATTGGCAAGTTTGGGGGTAATTGATTGGCTGGATGCTCTGTACACAATTACCCCACAATGTTTGTTACCTATTTTTCCCTGTTTCTAGTTGAATCCTGGCTTTGTTTTTGATCTATAGGAAGTCTGCTAAGACTATAAACTGGAATGTACAAAGAGAAAATGCTCTCACTGCCGGATTCAAGATTCTTTTTTATTTTTGTTTTTGTTATTTCTTTTATGTTAGATTTTTAATATAATGAAATATGTTTTTATTTCATTTTAATTTTTAAAATACTATAAAATACTGATAAGGGTGATGCTCACTGTTGGTCTCTAATCATGTTTACAAATTGGAGGGAGCCCACCCAGTGATCATTATCATAAAATTTTAGTTTTCTAAACTTTCATTTATTAATTTTGTATTTTCAATTTCTAAAAATTGTGAAACCACATCAATTTGCACTTGGATGTGGGTATGATGTAAAGGGTACATGTCGGTGGCCCCCTTGGTCTAGAAGATTAATCTGGAGGTCCTACAATGTTTTAAGTGGATTTATTGGGCTCAAAATACACTGTACGTTGTAGACAGTTCTAAAGTTCTAAGCAGTAGACACAATGCAAGATGGGTTGGTTCTCCTTTTTAATTTATAAAAAGAAGCGCCTGCCACTCTTATTTTTTTAAAGACAGTGTAATAATGTGTAACACTAATATTTGACTAGAAAGTTTATAAGTTGAGATGAGTTAAAGATAAGGAAACAAGCACTACTATCCAGATATTTCTATTCTTAACAAGCGCTATTATCCACAGCTACTCCCTCTTGAAGCGCTCTCTTTGAATTTGCCTTATTATAGTAATAAAATATCTCTAATAATAGTTAATCCCACTGAATCTATATATTCTCTCTATGTTGCGCTCTTTCACTATACTATAGGAAATACACACACAGACGCACAAACTCTAAAGACTCAGAAAATACCTTTTAATATTCTTCCAACAATTAATCACAAATGATCTAATATCTTATACTGGGTACTATGACTATAGCTACATGTATATCTCTATATATTTTTTTTATGATCTGTTTTTTTTAAAATGACAACTAATGCAATTTTTCTTAATTTATTAATTAAATAGATAGATTGACCAGTTCTCTCTTGTCCCTATCTAATAGTCCTCCTTTTATATTCTTCCGGCGCTCAAGACACAGTTCCCTAATGGATCTCCAGCGCTGACTCTAGCTCCACATTAGTAAAACAATAACTAATTTATTAGTATGCTACTTACACTGCTTGCAACAACTACAGCGCCTAAATCAGACCCTATAATTTCTAACACTAGTATTAAATTGTTTCACTGATTCTCCACATATGCGCTTTTTAACTATACCTTATTTTGTTTCAGCGCTAGTTCCAGGTTTGACTTATCCTCACGCTACGTCTAGTTGCCTTAACTCTCGGGTAGTTTTAAGATTGAGTCCCCACTCTCTTTGCTTTATTACTAGGTTTGTAGTTCTGACAGCTTGCTTTACTAGATAGCCTTCCTTATTACTTGTCTTGGTAAGTTTCCCAACTGGCCGCGGTACAGCATACCATGCACTTGAGTCGTCCTTAATCCATGACTTTCTTCTTAATGCGTAACACATACCTTTTGGAAAGCCCAAATCCATATTCTTTAGCGCTTTATGGTCCTAAATCAATGACACACAATTCCCCATTGTGCGGCACATTTCACTAAAAAATCCAAGCACACAGACCCTCAATCTTTTTCCAAGCTTCCATTTCCTTTGTTCCTTGAAACACACAAATACATATTATATTTTAACATTTCCTGCTGCGCTAGATCCCCTTTGTTCTTCATGGACTACGCGCGATGATTGGTCTAAAATCACGCTTCCTGCAAGGCGCGTACCACATCCTCCCTCTACTCGCGACTGTCCCCAGGAGCCCATAAATATTCTGCGTCTCCCAGCATTTTCTTCCTCCACCTTCTATCCTTTTCCTTCATCTTCTATCCTTTTCTCTTTTCTTATTTTCTTTATTATTTTTATTTTTCACAATGAATACCAGAAGAACCCCTACTAACGCTGAAAATACCACCAACGTCGTGGACGCTATTCGACAGTTCGTCCGCACTCAGCCTCCTACTGCTTCCCCAACAACGCCCATAACCACACTGATGGGTGGGACGAGATGCACTTGTTGCATCGAAAATGGCATAACTCTATGTCATTTTTCAAAAGCCCGCCGTGGCAATACTTTCTTCACTGTAAGTTCTCTTCATTATCCTTCCCATTTGTTTCTAACCTTTTCATTTTTCTTTTATTCCTAGCCATGCAATTACTTCAAGCAACGCAAGAAGAAATGCAGTTACAATGGGCTGCCCACCGTCTTGCACCTGGACCCAAATGCTTCTACGACAAATATGATGAGTCAAATGACCATCAAGCGCCCGGAGCCTGCTCCTGTTACCCCACCTGGTAACAAACAAACCAAGGTTGGTTACCGCGTGCCTACTCCTAGTAGTGTCGCTTCTGTCCCTAAATCTCTTTTCTCGGAGGAAAGTACAGTAAGTTTCTTTTTCTTACTTCTTCCCTTTCTAATACTAACATTCTCTTTTTCCCCCCTTTTTTTTTTTTTTTTTTTTTTTTTTTTTTACTATGTAGGATGCACCAGATACTCCTTATGCTGAAACGCCTCCGCCTCCTATCACTCCACTATTCCTTCCTACCTTGGAAGAAGATTCCACCTGGGATACGACGCCTAATCCTGAACCTACTCCTTGTTTGCCCATTCCTGACTGGTCTGATATGCAGCCGGTCTTCAATACCGTCACTCTGGTCGAATGGCCAACCACTAACCTTTTGGTAGTAGATGACGATGAGGGCGCCATGGCTCAAAACTGGGAATTCGCAGAACAAATTGCCTGCGCTACTTACAATGCGACCATGCGTCGTATGAATAACATGATTGGGGCCGTCAAAACAATCCTTGAGGAGGTTCCGGTCTATACTCGCGCTGAGTATAATAAGCGAAAACAACTAATAGCTGCCTTGCAACAAAACATGCAAGAAGCTGTTAACGTTTGGGCTATCTGCATCCCAATCTTTGATGAAGAAGAATACCACTAAAAAAAATATTTTCTTTTGTATTTATTCCTTGTAACGTATATAGCCTTGTAAAAAAATGTAATATATATTTATTAATTTTTATTATTATTTTCACTTAACTTTCCTGTGAAAACTTTACAACCGCGAGATGAGTTGCCCCCAAAATATCATCCTTTTTCTAAGCAGCGCACCCTTCTACTAAGTGCCTATAAATGATGAAACCAAAAATAACAACTTGAGATTGTTGCTACAGCAATTACTTCTCCTGCATCATTTGTGTATGTGCTTTCTTTAAATCTTTAAACCTTTGCAATTCATGCCTTTCCCTTGATTGTAACAATTCATCTTTCCTTGGGTTCTTCATTATGAGAAACGCTTCTTGCTAACTTCTTAGAAACATCCAGTGCTCAAGTCAGACGTGGCGCAACCAATGACTTCTTTATAATGCTATTGTTAACCTATAAATAGCCCTTCTAATAACCTGAATTTCCTCTATTCTAACATCATGACTCAATATCGCACAGTTCCAAGAGATCAAGCTTGCTCATTTTGCAAATGCCGTAACTTTAACTGTACATTTTCTAGACCTCGGGGTTATGCCTCTTTTAGACCTGCCTGTGATAATTGCTTTAGATACCACAAAACTTGCAATACCTCCCTTAACCAGAATACTCTTCAGCCTACTGGTTATATTCGCTTTCCACCTAGCTCTATTAGTAGCGCTCCCATAATTACCACCACTAGTCCCGCTATTTCCACTAATAATAATAATGTTCCTTATGAGTCGCCATCACTTCCTAGTTTTCCCAGGCGCGAAATATCCATACAGCCTAGCGCTACACTTTCTCCCCCTCCGAGTTCCAGTGCTTCCATGCGCTCAGGCTCCCCTACAGCTGCTCCTGACGCGGTTACTGTTACTTCTCCATCAGCGCGCCCACAAAACTTATTAGCAAGTAAGCATCCTTCATAATACTTATGCTCTTCTTGCTTACTAACTTCCTGTCAGGTTTCAATGAATCCATCTCCTTGGGATGGATTCCCATTCCTTTACCTTTTGTCCATTCCATGCGAATGTTTTCCAGACTTTGTCTTATATATGACGCTATGTCCCTATCCTACAATAACGCACCAGCTTTTTCTGACGCTGAACTTGAAGCTCGCTATACTCATATAGAAATGATAGGTCAACTAATGAACGAAATCAGCTCAAAGACTATTCTTGGATTCCCTGCCAATCCCCGTCACTTCGTCATGCCTGAAGACTGGAAAGGATATCCTATTAGCTTTCATCCTGATACTGAATAGACCACTAGCGCTTCTCCTTATGATTCTCCTCTGTCCATCCTTCCTGTAAATAATCTTCATATATTTTTCATGCTATGCCTTCAAATAATCTTTTTAGACATGGAGCTATTTTGATACACCTGTCTTCCATACTTTTAGAGCGCCTAACTTTGCTCCCTCTACTTTCTTTAAAAGACTGTAAACCCCAAAAAAAATCATAAATAAACCTTCATATCGTAAAACTTTACGGCCTTTACTGCAATACAGCGATATACTACGTAATATAAGAATTGAACTGTAGAGCGCCTCATCTATAAATTGCTATTCCACTCCTAGTTATTTAACCCATTAGCTAAATCCTCAGCGTCTTTTGCGTTTACATGATACACATCTCCTTTAATCCAATTACCTATTTTGTCATGTCCCCTTGAACGATGAATATATAAGATTTCATTTTCTTCTGCACCCTCATCTAAGTGCTTGTGCCAGTTGCCTGTTCTGCCATAGTCCGCCTAACTTCCAGTTAGTGCCCTCTATCCGTCGCAACTGTGTCAAAAGCCTCCTGTGAGTCCTCTAAAAAAACAACACTTAACATAACTTGTTAGTTTAATCCTCTTCCTGGAGGTATTATTCTGGTAGTTTTTCCTCATTCCAGAGGCTATCTTGTATCACTGGAACACCCCGTGGGTAGAATCTTTTGATCTGGTCGGCGGCCACACGCTGCTTCCACTCAGTACCATCTAATTCCTCCAGTAACTAAGACCCTCCAGTTATCTGCTTTCTTATCCTATAAGGACCATTCCATCTGTCAGAAAACATCTTCCCCCATTGGCTTTCTAAACTTCTATTATAAACCAAAACCAAATCTCCTGGGTTAAATGGCTTTCTTAACCTATGCGCCAAGCGCTCATCCCAATATTTAACTGACTTGTCCCGGATCTGCATCATTCTTTCGTACGCTTTCTCCACAAACCCGTCTTTTCTTTCAAGTTGCGCTACCCTTGCTAGAATTAAATCTTTGGTTGAGCGCACTTGATCCCAATCACATCCTAGGAAAGATCCAGCCTCCAGATCAATAGGTAATACCACCCTTTGACCAAACATAAGCTCAAACAGTGAAAACCCTGTTGTCCTTTTAACTGAAATCCTGTCCGCAAACAAAAATAATGGCAAGTAGTTCTTCCACTTCGCCCCATTATTTCCACATAACTTAACTAGCTCATCTTTTATAACTTGATTCCCTCTTTCTACCATTCCCTCTGCTTCAGGATAATATGGTGTTGCAACTCGTAACTTTGCGCCAATACCTTTTACTAATTCTTGGAATTCTCCCGCAAATTCAGCGCCACTATCTACGGTTACCATCTTCATTACCCCATACCTATAAATCCATTCTTTTTTCAAAAACTTGGCCACATTACTTGCCTTGAGGTTTATCAACGGCTCTGCTTCAACCCATCCTGATAGATCATCCCTGGCTACTACCAGGTATTTAAAGTGTCCTTCTTTCATATGGACTGCATCTAAATGGACCCTACCAAAAACAGTATCCTTGCCTGTCGCTCTCCCTTTTTCTTTTGGCTTTCTGTAACTTCTGCACTGGCATTCAGGACAAGATTTAACCCAATCTCTTACTTCATTTTTCATGTTGGGCCACCAGAATCTTTCCCTAACTCTGCGATGAGTCTCATCTTGACCTCTATGTCCTAAATTCTTGTGTAACTCCCTGAGTATCTTCTCCTTCCCTTCCCTAGTTTGAATAACTAACTGAGGAGACAATTCTTGATTCTTCCATAACTTCCCATTTTTAATAAAATAGCCTTTAGCGTGCCTTTTAATATTGCTCCAAACCTTTTTATCGCAAAAATCCAGTCGACTATTACCTTCAAAATATAACTTTAACAACTCTACTCCCTCATCTGTAGATGTGTTGTCTTCTAAATACTCACCCTCTTCGAGTTGAGTACTATTATCCTGACTTCCATTTGAAGTATCTCCATCATCTGACTCCTCCACTTCCTCGCCTTGCGCCCTCCTTGTCACTACATTAGCTTCAGTGTTCCCTAAATCCAGTTGCAGTTCAACCTTGCTACAAACATCTAGTTTATGGTCTTTGCAGACATTCTTGCTTGATAGTTTATCGTCGTTGCGGAAGTTCTTGCCAATTTTTGTATAAAAATAATCTATCCTGCTTACCCATCTCTTATCTTCTTCAAATTCTTCCGCTTCCGAGTCTTCTTCACACAACGGTCTTCTCCACAGCGCCTCTGGCATACTGAAAGATTTCCCTGGCCTATGGATTAAATCAAAAGAAAAAAAATTAATCTGCGCTACCCACCTCGTCATGGGCGCATCTGGTAAACTTGGGCTACTAATCATTTGCACCAACGATAGCGCATCAACCTGCAACTCGAAATGCTGCCCCCAAAGCATCCATTGTAGCTTTTTAAGGATCTTTGCTACTCCACATAATTCCAGCTTGGACTGGGAGTACCTAGACTCCACTTTGGTAAAAGTCTTTGACTCGTAAAGGACAGGTCTATCATTACCTTCTTTGTCCTCCTGCATCAAAACTGCGCCCACCGCGGACACACTAGAATCAACCGCTAGAGTAATTTTTCCAGCGCCTGGTCCATACTCCAATTTCTTCAAAAGAATATCTTTTCTTACAATCCTCTTTAATAACTCGAATGACTCCTCACATTCCTGTGTCCAATTCCATACAACATCTTTTCTTGTTAAGCGCCGTAAAGGCAAAGACATCAAAGCAAAATCTTGAATAAACATTCTTACATATGTACAAATGCCTAAAAAACCTCTAACTTCCTTAGTATTTCTTGTCTTGGCCATGTAAGTACCTTATTCCTCTGTTTTTCAGCGATGATTCTCCCTTCCTTACATACCACATGTCCCACTATATCTAGCGCTGGAACACAACAGGCAAATTTAGACCCAGAAATCGTTAATCCTGCCTCCTCTATCCTAAATAGCACTCTTTCCAGGGTAATCACATATTCCCAAATAAACTTTCTAATATACGGATTTTCTTTTAACACTTCCCCTTCATAATAACTGGCTGGTCCTTTTATACCTCCATCATCAATGAAAATTCCCACATGTTCTGGGATTTCATCATGCAATATCCACATAATCTGTGCTTGATATACCGCCACAGAATTTTTTGCGCCTTGTGGTAACCTTGTCAACCTAAAGCGCCCCAGTGGTGTTTCAAACGTTGTCATGGGTCTGGACGATTTTTCCAACTCGCGCTCATTGTATCCTCCCATAATATCACCTAATCCGTAACATGCACGCCCCGCAAAAGATTCCACAAATTCTTCTGGCGTTGGTGGAATCCCTGCATCCTTTACCGTAACCTTGTTCATCTCCCTAAGATCATGAACAACCATTAATTTACCATTATGTTTGACCACACAAAACACTGGACTTGAATAACTTGACATAGACTGTTCATACAAGCCAGACTTTAAAATTCCCCTAATTAATTCCGTATACTCTTCTCTTATAGCCGCCAGTATTGGAAAAGCCTTCTTTTGCCACAGCGCATGAGGTATAACTGGAACAATATAAGGTTTACCATAAGAGTGTTTTAACAAACCTCTTTCCTTTTCTGAAAATGCAATAGCCTTTTCCCTAAGAACCATAACATGTAATAATAACTTCTTTTCTTCCTGCAATAACCAGCCCTCTGTTCCAAAATCTACCATCTGAAGCCTTTCCATTGTGATCTTACTGGTGAACGCAAAATCAGGCGGAAACTTTGTTAAAGGTGTATCATAAGGATTTCTAGATAGTGCCGGCCTCTGCAAAGGAGGATTCAAATCAGGCATCCCTATATTCACTGGTTTAACCTTAACAGCTACTGGATTATACTTAGAAGCAAAACCGTCCTTACTGCTTCCTTCATTAATTAAAACAAAACCCTTTCTAATATAACTACGGGTTACACCTAAATCCTGTTTTTGACTTTTCTTTTTAATATAAGTATAACAATATCCATAATTAAAGAAATTAAAAAGCTTAGGTATAATACATTCTACAGTAGTATCCCCAAGACACCTATGAAGTACTGCTTTACTTATCCATCCTTGTTGGACTGACTGGTCACTATCCGGGTTCTTCTCATCCTGGGAGATAGTAACACCTAAAATGCCAGTCCCTAATGAAAATGTTGACGCCTTCCTGGCGGTCTCCCTATCTCCTCATCTGAGACTTCCTCATAAAACTCTCTTTCTTTCTCTAACCGCGCAGCTTCAGAGTACTTAGCTTCCCAGCCACCATCCTTGGGCGCTACTAAGACTGCTATTACTGGAACACCGTCATAACCCATAATCCTGATACCTATAGTCTTATTTAAACAATAATCTATAGTCACCGAATAATCCATTAAAAATGGCGTGCCTAAAACTGGTTTAACTACACCCATTGGAACATAAAAATGTATATCTCTTGTTGCTCCCGCAACTCTAGTGCATACATACTCTGCTACACCTATAACAGGTAACCTACCTCCCCCAATTCCTGCAACAGTGCCTTCGCCGTCTTTTACAGGAAGACCTAATTCCACTGCGTCATCCACTGATACCACGTTGATTTGTGAACCCGTTATGGTAAGGTAAACTCTTACAGTCGCCTTGCTGTAAGCAGAATCCAGAGGAGATATGTGGATTTAGCTGAAAACCCCATCCTTCCAATAAAAATAACAAAATGGGAATTCTAAATCACTAAGCTAACCAATCTACTTGGATCTGATTGATAAAAATAATGAAACCCTAAAATATTTAACGCTTATTGAGATTTAAATAAAAGTGGCTGTTGAGAAAGAAATACTGATAACAACAATTAAGGTGTACCAGTGAAAGATCTGAAAAGATTGACTTTTATGTTTTTATAATAATTTGAATTTTTATGAGACAGCAATAATCAAGTCCCAGCAATGAAGACCTTTCTAAAGATACCCTGTATGAACTGTGATTTAAATTGTTGAGTAGTATTTCTAAAATGTTATATATAAAATATAAAGTTATAAGGTATTACAATTTTATTTAACTTGTTGAGTAATAAAAAAATGAGACCGTGGTGGTTAAAGATTAAGCTGTATGATGTTTCCCCCCTCTCAATTTCGAGTTTGAGAAGCGCTTAAGTATTCCTAGTCACGTGCCTAAGTTTCCCCCTCCAGAGCTCTTCCAGAGTCAATCCGGAGCCTGTACGGAGTCCGTACGGAGCCGGAACGGAGTCAAAGCGGAGTCTGTACGGAGTCCGTCTGGACTTCTGGACTCAATTAGAACCTTTAAAACTATAATAAAAAATCTAGAAATATTACACATAATGGAGCTATTTCACCTTTACATACCAAACTAATTTTCGTAGTCTGCGCAGCTCTAATTACCCCATGAAAATTCATCAAAATTAAGTAATTTTTGAAAACGTAAATATTTCTATAAAACTTTAAAATTCATTTAAAAATATAAGAAAAATAGTAAAAATTCTGGGAAAATTTCCCAAGGTTCTTGAGTGACTTGACTTGATACTTATAAATTTTTCAGACCGTAAAAATAAGTTTTCTCCATAAAATAAATTGTATTTGTGTAGGCATTTGCTCGTGACCAGTTTCTTCATATTTTAAACTCCAATAAATTAAATAAAACCCTTTTATAAAAAATAATAACGCCAATCTTGCACGCCGTAATAACTCCATTTACGTACTTAGGTGCCATACTAAACTTTAGGCTACCACATCCTCCCTCCAATCGAGAATGTCCCCATTCTTAAAACTTTTCATAAGTGGTCAAACACAATATTCATCTTTAACCTTCAACCACCATCTTCTTTAATCAACTATAAAATTCATCTTCATCAATATGTCTTCCAAAGAACTTGTCTCTCCATGTGAACTCTGCGCTCGATACCAGGTACCTTGTTTAATGTCCAAACCTAATCTTCCTGGCAGGACAGCTTGCGACTTATGCCGTGTGAAAAAAGTCAAATGTAACCGGCCAATAGTTCCTTCTAAAACAAACATATATTTAGGACCAACAGCTCTCCCTGATCCCTCAACTTCTAAAAAGTGATCCAAAATTCCTGTCTTCTTAAAACGAATAAGATCAAAAACAGCTTCAAAAGTTCAATCTTCATCAACGGATCCCGGCCTAATTTTGCCTTCACAAGATCCTAATCCTATAACGCCAGTACCATCAACTAACTTTTCTGAGACTATGTTTCCTGGCTCTAAATGTAAGACCCTATTTATCTTACTAAAAAAAACTTTTAATCAAAATTGACTAAACCTATGACTTAATAACATATTTGAACTTCTAGCTGTCGAAATAACCAACACTGATGATGTTGGTAGAGTGAAGACGGACTATATCAATCATTACCCAAATTTTCATCGCTATCTTTTTCTTGACTTTACTAATGAGTTGAGACAAAAAATGCTGGCCTATTTTCAAGAAACTCCAGCTAATAACTATGAAGACCTCATGAAAAGAAGAATTTTAATGCAAATCTTTGATAATGATGTTGAACAATTTCAAAGAAATTATCTATTCTAACAGTATAACTTGATAAAATTTTGTTTTTGCTTGGTCTTCTTAAACTTTCAACATAAATGATGTTTTCTTTCTTCTCTGGCTTGATATAACATAAAATAAAATAATATAAATCTTGTGATGATTCCACTACTGAGAGCAAGGTTTGAATCCCTTCAGACTCCCATATACCAGTCTTCCTTCTTGTCACAGCATTGAGAGAGTGGATCTTCCTATGAGCCAAATACTCCTGATTCCAACCTCATAGGGCCCCCCACTGAGCCGAATTCTATGATTCCAATCTCGCCATAAGGTCCTCCAAGCTTCACACCAAAAAAAATGGCCTAACTATGAGGCACTAAAAAAAATCATTCCCTAAAATCCAACTACCATCCTAACTTCTGATTCCTTCATCACAATTTTCAAACTTTGCTATACAGCAAACCCATAAAATACTTTTGCCAGGCTTCCAATAATAATATTAACTTTAGACCATGTTAAAGCGCCACAAATTTCACCTAATTAACCATTATGCTTTCATTAGAATCATCACCACCTAAAATTTTAACCTCCTAAAGCTTATCAGCACCCAATTCCAGAAATAATTGAATAACCAGTTTAGAGTCATAGTGGACAGTGATAAATTAAAAGATTGAATTGAGTTATCCAAACAAGATTGACATTCCAGTTTATATTCTTGGTGGACCAAACATATAATCGATTGCCAGTTTATGGTCTTGGTGGACCAAAGATTGTTTAGGTGCATAAATAACTTGATATATTCCTAAATAAGGCCTAGGCTTGACCAAAGATTGAATAAATTTGATAATCCAGTTTAATGTCATAGTGGACCAAACAATGAATGAACTACCAGTTTAAAGTCATGGTGGACCAAACATTTAATCGATAAGAAATCCAGTTTAAGGTCATGGTGGACCCAACAGCTTGATAACAGCCCAGTTTAAGGTCTTGGTGGACCTAACAACTTCTCTATCCTTGAACCCAGATTTTGCCACCAACTTTCTTCATCCTAGTTTCAAGTTTTCTTCTTCAAAAAATATCTCCTAACAAAATGAAACCTTCTGACTTCATTGCTTCAGCTGATCAATCTTGCATATACTGTGCCTTCACCCATAGGGAATGTATCTTCTCTTTTAACTGGCAAAAGCACACTTATAACAGGGCCTGTTTATCCTGCTATGAGAAGAAAAGAAAATGTTCTGGCTTGAACTGTGGTTCTTTCCCCATCACTGCTACTAGCTTTGCCGCCTTCTGCAAACCTCTTCCTTCTTCTTCACCTTCTACTCCACCCCCTATTCCATCAACCTCAAAAGATCCCATCCCTTTTTCTCCATCAGCCTATTTAAATTTTTCTCCATCACCTAATCCTCTGGGTCCTTCTCTCCAATATAGACTTGCTGCTAGTCCCCCAAGAACTCTTGCTGCTCCCAGGGCCATGCTTCAACCTTCTAACAATTCTTCTCCTCCTTCCAACATCTTGAAGCACAAAAGGTCCTATAATAGCCAGCAGTCTTCATCTTCTCTTGTTTCATCCAAAAGGCCCAGAACATCTACTTCAAACACCAAATCCAACACCAGTCCTCCTCATCTATCAAAAATAAAAAATCCTTTTCTAAACATAAAAAATCCCACTCCATTACCAAGTAAGCCATTTATCTATGATCATGATAGTGTTGACACAGGTTAGTTGTCTCCTTTTATTTTCTTAATCTTCAGGTTTTTATTTGCTGATATTTTAATTTGATAAGCGTCCATCGGTTCTCCAATTTCATATTCAGCTTATGAGCTACCAGAACCTAATCCAAGCTTCCCTAGAGTTCCAATTCACCTAGTGTCTGAAAAGCTTTTTGCTAATTTTAATAACCTTATCGCTTATTTCCAACGATACCCGCCCTCTGATAGATCAGAATCTTGGATGGGAGAGCAACTGTTAAGAGACCTTTTCAAAATAGCCAACTGGCTTCAACACTATCGTGACCGTGAAATAAGATTCGAATCCCAGGAAATCAATCAAGGTCCTTCTAAATTTTCTAATTTCGATTCTTCAAAAGATAACAACCCTTGATGGTGTTCTTCCTGGTATGTAGCTTTCTTGAATAATGTTGGAAAAATAAAATATAAACATCTAAACTACCTAAAACTAAAATACCTTTTATTTTTATTTTTATTTTTATTTTTATTTATTTATTTTTATTTTTATTTTATTTTTATTTATTTTATTTTATTTATTTTTATTTTATTTTATTTTATTTTATTTTATATTTTTTTTTATTCTTTATTTTTATTTATTTATTTTAGTTATTTTATTATTATTATTATTATTTTTTTTTTTTACCATTTAAAATAAAAGATTTTTTTTTTTTAATTTTAATTTTTTTTAAAAAAGATAGTTTTGAAATAAAAGTTAAAATTTAATTTTTAAAGAAAGATAAATGAATGTGAAAAGAAAAATAAAAAAAGTAATAAAAAAAATTTTTTTTAAAATAAAATTTTAAAAGATGCCCCCCGGCCATTAGATGAGCCGTACCCTTGACATCATACCCACATCCAAGTGCAACTTGATGTGGTTACACAATTCTGAGAAATTGAAAAGAAAAGAAAATAAATGAAAGTTTTTAGAAGATAATTTTTATAATGATGATCACTGGGTGGGCTCCCTCCAATTTATAAAAATGATTAGAGACCACCAGTGAGCATCACCTTTACATTAATTCATAATATATATTAAAGAAAAGAAATCACAATCTAACATAAAAAAAATCAAAAACAATATAAAAAAAATCTTGAATCCGGCGTTGAGAGCGGTGTCTCTTGATTCGTTCCAGTTTATAGTCTTAGTGGACTTCCTATAATTAAAAGACAAAGCCAGGATTCAACTAGAAACAGGGAAAATTTTGGAAACAAACATTATGGGGTAATTGTGTATAGAGCAGCCAGCCCATCAATTACCCCCACACTTGCCAATATTTAATTAAGAAGGTTCCCCTGTGAACACTTCTTCCAATAAATTTTAAAATTTTCCCAACACTATCTTCACCCATATTTTAAGAATTTTAAATTTTGAAAATTTTCAATGAAGGTTTTCTCGCATTTCGTTATGTTTCATCACAGTTTCGTCCCCCATATGCAGTGTAACGATAGTAAAGTATTTTTGATAAAAATAAGAAGATAGTTTATACTCATTGCGGAGGAATCCATAAAATTTCGTAGATATCATAGTTTATCCTTGTTGCTGAGGTATAAATTTAATAAAAGTCATTTAAATTGTAGTTTATCCTCATTTCGGAGTTAGACTTCGGCACTCCTGGTGCCTCTAGGATAGAACCGTTTCACTTGATCGGCTGCTACCCTCTTCTTTAATACTACTCCATCCAACTCTTCTAGCACATATGAACTGCCGGAAACTTGCTCCTTGATTTTATACGGTCCATTCCACCTCTCTGCAAACATTTTTCCCCATTGACTTTCCAAACTCCTATTATACACCAGGACCATATCTCCTGGGTTCAAAGGTTTCCTTAATCGATGTGCCAACCGCTCATCCCAATATCTAACTGATTGATTTCGGATCTTCATCATCCGCGAATATGCCTTTTCTAAATATTCTTCTTTCTTTTCTAGCTGCATCATTCTTGCACACAATAATTCTTAAGTAGTTTTTACCGTGTCCCAGTCAACTCCAAGATATGATTCAGCTTCTAAATCAACCGGTAAAACTGCTTTCTGTCCAAAAACAAGTTCATAAGGTGAAAATCCGGTGGTCCTTTTGGCAGTGATTCGATCAGCAAATAAAACTAAAGGTAAATAGTGCCTCCACTTTTTGGCACTTGTCCCACACATTTTAACTAAAGCATCCTTGATAACTTGATGCCCTCTTTCCACCATGCCTTCAGCTTCAGGATAATATGGGGTTGCTACCCTAACCTTTGATCCAACTTTCAATACGGCCTCTTTAAACTCTGTCCCAAATTCAGGACCTCCATCTACCGTTACCAACTTCATCACCCCATACCTATATACCCAATTATTCAAAAAAAATTCTGCCACATTTTTGGCAGTTAAATTAATAAGAGGCGCTGCCTCTACCCAACCAGATAAATCATCTCTGGCCACAATTAAATATTTATACCGTCCCTCTTTTATATGAACGGCATCTAAACTAACTCTTCCAAAGAGCGTATATTCACCGGTCGCGCGTCCAGGTTCTTTTGGCCTTAAATAACTTCGTCTTTGACATTCTTGGCATGACTGAACCCACTGTTTAACAGCCATCTTCATGCCAGGCCACCAAAATCGATCAGAAATTCTTCTAAACGTTTCTCCAACGCCTCTATGCCCGAGATCTTCATGCAGTGATTTCAAAACTAATTCTTGCCCCTTCTGTTGAGTTATAACTACTTGAGGATTTGGATACCTCCTCCTCATTAAACGTCGACCAGATAGGTAAAACGTAGATTACTTCCTCTTGATAGCCACCCATTCATCGTCTTCACACTCTTCTGGCCTCTCTAAAGTCAACAAATATTTGACTAACAAAAAATAAAAACCAGTCTGACCCCAGACTTCATCTTGAAAATCGATTAATATAACATCAATAGGGACTTCTCTATCACCAATATCACCTGCACATGAATGAGCCAATAATCATTGACCCCTAAATAAATCTTTAATAAAGCTATGTCAACGTTTTTCTTCTGAACCTTTGGATCCTTTGAAAACCGTATTTTAAAATACCTCTTTCTCTTTATCCACCCTATTATTTAAATTCTCTAATTCTCCAACATATACACCATTCTTTAATTTACTACTATCCCACACTACCAATCCATCTTCCTCTACATACACCACATCTTCTTCTACCTCCTTTCTACCGAATTTATCTACACCTTTTCCAACACCTTTATTAACATAAAAACTATTTTCCAGTTTATCCTCTTGGTGGAGGTCATCAACACCATAATCTAAACACAATAGTCCTGCCAGTTTAACCTCATGGGGGAGGTATGGAAAGTCTTCAGCTCCTTTAGTGCTGGCTTTGATAATAGGTATATCTTCATCGAACTCTTCTGAGTCTGAATCTTCTTCAGTGGGTGGTCTCCTTGATAAACCATCTGGAATAGTAAAAGTTTTGCCAGGCTTATAAACTAAATCAAACAAAAAATGTTGAATAAAAGCTACCCATCTCGTCATGGGTGCGTTCGGTAAACTTGGGGAATTAATCATCTGGATTAACGATTTTGCATCCACTTTCAACTCAAAATGTTGCCCCCACAAAATATGCTGAAGTTTCTTCAATATTTTTGCCACACCACATAATTCCAATTTTGGTTGAGAATATCTTGATTCGACGTCAGTAAATACTACAGATTCATACCTAACTGGCCTGATGTAACCAGCTTTATCCATCTGAGACAGAACCGCCCCAGCTGCAACCTGACTTGAATCAACTGCTAAATAAATTCTACCAGCATCTTTTCCATAATCCAACTTGTGCAGGACTAAATCCTTCCCCACAACCTCCTTCAACTTCACAAACGCCTTCTCACACTCTTCATCCCACTCCCAGTCTGCATCCTTTCTTGTTAACTGTCTCAATGGAGCTGCCAATGAAGAAAAGTCCTTGATAAACATTCTAAAATTTACACAAACGCCTAAAAACTCTCTAACTTCGGTCGTATTCTTGGGTCTTGGCCAGGACTGAATTTTGTTAACTTTCTTCTTGGACATAATCCTACCCTCTCTACATACCACATGGCCTAATATTTCTAAGGCTGGAACACAACATGAAAATTTTGAGCCTGAAATAGTTAAGCCAGCCTCTTCAATTCGAAACAAGATTCTTTCTAAAGTAATTGCAAACTCCCAAATGAATTTGCGTATCCCGGGATTCTCTTCCAAGACCTGGTTATCATAGTCGGTTGTTGGTCCCTTAATTCCTCCATCATCTATAAAGATTCCAGCATATTGTGGAATTTCATCTTGAAGGATCCAAGCCATCTGAGCTTGACAAACTGCAACCGAATTTGTTGCTCCTTGAGGTAATCTTGTTAACTGTAAACGTCCTAGTGGTGTATCGAATGTAGTGAGAGGCCTTGAGTCCGGATGTAACTCTCTCTCATCATAACCACCCATAATATCTCCCAATCCATAACACACTCTCCCTGCAAATGCTTCAACAAACTCCTCAGCACTAGGCGGTATCCCAGCATCCTTTATTGTAACCCTATTTAATTCCCTAAGATCATGAACAACTCTAAGCTTGCCATTCTGTTTCTTGATACAAAATACCGGACTAGAATAGCTTGACGTTGATTGCTCATACCACAGGAATCTTGTAAGGCTCCCCATAGGAATGCTTCAACACACCCCTCTCCTCTTCTACAAAAGCAATGGCCTTCTCTCGCTTGACCATCACATCCAACAACAACTTCTTCTCTTCTCCAGACAACCAACCATCAGGTCCAAAATTAACAACACCCAGTCTCTCAAAAGTGATTCTTGACGTCTCAGAAAATTCAGGCGGATTCTTTACCAAGGGACTTTCATAAGGATCTCTTGATAAACTTGGTCTTCTCAAGGGTGGATTTAATTCAGCAGGTAGCGGTTCATTAATAGGTCGAACTTTATTTGCTACCTTCTTATATTTGGCTGCTTCCACATCTAAATAAGCTTGAGGTAAAACATTTACTTTTGATTCGCCATTAAAAATTTCATCAAATAAATCTTCTTCATCGTCAGAATTGGAATAAGAAAAATTAGAAAAATATTTTATTTCATTTTTAAATTTTACCCTTTTCTCCTATCCCTCATCTAATTTATAAACAGATTTTCCAACAACTTTGCTTCCCTTGACCAACATTAAATCACCTGTAAAGAAAGTCGGAAGTTTAACCTCTTGCTGGAGGACCGGAATTGAATTTTCACAAAAATTATTTTTTTGAGTTTTAATTACACTGAGATTTTTAATCCGATTTAGATAAGATTTTCGCAGTTTACCCTCTTTCTGGAGGTCCAAAATAGAAGGAGATAATTGCAGTTTAACCTCTTGCTGGAGGTCCGGAATAACATTTTCACAAAAATTATTTTTTTGTGTTTTAATTATACTAAGATTTTTAATCGTATTTTGATGTGATATTTGCAGTTTACCCTCTTGCTGGAGATCCGAAATAGAAGGAGATAATTGCAGTTTAACCTCTTGCTGGAGGTCATAAAACATACCCTTCCAATTTTTATCCAACCTAATTTGGCCCATTTTGCCTTTTTTACCATTTTTAAATTTAATAGAAAAACAGGGTAAATCCAATAAACATATAGTAAAGTCCAAAACGTATTTGCACTCCAAAGTAATATTAACAGAAAATAATTGAGAATCCACTTGAATTATCTCCAAGTGAGCTGACCTATTGCAATCCGGGATCTCATCCTGAGGAGAGATTACAACATTAGAATGATCAGCCCCTGCTACCCCAAAAAATGAGGGCATCCATCCCTTTCCAACAAACATAATTCACCAGAACCCGTCCGTTTTTTATGCCGCTTCTTGGTGCAAACACAACACTGGCACAGAGTAGTAATCCCTGGCCGTGTTTCCCAACCTTCATCTCCAGGAGGCGCTAACCGCATATGTAACCTCCGCATATCTTCACCAGTGATCTCCAAACTAATCCCCATGCCAGCTTGATACCCTATCCTGGCCTCAAAATCCATCAAAAAAGGACCACCAAGAACAGTTTTGACTGCTCCTCTGGCCACATAAAAGTGAAACTTTACAACAGATCCACCAATTCCTAACCTGACATGCTCAGCTGTACCCATCAGCTCTGTTGCATGCCCTCCGATGCCTCTGAGGCTTCCCCCAGTTCCACTTTTAATTGGCAAGCCTATACTCGTCGCTTGCTCCAATGAAATTAAATTAATTTGAGACCCTGAATCGACCAAGGCCTTTACTTCTTTACCATTTAGAGTTACCACCAGGTAACCCAGGGGAGCGGAAAAATGTGTATCTACATCTTCACCAAACTTTTCAGCATTTTCACAAATATATTCAACCTCTCCAGTGGAAACCCGACGCCTCGTCAAATGCTTCTTTTGCTTTTCAGAAAGCGCCGGACTAATTGTAAATAACTCCCCTAAAGATAAGGGAATCTGCAGTTGATTCACCCTATTCAAAACTGCGTCCATCGCATTAGCTTGACCAGAAACTACTGGCCGCTCATACTGGACCTTTGATTTAACAACCTTGGCCCTGGGTACCTCTTGAGGTCCAACCGAGCCATCTTCACCCCCCATTATAACATCTTCACTTTCTATAACCCTAACTCCGTCACCAGCTTCTTGCACTAATCCTGATCCATCGCTAGTCCTTCTTACACCCTCCATTGGGATGGGACCGCTAAAACTTGGTCTGGGTAGAGACGCCAACGGTACGTCCTCCTCAGAATCCGAATCATCATCTGGCATAGGCTCACCATTTAAATCAAACTTGCCATAACTAGGGGCCCCCATATCAGCAATCCCCTTCTGCATTTTATATAATTTGTCCTTAGAGTAAGGGTTCAATTTGTTGGCGGCAGTTTGAGCACTAGAATTCTTGTCCTTAGAGTAAGGGTTCACTTTGTTATTGGCCTTGCCAGGATTAGCCCTCAATTGGCTCTGAATGCTACTTTTCGCCTTAGTAGCAGCTGCTCTTCTAGCAGCATTAACATCGTATTCGCCAGCCATACAGCTACCCTCCACCTGAGCAACCATCGCCAGCTCTAAACCACCAAAAGAAGTAGAAAATGTGGCTTTACTGACCTCTTTCTCCTTGCCCTTGTCAGCTTTACCACCATTACCATTACCATTTTTTCCACTCTTGGCATTAACATCTTCATCTGTCACCTCTTCAAATCTGGCTCTCCTTTCAGCCGTTAAACTTCTTCTGACCAAATCAGAAGGAGACTGTCCATCACTGGGCTTGATGAACGAACCATCAGGAAATTTATAAACTTTACCATCAAATAAAACTCGCCCAGCATCCATATCCTTATCAAGAGCAAAACAAACTGTTGCTCTGTGCCCCCTCCTATTACAATAGGAGCACACCTTTGGCTCATCGTAGACACCTCTATATCCATTACTACCACCATTCCCACCAATTCTCCCATTGCCTGGGAAGCGGTTACTGTTGTTATTGCCATTATAATTTCGACGTTCATAACCTCTGGACTGATAAGAAGTCGGCGTCGACGAAGAAGCGATTGGGGCCTTGTTGGCCTTCTGGGTTTCTTGAACAAATATTTTTAATTGTTTAGTTAAATCGGCCAGGTGATCGACCATCTTATTATTTACATTACCCTCAACTTTAGCAGCAGGTAATCCCATTTGAGCCTTCTTGGCCTCCTGGGCTTTGACCATAATATCGTTGTTTTCGGCCAAAACTTCGCTAACCTTGCTAACATATTGAGTGCATGACTCTTGATATTTGTCCAACGCCAATAACTTTAGATGGGCTTGAATGTTGTCCTTGATAACCTCCAGAGCCGGCAGTTTCTGCTCACCATTAGGCAGTTCCTTCATCAAATCTTTTCTTGAAAGATCCTTCAAGACGTCCATACGAATATCCCTGCTACATGCTGTCCAAAACAAATCTTTTGCTTGGTTCTCATGCACTAACTCGTCCACCAGTATGAGATATTCCACCACTTCATCAAACTGAACACAGAGCTTTTTGAAGTCAGCCATAGAAGAAACACCACCTTTTTCTTGCCAGTCTCCAACAATTTTATTGAGGTCCATCATAGTAAACCTAACACCCCATCTATCAACCATAGCTTTAGAAAGCTTAACCCAATCCTTGTCCTTGAATGCCTGCATAGCAATAACCTCTTTTTCCACCTCCCTATCAGCAATAAAAAACCTAACTTGCTTCACCATATCCACATGGGAAGCACCATCAACAGCAGCAGCAGCTTCATACCTGCTAATGAACCATTTAACCTCCTCCCCATCAAACTTTGGGCCATCCCAAGAAACAATTCCAACTGAGGGAGTAAGAGGGTTAGAAGATCCAGAAGCAACAGCAGAAGAAGACATCCCAATAAGTAATGAAAAGCGTTAACAATCGATAAAATAACAAGCCTCTTCCAGGCCAATAACAAAAATCCAATTAGAGTTCCAGAAAATATGCCTCTTGCAGGCTAATAACGTTCTTGATCCAAGTAAGTCTTTAAAGAAAGCTAGAGAATTTGAAACCCCACGTTGGGCGCCAACTATGGAAAGGTAAACTCTTACAGTCGCCTTGCTGTAAGCAGAATCCGGAGGAGATATGTGGATTTAGCTGAAAACCCCGTCCTTCCAATAAAAATAACAAAATGGGAATTCTAAATCACTAAGCTAACCAATCTACTTGGATCTGATTGATAAAAATAATGAAACTCTAAAATATTTAACACTTATTGAGATTTAAATAAATATGGCTGTTGAGAAAGAAATACTGATAACAACAATTAAGGTGTACAAGTGAAAGATCTGAAAAGATTGACTTTTATGTTTTTATAATAATTTGAATTTTTATGAGACATCAATAATCAAGTCCCAGTGATGAAGACCTTTCTAAAGATACCCTGTATGAAGTGTGATTTAAATTGTTGAGTAGTATTTCTAAAATGTTATATATAAAATATAAAGTTATAAGGTATTACAATTTTATTTAACTTGTTGAGTAATAAAAAAATGAGACCGTGGTGGTTAAAGATTAAGCTGTATGATGTGTCCCCCCTCTCAATTTCGAGTTTGAGAAGCGCTTAAGTATTCCTAGTCACGTGCCTAAGTTTTCCCCTCCAGAGCTCTTCCAGAGTCAATCCGGAGCCTGTACGGAGTCCGTACGGAGCCGGAACGGAGTCAAAGCGGAGTCCGTACGGAGTCCGTCTGGACTTCTGGACTCAATTAGAACCTTTAAAACTATAATAAAAAATCTAGAAAAATTACAAATAATAGAGCTACGTTACCTTTACATTCCAAACTAATTTTCGTAGTCTGCGCAGCTCTAATTACCCCATGAAAATTTATCAAAATTAAGTAATTTTTGAAAACGTAAATATTTCTATAAAACTTTAAAATTCATTTAAAATTATAAGAAAAATAGTAAAAATTCTGGGAAAATTTCCCAAGGTTCTTGAGTGACTTGAATTGATACTTATAAATTTTTCAGACCGTAAAAATAAGTTTTCTCCATAAAATAAATTGTATTTTTGTAGGCATTCGCTCGTGACCAATTTCTTCATATTTTAAACTCCAATAAATTAAATAAAACCCTTTTATAAAAAATAATAACACCAATCTTGCACGCCGTAATAACTCCATTTACGTACTTAGGTGCCATACTAAACTTTAGGCTACCACACCGTATCCACTAACGCTTTAATTTGCTTACCATTTACCGTAATAGTTATGTAATGTGGCTCCCTAGGTAATCCAACAACTGGCTGAAATGAGTGTTCCGCCACATTGAACTCAGCGCAATTAGCAATCCTTTGCTTTCTGCACTTATCCACGATTCCATTTGCTACGTCTGGCGCTACTGCAGTCAGCATCCCCAATGGAACAGAAACTGTAGTCTTCAAACATTCTGCAACTAAATCCTCGGCAGCTTTGGGAAAATCAGAATGAACCGGGCGCTGCCTTCTCCATTTAGGCTGAGTTGCCTTGGCACCAGTTTTCACTCTTCCGGTTGGGTTCTTTGGAGTATTATGCTTTGCTCCTGGAATTCCTTCAGCAGGTACCGCTCTTTGCTGTACTACCACTGGTTCCTCCAACATTGCCGTCTGTTCTATTTCCTGGTGATCCACGCCGTAACCTCCAGAGTCCATACCATCCATTTCAACATCCTCGATAGGTGCAGGTGTATTTTCTCTAGTATTATACCCTACTTCCTCCATATCCTCTGGATTTGCATACCTAGCGCCAGCCTTTCTTGGCCTATTAATTGTAGGTGGGGCCATTTTCTTATGCTTCGCCGCGAACATCTTCAGTTGTGCTTCGGTAAGTGGCGCTGCAACCGCTCCTTCTTTTACTTTAAAATCTAACACCGCGCAAGTAACTGCAAAATTAACCGACTTCGCATCCTTGCTTTTCTCCTTATTTTTCGGCTCTTTGCCCTTGCTTGACCTGCTTTCCATAGAATTTTTATTAATATGATCAATGACCATGGCTCACATTCCTCAATCTTTGTCTTTAATCAACCTGGTACCGTCTTCCAACATAAGCGTAGTCCCATCCTTGTAAACTACCTTTTCCTCTTTATCCTTTTGAAGCACATTACACCTAATCCTTGTATGCCCTTCTTTATTACAATAATAGCACACCATAGCAGAAAAACGCAAAGTTTGAGGAGAACTCTTGGGGCTAAACAATTCTTTTGCTTTTGCCGCTTCAACTATCTTCTTTTCCAACTCGTCAATTCTTGCCATGACTGAATCTGGATCTTTAGAGAGAATTTTATCTTTAGGAGACGAGATCTGAGAAGGCGATCGTACGCCTGGCGCATCTTCCCCCATATCCTCATTATCCAGAGCCACCCTAGCTGCACGTCACTCAACTTGACGCAACTTCATTTCAGCTTCAACTGCCATTTCTACTTCCTCTAATCCAAGGTACTTATCATTTCAGTCCCTCTTTTTAAGCAACTTTCCTTCGTTATCTAAGCGCCTTTTTGCCCAGTCTTCAACTTCTGGCGCTAACACTTTGCAAAACCAAGGTAACGACACATTAAAATCACTAAAATCTTTGTTACTAACTAAATATTCTACTATCCGATCGAAGTCTTCCCTAAAACTTTTAAATTCCTTTGGGTCTCCAACACCTCCTCTAGCCTTGACCCTATTTACCAAAATATCCAGGTCCTTCATTGTATATCTAGTTTCCTCGGTAACCTTTGGCCATCTCTTGAGCATTTTTCTTTTAGCGCTGACCAATTTGGCTCTTCATTCCCTTTTAAATCCTCTAAATTGTCTTTGCACTCATCAGATACAAAGAATAGTACTTGTCGTACCATATCATATTCAGTTGCTCCATTTACTTCTGCTGCTTGTTCAAACCTGTGTAAAAACTTTTTGGCATTAATTCCCGCAAAGCGCAAGCTTTCGTCTTTACACCTAATAATCGTGGTTACCGTTTTTGGAAACGATGTCAAAGAATTGGGCGATTTAACCCTCTCTTGACATCCCCTAGATGTAGTCGCAGTACGATCCATTCCCGAAATATCAAATCCAAGCAAAGATCACAAAGGAAAAAACACACTCTTGGTTAATTAAACCTATCTGTTTTCACAATACAGCCCTATTCTATCCTCTGATAATGGCTATTGATCCACTTGTTGTAGATCCTACAACTCTACTGCTGAAGCGCCCGCTTGATTACGTCCTCTTGAAGAAACCCTAAAAAAAAAAAACAATCTAATCAAAAAACACTAGTTACAATTATGCCACTGTTGGGAAACCAATTGTAGACAGTTCTAAAGTTCTAAGCAGTAGACACAATGCAAGATTGGTTGGTTCTCCTTTTTAATTTATAAAAAGAAGCGCCTGCCACTCTTATTTTTTTAAAGACAGTGTAATAATGTGTAACACTAATATTTGACTAGAAAGTTTATAAGTTGAGATGAGTTAAAGATAAGGAAACAAGCACTACTATCCAGATATTTCTATTCTTAACAAGCGCTATTATCCACAGCTACTCCCTCTTGAAGCGCTCTCTTTGAATTTGCCTTATTCTAGTAATAAAATATCTCTAATAATAGTTAATCCCACTGAATCTATATATTCTCTCTATGTTGTGCTCTTTCACTATACTATATGAAATACACACACAGACGCACAAACTCTAAAGACTCAGAAAATACCTTTTAATACTCTTCCAACAATTAATCACAAATGATCTAATATCTTATACTGGGTACTATGACTATAGCTACACGTATATCTCTATATTGATTTTTTATGATCTGCTTTTTAAAATGACAACTAATTCGATTTTTCTTATTTTATTTACTAAATAGATAGATTAACCAGTTCTCCCCTTTGTCCCTACCTAATAGTCCTCCTTTTATAATTTTCCAGCGCTCAAGACACAGTTCCCTAATGGATCTCCAGCGCTGACTCTAGCGCCACATTAGTAAAACAATAACTAATTTATTAGTATGCTACTTACACTGCTTGCAACAACTACAGCGCCTAAATCAGACCCTATAATTACTAACACTAGTATTAACTTGTTTCACTGATTCTCCACATATGCGCTTTTTAACTATACCTTATTTTGTTTCAGCGCTAGTTCCAGGTTTGACTTATCCTCACGCTACGTCTAGTTGCTTTAACTCTCGGGTAGTTTTAAGATTGAGTCCCCACTCTCTTTGCTTTATTAATAGGTTCGTAGTTCTGACAGCTTGCTTTACTAGTTAGAGTCTTTATTACTTGTCTCGGTAAGTTTCCAAACTGGCCGCGGTACAGCATACCATGCACTTGAGTCATCCTTAATCCATGACTTTCTTCTTAATGCGTAACAATTACCTTTTGGAAATCCCAAATCCATTTTGTTTAGCGCTTTATGGTCCTAAATCAATAACAAACAATTCCCCATTGTGCGGCACATTTCGCTACAAAATCCAAGCGCACAGACCCTCAATCTTTTTCCTCGCTTCCATTTCTTTGTTCCTTGAAACACGCAAATACATATTATATTTTAACATTTCCTGCTGCACTAGCTCCCCTTTGTTCTTCATGGACTACGCGCAATTATTGGTCTAAAATCACGCTTCCTGCGAGGCGCGTACCACAACATATCTTCTTTAATCTTTTGATGATTTACTCAAATAATAAGAGGTGATTAAAAATACTAGTATAATTTATATCTTAGAATTTTGTGGATGTAATTACTAATGTTATAAAATATTGTAATAAGAGATTTAATTTATATATTGTAAGTTTGATAAATTAGTAAGGAATGAGTGAAAATTACAAAAGGAGAGGGCCTTTTAGAGGCAAAGATGTGATAAATAAAGACATGGAGTTAACACCACCTGATACAAGGGTGTGAGAAAAATAAACTAACTTATGAGTTAATGTGAAATAAAAAATGTATACTAAATAGTGCATAAATAAAGGTATCATTTTATTTGAAATAAAACATAGAATCCCTATGTCCGTCACATTTAGTACAAAATATTTGATTTGAAATGGTGATTCAACATCTAAATAAAGAAATTTGAAAAGTTTCTTCTTTTTAAATTTTTCATATTTTTATTACTATTTTTATTCCTTCACATCTGTATTATTGAGCATGGTTTTAGGGAGTAAAAATGTGTGTGACAATTACTTATTTTTATTAATTAGTTACATTTCTTATTGTACTTAGCTAGTTAGTTGTAAGTAATAAATAATTAGGTATTAAATAATCAATTATTAATAAGGATTTAAAGGCGTGGCTTCATCTCAGTAAGATAATTAATTATTTAACTGAGTAAGAATAGTAGCCTGGCTGACACTTCCTTACTCTAAAAAAACAATAAAAAATGATATGATTTTTTCTTTTTATACTTTTTTAGTAGAATAGGGAGGTTAGATATCTCTTTCCAAGGTATCCAAAAATCATATTAAGATGATTTATTCTTGAATCTCAATAATTAATCTGTAGCTTTTCCAGCGGTGACTATTCTGTCATTTAGAATCTTATCAATTTCTGCTGTTTCAGTGATTTCATCAGGAGTTTTCTTTGGTCTTTCCCTCCTTTTTGGAAATAAATCACTATTGGATGTGTAAGGTTTCAAAAGAGATATTGGAAAAACAGGATGTTTTCTGTCATATGTAGAATACAAAATAACTTTGACTGCATTATCACCAACCATTCTTCTGTCAACAAATGGACCAACAAATGGGTCTTTCAATTTTTTATTACCTTGTAAATTGAAGTGGACTGTAGAAATCAACACTTCATCACCCTTTTTAAAAGTGTATTTATTATGGGATTTGTCACATTTCATCTTCTTATATTCAAATGATTTTTAAATAAATTTTTGAGAATGACTTCTGAAAAGTTGTTGCATTTAAAAAAAAGATTTTAAAATAGGATTTAAATCAAATTTAGGTAATTTATTATTAGGAATTTGGGCAGGAGTATTTGGAACATATCCAAGCCAGAGCTCAAAAGGCTTTCTTTGAGTAACAGAATGAACAGTGCTATTATAAGCAAATTCAAACCCAGGCAGTAAGGTAACCCAATCATGAGTGAATCTGTCATTGTCTTTATACTCAAGGCCAAAGGCATAATACCTTCTTATCATGTCCTCTATGGTCTGAATCATTCTTTCAGCCAATCCATCAGTCTGAGGGTAATGGGCAGTAGATAGTTTCAGATCACAACCACAAACATCCATCAGAGACATCCATAATTCAGAAGTAAATTTAGGGTCTCTGTCAGAGATTATGGCTTTAGGAAAACCAGCAGTATTAAACATATGAGACCACCATAAGAAAGCTCATTCCTTAGTGGAAAAATCATTGTGAGTAGGGATAAATTTACACATTTTGGTGAATCAGTCCACAATAACACAACAAGTGTTAAAACTGTCTTTTCTAGCAATAGGTAATCCTGTTACAAAATCCGCGTTTATTATCTGCCATGGTGCATCAGGAGTTTCAATATGTTTCATTAATCCAGCTCTCTTACCAGTCAAAATTTTTAATTTTTGGCCAGAATCATAAGATTCAACATATCATTTTGTGTCTTCAGACATATTAACCCACCAAGCAGTGTTTTTAATTCTGATCATTGTTTTTTCAAGATCAAAATTTCCAGCTTATATGACATCAGGACAAATTTTCAAGATGACTTCTTTTATAGAAGGAGGAATAACAATGAAATTACTCAAATTTTTTCTATAATATAGATATCCTTCATCAATTGAAAATTTAACTTTCTCCAAAGCCTTCTGGTACTTTTTTTGAAGAGTTTTAATTAATGCTTTTATTGAAGCATTCTTTGGATCATTTAATATGGTGCATAACTTTTTTAAGTCATTTTCCATATCGTATGAATCCAGAATAAGCTGTAATAACTCTTCCTCCATATCAACCACGTATATCCCATGAATATGAATAATTTTATCCTCAGTATCATAAGCAGGATTAGAGTCATCATTTGGTAAAGGTAACCTTGATAACATATCCACATTTTAGTGAACAATACTAGCCCTATGAATAATTGTCATTCTACCTCTGTATTCCTGAACAGCTAACTGCCATCTAAACATATGTCTGTTAGGTGTTTTCAAGTTTAAAAGGGATTTAACTGCACTGCAGTCTGTGACAAGTGCAAATTTCTGGTCATCATGTTAATAATGTAGCTTTTCTAGAGCCCACACTATGGCTAAACATTCAAGCTGAGTGGCACCATATTTAAATTCACTATTTTTCAAGGTTCATGAAATTTTACAAATTACTACTTCTGATACTTTATCATTAATCACTTGTTTTTGATGGAGGGCAGCAACAAGACCAATAAAACTGGAATCAGTGCACAAAACAAATAGTTGATGAAAGTCAGGTAAAGCAAGAATTTGTGCTGACATCAAAAAGTTTTTCATAGTGTCAAAAGCTCTCTGTCTTTCACTATTCCAGACAAAATCAAAATCCTTTCTAGTCAGTTGGGTAAGGGGTAAAGCAATGACTTATTAATTTTTAATATACTGTCTATAGTATCCACACATTCCCAAAAAACTCTGGAGCTCTCTAACTTTGGTAGGAGACTTCACCTGCTGTATGGCTGCCATTTTATTTTGGTCAACACATATCTGAAACCCTGAAACAACATGACCCAGTACTTTTAAGGAATGAAAACAAAATTTGCATTTCTTCAAAGCAAGTCTCATATTTATTCCAACCATTTAGTGGAACACTTTACACAGGTGGTTCAGATGCTCCTCAAATGTTTTTGAGAATATAATGATATCATCAATATAAACCATCAGCCATCCTTCAATTATCTCTTGATGGAATGTGTTATGCATAACTTTTTGAAAAACTGAAGGGGCATTTTTAGGGCCAAATGGCATCCTAACATACTTATAAATACACATATTAGTAGAAATCATCATAAAAATCTGGGAATTCTTCTCAACAGGTACCTGGTGATATCTCTTGTTACCATCCAAGCAGCTTATATATTTAGCACCTTGTAAGGTGGCAGTTATAGAGCTAATTCTAGGTAAAGATAGATATCATCAACAGTATAAGTATTTAATGCTCTATAATCACCACATAACCTGACTTTATCTTTCTCATAAGAAATTAGGACAGGTGAGATAACACAATATTTAGATGTCTCAACTACCTGTTCAATAATATTCATTTAAAAAAGGGTAGAGATATTATCCTCAATATCTTTTCTCTTTGTGGGAGAAGCAGGGTAAGGCTTCTTCTTCAAAATAGGTGGTATGTCAGTTAATGGAAAAGATAATGATAGTTTCATTTATTCCTTAACTAATTCATGTGACCCATGAGAAAAGGCCATAGAAAAAGATTTTATCAATTTAATGATGGAATCTTTATTCTCACCAGAAAGTTGTTCTCCAAAAGAAGCATTGTCAATTTCAGACATAAGAGCATGCATTTCATTTGTAGATCTTCCTTTATCTTGAATCACAGAATTACATGTGTCCAATTCTGGTTTTAACAATTTTTTGGGGGAGGAAATCTTAAATTTTCTCTTCCCATTCATCCCCATTGTGAAGCATTGGTTTGAAGGATCCAATTTTATGCCATATTTGGTTATAATTCCATTTCCTATAATTGAGCAACTGCTTAAGTTATCATTTTTCATGACAACAAAATCACAAACAGCTCTTACAAAACCAAGGTTATATTTAAAAAACACTGTGGCTTTGTATTTACCAATGGGGGACAAAACAGAGCCATAACCTCTCTAATTTTCAGAAATGATAGGCATCAGTTTTGATTTAAAGTCTTGATCCACTGAATCAAGTGCTTTTTCAGATACTACACTTCCTCCAGCTCCAGAATCCAGAAAAACTTCAATTCTGGTTCCATTGATCAAGACTGGTGCTTTGAGAGGGGCAATAAAAATTGAGCTATCCTCAATTTTCCTTATGATCTCAGCATCCTCAACCATAGATAAATCATTATTATCAATATCAATAGTATTTAAATAATGAATATCTGTCACCAGACGACCTACGCACAAGGTTGAGGATGTTCCTGAAAGTGAGATGAGAGATTTAGAAACTTCTTTGAGGCACAGAGGAATGATTCGAGGAAGTGATTCAAAGGTCACTCGAAGTCAGCACTACAGGTTCAATATTCGTTCGAGAAGAATTATAAAATAGTTTCAAAGGTAATAGGAATTCTTAAGATCTCACGAAGGGTTGGAAACTCAATAATCAAAGATTTAGGATTTAGAAATGAATATTGAGAAAATAAAAGAAAGATACAAAAAAAATGTTTTAACTTTAAAGATTTACCACTATTAATATAAATACGATTTATAATTTAATTCTAAGGAATATCGAACCAAAATACCCAACCCTTTTATATCCTTTGTTCCTCCTCGCATTGACCTCCCTTCCATCGCACCATTCCCACACCATTGACCATTACTAACATACACTTAGACCCTCTTCGCTAAATATCCGTTATGGTAAGGTAAACTCTTACAGTCGCCTTGCTGTAAGCAGAATCCGTAGGAGATATGTGGATTTAGCTGAAAACCCCATCCTTCCAATAAAAATAACAAAATGGGAATTCTAAATCACTAAGCTAACCAGTCTACTTGGATCTGATTGATAAAAGTAATGAAACTCTAAAATATTTAACTCTTATTGAGATTTAATGATTGTTGCTGTTGAGAAAGAAATACTGATAACAACAATTAAGGTGTACCAGTGAAAGATCTGAAAAGATTGACTTTTATGTTTTTATAATAATTTGAATTTTTATGAGACAGCAATAATCAAGTCCCAGTGATGAAGACCTTTCTAAAGATACCCTGTATGAAGTGTGATTTAAATTGTTGAGTAGTATTTCTAAAATGTTATTTATAAAATATAAAGTTATAAGGGTATTACAAATTTATTGAATTTGTTGAGTAATAAAAAATGAGACCTTGGTGGTTAATGATTAAGCTGTATGTTGTGTCCCTCCCTCTCAATTTCGAGTTTGAGAGGCGCTTAAGTATTCCTAGTCACATGCCTAAGTTTTCCCCTCCATAGCTCTCCCAGAGTCAATCCGGAGCCTGTACAGAGTCCGTACCGAGTCCGTCCGGACTTCCTGACTCAATTAGAACCTTAAAAACTATAATAAAAAATCTAAAAAAACTACACATAATATAGCTACTTCCTCTTTATATTTCAAACTAATTTTCGTAGTCTGCGCAGCTCTAATTACCTCGTGAAAATTCATCAAAGTTAAGAAATTTCTGAAAACGTAAATATTTCTATAAAACTTTAAAATTTATTTAAAAATATAAGAAAAATAGTAAAAATTCTGGGAAAATTTCCCAAGGTTCTTGAGTGACTCGACTTAATACTTATAAATTTTTCAGACCGTAAAAATAAGTTTTCTCTGTAAAATAAATTGATTTTGTGTAGGCATTTGCTTTTAACCAATTTCTTCATATTAAAAACTCAAATAAATTAAATAAAACCCTTTTATTAAAAAATAATAATGCCAATCTTGCACGCCGTAACAGCTCCATTTACGTACTTAGGTGCCATACTAAACTTTAGGCTACCACACCGTCCATGCTCAATTTCCCCCTTTTTTAATTAATTAACAAAACTTTAATGAAAAACTACTACTGTACTATTTTGTTGAACCTAGCGCTGTGTGTCGCTTATTTAAAAGGAGACTAAGGCACCCTATTGGGGGATTGACTATTTTAGATTTACAGTTTAGGCTAGCGCAGTTAAATAGTAAGTACACAAAGGAAAATCGCAGTTGCTATTGAGAATTGCTTTCTGCGCTTCGAGTATAGATTTAGGACTCGATATTATTGATTTAATGAACTGCTTTCGCCTCGAGTGTCACGTGGCGCGTGACAGATGCCCAGGTATAAGAATCGCAAACTCCGTTGAGCTTGAGCCATCTTCCCACACTAGTTTCCCTTCTTCTATAACTTTCTCCTCACTTATTAATTTCCCTTTTTATAATGCACTTCCCTACTCCCACACCTACGCCTCCACACCCTAAAGCGGATGGGGGAATTATTATGCGACAATCTTCACAAACTTGCACGGCTTGTGAAAGCATGGAATACTTTTGTGTCGAAAGTACGGCGACTCGAGGCCCTCGCCAGAAATGCGAGTTTTGCCGTTGGCCACGAGTGGCCTGCAATGCATTGACGAAGTACGCAGAGATCAAACAACGGTTTACCAAGACCAAGTTTTGGGTAATCCCTAAAACAAAAGAGGTGGTCAAAGACATTTGGGATGTCTCGATTGAAGATGAACCATCAGTGGGGGAGAATGATAAGGAGCTAAATAATGAGATCACAACCTGGGTAACCCAGGCCACGAGTTCGAAGCGGGGTGTCGAGGAAGAGGTCAACGAGTTGGTGGAGGAAGATGAAGATGAAGTCCCTGTTCCAGGGCGGGCACCCAAGAAACGACGAGGAGGAAAGAGAAGCAGAGGTAGAGGTGGCGCCAAGGTCATTCTTAGAGCCTGACCCCATCTTCGAGGTAAGTTTTCAATTGTTATTTTTTTTAAGGATGAGGTTACTGATGAGTTTTGTTTAGACATCGAATACCGTTGAAGACCCGATTGGGGAGCCTGCCCCGCTTTTACCAACTGAGGCAAACCCTCCGGCCACGGATGTAGTCGAAGATCCTGAAGACACACTGGACCAAGTGTGGTTGAAGAAACCTCGTCAAGGTCGACGAGTAAGGTTTGCGGAAGAGTTGTGTGGGGAGGTTGACTCAATTATCGAGGCTGCTTCCTTCGACGTGGCAGAGGAACTCTTGGAGATTGGAGAGGTGGTTCTGGTAGGAGAGGAGGAGGTATTTTAGAAATGCAGGAAGGAGATAAGGGTAGTTTTGGAGAAGATGAAAAGATTGCTCCGAGAAAAATTAAAAGAAAAAATTTAAAAATAAAAAAAAGAGAGATGTAAAGAGGTAGAAAAGTAGAATTGTATTTTAGTTTTAGTTTTATTTTATTTTATTTTATTTTTTTTTATTTTTTTATTGTAGGTGAATATTATTATTTTTTATAAGATTTAGGGGAGAGAGAAGAGAAAAAAAAAGAAGTTTTAAATAAAATTTTTCTTTAGAATTTGAAAGAAGAAATTTAAATAAGAAAGAAAGAAGTTATTTTAATTGAAGGAAGTTTTAAGTTTTAAAGAAAAAAAATTTATGTAAGAAAAGAGAGAAAAAGAAACTGTTGGTGATTGAGATGAGTTTGTTGAATTGAGAATTTAATGAAAGAATTTTTTTTTTTTTTTTTTTTTTGCGAAAAGTTGTTGATTGATTTTTTTTTTTTAGGAAATTTTAGTTGAAAAGAGAGGAAGTAGAAAGAAAAGAAAAAAACAGAATTTAGAATTTAAAGAGAATTTGAAAAGAAGAATCATTTGTTCGAAGAATTATTATAGGGAGATTTAGAGGTTGAAGTTAAGTTCGAGGAAATGGTCGTGCCGTATAAAATTTGATGGTTCAAAGGAAAGAAAATTTTTAAAGAGACACTACGCAATATAGGGGGTGGACTTGCTAGCAAGTCCTCAACCTGAACTCAGATGGAACTCAGATGGAACTCAGACTGAACTCATACTGAACCCATACTGAACTCTACTTGAACACCCACCTAAAACTGTTCTGCTGAGTGGTGTTCATCCCTGATTGAATGGTTCCTTTATCAATAGCTCAATGTGTGTTCAATCTATGGTGAGTTTGGGTCCAAGGTTGCGGACTTGCTAGCAAGTTCGCCCCCCATATTGTGTGGTGAGAGAATAAATTTTTAGAGAAGAAAATTTTTAAAGAGAATTTTAAATTTAAGAAAAGAATGTATTTTAGAGAATTGAAAAAGAAAAGAAAGAAAATATTTAGAGAGATTTAAGAGTTTTTTATTTTATTTTATTATTTATGTTTATTCTATTTATTTTATTTTATTTTATTTTTATTTTATTGTTTTATGTTTATTCTATTTATTTTATTTTACTTTTATTTTATTTTATTTTATTTTATTTAATTTTACTTTTGATTTTACTTTTAGTTGGTTTTTAGAGAAAAATTATATAGAAGGAGAAGAAAGAAAAAGAAGAGAGAGAAAAGAGAAAACAAGGCTAAGAAATTTAAGAGGTGTTTTTAGATTTTTTACGAGAAAAAGAAAGAAAGAAAAAAAAAAGAAAAAGAAAATTTAAAATAAAAGAAATTTTAAGGTTTTGGTTTTAAAGGATATTTCAAATGAAAAGATTTTAGGAGTTCAGGGGCATTAGAAACATTGATGGCTGGTTCCCAGGATGTTTTGTCTGAGTCATTGAGGAAGCCTTCCCATTTCACGAGGTATTGAAGTTTTCCCTTGTGTATTCTTGAATCAAGAATACGACTTACTTCCCACTCTAGATGATCTTCTACTTCAACCGGTTCCGGAGGGGGTTGGTTCTTGCCCGGGTATATTTCTCGAGCCAGTTCCAGGAGAGATACATGGAAACCAGGGTGAATCGCCTGCCATTTAGGAGGTAACTTGAGTCAAAATGAAGTTTTAGAGACTTCAGAGTCGATTTCGAATGGTCCCAAGCGCTTTTCAGCCAGTTTCTTTGATGGTCGTGTTGTTCGAATGTTTCGTGCATCGAGCCATACTTTGTCGCCTGGTTTAAAGGAAGGAGAAGATTGTCGATGTTTGTCGGCCTGTTCCTTGTATCTTCGAATCGCTGATTCCAAATTTGTTTTAAGTTCTTCTTGAAGTCGTGATATAGTTCGAAGATAATGTTCCGCAGGATGATTAGTTCCTACATGGATTGAGTTGAATCGAGGATGTCCTCCATAAATGGTTTCAAAGGGAGATTTTCGTGTCGAAGAATGAGTCGAGTTATTATAAGCAAATTCGGCCAATGGTAACCATGTGGTCCAATCGTCTTGCTGGTAACTGACATACATTCGAAGATATTGTTCGAGGATTTGGTTAACTCTTTCTGTTTGACCATCGGTTTCAGGGTGATAGGCCGTGGAGAGGTTCCTAGTGATATTGAGTTGTCGACACAGTTGGGTCCAGAATGTGGATACAAACAATGAGCCTCTATCTGAAATAATATCATTTGGTAAGCCGTGTTTAGAAAATACATATTCTAGAAACAATTTTGACAAATCTTCTGCAGTAGCAGTAGTAGTGGTTTTAATGAAAATAGACATTTTTGAAAATCTATCTACTATTACTAATATAGCATCAAAATCATTAGAAAAAGGAAGTTGAGAAATGAAATACATCGATAAAGATTCCCAAGGTTTAGAGGGAATAGGAAGTGGTTGAAGCAACCCATGCTTCCGGTGACAGGCAGCCTTATTCCTATTACATTCGTAACAAGCTTTTATATAGGCCTTGATTTCCCTGGTCATACCTGGCCAGAAGAAATCCCTCGCTATTAACTGGTAGGTTTTATCAACCCCAAAACGACCAGCTAATGGAGAATCATGTTGACTGTTGAAAATCCATAATTTTATCTCATTGTTGTCGGGTATGACTACTCTACCTTCGAAGACTAATAGGCCTGATTCAATACTAAATCTTTTGGCCCCTTGCTTCGAGAGTATTTTGTCTTTTAACCCTAAACAATATTCGTCCTTCGACTGAGCTTCGAGGATGTTGGATAGTGGATTTTGAAAAGATTGAATTGTCATTGAATTAAGTTGATGAGTCGTTAACATTGATTTGTTGAAGATTGATTGCACATTTGCTGGGTTCTTGTCAGCAAATGCGTCCCCCCGCTGTGGGTAAACGTCGTCCTGACGTGACAAGATATCTGGGACAATGCAGTTTTTTCCTGGGCGATAGGAAATAGAGAAAGAAAATTCAGACAAAAATTCAGCCCACCTGGCTTGATGCCTGGTTAACACTTTAGAAGACATGAAGTATTTCAAAGCATTATGATCTGTTAAGATTTGAAAATGACTATCTAGGCTGAGAAGAAAAGAACGCCATTTTTTAAGGCAATGGATAATAGCTAAAAGCTCTTTGTCATGAATTTCATAATTTAATTCTGCAGCTATGAGTTTGCGTGACTCAAAAGCAACAGGGTGAAACAAATTTGTTTTAGGATTTAATTGGGAGATGACCCCTGCAATAGCAAAATCGCTCGCATCTGTCTCAACTATTGTCAAGGCAGAAGGATCAAAATGTCAAAGAATTGGGGCTGTGGTGAACGCCGTTTTTAGTGCTTCGAATTCCTTTCGTGCTGTAGAAGTAAAAACAAAAGGAATGTCTTTTCTAAGAAGAGAAGTAAGATTGGAAATAGTTTTGGAGTAATCTTTAATAAATCTTCTATAGAAGTTTGCAAAACCCAAAAATCCTTGGAGCAATTTAATGTTTTTGGGCTCAGGCCCTTTCAGGATTTTCTGGACTTTTTTATCATCCATGACTAAACCGTCAGTGGACAACGTAAAACCCAAAAAATAAATTGATTTGAGGTGGAATTCGCATTTATTATGCTTGGCGTAGAGACCATGATCTCGAAGACAATTTAGGACCTGTCAAACATGATGAATATGTTCATCTAGTGTTTTCGAGAATATTAAAATATCATCTAAATAGACGACTACAAATTGTTCAACAACATCTTGAAAGATATCATTAACAAAATTTTGAAAAGTTGAAGGTGCGTTACATAATTCAAAAGGCATAACTAAATATTCAAAACTACCAAATCTAGTGCGCATTGCAGTCAGTGGTTCATGACCTTCTGCAATGCGAATCAGATTGTAAGCGCCTCTAAGATCAATTTTAGAAAAGAAATTAGCACCATTGAAAAGGGTAAGAAGTAATGACATAGGAGGAACAGGATATGCATTCTTCTTCGTGACTGTGTTGAGCTTTCTATAGTCAACACACAACCTAAGACTACTGTCCTTCTTTTTTACAAAGAGGACAGGGGAGCCTGTTGGAGATTTACTGGCTCTGATGAAACATTTGGCTACATTCTCTGCAATGTAGTCTCAAAGAACTTGAGATTTGTCCTTCGATAAAGAATAGACAGGACCTGCCGGAGGTACTGGGCCTATTAACTCTATTTGATGGTCGTAGGGTCAATGAGGTGGTAACTTATTGGCCTTGCGGATTGAGAAAACATCGAGGAAATTGTGGTAGATTTCTGTTAGAGTTGATTTAATGGCTTCAACTTTGATTTGGTCGTCCTCTTCATCTTCGAGAGAATCTGTTGAGGGGATATCTGTATTGAGAGAGCAGAATTCGATTACTTTGAGGCAATTTAAATCCTCTTCAAGTGAATTCATCAAGATAGAAAGGTTAGCCAATTGCTCATTTAGATAAGGATCAGATGCTTGCAAGTCATCTGGCAGAGACTTGTCCTCTAGCAGGACGATGTCAGGCGGGTTATTTAACTCCCTATTGACCTGCATTGAAGAATCAGAAATATACTTAGAGCATGGGGTGATCAATCCCTTAGTCCAATCAATTTCTGGATTCCAATGCGTTAAAAAGTCATGGCCAAGAATGGTATCGTCCAACCTTGGGGCATCCAAGACTGATAATTCCCACTCAAAGGGGGGAAAGTTCGGAAAGTTGAAAACCCATAAAACTTTCTTACTTACCCAATATTTGGGTTCCTCTGATTTGACCAAATAGATTGGAGTTCGATTGATATCTGTAAATGTTAGTTGAAGCTTCTCGGCAAAAGATAAACTAACAAAAGAAATTGAAGCTCCAGAGTCTATAAGACAACTGAAGGGGATATCCTCCTTAAAAAGAAAGAATCTCAAGCGGTTTAAGGCAACTCCAGTCCTTAAGACATGGAGGTTCTGTGCACTGGGAGAGGTAAGATAGTTTGCTTTGGGCACAAGTAAACTATCTACTAGTTTTTTGACTTTGAACTAGTACCTTCTCTTTCCTTCAACTTTACACAGTCTTCCAACTTGTGCTTACCCCCACAATACATACATAACCCATTATCTGCTCGTCTTTTCCTCTCAGCTTCTTTAAGTTCCCCTTTAGGATCCAGTACTTTGCTTATATTGCCTGGGGTCGAGCCTTTTGGTCGAGGTTTATCCTTTCACTTATTGGGTTTGGATTGAGTCGAGGAGGATTGATTTGGTCATGGGTGTGAAGAAGGTCCCGATTTAAAATTTAGGCCTTGAGATTTGTTGGCATATCGACGATGTTGAAGTCGTCCTTGATAAACGCCATCAAGTTCGAGGGTTCGATCCATTAAATCCGTTCAAGTAGTCATCTTCTGACCGTGAAGATTTAATTGATCCAGAATCCTCGAAGAAAGTCCTTTCTTGAAATGATACTTAAGGGCAGCATCATTCCAACCTACTCAAGTCTGAAGTGCTCTGAAGTTTGAGATGTATTCAGAGGCTTTACCATTATCACTCATGCGAAGGAAATCAAGTTCAGTTTCTGCGTTGTCCGTTTCATTAGGGTCTCCAAACAACGTAAAAATTTGGTCTTCGAACTTTTCCCAATTATTGATAAGTAAGTGGGTTTCTGTCAAAGAAAGCATGAGCAGATAAGGTTTGAACGATCTTGCTGCTTTCCCAGCTAGGAATAAAAAATCTTAAACGACTTTTGATAGGTTGCTATTAAAGGTTCGAGGGTCATTATGGAACAGTAGCTTGCAGGTTTGCAAGAAGGGTCGCAATCTGTTGGGGTGATCTCCGTCGAATTTGTCAGGAGATTTCATAGAAGGAGTTTTGAACTTAGATCCCTCTGAAGACGTTGGATTTGAAAAGGTTTTCATGAAAAGTCTCATGAAATCTTCCAGAGAGTTAGATGGTCCAGGTTCTGAGGATTGACCAGAAGGGTGATTGACTAGGGCAGATGGTGCCTCGTGCATTGTATCCTCTCCTTCTTCTTCATCACTAGAATCCTCAAAATCTTGTGGGATGTCTTCTACAGATTGAACTGAATGTTGCCGTTCCCTAAGGTCGAGTGGTTCCAAAGAGTGAGTGCGGGAAACAGACCTTGTGGCTGTTGGCCTGCCCCTAGTGCGAGCTCTAGTAGTAGCGCCCGCAGGAGGAGTGTGTTGAACAGGTTCCATTTTAAAACTTAAAAACACCTAAAAGGACGTAGTAGTGCAAAGAATGAGAAATACGGAGAATTAAATTATACTGTCAACGGACAACCTACGCACAAGGTCGAGGATGTTCCTGAAAGTGAGATGAGAGATTTAGAAACTTCTTCATGGCACAGAGGAATGATTCAAGGAAGTGATTCGAAGCTCACTTGAAGTCAGCACTACAGGTTTGAGATTCGTTTGAGAAGAATTATAAAATAGTTTCAAAGGTAATAGGAATTCTTAAGATCTCACGAAGGGTTGGAAACTCAATAATCAAATATTTAGGATTTAGAAATGAATATTGAGAAATTGAAAGAAAGATACAATAACAATGTTTTAACTTTAAATATTTACCACTATTAATGTAAATAAGATTTATAATTTAATTCTAAGGAATATCGAACCAAAATACCCAAACCTTTTATATCCTTTGTTCCTCCTCGTATTGACCTCCCTTCCATCGCACCATTCCCACACCATTGACCATTACTAACATACACTTAGACCCTCTTCGCTAAATATCTGTCCATGCTCAATTTACCCCTTTTTTAATTAATTAACAAAACTTTAATGAGAAACTACTACTGTACTATTTCGTTGAACCTAGCGCTGTGCGTCGCTTATTGAAAAGGAGACTAAGGCACCCTATTGGGGGATTGACTAATTTAGATTTAGAGTTTAGGCTAGCGCAGTTAAATAGTAAGTACACAAAGGAAAATCGCAGTTGCTATGGAGAATTGCTTTCTGCGCTTTGAGTATAGATTTAGGACTTGATATTATTGATTTAATGAGCTGCTTTCTCCTGGAGTGTCATGTGGCGAGTGACAATATCTTCTTACAGAATCAAGATTTCTTGTTGAGATTCATATTAAATATTGCCGGCACAATATCTTGAAGCATCATCCAGTGCTATTATGTCATCAGCATGTTCCTCAGTTTGTTCAACAAGATTTATATTCTTGTCACAGACATGGCCTTTCTTCCAAGGCTTGTTGCACTTGAAGCAAGTGTTTGTTGCATACTTGTTAGGTGCAACAGAGGTAGAAGGTTTACCAACCTTTTCCAGAGTTTTCTGTTGGTAAGTGGAGTATTTCTCCAAATGGGTCCTAGGAATGAATCTTCTGGCATCATGCTTGTTGTTTAAAAGGATCTCATTACAAGTATTAATGAAGGAAGAAAGTTCTCTGGAAAACTAAGTCCTAGCCACTATCAAGTCTCTCAAAGACATTGGTAATTTATTAAGGATCCTGTCCTTCCATAACTCAAACTCCATATTTGGGTCCATTGCCCTCAAGATTTTTAAAAGTTTCATTGAGAACTCAATAGGTTTATCAGTTGAAGAGCTATATCTAGTTTCCTCATACTGCCTTTGTTGAGCCATCCTAAACTTGGAGCCACCAAATTGTGCTTTAATCAATTTTTTCCAATCTTCCCATGAGTATTCATTCCTATCCAGGAGAAAAGATTCATACCACATTAGGGCTACATTGGTAAACAAAGAAATTAACCTAGACACAATTTCCTCATCTGGGATTTTGTAAGAATTTTTTAAATTATCAATTCTGCAAATGAATTGCTGCCAGTCACAAGAATCACCATCAAATGTTGGATACTGGTCAAGTTTTGGCCAATTCTTTTGATTTGAAGGAGCCTCATTAGTATTAGCTTGTTTCTGAGTAAGAAGAAGCTGTAACCTCTCCATTTGTGCAGTAATCTCATTGTTTAATCCTTCTGTTGAAGATCCTGATGCATCATTAATTTTTGATGGAAACTCAGTGGTATCAACAGGAATTTCTGAATCTAATTTTACTTTAGATGAACTAGCAACAGGTAAACTTGGAGAATCCTGTACCATATGTTCCTTCAAAGAAATTTTAGAATATTTTAGATCATTAAACAATGAATTCAATTTTTCTTCAATAGTTGTTAGTCTGATTTTCACTCTTGGAAGACTAGATAAACTCTCATTGATTGTTGCAAAAGATAACTGTGTTTTATTTTGAAAAGATAAATAATGATCATTCAATTTTTTCAGGCTCATCTTATCTACCTCTAGCTCCTGGAAAAAGGCAGATAAAGTATCTTGTAGTTTAGACAAATCATTTTTGATATTTTTCCACAAAGCAACTTTCTTTTCATGGGTTGCTTTGTAATGAAACAAATCATCAGAAACTCTCTGTAACTCACTCCTTAATGCTTCATAGCCTTTTTCAGTTAACAAACTATTATGATTCTGAGATAATTGCATGTTGGTCATGATATGATTTTGTTTAGAAATTATATTTCTCAAATATTCATCATTAATTTTTGCTAAATTTTGAGTGTTTCTCAATAAAGAAACAGAGTAACTTTCCAGACTCTCATAAAACTCAAGCTCAAGTGTTTCATCAATAATAGCCATATCAGGATTTATCATTGAAGTAACAATTAAAACTAAAGGATTAGATACATTTGAAAATTGGGTGATTTGTCTACTCTTCTCAACCTCCACTGGGCTCATAGTTTTATCGCCTCTTCCAGAATTACCTGAAGGAACTGGATCAGTAACAAGAAATGGTACTTGAGATTCAATAGAGGGACTTACCAAGGCTTAGGAAAGATCTGAATATTGTTTTTTCTTTTTCTGCCTCCTTGATAAGGGTGAGGATGTGCTGGGTTGAACTGACTGGGTCTTTACGGACCTGCCTGAGGTATCTGAGGTTGCTTCTGTTGAGAAAGATGATCCCACTAAGTGTTTAACCAATCCCACTTCCACTTTGACACTTCCACCTTTTCTGATTGCTGGGGATCCAAATGTGAAAGATCCTTGGGGGAGGAGGTCTCCTCTTCTCTTGAAGAAAGGCATCTATTTTTCTTACCTTTTCTTCTAGTGAGTCTATTATTGCTTTCAGTCTTATAGTCTCTGTCCTCAGATCCTTTATTTGGGTTGATAGGTTCTTTACTTGTTGAGGTAAAGTAATTTTTCTTATTTTAAAGCCTTTGGGAAGTCCTTCTGGGGGTTTGATTGAAGGCTTTTGTTCCTGGGCATTTGTCTTTACCAGAAACTCCACTTCCTCCATTTCCACTTCCTGATTGGTTAAATGATTTATTAATTTGAGCCAGTTTTTTAGTTAAATGAGAGCTCACAGAAGTAGCCTCATCATAATCAGTTAGATCCTATTCCTCTTCACGTGCAGCAGAATCACCTTGGTCAGTCATTGTTTTAAACTTAACCTGAAGTGAGGAAAGGAAACAATAAGATGAATTAGTTTTATTTTTGCTTTTAAAAGAAAAAGAATAATAAAAAGAATATGAAATTCTTCAGGACAAAAATCAACTGAAAATAATTATCAATTATTTATTAATTCAAAATAATCTTATAACCAGGATTAAAAGAAATCAACTGAAGAAATAAAATTAAATTTTAATTAAAAAATTAATTTATGATAATTATCAGGATTTTAATTAACTGAAAGATATTTAATTACCAGGACTTAATTTCAACTGAAATAATTTAATATAATTTATTTTTTTATTAATTATTAAGATTTTATTGTCAAGACAATTTTTCATCTGGAACAAAAAAAAATTAATTTATCAGGACAAATTCAACTGAAAATTATAATTAATTATTAAAAAAAAAGTTTATTACTTCTAGGACTAAGAACAAAATTGCTCTATCTTTGTCAACTATGAAAATAAATATAAAAAAATAAATTTCAATTTACCAGACACCCCCCCTTTTAAAATGAACAAATTAATTCCACTTACAGAGTGCTGAATAAAAGGAAAGACGTAGAGTATGAAGAGTGCAAAGTGACCCACAAATATTAATCAATATAATTACCACAAAAATATATAAATATAGTTAATTAATAAGCCTAAGTTTTGGAGTGTGGTTCGATTCCCGTTCGCAGCAAAAAAAATAAGTTACGTGATAGATGACATTTGTTGTTTTTGTCATCCACTTTTCTTATAGGTACCTCATTGGCGATGGTCCCACATTTTCTAGCCTCAAGATAACAATGCTCCATCCACGATTTGGAAAGGCTTCCAACTTTCGTTGGTCCCCTTGGTCTAGAAGATAAATCTGGTGGTCCTACGGGGTTTTAAGTGGATTTATTGGGCTCAAAAAACACTGTATGTATCTTCTTTAATATTTTTATTATTTTACTCAAATAATAAGTGGTGATTACAAGTACTAGTATAATTTATATCTTACAATCACATGGATGTAAGTACTAATGTTATAAAATGTAGTAATAAGAGATTTAATATTGTAAGTTTGGTAAATTAGTAAGGAATGAATGAAAAGTACAAAAAGAGAGAGCCTTTTATAGGCATATATGTGAGAAATAAAGACACGGGGTTAACACCACCTGATACAAGGGTGTGAGAAAAAGAAACTAAATAAATAATGTATGTGAAATAATAAAAGATATACTAAATAGTGTGTAAATAAAGATATCATTTTATTTGAAATAAAACTTAGAATCCCTTGGTCCATCTCATTTAGTAAAAAATATTTGATTTAAAATGGTGATTCAACAACATCTAAATAAAGGAATATTAAAAGTTTCTTCTTTATATATTTTTTATATTTTTAATACTATTTTTATTCCCTCTCATCTGTATTATTGAGCACGGTGTTAGGGAGTAAAATGTGTGTGACAATTACTTATTTTTATTAATTATTTACATTACTTATTGTACGTAGCTAGTTAGTTGTAAGTAATACATAAGTAGGTATTAAATAATAAATTATTAATAAGGATTAAAAGGTGTGGCTTCATCTCAGTAAGATAATTAATTTTTTACTGGGTAAGTCTAGTAGCCTGGCTGATAGTAAGGCTCATCAAATGGCCAGGGGGAATCTTTTAAATTTTATTTTACATTTCATAAATTTTATATTTCAAATTCGTTTATCTTTTTTTTAAATTTATTTCATAGTAATCTTTTATAACCTTTTATTATTTTCATCATTTAAAAAAATTAAAAAAAATTTAAAATATTAAAATAAAAAATAAAAATAAAAATAAATAAATAAATAAAAATAAATAAAGAAAATAAAATATAATAAATATATAAAAATACAATTATTTTTCAATTTTTTTTAAAATTTTCTTTTGGTTTATTACTTTTATAGTATATTTTATATAGGGAAAAGGGTCAAGAGGAGCTTGAGAAAAAATGGATCCTACTTCAAAATGTTTAGTCCTCCAAGACTTTAAACTGGCTAATTTTCAAGACTTTCTTTAATTTATAATGATTTTATTTCAAGAATTTGGTTCCTCATTGGATCTGTTAGTCCACTGAGACTTTAAACTGGATAGTTTTTTTTACAATTTAATTTCAAGAATTTGGTTCCTCATTGGATCTTTAGTCCTCTGAGACTTTAAACTGGCTGTTTATGAATTTAATTCAAGATATGCTGTTAGTACTCCAAGATTTAAAACTGGCTAATTTTAAAGGACGCTCAAGATTTTATGGATATTTTTGGAGAAAGATTTAGGATAGAAGTTGGAGTTGTTGTCAATCAAAAGTTTGGTCCACCATGACCTTAAACTGGTAGTTCAGTAAATTTTTAATCCACAATGACCTTGAACTGGCAAGTTTATCATTCTTTGGTTCACTATGACCTTAAACTGGATTTTCTATTGATCAAAAGTTTGGTTCACCAAGACTTTAAACTGGATTACACAAATTATTCAATCTTTGGTAAAGCCTAGGCCTTAATTAGGAAGAATTCATGCACATAAAAAATCTTTAGTCCACTAAGACTATAAACTGACAATAGATTAAATGTTTGGTCCACCAAGACTTAAAAATGAAATCTCAATCTATTTGGTCAACTCAATTCAATCTTTTAATTTATCACTGTCCACCAAGACTTTAAACTCGATTTTCAATCATTGTTGGATTTAGGTGCTGTTAAGATTTAGGAGAATAAAATTTTAGAAGGTAATGATGCTTAGTAGGCATAATGGTTAAATTAGGTGAAATTTGTGGCGCTTTAACATGGTCTAAAATTTTAAAATTAAATATTTGAAGCCTGGCTAAAGTGTTTTGTAAAGGTTACTGAATAGCAATGGATGAAATTGTGATGAAGGAATTAGAAGTCAGGGTGGTAGATGGATTATTTTTGATTTTTTAAGAGCCTCAGTGTTAGACTATTTGGTGTGAAGCTTGGAGGACCTTATGGTGAGATTGGAATCATAGAATTTGGCTCAGTGGGGGGAATATGAGAATGGAATCAAGAGTATTCGGCTCATTAGGGAGATCCACTCTCTCATGCTGTGACATAGATGGAAGACAGGTATATGGGAATCTGAAGGGATTCAAACCTTGATCTCAGTAGTGGAATCATCACAAAATTATTATTATTAATATTATTATTTTATTGTAATTTATATCAAGAGCCAGAGAAGAAGACAAAAAAGTTAAATTTATAGAAGACCCGCAGAAGGACAATGATTGAAAATTGCCAATAGTAAAATTTCAGAAAAGATGTTTCTTGGATCTCTTTCCACATCATTATCAAAGACTATCAACAAATAGGTGAAAACAAATTTATATTGATTAAAAATTGAATACAAATGAGGACATTCCATATTGGAGGGAGGATGTGGCATTCCACATCTGGGTATGCCACTTAGGTTTATTTTTGAAGATTTGTAGCAATTTTCTGGATTATAAGGCTGGATATTTAGAATCTTGGAAGATGATTATTATCATTGGATAGCCCATATTTTTCTCTATCTTTTATGTCTTGATGATTTTTTATCATATTTTACTTTTTTCTTAGTGTTATAGTTGATTTAGTGACTTATAGTATTTTTGGTGGATATGGTGTGCTGATGGAATGGCAACTGAGCTCTAGTGCTCCGGTGTGCTGTGGTTTTTCTCTGGTAATTTTCCGGTGCAAAAGAGAAGTTTACTGGAAAAATTCTGTCATTGTGGCAAAGTTTGGTCATGATGGCAAAATTATCTCACTCTGGCCAAATTAGCTCATTATGGCAAAAAAATCTCATTGTGGCAAAATTTTCTCACAATGGGAAAGTCTGGTCACTGGGTTAAGGTGTGGTCACTGTGCCAAAGTTTGGTCACAGTACCAAAGTTTGGACACTGTATTAAAGTCTGGTGACTGTTGTGGCATTCAAAATCTGGGTAGGCTACTTAGGTGAAAATTTGATTGGACCTTGGTTGGAAAAAAATCATGGTGTTAGCAGGTGTTAATTTGGTTGAAGGGAGTTAACTGGATTTTTTTGGGTGGATTTATGGTGATTTTTGGAGGATTTATGGTGATTTTTTGGAGGATTTATGGTGTTTTGGAATGGATATATGTTGGTATTCCTATTGTTATTTGATTTTTTCATGGATTGGGTATTGGTTTTACTGGATTTTATAGGGCTCTCTTGGTATTTTTGGTGGATGCAGTGTGCTCATGGAGTAGCTATTTTTTCTGGTGTGCTCTGGTTTGTTTCAGTGATTTTCCGGTGCAAAAGCGAAGTCACTGTGGCAAAGTTGGTCATTGTGGCAAAGTTTGGTCATTGGTGCAAAAAGTCTGGGCACTGTGGCAAAGTTTGGTCACTGCAGAAAAGTCTGGGCACTGTGTAAAAGTTTGGTCACTGTAGAAAAGTCTGATCACCAGCGCAAAGTTTGGTCACTGCAGAAAAGTCTGGGCACTGTGGCAAAGTTTGGTCACTGCAGAAAAGTCTGATCACCAGTGCAAAGTTTGGTCACTGTACAAAATTTGGTCACTGTGCCAAAAGTTTGGCTATTGTGGCAAAATTTGGTTAGAGAGTTATTATGCTACTAGATCAATAGGTTATTGTAGATCATATGCATGTAGGGTATTGTTGGAAAGGTCTGGAGCAGGAGAATCATATGGGAAAGGGAGAATATTAGTCTTCTACATGTTTTTTGTCCTTTAGTTTTGATAATAAGGGTCTTTTTTTGGATAATTAACAATATTTAACATATAACAACAATTTTAATAAAAAATATCAACATATAGGGTACCATTGGATAGCTCTCATCCTTGGTGACTCAAATTTATTTATTTTCTTAAAAAATTTATAAAATAGAAATGTAATAAAGAACACTCTTTAATTTTTGTGGGAAACTGGGTAAATCTGGGGCAGACCTTTAATAAGGCACCTTTGAACAGATCATCCCAAGGGTAGTTTCTGGGTACTTTACTGTACTTTTCAGTCTCTGGTGCAAGTGTTGCGGCTTGTTCTAAGTATTTGCTGTGACTTGTGTCAGTGTAATCTGGTATTAGGTATTTGTTCTGGGGGTGCAATCATTTATTGCACTTATTTTTTTTCTATATTATAGGTTTCCAACACTTTCAAAGTCTTTCTCTTAGATTTTCAACTTATCCAACTCTTCATGCAGATCTTCAAGCTTAGTTAATTGAATCTTACGTTTAATTAGAGGGACAGGAATTTCTTTTTGTTTTTCCAACTCCCTTGGATTCTGCCTGCAGCAAGGTGACTGTAGGAGTCTACTCTACACTGTGGAAAAATTTGGCTATTGTGGCAAAATTTTGTTAGAATTTATTATGCTTATTAGATCAATAGTTTATTGTAGATCCAATGCATGTAGGGTATTGTTGGAAAGGTCTGGAGTAGAAGAATCAGATAGAAATGGGGGAATCTTAGTCTTCTACATGTTTTTGTCTCATTAGTTTTGATTAGGAGGGTATTTTTGAAAAATTGACAACCACCTTCATATTTTTTATTACTCAACAAAATTAAATAAAATTATAATACCCTTATAACATTTATATTTTTCATAACACTTTTGAAATAAAACACAACAATTATATTTTCATCACATATAGGGTATCATTGGAAAGGTCTCCATCTCAGGGACTTCTTTTTTTACTTTTAACTCATTTAAAGCAAAATCTTTATAAAAAACATATAATTCTATCTTTTCAGATCTTTCACTGGTACACCTTAATTTTTGTCATCAGTATTTCTTTTTCAACAGCTGCTATTTTTAAATCTCAATAAGCGTTTATAAATCAGAGTTTCATATATATATTTCAATCAATTCAAGTACACTAGAGAGTTTAGTTATTTGAACAACCTTTATTTTACTTAGAAGTACAGGGTTTTCTTTGGTTTATCCAACTCCTTCAGATTCTGCTTACAGTAAGGGGACTGTAAGAGTCTACCTACGTTGTGGTATTTAATGAGGTCAAATATAGATATTCTTAACCTAAGTTGGAATTGTGTGGTGTAGCAAAAATTTTTAAGAAGCTGAAAACTGTTTTGTGGGAGAAGCATTTTGAGCTGCAGGTGGATGAAAAATCTCTGCTTCAAATTATCAATACAACTAGTCTTCCAAATGCTCCAATGACTAGGTGGGTGGCATTTATTCAGAATTTTTCTTTTGAACTGGTACACAAACCTGTAAAAAATTTTATGATGCCAGATGGATTATTGAGGAGAACACCCACAGATGAAGATTCAGACTCTGAATAATTTGATAAAGATGTCCCAGTGGTTAGAGCCATCATTAAGGGGGCTGAAGATTTTTCTCTCCTCCCCCATGAGGCTAAACTTGAAGATTGTCGTCTCCTCCACCAAGAGGTTAAACAGGCTGGTTCTGATCTTGATTCCAGTTATCAGGATTTTTTTGTTAATAAATATAGGGCTGTTGTTTGAAATCGCTTAAATTTGGAGAATGGTGTTTTTGTTGGTGAACTGGATTCTCTTAAGATTAAGTGTAAGAAAAATGAGGTACAAAAATTTAGGGATTGGTGTCCTGAATGGGCTGGTTGTGTTGCTCATGTGTAAACTGGTGATTTTGATGAAAGGTTTCACCCTTGGATGTTGTTTTGTTGGATTTTGAAGATGAGACATGGCGTCAGACTGGGTTTTATTTTATTATGGTTAAATATCTGTTAACCTTGGAGAGGCCAGATATTTGTGATGATGATATTTGGGTGCCAATAAAGAAAAAGATTCCCAGCTTCTATGTGTCAGGAAGGATGTTGATGAGGAGGAGACATCCAAATCCTCAAGTGGTGGTGACTCAGAAGAAGGATCAAGAGTTAGTGTTGAAGTCTTTGCATAAAGGCCTTTGTCATAGAGACTTTGGATATACTTGTAGGAGTGTAGCAGATAGATTTTGGGGGCCAGGTATGAACTTAACTGTACAAGGTTGAGTTTAATCTGGTGAAGAATTTCAAAGAAGAAGTCACTTGAAACCTAAAGAGGTTGGCCGTGCTATTGGTGAATAAAATATGTTTGGAAGAGTCAGTTTAGATGCTGTCTATATTAAAGAGGGCAGGTATAAATACTTGATTGTTGCCAGGGATTATTTGTATGGTTGGGTTGAGGCAGTGCCTCTTTTTAGTTTAACTGCAAAAAATGTGGCAGAATTTTTGAAGAAGGAATGGGTGTTTAGGTATGGGTTGATGAAGTTGGTGACTGTTGATGGTGGATCAGAGATTGGAGCTGAATTTAAAAAAGGTATGGAAAGTATTGGTTCTAAAGTCAAAGTGGCTACACCTTATTATTCTGAAGCTGAAGGCATGGTTGAAAGAGGCCATAAAGTTATCAAGAATGATTTAGTGAAGATTTGCCGAGATAGCGCTTAAAAGTGGAGGATTTATTTACCCTTGGTGTTATTTGCTGATAGGGTCACTGTGAAAAGGAAAACTGACTATTCCACTTATGAATAAATGTTTGAGTAGAAAGCTGTTCTAAAACTGAATTTGGAAGCTTTCTCTTATCTTGGAATTGATTGGGATGATGTGTGCTCAACAGAAGATTTGCTCTGTTCCAGGATGCAAAAGTTGGAATGTAGAGAGGAATATCAAGAGAAGGCATACTCTAGAATGATAAAGATAAGAAATCAATCAGTCAGATACTAGGACAAGAAGTTGGCTTATAGAATCAGGAATCCCTTGAAACCTGGTGGTTTTGTTTTGGTGTATAATAGAAGTTTAGAGAGTGAGTGGGGAAATATGTTTGCTGACAGATGGAATCGACCTTACAGAGTCAGATCTCAGGTTTCTGGAGGTTTTTATGTTTTGGAGGAGTTATATGGTGCAGTCTTAAAAAAGAGAGTGGCTGCTGATCAGGTGAAAAGATTTTACCCAAGAGGCACTGGAAGTGAAGAAGATTGACTCTGCAATGAGGATAAACTATGGACCATTCTTTAATTTTGTATTTTGGTGATGCTGAGCATCTGTTTTTTTAGAAACTTATTTTTTTAGAAGGTACACATCAGATGGGCTGCTAGATTTGATCTTGGAAACCATAGGGGTAACTGTGAGCTGGCTTCTCTGTAGAACAGTTACCCCAGATTGTCTGTTTCCAACCCCTTCTCTTAATTTGGTTGAGCCCTTCTATTGGTTTTTCTTCACAGGTTTAGTTCTCTAGGACTTTAAACTTGAAAATATTATGATCTTTAAGTGTCAGACTATTCATGATTATTGGTTTTGGTTTATAGTGTTGGATGTTGTGTTTTAGTTAGAAGGTACCCAGGGGGGCTTCTAGATTTTATTTTGGAAAGTGTGAGGGTAACTGATTAGCTGTATCCTCTGTAGAACAGTTACCCCACATTGTCTTTTTCAAGTATTTTGTTTCTCCTATTTGAATCCTAGTTCTGGTTTTTGTTATTCAGCTTTTAAGTCCACTATGACATTAAACTGGCTTACTGGTTTAGGACTGGCTTCTTTGGTTTTGCTGGTGGATAACTGGTGGTCTCCTATCATTTTTACTTATTGGAGGGAGACCTCCCAGTGATCATTTCCTTGTACTGGACTTTATATTGAGCTGGAATTTTTCTTTTTCTCTTCTTTAATTTTTGTGTCTATGGTTGTGTTAGATTGTAGTTTTAGAATATTTTCTTTTTTCTCTTTCTTTCTTTTAATTTTTTATGGGTGTTATTAGGATATAAAAGCGGAAAAATCACAAAATATATTATATGGTGTCACCACATCAGGGTCACTTGGATGTGGGCGAGTATTGGTGGTGAAAGGCTCATCAATTGGCCAGGCAATGCTATTCTCTTTTTTTTATTTCTATCTCATTTCTTATTATTATCTTTTACTTCTATTTATTTCAATTTTTTTTATTAATATTATTTTTCTTAATTTAATTTTTTATCTCAATTCATTTAAAAATTATTTAAAGGTGTATCCACATCAAGGTGGACTTGGATTTGGGTAAGGTATCAGGGGATAAACTCATCAATTGGCTGGGGCATACCATTTTTCAGCCTAGTTATCTCCAGGACTGAGTAATTCTTATGTTTAAAATAATATAACCTTAATTACATTAAGCTTATTACTTAAAAAAGGTTAAAATATTTATATATATTGTTATAATACATATATATATAGTTATTACACTATTATATGACTTATAGTAGTTTAAATAGCTTATAAATAGCCTAATAATACTTCTTAAGGTGTTAATAGAGTCATAATATACTTTTCTTAAGTTATATTACATAATTATAGACACACATAAGCTTATATGTATGCATAAACCTCATATTCAGTGAAATATGTAGTTATATTATGTAGGTTTAGGTCTATAAGTGGGTTTTAACCTCTTAATATCCTATAAACTTTATTTTTCTGCTTATTTTAGGTCATATGGATGAATTTAGTTGACTCACAACTCCTCAAAAAGCCTATACACCTATTTCAGGCGCATATATCCAGTTTGGACAACTTAATCTGCTTCTTTGGATGGATTTTCATGGATTTATGGGTTGGGATATGATTACTGGGTTAATATGGATGCTTGGGGATGCTATTGGTGGCTTGGAAATTTAATTTGGTTCCTTTATATGCTTTAGTTTTCATAATATACTCTTTGGATGAGTTATTTTACATGTTTCTTTATGGTATCTACTTTTATCTGTTTATTCTATTTATGGTTTGGGTCTGTGGTATCATTAATTGTGATGGAGGGTCCTTAATAAACATCTGGGTGTTGAAACTGCTTAAATTGGACGCCATGGGGAGGATATTGGCCCTTAAAGTGCTTTAATTTCCAGGGATAGCAGTAACATCATCTGGATTGAAGGTCTGTGCACTCCAGTGGATTTTGGTATAAGTAAGGGAGGATTTTGACAGGTTATTGGATATCAATTAATCACTTACTTACTACACTTAAAAAAAATTATAAAAAAATTATTATCATATATAAATATATCATAAAGCATTTATCAATTGATATTATCTTTATATAAGCTATAACTATATTTTATTGATCTATTTTCCACCACTAGCACGCATAAAAATGCAAGTATTGTGAGTTTAATTGAGAATAACTATTTTATTAGTCTTCACTTGAGGTTTAATCACAAAATCATTAATTAATAAGTAGTAGGACCTTTAATATTTACTATTAAATCATACTTATATACTAGCACACACTGACAATTAGGGTTCTTTCCTTAATTATTACTTATTATATAGTATAAGCCTTAGGACATGATTATTACTCTAATATATCTCAAACAAACAAAATATTTGTGTCTTCAGCACATAAGTGGGTAATAATAACTCATTTATTGCGGAAAAGAACTCTTATAATAATTGAACTAATTTTTTATATTAAAAATTAGGTATTTACAGTAGTAACTGTACCCAATATAAACCCAATTTTACTTGGTATTTGGTCACCATTATAACACCCAATTAAATTGGTATTTTTTTAAAGCTTAGTAAGCTAATTATCCACCTTAATAAATGTCTAGTTAAACTTATTATTTTATTTTTAACAGATTTTTTCAAATTTTTCTTATATTTTATTTAAATAAATAGAGATATAAATTCAGGGTAGCTCCAATTCTTTTATTAGTAATTGTATTGTTAATATTTTTTGTCTAATAATTACTATATAGGTTTTCCCTTTTGTAGATGTTAAGAATTGTTATTTAACGTACAATGAGTGCTCTAAAGGACAATGTAAGTGATAAACCTGCTTTTAAAACCAGGTCTAAAGCTCCAGATGAAGCAAGGTACACCACTTATAAACAAAATAATGAACCTGTGATAAATCAGAATTTGAAAACACTTCAGGAGAAGCAGAGAAAACCAACTGCAACTTTTGTACCTAAAAAGAATGAAACTAATACTTGTTATAAGTGTAATAAGCATTAGGTTAAAGGTCATAAATGTGAGGAAAACATAAATATTGTTGAAAATCAATGTGAATCTGAAAATGACAAAGAAGTAAAAATTCAAGTGATTATGAAAGTAATATCTCATATAGTGAATATAATGAAGTCTTTATGTTGGAAGATGATTTTTCAATCTTTGAAAATGCAATATTAAGTATGGCCTCAAATGAATCTTTAATGAATTTTGAGGATGTTGAAATCATTAAGGTTATATAAGAAGATATTGTGCTTTTGGTCGTGAATTTAAAGACAATGAAAAACTCACACATGATTGGGTAACCCTTATCCCAGGTTTAAAATTTGCATACAATAGTACAATACATTCTGTCAATGGCAAAAAGCCATTTGAGTTATGGTGGGGTTATGTACCAAATACCCTTGTTAAAACTATTTATGAATTATCTAGATTGGATATCAATCCAGGTACAAAATATTTTCTTCAGATGGAAGAATTATGCAGAATGCATGCTCAAGAATATATAAATAAGGTATTTGAGTATGAGAGGAAAAGATGGGATAAAGCCCATAAAGAACAAATGTTCAAAGAGGGTGATGAAGTCCATATTTCTACACTACATTTCAATTCAAATGGTAATGTTAAATTGAAGGATCCATTCATTGGACCATTTGTAGTAAAAAAGATGGTTGGTAACAATGCTGTTGAAGTTATTCTATATTCACCATATGATAGAAAACATCCAGTATTTCCTATTTCTATTATAAAACCACACCATTCTAATGATACTGCTATATTTCCAAGAAGATCAGGAAGGCATAAACAGCAACCTGAAGAAATAGTTGGAAAGGCAGAAATTAAAAAGATACTTAAAAAGAGACATGTTACTAAAGAAAAGAAAGTTGAGTATCTATTAAGGTTTAAAAATAAATCAAGTGAATATGACCAGTGGATTCCAGAATGTGAAATGTCTGATCTTAAAAATCTCTTAAAAGAATTTGAATCCAAATAATTCTGTAAATTTCAGTATATGCATCATAGAAATTTTAAAATTATTTTACTATTCACTCCTTACTTATTAATTAAAATGTCTTAACATTTTTTTATTTTTTTTTTTTTGGATGAGGGAGTGTCAACCTACGTATCTCCAGGACTGAGTAGTTCTTATTATTAAAAGAAGATAACCTTAAATATATTAAGCTTCTTACTTAAAAATAAGGTTAAAATACTTATATATATTGTTATATTATATAGGACTTATAGTAGTTTAAATAGCTTATCAATAGACTAATAGTACTTATTAAAGTGTTAATGGAGTCATAATATACTTTTCTTAAGTGATATAAAGTAATTAGAGACATACATAAGCTCATATGTATACATAAACTTTTATATTCAGTGAAATATGTAGTTATACTATGTATATTTAGGTCTATAAGTGGGTTTCAACCTCTTACTAGCCTATAACCTTTATTTTTCTGCTTATTTTAGGTCATATGGACATATTAGGGGGTATCAATGTTGACTGATCCTCAATTAAATTAATTGTGGAAAATAATCTGCATACCCCAATTATCTTCAACAATTATTTTTGCTAATAATTGAGTTATTAGACACTTTGCGTGTCAATGTTCACCTCTTATCCAAAATTTTTTACTCAATTTTTCATAACCACATATTGGACAACTTTCTGTCATAACCACATCCTGAACTACTTTCTGCCATAACCACATCTTGGACTACTCTCTGGATATGGCTTCTACCTTGCTGCACAATCACATTCTCATCCCATCCTGTCCATTCTATCTGCTCAGAACCCCTCACAATCTCATCTGCTTGTTTCTGCTCCTTTTCATCTCGCTATCTAATCTGCTTGTTTCTTCTCCTTTTCATCTTCATTTATATTTTAACATGCCACGTTGTCCTAGATCTTCTCAAAGGCAGCCATCACCCAGTTGTTCTTCAAATCTCACTACTCCCTTTTTCCCCTGCTCAGTCAAAAAATCTAAGACCATTCAATTAAAAAAAGATGATCATCTAATTCTTATCAACTGGCTGAAAACCAAATCTAACTATGATTCTTGTTTTGGTACTGAGTATTCAACTAAAGTAGGACGGCCCCCAGCATCAGAAGTTAATGGCTAAATTTTAATGGCAAATGAATAACGGAATAAGACCAAGGGAAGGATTGATCTTTTTCCTAAAAAGATGTCTGAACGCTTCAAGCATTACCAAGCCAAATACAAAAAGGCAACGGCTCTTTCATCTTCCACTGGTTTTGGGGTTACCAACATTGATATAACTAAGGTTATCAAATTTATAGAAAATAAAATTAAATCTTTATATCCTTACTTTAAAGAGATGGATGCAATTTTTGGAGAGCAAGCCCATGTTAATCCTGTAAACATGTTGGATGGAGAAGATCCTATCTCCAAACATGATGTTGAAGCAAATATTTTCCCATCCTCTTCCTCCACTCAAGCCTCCCCTCCTTTAAATGAGACAAATCTAGATAGCTTTTCTGTAGATCCTATTGGTGATTTAACCCAACCAAATCTAACTCAGTTCTGTTTCTTTTTTCTTTTATCTTACCATTTCTATTTTTTATTTACTTATATTTTTCTTATTTCTTAAAAGGCTGACAAAAAAACCCAGGATCCTCAATCAACTGAGTCTGAAGGTAATGACAATGATAAGGAGGAAAATATGACCTTGAACAAGAAGCGTAGGGCTTCATGTAGTCTAAATTTCAGCTCACAAAGAAGACAAAAAAGTGATACTTGATCACAAACCCCTTTTTTTTCTATGGAACAATTTTTAGAGAAATGTGATGCTGGTAAGTGATACCATACCTCTTATTACTTTACTCTACTTTTCTTCTACTTTATATTAATTTTTATTACCACTATAGAAAAAGTAGAAATTTCTGAAGAGACTCTATGCTTTGAAAAGAAGAAATATGAGCTCTCTTTAAGGAGCGATGATAGGCTACAAGATTTGGAAGAGAGGAAGTATGAGCTGTCTTTACGGAAGGATGATCAACCCAAGATTTGGAGGAGAGGAAGTATGAGCACTCTTTACGGAAGGATGATCGGGCCCAAGATTTGGAGGAGAGGAAGTATGAGCTCTCTTTACAGAAGGATGGTCGGGCCCAAGATTTGGAGGAGAAGAAGTTTGAGTTAACTCTAAGTATTGAAAAATCAAAAAATAGGAGAAAACACTAGAACATCAAAACATATTAGATCAGATGAAATATAAGTTTTATCATGAAGAAAATTCCAAAAAGAAAGATTTCTTGATAGAATGTGTTAAAGCTGATAAGTCTGTTGAGGAAATTGAAAGTTTAATGAAATTTTTGGATGACTAGTTTGTTTTATTTCTCTCACACTTCAACTGTTCATATTTATTTGTACATAAAATTTACAATACTTTCCTGTATTTCATTACTCTATCAATCATTACTTGAATTTTTGTATTTTAATGTTAAATATTCTTATTTTAAATAAAATTTTCATGTCTCCTTTGAAAATTTGATGATCCCCCACCCCTGGATTTTTTTGAAGTAAGGGGTGGGTATCACCAAAAATCTTTCATCTTATGAATCTTGAAATTCTTATATGAAACTTTGGCTTTACTACCCCCTGCAAGATTTGGAGGAGAGGAAGTATGAGCTCTCTTTACAGAAGGATGGTTGGGCCCAAGATTTGGAGGAGAATAAGTTTGAGTTAACTCTAAGTATTGAAAAATCAAAAAATAGGAGAAAACACTAGAACATCAAAACATATTATATCAGATGAAATATAAGTTTTATCATGAAGAAAATTCCAAAAAGAAAGATTTCATGATAGAATGTGTTAAAGCTAATAAATCTGTTGAGGAAATTGAAAGTTTAATGAAATTTTTGGATGACTAGTTTGTTTTATTTCTCTCACACTTCAACTGTTCATATTTACTTGTACATAAAATTTACAATAATTTCCTGTATTTCATTACTCTATCAATCATTACTTGAATTTTTGTATTTTAATGTTAAATATTCTTATTTTAAATAAAATTTTCATGTCTCCTTTGAAAATTTGATGATCCCCCACCCCTGGATTTTTTTGAAGTAAGGGGTGGGTATCACCAAAATTCTTTTATCTTATGAATCTTGAAATTCTTATATGAAACTTTGGCTTTACTACCCCCTGCATTTTACTAGTATCCCCAAAATTCTTACATGTCAAGAATTTCACAAGTCTTATAAGAAATTTTGGCAAAACCCCCCATGGATTTTTTTGAAATAAGGGACGGGTATCACAAAATACTTTTCACCAAAATATTTACAAGTCAAAAAAATTCTATATCTGTTTTAAAAAATTGGCAATACTCTCCCCTGCATTTTCTTGAAGCAAGGGGTGGGTAACACCAAAATTTTTCTAAGTCATCAATTTCACATGTCAGATTTAAAAATTTGGCAATACCCCCCCCCTGCATTTTATTGAAGTAAGGGGTGGAAGTCATCTAAATTTAATATAATTACATAAATTATTAAATAAATATCTAATATATATCTCTTTCCCTAGTTTAAAGTAATGACAATCCCTCAAGCCAAAATGTTTAGATCAAATCTAGAAACAAAAGTTTGGGACTTTCCACAGGTATAGACTACAGGAACCCCATGAAACAAATAAATTTTATCATGATTACTTGTTATACAACCAAAGGTCATTGGCGCATCACTTAACTTGAGAAAATCGATATATAAAAAAAATATTTATTAAAATTTTTTGAAAAAATATATAATTTTTGATGACAACTCTAATACCCATACTTTTTTGATCTAGATAAAGTTTTTTTAAATCAATTAACTTTACCTTTTTGATTCTTTGAATCAACTTATGACTGATTTGAAATGAGCAACCAAGATGTGTTAAATATTGACAGGATTCCAAACCGGGAGGAGCTTTGGTCATTTGATGATTATCCTTAAAAGAATACCAAATAGTTTTGATGATACCATTTACCAAACCAAAATCAAGGATGCATTGGTGGTCTGGAAAATATAAACCATGTCCTTTAATTTTAGCTGGAGATGGTATTGGGTGGCCAGTTATCAGATTGATATGTGAGAATATACCAAAAGTAAGAAAATTGGCATCATTCCTATAGATATGAATCCTCTTGTTGAATCCAGAATGAGTAATAATAACATTGGAAAATAAAAGATATTCATGGCTGATATCTTCCCATTCATATTTACATTGATTTGATATTCCAACTTTGGTTGCAAGTTCATGATTTTTTTCAAAAGCTATATTACAGAGCTTTTTGCGTCAAAGAGCAAGAAAAGAGTTAAAGGAAGGTAGAGTGTCCAATAATGAAAATCTTCATCTTTTTGAGCTTTAGTGATATTCTTCAGCAATGAATTTATGCCTATATAAATGATATAAGTGAAATTATATTAAGAATGGAAAAAAAATTATTAGACATACCAAGAGAATATCCTTTAACAAAACCTGGTCTTCAACCAAATCCAATCATGATACCACCCAACAAATTTGTATTCCTTATATGTAAGCAAACCAAAGCTATTTGTTAAAGAGTTATGATAAGATCTGATAGTTTATTAAAAGATTTATCTTTTACAACATCAAATGAATGAGCTTCCAAAATGAATTGATCATTATAAGTATTACTGATAACTGCAACAACTCAATCATCTCCGAATTCGGTTAGATATTTGATATCTTCTGGTAATATTTTTGGATATTGATTTTTTTTATCTACTTTAGTTTTATGAAAAAAAATGTTTGGGATATGACAAAAATAACTTTCACAGAGCATTTTTTTTCAGATTTCTTGTCTTCTGATAAAACTGATTATCTTTAATTTTTTTTGATGGTTTAGATGATGAATTTTTTTTTCAGATATCTTTTCTTCTTATGAGACTGATTATCTTTAATTTTTTTGAATGATTTAGAAGAAGAAATTTTTTTTCAGATATCTTTTATTCTGATGAGACTGATTATCATTAATTTTTTTTGATGATTTAGAAGATGATTGTATTGAAGTTGATTTTGAAGAAGATGATAGAGATGATAAATATGAAGATGATAAAGAGGATAAAGATGAAGATGATAGAGAAGTAAGGGTAAATCTTAAGAAGAAGACATTTATTTGATCTGAAAAAAAAAGGTAACCTCTCTTTAACTCCCATTACAGTCCCCTTTCCCCCCTTTCTTTCTCTGAAATCACCTCTAAATTCCCTCCCTCCTTGCCTAAAAACCATCCTCAAAACCCCTCCTTGCCTGTCTCAAAATCTTCCTGAGACCCCCTCCTTAATTGCTACAAAACCCCCCCAAACTACCCCCCTTTTACCCCTCTCCTTTCCCCCCCTCTTTAGCCGCTTCAAACCCCTCTTACACTCCCCTTAAACCATCTCTAGTGCCTCCTCCTCCTTAACAAACGATCACTAACAATAGTTTGTTAAGTAAAGGAATCATTAGTGATTCGTTTATTTAACAAACGATCGCTAGCAATTATTTGTTAAGTAATCAAATCAGTAGCAATTGGTTTACTTAACAAACAATCATTAGCAATTGTTCGTTAAGAAGGAGGGGGGTTAGAGGTGGCTAAAGGGAAGTGGAAGGGGGTAAGGGGGGTTTTGAGGCGGTTAAAGAGAGGAGAAGGGGGAGTGTTGAGGCACCTAAAGAGAGAGGAAGGGGGGTGATGAGGCGTCTAAAGAGAGGGGAAGGGGGGGTCTTGAGGCACCTAAAGAGGGGGGAAAGGGGGGATTCAGGACAGGCAAGGAGGGTGAAATAAGGGGGTCTTGAAGAAGGTAAAGAGAGTGGAGAAGGAAAACTTGAGGAAGGTAAATAGAGAGGAAAAGGGGTGAAATGAGGCAGCTAAAGAGGGTGAAGGAGAGAAAAAAAAAGAGAAAAAAAGAGAAAAAAGAGAAAAAAAAAAGTTAGTCTAACCTTGAAAATAAAAAAAAGGACTTACAAAAAAAAAAAAAAAAAAAAAAAAAAACAAAAAAACAAAAAAACCAAAATAAAAAAATTCATGATTAGCAAATAAAAAACAAGAAAAAAGAAAAAAAAAGACTTACCTGGTGAGATGAGTTGAGAAAATAAAATTAATGAAAATATTTGAGTGATGTTTAAGGAGAGGATGAAAAGGATATGAGTGATGAAAGAAAAAAAATCACTGACAAAATATGCGATTTCATGTTGAGCTGGTGAAAGAAAACCAATGAGCCATCCAAAAAAAAGATTTTCACCGTAAATTCCAAAAAAAAATGAATATGCAACAAACCAAAATACCAAACCAAGTGAATGAAGTACAAAAAGAGGACATTTGGAGAGTAAAAAAAATAATTTAAAAGGGTGGTGAAGAGAAATGTTGGAGAGTAATAGGCATAATGACAGAGCATATGCTGGTTGAATGAATGATTTGTGATTCAAGGGAGGGGAGAGCCGGTGCTGGTTCAGGATCCTCTTCTTCAAAAAGATCATTCCACTCGTCCTTTAAATCAGCTAGGATATTGTGGAGTATAATGCAAGTCATGATCCAATGATTTGCAGTTTTGATCTCCAATTTTTTTTTGAAATTGGATTCTGAGCTCCCGAAGACTAGAAAATCTTCCCTTTAAAATACCTATAGCATTTTTAATTCACACTCTTGATTGGGCAAGGTGATAATTAAATCTAGTTTTGGGGTCATTTTCTAAGGTTGCACCACGGAAAGCAGTTATAATGTACTTCCCACTTGCATATGCTGAGTCTGCAAGGAGGTAATGATATTTTTCAAAGTATGAGTCAGGGGTTTGAGAAATCCTCATTCTTTGGAAGACGGAAGAGTCATGACATGAGCCAGTGCAGCCACTATGAAAAGCAATAAATTTTTTTTAACATTGCATACAAGTTGAACGGCAATAGAGTATTTAGAAAGAAGATAAAAAGTTAGTTTATGAAGGATGAGAAATTGGAGAAGATTTTGAAGAAACCTTTTTTTGCGATCAAAATAATGGTTGCCATCATGATCAGGCTTTTGACTCAAAGGTATACTTGTGCCATCAACAAATTCTACACAGCCAGGGAAACCTTCAGCTTGCAATACTTGAGAGGATTAAAGTCGCTGCTCTGGAGTTGGCCAAGCAAGTGTTTGAGACTTGAGGGAAAGGATAGCAATCATACAGCGCTTGGTGTATAATATTACGGTACCATATCCTATGTTAAAGAGATTATCCAAACGTCTTACAGCAGAATCCTTTCCATTTGAGCCAAAGAGACATAGTGCAACAGCAATTTGGATGGCAGGATTGCGCTGTTTTTTATGGGAATTGTTATGAAAGATAGGATGATCGCAGATGAGTTGATAAAGTTTGAAGAAAGAGTCGGGAGAAGTTCTAAAAAGTTGGGTGAAGTTTAAATGAGGAATTTTGAGAATGGAGGGTAGATCATATTGGGGATCATGATAAAGATTTGGCCCCCTGGTGATGATGTAACACTTTTTGGAAAGAAAACACTTCTAAGCTAAAGCATCTTCCAAATCAGAGTCAGATTTATAGTGAAGAACTAAAAGAAAAGTACTAGCATTCATTGTTGAGTGAAGTAGCTTCCTAGTAGAGAGGTGTTTAATTGTTGCCGGTGGAAGGTTTATGTAATGAGTGAAGTGGGAATTCACCGCCAAATGTGTAGTTGGGGTGTGCAGATAGAAAAAAAACTTAAGTGTTTGCCACCAAAATTAAGTAGCATAGAGTGAGGAAAGACTTAATGATGGCATCAGCAATTATGAGTCATGTGACTTTCTTGCAAATCCATCATGGATGAGATGAGTTTCGGATCAGGAATTAGGAATGGAAATTGGGGTATAAGAGGCAGGATAATGCATTATAATGGATTTCTTATCCACTAGCCCCGGGGCTAGTGGATAAGAATCTTCCACAATTAATAATGTCTGATCCTGGAAAAAAAAATTCCTGATCCCTAATTGCAGATCCCTGAACATTTATACCCCCTATTCAGTAGACTCACAATGCCTACACAAGTATATACACCTATTTCAGGGGCATATATCCAGTTTGGTGTCACCGGACAACCAACGCACAAGGCCAAGGGTGTTCCTTGAAGTGAGATGAAGAGAGTAGTTTAGAAACTTCTTCGAAGCACAGAGGAAATGTTTGAGGAAGTGATTTGAGGATGACTCGAAGGAAGAACTACTGCTTTGAGATATCTTCGATAATAATTCTAATATATTTTAAAGGTAATATTAATATTCTTAAGATCTCACAAAGGGTTGGAAGCTCAATAATCAAATATTTAAGTTTTAGAAATGATTACTGAGAAAAATAAGGAAATGTACAATAATAATGATTTAACCTGAAGCTATACCACTATTAACTATATATACATTTTATAATTTTAATTCTAAAGAAATATTGAACCACAATCCAACCCCTCCTCGCATTGACCTCATACCCATCCATCATTCCACACTCCACAGACCTACAAAAAATACACCCGTTACGCCTGGACCCTCCTCACTAACATCCGTTAACCCTTTAATCCTCCACTAACCATCCTGTCCATGCTCACTACCCCTGTTAATAACACACAGACACTAAATAAACCTTTTAGAGGAATATTACATTAACTATTTTGCTGTGCGTTGCTTATCAAAGAGAAGACTAAACACACTATTGAGAGATTGACTAATTTAGATTTCAAGTTTAGACTAGCGCGGTTGAATAGTGAGTACACAAAGAAAGTCGCAGTTGCTATTTGGAATTGTTTTCTGCACTTTGAGTATGGATTTATACCTCTGTATTATTGATTTGATGAGCTGCTTTTGCCCCAAGTGTCACGTGACAGGTGACATTTGGACAACTTAATCTGCTTTGTTTGATGGATTTTCACAGATTTATGGGTTGGGATATGATTAATGGGTTTATATGGATGCTTGTGGATATTATTGGTGGCTTGGAAAGTTAATTTTTTTCCTTTATATGCTTTGGGTTTCATTATCTACTCTTTGGATGAGTTATTTTACCTTTTTCTTTATGGTATCTTCTTTTATCTATTTATTCTATTAATGGTTTGGGTCTATGGTATCATTAATTGTGATGGAGGGTCCTTACTGGACATCTGGGTGTTGAAACTGCTTGAAGTTGATGCCATGGGGAGGTGATGGGCCTTCACAGTGCTGTAATTGCTGGGGATAGCAGTAACATCATCTGGATTGAAGGTCTGTGCACTCCAGTGGATTTTGGTATAAGTAAGGAAGGATTTAGACAGGTTATTACATATCAATTAATCACTTACTTACTACACTTCAAACAAGAATTATAAAATAATTATTATCATATATAATTATATTATAAAGCATTTATAAATTGATATTATCTTTATATAAGCTATAACTATATTTTATTGATCTCTTTTCCACCACTAGCACACATAAAAATCCAAGTATTGTGAGTCTAATTGATAATAAATATTTTATTAGTCTTCCCCATAGTTTTAATCACTAAATCATTCAGAAATAAGTTTTAGGACCGTTAATATTTACTACTTAATCATACTTTATACTAGCACACATTAACACCATTTGTAAATATTATTTATCTCCTTTTAATTTCTCAGATCTCATGTTTTGGTTAAATTTCTTTAATTATTTTTCATTTTTTAGAATGTTAGTAGTTTAATAAAAATATAAATAAAAAAACAAAAATAATAAAAATAAAAATAAAAATAAAAATAAAAATAAAAATAAAAATAAAAATAAAAATAAAAATAAAAATAAAAATAAAAATAAAAATAAAAATAAAAATAAAAATAAAAATAAAAATAAAAATAAAAATAAAAATAAAAATAAAAATAAAAATAAAAATAAAAATAAAAATAAAAATAAAAATAAAAATAAAAATAAAAATAAAAATAAAAATAAAAATAAAAATAAAAATAGAAATAAAAATAAAAATAAAAATAAAAATAAAAATAAAAATAAAAATAAAAATAAAAATAAAAATAAAAATAAAAATAAAAATAAAAATAAAAATAAAAATAAAAATAAAAATAAAAATAAAAATAAAAATAAAAATAAAAATAAAAATAAAAATAAAAATAAAAATAAAAATAAAAATAAAAATAAAAATAAAAATAAAAATAAAAATAAAAATAAAAATAAAAATAAAAATAAAAATAAAAATAAAAATAAAAATAAAAATAAAAATAAAAATAAAAATAAAAATAAAAATAAAAATAAAAATAAAAATAAAAATAAAAATAAAAATAAAAATAAAAATAAAAATAAAAATAAAAATAAAAATAAAAATAAAAATAAAAATAAAAATAAAAATAAAAATAAAAATAAAAATAAAAATAAAAATAAAAATAAAAATAAAAATAAAAATAAAAATAAAAATAAAAATAAAAATAAAAATAAAAATAAAAATAAAAATAAAAATAAAAATAAAAATAAAAATAAAAATAAAAATAAAAATAAAAATAAAAATAAAAATAAAAATAAAAATAAAAATAAAAATAAAAATAAAAATAAAAATAAAAATAAAAATAAAAATAAAAATAAAAATAAAAATAAAAATAAAAATAAAAATAAAAATAAAAATAAAAATAAAAATAAAAATAAAAATAAAAATAAAAATAAAAATAAAAATAAAAATAAAAATAAAAATAAAAATAAAAATAAAAATAAAAATAAAAATAAAAATAAAAATAAAAATAAAAATAAAAATAAAAATAAAAATAAAAATAAAAATAAAAATAAAAATAAAAATAAAAATAAATTAAAATTTAAAATAAAATTAAAATTAAAAGTTAAAATTAAAATTAAAATAAAATTATAATTAAAATTAAAGTTAAAATTAAGACTAAGATAAAAATAAAAGTAAAATAAAGAAAAATAAAATAAAAATAAAAGTAAAAATAAAACAAATTTTTTTATATATGTTCTAATTGCTATTGTTCTCTCTATTTAGTTAAATATTAATTACTTTTTTATATTTTAATGTCTGGAAGAAGAAGCGTCAGGAGGTTGGTCTGGATTATCCTGGAGTTTTTGTTTGTTAGGATTGGAGGATGAGCTGTGTTATTTGCGTTGTAGGCTGCTGGAAAGGGTATATGGGTTGTTATGGTCAGGAACCGGATTAGTAGTTAATTTTTAAAAAGTAGTGGAAGAGGCGGTGTATACAATCCTATAGTACTAGCTATAGGCCTTTACTAAGGTAGTTGAAGTAAAACTGGAGAGAAAAACCCCTGTTCCTTTGAGAAAATACCAGATGATATTTTTTTGCTACAGAAAATTAGAGACTGTTACTATACCCCTTCCAACACACTTCTTGACTGCTTTACAAGTTAAGACAGTAGCCAATAGCATATCACTGAAAACCAAAGAATCTGAAAACTGAAATGCAGAAAGTCCACACCAGGCAAACAAAACACTGTGCACTTGTTGCACGGATAACAGCAATAATACTTCACTACGCAATATATGGGGTGGACTTGCTAGCAAGTCCTCAACCTGAACTCAGATGGAACTCAGATGGAACTCAGACTGAACTCATACTGAACCCATACTGAACTCTACTTGAACACCCACCTAAAACTGTTCTGCTGAGTGGTGTTCATCCCTGATTGTATGGTTCCTTTATCAATAGCTCAATGTGTGTTCAATCTATGGTGAGTTTGGGTCCAAGGTTGCGGACTTGCTAGCAAGTCCGCCCCCCATATTGTGTGGTGCTTGATGCAGGTTTTAAAGCTACACCTATGAAGTCACTTGCCAAAATTGAGTTAAATGAAGAACTAAACTTGCAAAAAAACAGTGAAAACTGAGTGAGAAAGGGTGATATCACCTCCGTATGGTTGTATGATAATTAAAGTTTCCCCAAATGTCTTATTTAGTATGTACACACAGACCACCCTCTAAAAAATCCATGCACAGAAACCAATTTGGCACTTTTAGCATCTAAATTGAATAAAAAACCTGTAGAAGCACTCCTCAGCCTTCTATAACTGAGGTGGGTGGGCCACCTAAAAGCGGACAGACCTCCTTGAAACCAGAAAACCACCAAAAACCTCCAATAAACCCAAAATACTTAGAAAAAAATACAATGACTACTAAAACCCTTAAAACACAAAATTAAGCTATGAAAACATTAAGACATTAAATATAGAGCCAAATTAGCTCTACTTAATGGTACTAAGCTCTTAACACTAAGACTTAAGGCTAGCCCATAAAACACAAAAAACAAAATTAAACAGCTATCTTTTAGAAATTCAAAGTTAGAAAATGACCCCTTAAAACTTAGAATATGAAAAATGCCAAAAAGACATAAAATATATATAGTAACCAGGGCTATCCAATAGTAGTACCCACATACCAATAGAACCAATATTCACTGAATAAAATTAGAAAAACACCCAATTATTCAACCAATGTCAATTAAGACACACCAAAACAGCACCAAACAGACCAACAAATGCCTCTGCCAATGTTGGAAGACCACATCCTCCCTCCAATTTAGAATGTCTGCATTCTTCTCACCAAAAAAACAATTTTCACACATTTTTCAAAATCCATCTATGAAATGGGTCCCTGTAAATACTGTATTGACCATAAACTTGTCTGCACTATATCACCACCAATTTATCCATACAGAACTGCTTGTTATGGATGCTATTCCAGAAAGAAATCTTGCTCCAGACATGGTCCATTATCATCTGCAACAGATTCTACTTCCCCTCAACCTGGTCCATCTTCCAGAAAAATCAGAAGATCTAAGCCTTCCATCTTGATACCCAAATTAATCAACAAGTTACACCTTTCCAAAAAGAGTGCCAACACTACCACAAAAAAAAGCTCTATCATACCTGGTCCTTCTGATGGTAAAACCAATGCTTCTCCATACCAAAATTTAAGCTGATGAATTTCCAGTTCATTCCCATTCAGACATTGATGATGACAATGTGTGAACCATTGAATCATCACCACCCAATCAATTTCCCATCATCATGGACAAATTCCAATAACACCCTTTTAAACAAAAAAACTCATTCTAAACTACTTCCAATCCACTATTGTCAAAGATCCACAGGAAATTGAGAAAAGAAGACACCTAATTCACCAGTTCAAAACTAATTGTGAACACTTTGTGTCATCTCTTGATTCTCTTCTGTAATTTATTCTTGCCTGAAATTCTTGACTTAGAAATAAAAAAAATAAAATAAAAATAAACTCCTCAGTTTAAATTCTTAAGGGACTAATCCTCAGTTTTAAGTCTTGGGGGCCTAACAGCCCTCATTTAATAGTCTTTGGGGACTCAAAAAACCTTAGTTTATAGTCTTGGGGACTAAAAACCTAAATAATAAAGACAGAACCATATATAAATCCATTAAATACCAAAGAAAATAAATTAACATTCTGGGGTAACTTTTCTACAGAGCCTCCAGCTCATCAGTTACTCCCACACTTGCCCTAACTAAATTCAGAGACTTCCACATTGGATGCACTCTTCCAGAATCACACCAAAATATCTTTATCAGTTTATGGTCCTGAAGGACTCAACCATCAAACCATCCTCAGTTTATAGTATTGGGGGACTATACCACTTTTCAGTTTACAGTCTTGATGGACTGACAACAGTGTTCAGTTTAAAGTCTTGACCAATTTCCACACATTGCATAAAACAGACAGAGCCAATCTCATGAATAATACTCTGCAACCACCCTACTGAAATTCCACTTTCTCTTTCTCATCTACACATAACCAATAAAAATTTTCTTTTATCTCTTTTCTCTTCTTTTTTGTCCCATTGCAGATAATTTCCCGATCCCCAGATTTTGACCCATCAGACCTTCCTTGTTTCACCGCTCCAAAGGACTATGCTTGCAAACAGTGTATCCACATGTGCAGACCTTGCACCTTTACTCTTCCCAAATCCTGAAGCAAAACTTTACAACGGGGCCTGTGATTCTTGCAACTCCAAAAAGAAAAAGTGTGACAGAGACCCAATTTATCCTATACCACAAACTTCAACTTTACAAAAATACATCTCTAATCTTCAACCAGATCACCATAGCTAGATCATGCTTCCTCTTCTCTATCTTCAGCTCCATCCAGAAGATCACACCAATCTGTCCTCAGAAATCTCTCCAAAAGACCTGATTTATCATCCCAAGAAACAGCTTTTATATCAGCAAATCAGGCTAAAAAAGCTTCAAAATCAGCTCCCAGGCTGCTAGACCGCGTCCAGGAGGCCCCCCCTCCTTGCTAGGAAGTGGAAATCAGGCTGAAAACCTCCAATTTTAGACAGAAAACAGACAAAATCCACCACTAAACAACAACAACTCCACACAAAACCTCCTAGTTCTCCCAGAGCAATGTGCACAACAATTTCTTCATCAAAAAATACTGAAAAATCTAAAAATTCTAGAAGACCTGTCAGAGGACCTCAAGAAGGCTCCAGAGCGCCCAACACTGCTCCCAAACAAAAATCTCCCTCTCAATCAAGAAGAGTTAACTACAGCTTTTCTCTGCCAGCCAATTACTTCTCTGAAAGTTCCATTTCTTCCAGATCTTCATCCACAAGATGCAAATCAGATTCCAGGTCACCTTCTTCTGGTCCATCCTACAAAAACACTGGTACTCCACCACCAGTGTCCAACACAACTAGGCCAAGAAATAATATCAAAAACAAAAACAGCAGCTCTCCTGCTCCAACCAGGCATAGGAATTTCCTTCTTCTAGTCCATTTTCTCAACACCATTTAGAGAATTATCATGAGAATCCATACCTCCATCTGGTTGATCCTCCAAAACATGCATTCAGAAGTCTTCAACAGGCCAAATCTTGGCTGCTTACAAATTTGATTAGCTCTCAATCATTAAGTACCAAATTAATAAATCCAATTTCTTTAACATAGAACAATTACTTATCCAATTTTTCTGTTTAGTTGGAACCCCACCTCCTGAAACTGAAATTGGAATTGGCCAACCTCTAGAAACTACCTTAAGGCTGAATTATGTTGAGATGAAACCTCACCTAATCATGATGTGTTCTAACATACTTGAGACCTTTGCTCTTCATGTTACGTTGAATTAATTTGAAAAGAATCTGAGGAAACGGCTCCTTGATTACCACTGGAAGATGTCTAGATTAATCAAGCACACATTCAAACACTCTATCACTGCTTCTTCATCTACTTCCCAAAAATTACTTTCCAATCTGGTTCCTGACAATTACAAACCATATACTCATTCCAGCTGCATACACCACAAATAACACAGTTCTTCCTCCAATCCTAAAAAAAAGCAAAAACACCACCATAATCTGGACCAACCGCCAGAGGCTTCTTCTTCCAGACATAAAAATAAAAAAAGAAATAATAATTCACTGAATAGAGATAGAAATAAAAATTATCAAATATATATATAAAATTTGTTCTATTTTTATTTTTATTTTTATTTTTATTTTATTTTTAATTTTAATTTTAATTTAAATTTAAATTTAAATTTAAATTTTATTTTTATTTTTATTTTTATTTTTATTTTTAATTTTATTTTTATTTTTATTTTTATTTTTATTTTTATTTTTATTTTTATTTTTATTTTTATTTTTATTTTTATTTTTATTTTTATTTATATTTATATTTTTATTTTTATTTTTATTTTTATTTTTATTTTTATTTTTATTTTTATTTTTATTTTTATTTTTATTTTTATTTTTATTTTTATTTTTATTTTTATTTTTATTTTTATTTTTATTTTTATTTTTATTTTTATTTTTATTTTTATTTTTATTTTTATTTTTATTTTTATTTTTATTTTTATTTTTATTTTTATTTTTATTTTTATTTTTATTTTTATTTTTATTTTTATTTTTCTTTATTTTACTTTTATTTTTATCTTAGTCTTAATTTTAACTTTAATTTTAATTATAATTTTATTTTAATTTTAATTTTAACTTTTAATTTTAATTTTATTTTAAATTTTAATTTAATTTAATTTTTATTTTTATTTTTATTTTTATTTTTATTTTTATTTTTATTTTTATTTTTATTTTTATTTTTATTTTTATTTTTATTTTTATTTTTATTTTTATTTTTATTTTTATTTTTATTTTTATTTTTATTTTTATTTTTATTTTTATTTTTATTTTTATTTTTATTTTTATTTTTATTTTTATTTTTATTTTTATTTTTATTTTTATTTTTATTTTTATTTTTATTTTTATTTTTATTTTTATTTTTATTTTTATTTTTATTTTTATTTTTATTTTTATTTTTATTTTTATTTTTATTTTTATTTTTATTTTTATTTTTATTTTTATTTTTATTTTTATTTTTATTTTTATTTTTATTTTTATTTTTATTTTTATTTTTATTTTTATTTTTATTTTTATTTTTATTTTTATTTTTATTTTTATTTTTATTTTTATTTTTATTTTTATTTTTATTTTTATTTTTATTTTTATTTTTATTTTTATTTTTATTTTTATTTTTATTTTTATTTTTATTTTTATTTTTATTTTTATTTTTATTTTTATTTTTATTTTTATTTTTATTTTTATTTTTATTTTTATTTTTATTTTTATTTTTATTTTTATTTTTATTTTTATTTTTATTTTTATTTTTATTTTTATTTTTATTTTTATTTTTATTTTTATTTTTATTTTTATTTTTATTTTTATTTTTATTTTTATTTTTATTTTTATTTTTATTTTTATTTTTATTTTTATTTTTATTTTTATTTTTATTTTTATTTTTATTTTTATTTTTATTTTTATTTTTATTTTTATTTTTATTTTTATTTTTATTTTTATTTTTATTTTTATTTTTATTTTTATTTTTATTTTTATTTTTATTTTTATTTTTATTTTTATTTTTATTTTTATTTTTATTTTTATTTTTATTTTTATTTTTATTTTTATTTTTATTTTTATTTTTATTTTTATTTTTATTTTTATTTTTATTTTTATTTTTATTTTTATTTTTATTTTTATTTTTATTTTTATTTTTATTTTTATTTTTATTTTTATTTTTATTTTTATTTTTATTTTTATTTTTATTTTTATTTTTATTTTTATTTTTATTTTTATTTTTATTTTTATTTTTATTTTTATTTTTATTTTTATTTTTATTTTTATTTTTATTTTTATTTTTATTTTTATTTTTATTTTTATTTTTATTTTTATTTTTATTTTTATTTATATTTATATTTTTATTTTTATTTTTTTATATTTATTTTTATTTTAAACTACTAACATACTAAAAAAAACTTGAAAATAAATAAACAAAATTACCCCAAAATATGATAACTGAGAAATTTAAATGAAATGAAAAACAATAATAAAATGAGATAACTAATAATTACAAATGGTATCCCCCAGCCAATTGATGAGCTGATCCCCTGATACGTTGCCCACATCCAAGTGCACCTTGATGTGGATACACTGTTAAATAAATTCAAATGAATTGAAATAAAGAAAAAATTAGTAGAAACTGAGAAAATCAAAAGAATGAAAAGAAAAAAAATAGCATTTCCCGGCCAATTGATGAGCCTTTCTCAACCAATGCTTTCTCACAACCAGGTGATCCTGATGTGGTGACACCATATAATTTAATTTGTGATTCTTCCCTCTTTATATACTAATAACCTCCATAAAAAAATTAAAAGAAAAAAAGAGAAAAAAAGAAAATAATCTAAACTACTATCTAACACAACCATAGAAACTAATATTAAAGAAAGAAAAATAAAAAAAACAGCTTCCTAGAAATCCAGTTCAAGGAAATGATTACTGGTTAGGCTCCCTCCAATAAGTAAAAATGATGGGAGACCACCAGTGATCCCCCACCAATCCAAATAGACGAAAGAAGCCAGTTCCGAACCAATAATCCAGGTTAAAGTCATAGTGGACTTGAAACCTGAATAACAAAACCAGAACTAGGATTCAACTAGGACAAACAACATACTTGAAACAGACATTTGGGGGTAACTGTTATACATAGCAGCCAGCTCATCAGTTACCCCCACACTTGCCAAAATAAAATCTAGAAGTCCCCCCTGGGTACCTTCTAACAAAAAGACAAACTCAAAACATTAAACCAAAACTAATAAGCGTGAAGAGTCTGGCACTTGAAGACCAAAAAAATTTCCAGTTTAAAGTCATTGAGGACTAAAAACCTGTGAAGAAAAACCAATACCAGGGTTCAACCAAATTAAGAGAAGGGGTTGGAAACAGACAATCTGGGGTAACTGTTGGTAGAGCATCCAGCCCATCAGTTACCCCTACACTTGCTAAAACAACATCTGGAAGCCCCACCCATGGGTACCTTCTAACAATAAGTTTTGAACAAAACAGATTCACAGCATCATAAAAATCCAAAATTTAAGAATGGTCCATAGTTTATCCTCATTGCGGAGTCAATCTTCTTCACTTTTTGTGCCTCTAGGGTAAAATCTCTTCACCTGATCATCAGCCACTCTCTTATTTAAGACTGCGCCATCTAACTCCTTCAAAATATAAGAACTTCCAGACACCTGAGATCTGAATCTGTAAGGTCCATTCCATCTGTCAGCAAACCTCTTTCCCCACTGACTCTCAAAACTTCTATTATACACCAAAACCAAACAACCAGATTTCAAGGGATTCCTGAGTCTATGATCCAACTTCTTGTCCCAGTATCTGACTGATTGATTTCTTATCTTCATCACTCTAGAGTATGCCTTCTCTTGACTTTCCTCTCTACATTGCAACTGTTGCATCCTGGCACAGAGCAAATCTTCTGTTGAGCATATATCATCCCAATCAATTCCAAGATAAGAGACAGCTTTCAAATCCACCAGTAGAACAGCTTTCTGCCCAAAAAGTAATTCATAAGGGGAATAGCCAGTTGTCCTTTTCACAGTGACCCTATCAGCAAATAACAAAAAGGGTAAATAATGCCTCCATTTTTCTGCACTATCTTCACACATTTTCACCAAAGCATTTTTGATAAATTGATGGCATCTTTCAACCATTCCTTTGGCTTCAGGATAATAAGAAGTCGCCAATCTGAATTTAGAGCCAAGACTTGCCACAGATTCTTTAAATTCAGCTTCAAACTCTGCCCTGCCATCAACAGTCATCAACTTCATTAACCCTTACTTAAACACCAATTCCTTCTTCAAAAATTCTGCCACGTTTTTGGCAGTGAAATTCACCAAAGGCACCACCTCAACCCAACCAAACGAATCATCCCTGGCAACAATCAAGTTTTTATACCTACCCTCCTTGATATAGACAGCATCAAAACTGACTCTTCCAAACACAGTTGTTTCACCAGTAGCACGGTGTAGAGAGTTCTAAAGTATTAAGCAGTAGACACAATTCCAGATGGTTTGGTTCTCCTTTTCAATTTCTGAAAAGAAGCTCCTGCCACTCTTATTTTTAAAGACAGCGCAATAATGTGTAACACTAATATTTGATTAGAAAGTTTATTAGTTGAGAGATGAGTTTAAAAGATCAGGAAAAACAAGTGTTACTATCTGGATATTTCTATTCTTAAGAAGCGCTAATCTCCACAGCTACTCCCCCTTGAGAGCTCTCTTTGATTATGCCTTATAATAGCAATATAATAACTCTAATGATAGTCAATCCTACTGAATCTATATATATTTTCTCTATGTTGTGTTCTTTTACTATACTATATGAAATCCACACACACAGACGCACAAATGACAAAATACTCAGAAATATCTTTAATATATTCTCAAACAATTGATCACAGAAAATTTAATCTCTTATACTTGACTCCACAATTATTAACTACTTTTATGCTAACTAATTATTTGTCAATTGTTATTTTTACTTTCTTACTAGATGCGACACCCTATCCCTATCAAATAGTCCTCCTTTTTATATTTTTCCAGCACTCAAGACACAGTTCCCTAATGTATCTCCAGCACTGACTCTAGCGCCACATTAGTAAAACAATAACCAATCCTTTAGTAAACTACGTACACCGCTTGTAAAAAATACAGCACCTTAACACACCCTTTGCTTACTAACACTAGTATTAACTTGTTTCACTCATACTCCACATGCACGCTCCTGACTCACCACGGGAAATCTAGGGGTGAATTTCTAGCAATCCCTTCTCTTGAAGTTTAGAGTTTGCCTTAAATATGCCAGGTTTATGAATACTTTATAAACATAAGTAAATTAGAGTTAGATTTACATTTATTCTCAGATTGATTATAGACAGAATATCAACTGATTCCAAATTATGCCCAAGATGATCCTCCAGAACTTGATTTTGGTCCTCTGATGAGAACAAATTGAGCACAAATTGATCTAACCTAAGCTTATGTATATATAATAATTCAGGATACTTACTCTATTAAATTTGATAATAAAATAAAATATTGATGAATTTATATAATAAAAATTATTATGTAAGATATTAAATTATAAATTTAAGCTTCATAGGAGGGCATGTAATAGAACTTAATTATACTATGTGACACCTTAATACTGTATCACGCAGTTTGAAACATTTAAAACAAAATGAGTCATGATGGGAAATGAAATTGCTTGGACAGACTCTTTCAAAATTAATACTGACCATAATACACAAGTATGAAACCTTGGTATCTATCCAATAAAAGATTTTCCTTCTGATAAATAGATTTTTCTCAGTTACTACCTGCTAAAAAGTGTCCTTCTGTGGTTTGTCTGACCTTCAGGGGGGTAATTTGGCCACATCACACTACTTCTATTTCCATGATTGACCAAAACATCATCCTCATTCCCATCTAAAGAGTTGATCTCATCTGACTGTGGCTGATCAAAGGGGTCCACCACAAGTTTAGCCAAAATTTTGGTGAACAATTTTTTGATGGATAGTGACTAACTGGTGCTTTCCGAAATTGTCCACCTCAAGTTAAGATAAACTTTAGGAGGATAAATTTATTATGAGTACCAAATTAACTGAAGAATACTTTTCCCTAGCTACTCTGCATCATAAAAGTGTCCAACTGAGGTTTAGCCATAATTCAGGTAGACACTTTTGGAAAGGCACAGTCTGATGGGTTTAATATATATATATGGCAATAAGTATCAGTTTTTTATCAACATGGAACTAGAATTAATGTAATATGGCCAAAGTGTCCACCTGGAGTTTGGCCAAAATACAGGTGGAAATTTTTATGAGGATTACTTGATGAAATGAAGAAGACTTGCAATTACTTTCCATCATAAAATTTTCAAACTTAAGTTTATCAAAAATTGTGGTGACACTTTTTCCAGATCCAGTCATATGGGATCAACTCTTTATATGGCAATGAGAATCAGTTTTTAGTCAATCATGGCATTAGAAGTAATTTTATATGGAAAAACTTTCCACCTGATTTTTGGCCAAAAATAAGTTGGAAATGTTTATGAGGAATACTAGATTAACTAAAGAAGACTTGAACCCTACTACTGTCCATCATAAAAGTGTCCACCAGAAGAATTCTCAAACTTGTGGTTGACACCTTTGGCCTGGTCCAGCAATATGGGATCAATTCTGCATATGGAAATGAGGATTTAATTTGGTCAATCATGGTACTAGAAGTAATTTGATATAGATAAAGTGTCCAACTAAATATTGGAAAAAAATCAGTTGAAAACTTCATTTAGTTTTTCAAAAAATCAAATTAAGTAAAATTTTATTCCTGATGATGCCCATTTTATCCAACACCTCTTCTGAGCCTTGAAAGTAGGCATTTAGCTTGAATTTTGAATTTCATATAAAATCCCTATTATTCAACCTATTTATTTTTATCCCTTTTTTTTCTTTTAGATGTCAATTAATTTTATGTAAAACAAATCATTTTCATAATTTTTTACCTGTATTTAATAGAATTATTAAAGGTTTAACATCACCCTGTAAGCATTTGGCACATGTTTTTTTGCTATACTAATAAAAATAATAATATACTGGTAACAAAAAATTGATCAAATGATAAAATATTAATAAAACAGAAAGATCAAATACCAGTGGATATGTTTTAAAAAAATACCAGTTTCACTGAAGAAGAGCTGCACCCTAGATACTCACCATCAAAAAAGTGTCCAGCACAAGTTCGGCCGAACTTGTGCTGGAAACTTTTGGTCAGTTGCAGTCATATGAGATCAATTCTCGCTATGGCAATGAAAAAATTTTTTTGTTTAAAAAAATTCACTAGAAGTAGTTTTACATAGCCAAATTTTCTACCTAGATTTCATCCAAACCACAGGTGCACAATTTTTTATCTTTGAAAAAAAGTCAATTTAGTACAATTTATCCCTGATGGCTCTCATTTGCTTCAACACCTCTACTGGCATTTGATAGTAGGAATATTACTTGGATTTCTTTTTTCATATTTGATCCCTTTAACTTAATTTTTTATTCCTAATATTGCTTTTGGATATCAATTAATAATTTTTAAAATAAACTATTTTCATATTTTTATACATTTATTTTATAATATTATAAATGGCATAAAATCACCTGGTATGCATTTGGCACATGAGTTTTTTCTATACTTATAAAATTAATAATATAATGGCAACCAAAAATTAATCAAATGATATTAATGAGTGAGGAACAAATATAAAATACCAGTAGACATGTTTGCAAGAAATACTAGATGAGCTGAAGAATAATTCTACCCTAGCTACTCTCCATCATAAAAGTGTCCTGCACAAGTTCGGCCGAACTTGTGCTGGACACTTATGGTCAGGTGCAGTCAGGTGGGAGCAATTCTCTCTATGGAAATGAAGATAAATTTTTGATATAAAATTACACTAGAAGTAGTTTGATATGGGAAAATTTTAATGCTGAAGTTTTGGTAAAGCTGAAGTGGATTTTTTATTTATTTTAACAAAAAAGAAAATTTAGTGCAAGTTTAGCCCTGATTGTTCTAATTTAATTCAACATCTCTTTTTTCTGTTTATGGAAGGAATTTAACTTAGATTTTAATTTTCATTGTTGATTTCTTTTATTTTACTTTATTCCTCTCATATTGCTTTTGGATAGAAGTTTATTTTTTGTAAAATAAATTATTTTCATATTTTTTTACCTTTATTTAATAATATTATAAAAGGTGTAACATCAACCAGTATTCATTTGGCACACAATTTTTTGCTATACTGATAATATTAATAATATAATGGTGACAAAAAATTAATAAATTGATAAATATGAGTGAGGCACAAAGATTTAATAACAGTGGAAATGTTTATAAGAAATTTCAGATGATTAAAAATGACTTGCACCCTGGCTACTCTTCATGATAAAAGTGTCCAGCACAAGTTTGGCCAAACTTGTGTTGGACACTTTTGGTTGCATGCTGTCAGACGCAATCAATTCTTTTTATGGAAATGAGACTGAATTATCACTTCATCATTGCACTGAAAGTAGTTTTATATAGACAAATTGTCCCCTGGAAGTTTGTCCAAACCTAAGGTAGACAATTTTTTACTTTGCTAAAAAGTAAATTTGATCCATGTTAATCTATGATGGTGCCCATTTTTTCTTAAGCCTCTACTGGCTCATGATAGCAGAAGTTTTACTTAATATCTTTATTTCATGTTTGATCTCTTTAATTTTAATCTTACCCTTTTATTTATCCTTTAGCTTTTAAATATCAACTTTATTTTGGTAAAACTTATAACTTTCACATTTTTTTATATTTATTATATTATATTATTAAAGTTGTAAAATCATCCAGTGTACATTCATTACACATTTTTTTGCTATACTAAAAACATTAATAATATAATGGTGACTAAAAAATAATCAAATAATAAATATGGATGACACAGAAAGATCAAATACCCATAGACATTTTTAAAATGAATATAAGATTAACTGAAGAAGACTTGCACCCTAGCTACTCTCCATCATAAAAGTGTCCAGCACAATTTCATCTGAGCTTGTGCTGGACACTTTTGGTTGCATGCAGTCAGATGGGATAAATTTACTCAATGGAAGTTAAAATGAATTTTTCGCTCAATCATTGCACAAGAAGTAGCTTTATACTGCTATACTATCCTCCTGATTTTTTGGAAAACATCAGGTGGACACTTTTATTAATTTTAAAAAAAGGAAACATATTCCAAATCTAGAACTGGTGGTGAAAATTTGGTCTGAAAACTCAAATTATTTTTGATGGCAGAAATTTAATTTGAATGTTTAATTTCATATTTAATCACTTTTATTTTACTTTTTTATTCCTGTTTTTGCTTTCAAATATCAATTTATTTATTGTAAAACTAATAATTTTCATATTTTTTTTACTTTTATTTAATAAGATTATGAAAGATGTAGCATCTCCCAGTATGCATTTGGCTTACAAATTTTTTCTATACTAATAACATTAATATTATAATGGTGAAAAAAAATGAATCAAATGATAAATATGAATGAAACAGAAAGATCATATACAAGTGGATTTGTTTGTAAGGAATACCTGATGAACTGAAGAAGACCTGCACCCTAGATACTCACCATCATAAAAGTGTCCAGCATAAGTTTGGCCGAACTTGTGCTGGACACTTTTGGTTGCATGCAGTCAGATGGGATAAATTTACTCTATGGAAATGAAAATGACATTTTGCTCAATCATTGCACAATAAGTAGTTTGATATTGCCAAAATGTCCTCCTGATGATTTTTCAAAACTCATCAGGACACTTTCTTTGGTTTAACAAAAAAGAAAATATAGTGCAAGTTTAGCCCTGGTGGTGCACATTTGATCTAACACCTCTACTTGTTATTTATAGTGGGAATTTTCCTTAGATTTTTTTTTCTTATTTTATCCCTTCTATTTTACTTTTTTATTGCTCATATTGCTTTGGATATCAATTTTTAAATTTTAAAATAAATAATTTTCATACTCTTATACCTTTATTTAATAATATATGATTAAAGGTGGAACACCACCTGGTATGCATTTTTCACACAAGTTATTACTATAGTAATAACATTAACAATATAATGATGACAAAAAATTAATCAAATTGTAAATTTTAATAACACAGAAAGATCAAATTCCAGTGGAAATGTTTATAAGAAATCCCTTTTGAGTTTAAGAAGATTTTCTGTATGCCTACTCTCAATTATAAAAGTGTCCAGCATAAGTTCGGCCGAACTTGTGCTGGACACTTTTGGTTGCATGAAGTCATATGAGATAAATTCTCTATATGGCAATAAAAATGATATTTCACTCAATTATTGAAGTAAAGAATGTTTAATATTGTAAAATTGTCCCCTGGAAGTCTGTCCAAACCTCAGTTCAAAATTTGTTAGCTATACATAAAAGTAAGTTTAGACCAAGTCTTGACCTAGGGGTCCCCAACTGTCCCAACACCACTTCTGGCTCTTGATAGTAAATATTTTACTTGTATTTTTTATTTCGTATTTGATCCCATTTATTTTCATTTTACTTTTCTATTAATCTTTTTAATTTTAAATATCAATTTTTTTTTAAAAAACTAAACATTTTCATATTTTTTTAACTTTATATAATAATATTATTAAAGTTGTAACATCACCAATTTTGCATTTGGCATGCAGGTTTTTGCTATACTAGAGACATTAATAATATATATGGTGACAAAAAATTAATTATAAGATAAATATGAATGATAAAAAAAAGTTAAAACCCCAATAGAAACACCGCGCAATACAGGGGGCGGACTTGTTAGCAAGTCCGCAACCTTGGACTCAAATTCACCACAGATTGAACACACATTGAGCTATTGACAAAGGAACCATACAATCAGGGATGAACGCCACTCAGCAGAACAGTTTTTGTGGGTCTTCAAGTAGAGCTCAGTAGGAGTTCAGTATGAGTTCAGTCTGAGTTCCATCTGAGTTCTGTCTGAGTTCAGGTTGGGGACTTGCTAGCAAGTCCACCCCCTTTATTGCGTAGTGAAATGTGAAAAACAAAAAACTGATGTACTGAGAAACACTTCCACCCTAGCTACTCTCCATCATAAAAGTGTCCAGCACAAGTTTGGCCAAACTTGTGCTGGACACTTTTGTTCAGGTGCAGTCACATGGGATCAATTCTCTCTGTGGAAATTAAATTAAAAAAATGCTAAATAATTACATTAGAAGTAGTTTGGTATGGCTGAATTTTTTCCAAACCTCAGGTGAAAAATTTTTTATCTTTAAAAAAAATTAAACTTTATCAAATTTAGCCCTGATGGCACCCATTTGTTTCAACACCTCTACTGGCTCTTGAAGGCAGGAACTTTTCTTGAATTTTTCTTTTTCATATTTGATCTCTTTTACTTTACTTTTTTATTACTCATGTTACATTTAAATATTAATTTATAATTTTGGAAAAGAAATCATTATCATATTTTTTTAACATTTTTTAATAATATTATAAAAGGTGTAATATAACATGGCATGCATTTTGTGCACAAGTTTTTTCTATACTAATAAAATTAATAAAATTCTAATGACAAAAAATTAATCATATAATAAAATATGAATAACACAGAAAGATCAAATACCATTTGACATGTTTTAAAAAAATAACAGTTGCACTGAAGAAGACCTGCACCCTAGCTACTCTCCATCATAAAAGTGTCCAGCACAAGTTCGGCTGAACTTGTGCTGGACACTTTTGGTCAGGTGCAGTCAGATGGGATCAATTCTCTCTATGGAAATGAAAAAACTTATTTGATAAGAAACTTCACTAGATGTAGTTTGATATAGCTGAATTATTCACCTAGAGTTCATCCAAACCACAGGTACACAATTTTTTATCTTTAAAAAACAATCAATTAAGTAAAATTTATCCCTGATGGCTCTCATTTGCTTCAACATCTCTACAAGCCTTTGATATTAGCAATAATACTTGGAGTTTGTTTTTCATATTTGATTGCTTTAAATTAATTTTTAATTCCTCATATTGCTCTTGGATATCAATTAATAAATTTTAAAATAAATTATTTTAATATTTTTATACATTTTTTTAATAATATTATAAAAGGTGTAACATCACTCAGTATACATTTGGCACATGATTTTTTGCTATACTTATATAATTAATAATATAATTAAGACAAAAAATTAATCAAACAATATGTATGAGTGAGGCACAAAGATAAAATACCAGTAGACATTTTTGTAAGAAATACCTGATGAACTGAAGAAAAATTCTACCCCAGCCACTCTCCATCATAGAAGTGTCCAGAACAAGTTCGGACGAACTTGTGCTGGACACTTTTGGTTATGTGCAGTCAGATGGGATCAATTCTCTGTATGGCAACAAAAAAAATTTTTTATCAAATTTCACTAGAAGTAGTTTGGTTTAGCTGAATCATCCACTTGCTGTTCTGCCCAATATCAGGTGTATAATTTTTTATCTTTAAAGAAAAGGTCACTTTTTACAATTAAGCCCTGATGGCTACCATTTGCTTTAACACCTCTACTGGCTCTTGATAGCAGGAATTTTACCAGTATTTTTTTCATATTTTAACTCTTTGACTTTTATTTAACTCTTTTATTCCTCTTTTTACTTTTAAATTTCTATTTAATTTTTGTAAAAGTAATCCTTTCCATATTTATTTACGTCTATTTTAAAAAATTATTGAAGGTATAACTTCACATGGTATGCATTTGGCAAACAAGTTTTTGCTATACTAATAACATTAATAATATAATGGTGATAAAATATTAATCGGATGATAAATATGAAAGATACAGACTGATCAAATACCAGTAGACATTTTTATGAGAAATACAAGATGAACGAACTGAAGAAAATTTCCACCCAAGCTACTCTCCATCATAAAAGTGTCCAGCACAAGTTTGGCCGAACTTGTGCTGGAAACTTTTAGTCACGTTATGGTAAGGTAAACTCTTACAGTCGCCTTGCTGTAAGCAGAATCCGGAGGAGATGTGTGGATTTAGCTGAAAACCCCGTCCTTCCAATAAAATAACAAAATAGGAATTCTAAATCACTAAGCTAACCAATCTACTTGGATCTGATTGATAAAAAAATAATGAAACTCTAATATATTTAACGCTTATTGAGATTTAAATAAAAGTGGCTGTTGAGGAAGAAATACTGATAACAACAATTAAGGTGTACCAGTGAAAGATCTGAAAAGATTGACTTTTATGTTTTTATAATAATTTGAATTTTTATGAGACAGCAATAATCAAGTCCCAGTGATGAAGATCTTTCTAAAGATACCCTGTATGAAGTGTGATTTAAATTGTTGAGTAGTATTTCTAAAATGTTATATATAAAATATAAAGTTATAAGGGTATTACAATTTTATTTAATTTGTTGAGTAATATAAAATGAGACCGTGGTGGTTAAAGATTAAGCTGTATGATCTGTCCCCCCCTCTCAATTTCGAGTTTGAGAGGCGCTTAAGTATTCCTAGTCACGTGCCTAAGTTTTCCCCTCCAGAGCTCTTCCAGAGTCAATCTGGAGCCCGTACGGAGTCCAAACGGAGCCGGAACGGAGTCCGAACGGAGCCAGAACGGAGTCCCTACGGAGTCAAAGCGGAGTCCGTACGGAGTTGAAACGGAGTCCATACGGAGTCCGTCCCGACTTCCAGACTCAATTAGAACCTTAAAACTATAATAAAAAATCTAGAAAAATTACACATAATAGAGCTACTTCGACTTTACATACCAAACTAATTTTCGTAGTCTGCGCAGCTCTAATTACCCCGTGAAAATTCATCAAAGTTAAGTAATTTTTGAAAACGTAAATATTTCTATAAAACTTTAAAATTCATTTAAAAATATAAGAAAAATAGTAAAAATTCTGGGAAAATTTCCCAAGGTTCTTGAGTGACTTGACTTGATACTTATAAATTTTTCAGACCGTAAAAATAAGTTTTCTCCGTAAAATAAATTGTATGTGTGTAGGCATTCTCTTGTGACCAATTTCTTCATATTTAAAACTCCAATAAATTAAATAAAACCCTTATATAAAAAATAATAACGCCAATCTTGCACGCCGTAATAACTCCATTTACGTACTTAGGTGCCATACTAAACTTTAGGCTACCACAACGTGCAGTCAGATGGGATCAATTCTCTATATGGCAACAAAAAAACATTTTTTTATTAAACTTCACTACAAGCAGTTTTGTTTAGCTGAATCATCCACCTGTTGTTCTTCCCAACCTCAGGTGTATAATTTTTTATCTTTAAAAAAAAGGTCACTTATTACAATTTAGCCCTGAGGGCTCCCATTTTTTTCAACACTTCTACTGGCTCTTGAGAGCAAGTATTTTACTAGTATTTTGTTTTTCATAATTGATCTCTTTGAGATTAATTTTACCTTTTTATCCCTCATATTGCTTTTGGATATCAATTTATTTTTTTTAAAACAAATCATTTTTGTATTTTTTTACCTTTATTTAATAATATTATAAAAGGTGTAACATCACCCGGTATGCGTTGGGCACACGAGTTTTTGCTATACTTATAATATTAATAATATAATGGTGACAATAAATTAATCAAATGATATATATGAGTGAGGCACAAAGATCAAGTACCAATGGAAATGTTTATAAGAAATACCAGATTAACTGAAGAAAAATTCTACCCTAGCTACTCTCCGTCATAAATGTGTCCAGCACAAGTTCGGCCAAACTTGTGCTGGACACTTTTTGTCACATGCAGTCTGGTGTGATCAATTCTCTCTCAATCATTGAACTAGAAGTTGTTTGATATGGCTAAATGGTTATGCTGTAGTTTTTTTAAACCTCAGATTGGCACTTTTTTGTTTTTCAAAAAAGCAATTATAGTCCAAGTTTAGCCTCACTGGTGGACATTTGCACCAACATGTCTACTTGCTCTTGATGGCAGTAATTTTATTTTAATTTTTTATTTCATATTTGATTCCTTTAATTTTACCTTTTTATCCCTCATATTTCTTTTGTATACCAATTTACTTTTTGTAAAACAAATCATTTTCATATTTTTTTACCTTTATTTAATATAACATCACCCAGTATGCATTTGGCACACGAGTTTTTGCTATACTTATAATATTAAAACATAACAGTGACAAAAAATCAATCAAATGATAAATATGAGTGAGGCACAAAGATCAAATACCAGTGGACATGTTTATAAGAAATACCAGATGAACTGAAGAAAAATTCCACCCTAGCTAACCTCCAACATAAAAGTGTCCAGCACAAGTTTGGCCAAACTTGTGCTGGACAATTTTGGTCACATGCAGTCTGATGTTTTCAATTCTCTCTATTGCAATGAAAATGAATTTTTCTTCAATAATTGCACTAGAAGTTGTTTGATATGGCAAAATTGTCATCCTGAAGTTTTGGTAAAGCTCCAGTGGATTTTTTTTTATTTTTACAAAAAAGAAATTATAGTCCAAGTTTAGTGCCACTGGTGGGCGTTCACCCCATCATGTCTACTTGCTCTTGATGGGAGGAATTTCACTTTAATTTTTTATTTCATATTTGATCCCTTTAATTTTACCTTTTTATCCCTCATATTGCTTTTGGATATCAATTTATTTTTTGTAAACCAAATCATTTTCATATTTTTTTACCTTTATTTAATATAACATCACCCAGTATGCATTTGGCACATGAGTTTTTGCTATACTTATAATATTAAAACATAACGGTGACAAAAAATCAATCAAATGATAAATATCAGTGAGGCACAAAGATCAAATACCAGTGGAAATGTTTATAAGAAATACCAGATGAACTGAAGAAAAATTCCACCCTAGCTAACCTCCATCATAAAAGTGTCCAGCACAAGTTTGGCCCAAATTGTGCTGGACACTTTTGGTCACATGCAGTCTGATGTGTTCAATTCTCTCTATTGCAATGAAAATGAATTTTTCTTCAATAATTGCACTAGAAGTTGTTTGATTTGGCAAAATTGTCATCCTGAAGTTTTGGTAAAGCTCCAGTGGATTTTTTTTTATTTTTACAAAAAAGAAATTATAGTCCAAGTTTAGTGCCACTGGTGGGCGTTCACCCCATCATGTCTACTTGCTCTTGATGGGAGGAATTTCACTTTAATTTTTTATTTCATATTTGATCCCTTTAATTTTACCTTTTTATCCCTCATATTGCTTTTGGATATCAATTTATTTTTTGTAAAGCAAATCATTTTCATATTTTTTTACCTTTATTTAATAATATTATAAAAGGTGTAACATCACCTTGTATGCATTTGGCACACGAGTTTTTGCTATACTTATAATATTAATAACATAATGGTGACAAAGATCAATCAAATCACTACGCAATATAGGGGGTGGACTTGCTAGCAAGTCCTCAACCTGAACTCAGATGGAACTCAGATGGAACTCAGACTGAACTCAGACTGAACCCATACTGAACTCTACTTGAACACCCACCTAAAACTGTTCTGCTGAGTGGTGTTCATCCCTGATTGTATGGTTCCTTTATCAATAGCTCAATGTGTGTTCAATCTATGGTGAGTTTGGGTCCAAGGTTGCGGACTTGCTAGCAAGTCTGCCCCCCATATTGTGTGGTGAATGATAAATATGAGTGAGGCACAAAGGTCAAATACCAATTAATCAATAGGGGGTGTCAGTTCTGGCAAATCCGCACTTAACTTAAGTGCGGATTTCAAACCAAATCAGCACTTACAAATCAGCACTTAAATTATGCAAAAAAGTCACTTATTTCTAAAAAGGGTGTCAGTTATGACCTCAAATCAGCACTTTTTCACATTTTTTTTCACAACCACATTTTGGCCACAAAACATCCCTTCCTTTCTTACCCCATCCCTGTCACATGTTACACACTGACCTTCCTTGCTACCTACCCATCAATCCTCAGCACACACCCCTTCCTGACATTTTCAATATTTTGACCAGGCATGTTTACATTCTTTTTTACTTATTTCTTCTACTTCTTAATCTTTTTTATGGGTGTCAGTTCTGACCTCAAATCAGCACTTTTTTCATGATTTTTTTTTTCAAAACCACATGTTGTCCACATCATCCCTTTCTTTCCCATACCATTTTGTACTCTCCAAATGTCCTCTTTGTGTACTTCATTCACTTGGGTTGGTATTTTGGTTTGTTGCATATTCATTTTTTTTTGAATTTACAGTAAAATTTTTTTTTGGATGGCTCATTGGTTATCTTTCACCAGCTCAACATGAAATTGCATATTTTCTGAAATCACATATTTTGTCAGGGATTTTTTTTTTCAATCATCACTCATATCCTTTTCCTATTCTCCTCCAACATCCCTCAAACAATTTGGTTTCATTCATTTTGTCATCTCATCTCTCCAGGTAAGTCACTTTATTCTTTTTTTTTGATTTTTTGATTACTAATTATAATTTTTTTTGTTTTTTTCTGTTTATTTTTTTTTATCTAAATTTTTTTTGTAAGTGGTTATTTTGGATTTCAATGGTATAATTAACCTTTTTTTTCTCTCCCTTTTTACTTTCTTTTTTAGCTCCATCACCCTACTCTTCATCCCTCCTTGGCATGGTCATAATCCCCACTTTCCCTTATTTCACTTTTTTTTGGCTCCATTTCATTGAAACACATACATTTCACATTCTTTATGCATTTCACTTACTCCATATTCAATTTCCCCACAATTCCAACATCAATCTTTTTCACTCTATTTTTCCTACTTTTCAATCAAGGTAAGTTTCATCTCCTTTTTTTCATGCCTATATGATATCTCATTCCTTTTATGAAAAGTTCATACTTAAATATATGTATGACTCTTATCTGGATAACAGTGAACTTATAAAACTCCTTTTGATCTCATCTTCATTACCACTTTTCAAGTTTTTGTAAAATTTTGAAAATCAGACTCGGAATTAGGGTTAGGTTTATTCAAAACTAATGTTCTTTTTACTGAAGATTCTCCTGAAGGCTACCTTTCATTTCCCACAAACAGATTTGAATTTGATTCAGTGGTTGCTGAGATATTGACCGTTAAAGTTGAGCCTTTTTTTCCCAAATTAAATTTTTATTTCATTTTTTTATGTAACAAATTAGGGTTAGGTTTATTTAAATCACATGTCCTTTAACTGAAGATTCTACTAAAGCATATCTTTCATTTCCTACAAACAGGTTTGAATTAGGTTCAGTGGTTGCTGAGATTTTGACCTTTGAAGTTGAGCCTTTTTTCCAAATTTCACTTGTCTTATTTCTCATTTTTATATTGCATATTTAGAGGATAAGGATTCTGAAACTCTTATATGATTATTATCTAGGCATTTCAATTATAGAGGCATATATTTGTTGCTCAACAATATCACTAAAGCTCCAAAAGATGAAGATTTTCGCTTATGGGATACTCTACCTTCCTTTAACTCTTTTCTTGCTTTTCGACTCAAAAAGCACTGTAATAAAGCATTTGAAAAAAATCATGAACTTTCAGGAAAAGTTGGAATACCGAACTGGTGTTACTCCAAATGGGAAGATATCAGCCACAAATATCTTTTATTTTCTAATATTATTATCACTCATTCTGGATTTCACAATAAAATTCACACCGATACCAAGGACACCAATTTTCTTACTTTTGGTATATTCTCATATATCAAACCGATTACTGGCCAACCAATACCATCTCCAGCTAAAATCAAATGACATGGTTTATATTTTCCAGACCACCGGTGCATCATTGATTTTGGTTTGGGAAATGGTATCATCGAAACTATTTGGAATTCTTCTAAGGATAATCATCAAACAAACAAAGCTCCTCCTGGTTTGGAATCCTGTCAAGATTTAACACATTTTGGTTGCTCATTTCAAATCAGTCATAAGTTGATTCAAAGAATCAATAAGGTAATGAAAGAAGGTAAAGTTAATCAATTTACAAATTTTTTATTTAGATCCAAAGAGTATGGGGATTAGAGTTGTCATCAAAAATTTTATGTTTTTTCATAAATTTTTAATAAATATTTTTTATGTATCAATTTCCTCAACTAAAGTAATGGGCCCACGACCTTGTGTTGTATAAATGGTAATCATGATAACATTTATTTGTTTCATGGGGTTCCTCTAGCCTATACATGTGGAAAGTCCCAAACTTTTGTTTCTAGATTTGATCTGCATTTTGGCTTGAGGGATTGTCATTACTTTAAACTAGGGAAATTGATATATATTAGATATTTATTTAATAATTTACGTAATTATATTAAATTTAGATGACTTCCACCACTTACTTCAATAAAATGCAGGGGGGGGTATTGCCAAATTTTCAAATCTGACATGTGAAATTGATGACTTAGAAAAATTTTGGTGATATCCACCACTTGCTTCAATAAAATGCAGGGGAGAGTATTGCAAATTTTTTAAAACAGATATGGAATTTTTTTGACTTGTAACTATTTTGGTGAAAATTTTTGACGAGAATGTGAAAGTAATTGTTTCCACCTTGAGCAGCTTTCTGGCTCAAAGGAATAGCAGTACCATCAACAAAACAAATACATCCTGGGAAGCCCTCTGCTTGCATAACCTGAGATGATTCAAGTCGCTCTTCTTTTGTTGGCCAGGTGAAAAGTTGAGATTACAAGGAGTTGATGGCAGTGATACATTGTTTGGTATAAGTGTTAACTGAACCATACCCTAAATCAAATACATTTTCTAAACATTTCAAAGCGGCTCCATTACCATTTGAACCCAAATGACATAGTGTGATGGCAAATTGAATTGAAGGATGTTGTTGTTCTTTTTGAGAATTATTGTGAAATATGGGATGATCCTGAATAAGCTCAAGAAATTTTAGGAAACATTCCTGAGAAGTCCTGAACAGCTGTCTAAACCTGGGTGTAGATAGTTTAAGAAGTGTTTGGATGGTGTACTTGGGGGTATGAAGTACTTGAGGCTTTCGGGGAAGAAGGTAACTTTTCGTGGCCATTTTTGATAAAAAGACAAAATCTTCTTCTAGATCAGAATCAGAATCTCAATCAGAGTCCAAGAGCAGTTCAAGAGCCATGAAAGTCATTGCTTTATGTAATTTATCACAATTTGAAAGTGAGGAAGGCATAACTCTTATATGATATGATATGAAGATGTAAGTGATGTACGATTTTTTGAGTTATGAAGTGTTATGCTGCGGAGTGCTGCGTATGAATGGGATGATGCTGACAAATCAGTGAAACGGGACTTGATGGTGAAATCAGCACTTTTGGTTGAGAAAGTGCAGATTTGAGTGAAATAAGTGACTTATTTCATTTTGAAATCCACCAGTATTGGGGCTAGTGTGTTTTGGAAATCCGCACTTATTTAAGTGCGGATTTGTAAGTGCAGATTTGCCAGAACTGACACCCCCTAATAGTTCTTTTTAATATTATATATTTTTTGATTAAATAAAATGGTAATAATGAATTATATTTTTCATCCACAATTCCACTCTAATGATTCCCACTGCACAAAAAGGGTTCACTTGGTCCTTTCTTTACTGCTTGTGCATATATTTTATTGCCCACAGTACTACAATTTTTTGTAGTGATTATCCCACATCTGATTCAGGAATATTTTTAAACAATATAAGTTTTTTTTAAAAAAGACCTTATCATATCCAATATCCCACAAAAAATACAACCTGTTTTTGTATTAAAGCCCGTTAATTATTAAGAAATTGTTAAAATAATTTGATTAGACCCTGGCAGAGCTAGATCCATACCAACCGACCTAAAGTCTTTTCAATATTGAAAACAATAAAATAAAATCATGATATCATACTAAATTATGGGCACCAACCATAATTCAGCACTTCTCATTTGCTCTGCTACAAAATGAGTGCATGTAGCATTTTTCTAACGTCGGACTGTTTTTCTTCCTTCCCTCACACCTTTAGTCCAGAATGGAAATTTAGTATGAGTTTTGGTCAAAATGGTTTGCCAGTGCTATCTGTATGCAATATGAATTCATATTGCATATTTCTATTTATGCATAAAATATACTTGTTAAGCATCATTTTTTTTGCATTTTTCAATCATTATGCATATTTATACATATTCATATACGTATATGCACCTTTTTTTTGCATATTGAATATGCATATTTTTAATGCATATTCAATATGCATATTTTTATGCATATTTTTAGGCATATTATTATGCATATTCAATATGCATATTTTTTATGCATAATCAATATGCATATTTTTATGCATATTTTTTATGCATATTTATTCTTCATAGTCATTATGCATACACTTTGGATAGGCAATTCACATCAATTTTTAGCATGCAATAAGTATCCACCATGCAAATTCAAATGCATATGCATCTATATCATACACGCAAAATATATTCAAGTTTAATATTTGAATATTAAGGTATGCTTAGTGATGTTATTCAACCTTTTTCCAAACCTGAGATTAACTGATGTTCAATGGGGTTCTTAAGCTCTACTCAAGGAGGGATTGTTCTGGATTCAATCTGTGACAGTTTATTTTTTCAATGTTTTTTCATCAGATTTAAAAACATCTTTCTGACAGTTTCAGGATGGTTTCCCAACAGTTTCCTGACAAATTCCTAATAGTTTCAAAAAGAGGGAACTGCTAGCAGTTCACCCCCAGATTTCCTGTGGTGACTGTACCTTTTTTTTGTTTCAGTGCTACTTCCAAGATTGACTCCTTCTAATGCTGATCCTATTCGCCTTGACTCTTGGGTAGTTTTGTAATTAAATCCCGGCTCTCCTTACTTCATTACTAAGTCCATAGTTCTGACAGCTCACATAACTAGTTAACCTCCTACATTACCTGTTTCAGTAAGCTACCACACTAGCCGCTGTGCAGTATACTATGCACTTTAGTCCTTCCTTGAGCCATAATTCCTTCCTTAATGCATAAAACACAATTATTGGAAAGTCCAAATCAATACTTTTTAGCGCTTGCAGTCCTAAATTGATAACACACAATTCCTTATTGTGCAGCGCATCCTGCTGCAAAATCCAAGGGCACAGACCCTGAATCCTCTTCTGCGCTACTATTTCCCTTTGTTCTTTGAAACACACAAATACATATTATATTTTAGCACTACCTACTGCGCTATGAATCCCCTTTGTTCTTCCTGGAACACACGAGCTGATTGGTCCAAAAGCAAGCTACCTGTGAGGCGCATACCACATCCTCCCTCTACTCGCAACTGTCCCCAGAATCCTATAAATACCCTGCGTCTTGCATCGTTTTCTTCCTCCATCTTCCAACTTCTTCCCTCATTCACTGCAAATCATCATCTTTACCTTTTTAAATTTATATCCTTCAATTAATACTAGAAAAACTCCCATTAAAACTGAAAATACCGCCAATTTTGTGGACATAATCCGACAGTTTGTGCGCACACAGCCCACTGCTTCTCCACCTACAACACCAGTAACTACGCTTATGGGTGGGACAAGATGCACCGGCTGCATTTAGAATGGCATAACTCCCTGCCACTTTTCAAAAGCCCACCCTGGCAACAATTTCTTTAGTGTAAATTTTCTTCACTTCTCTTCCTTCCTTTCTTCCTATTACTAACTTCTTTTTCTTCCTTTCCTAGTCATGTGATTACTGTAAAAAACACAAAAAGAAGTGTAGTTATGATGTGCCGCCCACTGTTGTGTGCCTGGACCCCAACACTTCCACTACGGATATGATGAGTCAGATGACCATCAAGCTCCCTGTGCCTACTCCTTTGACCCCACCTGACTACAAACGAGTCAAGGTTGGTTACCGTGCACCTACACCCAGTAGTTTTGCTTATATCCCTAATTCTCTCTTTTCAGAGGAGAGTTCAGTAAGTCTTCCTTTCCTTCTTCTCCCTCTTCTGATCTAGCACTAACATTCTCTCTTTCCTGTTTTAGAATGTGCCAGCTACACCTTACGCTGAAATACCTCTTCCTCCTGTCATTCCTTTATTCCTTCCAGTCTTGGAAGAAGATCCCGTCTGGGATACCAAACCAATTCCGAAATGTATTCCTTGTATGCCAGCTCCTGACTGGACTGCTATGCAGCCAGTTAACAAGGCAATCATCCTAGATGATTGGTCAACCAATATTCCTCCTAACATTGATGAGGAAGAGCCCTCCATGGCTCAAAACTGGGAATTCACAGAGCAGATCGCCTGCGTACCATACAATGCAACCATGCATCATATGAACAATATGATAGCTGCTGTCAAGGAATTTGTTGAGGCTGTCCCGGTTTATACTCGTGCCGAGTATAATAAACGCAAAAAGCTAATAACCACCTTTCAACAAAACATGCAAGAGGCTGTTAACAACTGGGCCTTCTGCCTCCCGATCTTTGATGACACAGAGTACTAAAAAAATCTTCCTTGTATATATTCCTTATAAATTGTACATAGCCTGTAAAATAAAAAATAAAAAAATACTTTCTTTGCTCATCTTGACTTTCTGTGAGAGCCCTACAACTGCGAGATGAGTTGCCAAAAAATCATCCTTCTTTCAAACTTGACAGCCCACCTTACTACTAAGTGCCTATGAAAGATGAAACAATAAAGACAAAATAAATTTAAGATTAGTGCTACTCCCTATAGCAGCAAATACATCCTCTGAGTCATATATGCATGCGTTCTCTTGAAATCTTCATATCTTCACAATATATGACTTTCCCTTGACCGCGACAGATTCCCCTTTCCTTGGGCCCTTCATTATGACAAAAATATTTCACATCCTTCTTATAAACCATTCAGTGCTCAAGTCAGACATTGCGCAACTGATGTCTCCTCTATAATGCCATTATTAACTTTTAAATAGCCCATCTAATAACCTAAATTACCTTCATCCAAATATCATGACTCAATACCATACAGTTCCCAGAGATCAAGCATGCTCATTTTGTAAATGCAGAAACTTTCATTGTAAATTTTCTAGACCTTGGGAGTGTGCCTCCTTTAGACCTGCCTGTGACAATTGCTTTAGATACCACAAAACTTGAAATATCTCTCTAAACCAAAATACTCCTCAGCCTACTGGCTATATTTGCTTTCCACCTAGCTCTACCAGGAGCGCCCCCATAATTACAACCACTAGTCCCACTAGCCCCAGCTCTTCTACCAATAATAATGTTCCTTATGAATCACTAACTCTTCCTAGCTTTCCCAGGCGCAAAATATCTATCCAGCCTAGCACTGCGCCTTCTTCCACTCCGAGCTCTAATGCTTCTTTGCACTCAGGCTCCACTACAGCTGCTCCTGATGCACTTTCTGTTTCTTCGCCATCAGTGTGCCTACAAAATTTATTAGCAAGTAAGTACCCTTTATTATACTTATGCTTTCCTTACCCTCTGAGTCTTTTTCAGGTTTCAATGAATCTATCTCCCTGGGATGAGCTCCTATTCCTTTACCCTTTGTTCATTCCATTTAAATTTTTTCCAGACTTTGCCTTATATATGATGCTATGTCTCTATCCTATTATAAGGCACCATATTTTCCGGATGCTCAACTTGAAGCTCGTTACACCCATATAGAAATGATAGAACAACTAATAGACAAAATCAGCTCATCAACTATTCTTAGATTCCCCGCAAATCCTTGTCATTTTGTCATGCCTGAAGACTGGAAAGGATATCCTAATAGCTTTAACCACAAAACTGAATAGTCCACTAGTGCTCTCCATATGAGCCTTCTCTGTCCATTATCCCTGTACATTTTCTTCATCTCTTTTTTTTTCTATTCCTTTAAATAATAATTTTAGACACGGCACTGTTCTTCTACACCTGTCTTCCATACTACTTGTCTTTTAAATTTAGAGAACCTAACTTTGCTCCCTCTACTTTCTTTAATAGACTATAAACCCTATAAAAAATTCATAAATAAACTCAAAATCATAAAACGCTACCACTTTTACTGTGATACAAAAATACACAATGTAAATAATAATTGAAATGTAGAGCACCCCATCTATAAATTGTTATTCCACTCCTGGTTAGTTAACTCATTAGCTAAATTCCCAGCGTTTTTTGCGTTTACATGTAAGCATCTCCTTTAATCAAATTTCCTATTTTGTCATGTCACCTCAAACAATGAAAATATAAGATTTCATTTTCCTCTATGCCCTCATCTGAGCATATATGCCAGTTGCCTGTCCATCCATTGTCCAACTAACTTCCAGTTAGTGCCCTCTATCCATCACAACTGTGTAAAAGCCTCCTGTGAGTCTTCTTAGAAAAACAAAGCTTAAAATAATTTGTTAGTTTAACCTCTTCCCAGAGGTAACATAAAATATCATAAAAAAACATAAAAGAACATTGATAGTTTAGCTTCTTCCTGGATGTCATTCTGGTAGTTTTTCCTCATTCCAGAGGTTATCTCCTATCACTGGAACACCCCTTGGGTAGAATCTTTTTATCTGATCTGCAGCCACACGTCACTTCCATTCAGTACCACCCAGTTCCTCCAGTAAGTAAGACCGCCCAGTTATCTGCTTTCCTATCCTATAAGGACAATTCCATCTGTCAGAAAAAATCTTCCCTCATTGGCTTTCTAAACTTCTATCATAAACAAAAAACAAATCTCCTGGGTTCAATGGCTTCCTTAACATATGCGCTAAACTCTCATCCCAATATTTAACCAATTTTTCCTGGATCTGCATCATTCTATCATATGCCTTCTCCACAAACTCGTCTTTCCTTTCAAGCTGCGCTACCCTCGCTAGAGTCAAATCTTCAGTCAAGAGCACTTGATCCCAGTCACATCCTAGAAAAGATCCAGCCTCCAGATCAATAGGTAATACCGCCCTTTGACCAAACATAAGTTCATATGGTGAAAACCCTGTTGTCCTTTTAACTGAAATCCTGTCTGCAAACAAAACTAATGGAAAGTAGTTCTTCCACTTGAACCCATTCTTTCCACATAATTTAACTAGCACATCCTTCATAACTTGATGCCCTCTTTCTACCATCCCCTCTTCTTCAGTATAATATGCTGTTGCAACTCATAACCTTGCACCAATAACACAGGGGAAAAAAATGAGGACTTGTAGGCAAGTTGTTTTTTTGTATTTCTGAATAACCTTGCTGTAACCTGGTTAGAACTTCAAGTGATACATATTCAAAACTTCCTCTCATGAATCAGGGAGTGAAATTTGGAGTCCATATATTTTACTTTTATTAGTTAGCTCAATCACTGGCAGTAAATATTTGTATATATATTTATTATCCACAAAAAATATACAATTCTAAAACCACATTAAAATCAGAATAGCTGCTGGCTATATTTTTTAATGATATCATACAACAAGTATTTGAGAAAACATTTGCAAAACCACTAGGATGTGTAGTTTTTGAAACATGACCAATAATTTCCTTGCTATTCATAACTACTTTTTTTGACCATTTATCAAAACACCAAAAAACATTAAGCCCAGCTTTTAAATAAGGATTTTCAATTTTAGGATCCACAATGTCATATAAGCCAACTAAAATAAAATTTTGTCCTGAAAATGTTGTTGACTGCCACATTTTCAATATAACTCCAACAAAATTTCCTTTTGATGAATTTACCTCAACATTGCCATTTCCTTGATTTGTTGAATATAATGAGTAGTTTTTTCCATCCAGTAACAAGTTATCTACTTCAATAATTTCAGGTGATAGAATTTGAGATGAAACAGATGGTTGATTTTTCGTAAAAATACTGGAAAATATTTTTACCATCAATCATGTTGAGATACTCTATCCAAAATTCATAGTCTTCACACAGTAGTTGAGATGATTTTGAGAAAATTTTTCTTTTCTCTGAACTAAAGACATTTTTCATTTCATTCTCAAATCGATAATTAGTTCTGTCCATTAATGATTGAAGCTGACCAGTCAAAATAAACCTTTTCATAATGGTCTAGTCCATTTGATCTTTAAAAAAAATGAAATTTATAAAGTTAAGTAGCTTTAATTTAGGAAAACATACATGTTTTCTTATTGGTTGGAATGGAGCTTAAAATTCCATTTATATGCTTGTGGGCCCATGCTGCAGTTGATGGTGCTGGCCCAAATCTTCTCAGAACTTCAGGAAAATGTTGTGCTAAGTGGATTTTTGGCTTTATATTGATATCTGGCCAAAATTCCTTAAGAAATTTCATATAATCTTTTAACTGACCTTGAAAAGATGAAATTTGAGCTTCACGTATCTCCAAGCAAGTCAGAATATTGATTATTGAAACCAGCAGTGAAAGTCATTTAATCAACTTCTTCTCTCATGCGTCAGAATTTTCAATAGCCCAAACTGGTATCAAAGCTGCCACATAGTAAATTTTACATAGTACAAACCATTCAGCAGCTTTAAGATTTTTACTAGCCTCTCCTAGACTACTAGAAACACAGGTTAGCCATGAAGGGGTCTTAGTATTGTGGATACAGGTTTGAACAATTAACAATTAACTCGATCGTAGACACAAATTATCTGTTGATGCATCGAAGTCTAGATGTGTTCAGTGTATGGAATAATATCACAATATATTTTAGTACATTTGATTAAATTTTACCTTATGAAATAGCTTATTAAAATTCAAAAACAGCTTTTAATTTCCCAATGAAATTTTAAGGAATTTATATGTACCTTTATATTGGGAATCTTGAAAATTGCTATGTTCAACACCAAAAAATTATACAAAAAATTTGACATAAAAAATTTAATTTTATAAAAACCAAAAAAAAAAATTATTATTTTATATTTTAAGAACAGTATATTATTAATTTTGCCTTCATTACCTCTGACTTACCTCTTTGAATCACTTATTTTAAACCTTTGAAGCCCCCCTTTAGCCACTCTTTCACCCCCAGTTGGGCCCCCCTGGGGCTGACTGGGGGTGGAAAAGGGGCTTAAAAAGTGCCAGGAAAGGCTGGGCAAAGGTGTTTCTCTCTATTAAAATTCTGTTAAACCCCTCATAAAAACCTTTCTCAATTCCATAAACTTAAAATCCATAAACTTATATAAATATTATGTTTAATCTCTGCTTACTTTTTTTTCTCTCTCTCCATGTTGCCAGTCACAAATTTATATATATATTATTTCCCATAAAATATGTAGTAAAATGTAGTTGAAAAAAATAAATTTTTTGTTGATTTACTCCTATGAAACTCCCCAATTAATCACTTTTCACATTGAAAAAACAATTACCTATATACTTATTACAAAGTCATCACCTGTCCCAGTTCCCTTATTCATGGTTTGATGTACCATAATGTTTAAATTATGGTGCATTGAACCTTTTTTTAAACTCACATTCTCTGATCCCATGAAAGAAAATCCCTCAATTATTTTTATTTTCATGGGACCACAGTATTTTAACTCGCGTATTTTTGCTATATTAATCAAACATTCAATTTCTTATGGCTCATTTTTGATCCAGGATTGGTGCCTGCTACTTAGTCATGTGCAGCAAAGTATCTCTGCGACACTTTGCTGCATGTGACCAGCAGCTAGCCACCAAAGACTGGGTCAAATTAACCATATCTGTTTTATGATATGATCCATTTGACCTGGCCACCTAAACCATTACTTGTCATGTGCAGCAAAGTATCGCAGCAATACTTTGCTGTACATGACCTTTTTTTTTCCTCGCCTTGGCTTGTTCAGATAGACCATAACTTAATGTTATGGTCTATCTGACCATATCCAGGGAGAAGGCACTGTCACGTGCAGCAAACTGTTGCTGAAACTCTTTGCTGCATGTTACCAGCCCTCTCCTATGCCCCCTTGGGCAGATGGACCATATTATCAAAGTACTATGGTCTATCTGACCCAGGGTGTGTCCAGAGAGGGCTGGTCACGTGCAGCAAAGAGTCGCAGCAACAGTTTGCTGCATGTGACAGCACCTAATCTATATCTATATTAAAAGTGCAAACAATTTTCAGTTTTATTATTAATCTTGCAAAACAAAACAAAAAAAAAACTTCTGAAGTAGGAGAAATAATGATAGCAAAAAATTGATACTATTATTTGACTGAGGAAACATAAAAAATTTCTAGCCTTTTGACATTAGATGAAGGCAAATTGTCTTGATTAGAATAAGAAAATTAATCTTGATCAAAATTATAAAATAGCTCTTGGATTATGCTTGCTAGTTTGCAATTTGAAAACACTTTAAATATTACTTAACACCAAATAAACTTTAGAAAAGATGTGGAAATGGTCATTTTTATGGCTCAGATATAGTAAATTCAGTGCACAAGAATCTCAACCTTAATATATGTAATCCATTTTTTTAATGAAAAAATAATAATAGTGCAAAATACATAATGACAGGTTATAATATTTGACTTTTTTTTCTAATAAATCATAGCATGGCACTTTTTCCTGTTATTGGTCTTTTGATAAAAATAATTTGTGTTTTTCATGAAGAAAGTGCAGAATATTATTTGAACTTGTCCAAAATTTGATGATATCTGTTTTTTAGAGTTTCAAAGATTTTTCCATTCCAAAATCTGCATCCAAGAAAAAAATTTTGGTTGTAGAGATTTCCCATAAATTATCAGATATTGATAACAAATTATACACCTATATCTAGACGTCAAATTTAGCATCAAGAGACTACTCCACAGATTACTCCAGGAAACCTGAAAAACAACTCGCCTACAAGTCCTCATTTTTTCCCCCCTGTGTAACTTTGACTACCTCTTGGAATTCTCCAGTGAATTCAGCACCACCATCTACGGTCACCATATTTCTTACCCCATACCTATAAACCCATTCTTTCTTCAAGAATTTAGATACATTACTTGCCTTAAGATTTACCAACAGTGCTGCTTTGACCCATCCTGATAGATCATCCTTGGCTACTACCAAGTATTTAAAGCGTCCTTCTTTTATATGAACTGCATCTAAGCTTACCCTACCAAAAACAGTATCTTTGCCCATCACTCTACCTTTCTCTTTTTAATTTCTGTAACTCCTACGCTGACATTCAGGACAAGATTTTACCCAATTTCTTACTTCATTCTTCATATTGTGCCACCAGAATATTCCCCTAACTCTGCAATACATCTCGTCTTGACCTCTATGTCCTAAATTCTCATGTAACTCCCTTAGTATCTTCTCCTTCCTTTCCCTAGTTTGAACAACTAACTGAGTAAACAAAGGTTGATCCTTCAATGACTTCCCATCTTTAATAAAATAGCCTTTAGAGCGCTTCTCAATCTTGTGCAAAACCTTTTTATCGCAAAAATCTGGTCGACTACTACCTTCCAGATATAACCTTGAAAACTATACTCCCTCATCTGTAGATGAGTCCTCTTCAAAATATTCCCCCCCTTCTGGCTGAGTACTACTATCTTGACTTCCCCTGGAATCATCTTTTTCATCTGACTCTTCCACTGCCTTGCCTAGTGCACTCCTTGTTGCTACGTTAGCTTCAGTGTTCCCTAAATCCAGTTGCATACTACCTTTGCATCATCAACATCTAGCTTTATGTCTTTATGGACATTCCATTCTACTAGTTTATTTTCATCGCAGATGACAATACCTGCTAGTTTATCATCATTGGGGACAACCCTGCCAAATCTTTCATAAAAATAATCTATCCCATTTACCCATCTCTTATCTTCTTCAAATTCTTTGACTTCCAATTCTTCTTCACACTAAGGTCTTCTAGATAATGAATTTGGCATAGTAAATGACTTTCCTGGCTTATTGACTAAATCAAAAGAAATAAAATTAATCTGCGCCACCCACCACTTCATGGGGGAATCTGGTAAACTCGGGCTACTAGTCATTTGCACCAACAATAGCGCATCAACCTTCAACTCAAAATGTTTCCCCCAAAGCATCGATTGTAGCTTCTTAAGAATCTTTGCTACTCCGCATAACTCCAGCTTAGACTGAGAGTAACTAGACTCTACTCTAGTAAAAGACTTAGATTCATAAAGGACAGGTCTATCATTACCCTCCTCATCCTCCTGCATCAAAACTGCGCCCACTGCAGACACACTAGAATCCACTGCTAGAGTAATTTTCCCAGAGCCTGGTCTATACTCCAATCTCTTCAAATTAATATCTTTTACTACAATCCTTTTCAACAACTCAAATGACTCATTGCATTCCTCCATCCAATCCCATACAAAATCTTTTCTTGTTAAGCGCCTTAAAGGTGAAGACAACAAAGCAAAATCTTGAATAAACATTCTTACATATGTAAAAATGCCTAAAAACCCTCTAACTTCCGTAGTATTTCTTGGCCTCAGCCATGTAAGCACCTTTTTCTTCTGCTTTTCTGCAATGATCCTCCCTTCCTTGCATGCCACATGCCCCACTATATCTAGCGCTGGAACACAACAAGAAAGCTTGGATCCAGAGATTGTTAATTCTGCCTCCTCTATCCTAAATAGCACTCTTTCCAGGGTAATTGCATATTCCCAAACAAACCTTATAATATACGGATTCTCTTCTAACACCTCCCCATCATAATCACTGGATGGTCCTTTTATACTGCCATCATCAATGAAAATTCCCACATGTTCTGGAATTTCATGCTGCAATATTCACATCATCTGTGCTTGATATACCGTCACAGAATTTTTTGCGCCTTGTGGTAAACTTGTCAACCTGAAGCGCACCAGTGGTGTTTCAAACATTGTCATGGGTCTGGATGATTTTTCCAATTTGCATTCATCATATCCTCCCATAATATCACCTAATCTGTAACATGAATGTCCCACAAAAGAATCCACAAACTCCTCTGGCGTTTGTGGCATCCCTGCATCTTTTACTGTAACCTTGTTCATCTCCCTAAGATCATGAACAACCCTTAATTTGCCATTATGTTTAACAACACAAAACACTGGACTTGAATAGCTAGACATAGACTGTTCATACAAGCCAGACTTTAACCTTCCTCTAATTAATTCCGTATACTTTTCTCTTATAGCCGCTGGTATTAGAAAAGCCTTCTTCTGCCATGGTGCATGAGGTATAACTGGAACAGTATCAAATTTACCATAAGAGTGTTTCAACAAACCTCTTTCCTCTTCTGAAAACGCAATAGCATTTTCCCTAAGAACCATAACATGCAGCAATAACTTCTTTTCTTCCTGAGACAACCAATCCTCTGGTCCAAAATTAACCATCTGAGGCCTTTACATTGTAATCTTAAAAGTAGGCGCAAAATCAGGCAGAAACTTTGTTAAAGGAGTATCATAAGGATTCCTAGACAGCTTCAGCCTTTGAAAAGGAGGATTCAAATCGGGCATCACTACATTCACTGGTTTAACCTTAACAGCTACTGGTTTATACTTTGATGCAAAACAGCTCTTTCTGCTTCCTTTATTAATTAAAATCAAATCCTTTCTAATATAACTACAGGTTGCACCTAAATCCTGTTTTTGTATTTCCTTTTTAATATAAGTATAAAAATATTCATAATCAAAGAAACCAAAAAGCTTAGGTATAATACATTCTACTGTAGTATTCCCAGGACACCTATGAAGTACTGCTTTACGTTTCCCTTCTTGTTGGACTGACTGGTCACTATCCGGGTTCCTCTCATCCTGGGAGATAGTAACACCTAAAATTCCAGTCCCTAATGAAAATGTTGGTGTCTTCCTGGAGGTCGCCCTATCTCATAATCTAAGACTTCCTAATAAAACTCACTTTCTCTCTCTAATTGCGCAGCTCCAGAGTACTTAGTTTCCAAGCCACCATCCTTAGGCACTACTAAGACTGCTGTTACTGGAACACCATCATCACCCATAATACTTATTCCAATATTCTTATTTAAACAATAATCAATAGTTGCAGAATAATCCATTAAAAATGGTGTGCCTAAAACTGGTTTAACTACAGCCATTGGAACATAAAAATGTATATCCCTTGTCACTCCTGTAACTCTAGTGTGTACCTACTCTGCTACACCTATAACAGGCAACATACCTCCACCAATTCTTGCGACAGTACCCTCACCATCTTTAACAGGAAGGCCTAACTCCACAGAATCATCTAATGACACCATGTTAATCTGTGAACCTGTATCCAATAACGCTATAATTTGTTTACCATCTACAGTAATCTTAAAATACCCTAAGGGTCCCACATAATGTGGTGCCCAAGGTAATCCAACAACTGGCTGTAATGACTGCTCTCCAACATAAAACTCAGTGCAATTAGCAACCCTTTGCTTCCTGAACTTATCCACAATTCCATTTGCTACATCTGGCGTTACTGCTTTCAGCACCCCTAATGGAAAAGAAACTGTAGTCTTCAAACATTGCGCAACTAAATCCTCAGCTGCCTTAGGAAAATCAGAGTGAAAAGGGCCCTGCATCCTTCATTTAGGTTGAGTCGCCTTTGCACCAGCCTTTGCTCTTCCAGGTGGATTTTTTGGAGTATTGTGCCTTGCTCCTGGAATTCCTTCAGCAGGTTCTGCTCTTTTCTGCACTACCTCTGACTCCTCCATCATCGCTGTTTGATTTTCTACCTGATGATCCCCACCATAACAACCTGGTTCCATACCATCCATTTCAACATCCTCAATAGGCGCAGGTATATTCTCTCTAGTAGTATACCCTACTTCCTCCATATCCTCTGGATTTGCATACCTAGCACCAGCTCTTCTTGGCCTACTAATTGTAGGTGGGGCCATTTTCTTGTGCTTTGCTGCAAACATCTCCAAATGCACTGCAGTAAGTGGTGCGGAAACCGCTCCTTCCTATACTATAAAATCCAACACTGCACAAGTAACTTCAAAATTGACTGATTTTACATCCTTGCCTTTCTCTTTAGCTTCAGTCTCCTTGCCCTTGCTTGACCTGCCCTCCATAGACTTTTTATCAATATGATCGATGACAATGGCTTGCATCCCTCAATCCTTGTCTTTGACAAGCTTATTCCCATTTTTCAACATAAGCACAGTTCCATCCTTGTAAACTACCCTCTCCTCTTTATCCTTTTGAAGCGCATTACACCTCATCCTAGTATGTCCCTCCTTATTACAATAGTAACATACCATAGTAGCAAAACGCAATAGTTGAGGAGAACTCTTGGGCCTAAACGGTTCTTTCGCCTTTTCTGCTTCAAATATTTTCTTCTCCAACTTTTCAATCCTCGCCATAACTGAATCAGGCTCCTTGTTAGTGAAAAATTTAACTTTAGGAGACAACATCTGAGGAGGCGATTGCATACCAGACACATCTCCGTCCATCTCCCCATTATCCAAAGCAACTCTAGCTGCATGATGCTCAACTCGACGTAATTTCATTTCAGCTTCCACTGCTGTTTCTAATTCTTCTAATCCAGGGTACTTATAATTGCTGTCCCTCTTCTTGACTAGCTTTCCTTTGTTATCGAAGCAACTCTTTGACAGGTCTTCAACTTCTGGTGCTAATGCTTCACATAACCAAACTAAAGATGTATTAGAATCACTAAAATCTTTGTTACTGACTAAATATTCCACTATTCAATCAAAATATTCACTAAAAATTTTAAATAACTTAGGGTCTCAAACACCTCCATTATCTTTTACCCTCTTTACCAAGACATCCAGATCCTTTATTGTATACTTAGTTTCCTCGGTAATCTTCGGCCATCTCTTGAGCATCTGTTATTTTAGCGCTGACCTATTACGCTCTCCATGCCCCTTTAAATCCTCTAAATCGTCTTTGCACTAATTAGAGACAAAGAAAAGCACTTGACGCACCATGTCATACTTGGTTTCTCCATGCACTTCAGCTGCTTATTCAAACCTTTGTAGGAACTTCTTGGTATTAATACCTGCAAAATGCAAACTTTCATCTTTACATCTAATTATCACCAGGTCAAAAGTTAGACGACTTGCAGTCAAGTGGTTGTTTAGTACCTGTGGTCTTACCTGAGTCAAACCTGTGTTGGAACTTTGGTGGGACAATTTTCCATCATGACACATAGCTCATAGCTGAATCATTAGGACCAATTTGAATTTTTCATATAGTGCTTTTTTCATAATTTCCAACAGGCAATAGATCATACTTTGGTGTCTAAAAGGCATATATTGAATTCATAATGGATATTACAAAGGTGATTAATAGGCACCATCTATACTACTTAATGACATTATACAGACAGTATCAGATAAAACACCACCAAAGCCACTTGGATTGAGAGTTCTTGAAGCATGTCCAATAATATCTTTATGAGTAATATTAACATTTTTAGACCATCTATTGTAGCACCAAAACATTTTAGATCCTGCTTTTGAGAAAGAATTTTCTATTTTTCTTTCAATAGCATCATACAATCCAACTAGAATAAATATTTGATCTGCAAACTTCTTTGACTCCCACATTCTTAACACCACTCCAACTTTGTCGCCTTTTGATAATTTGATATCAATATTCCCATTCCCTTGATGTTTTGAGTATAGTGAGAAGTATTTACCACCAATGTTAAAGTATTGGAGATCAGTAATTTTAGATGGAAGAAATTCTAAAGCACCAGTCAATTTATCTTTTTCAAAAATATTTGAAGAACACTTTTCACCATCAATCTTGTTTAAATAATCCAGCCATAATAATATTCTTCATGAAGTAGTTTAACAGATGATTTTGAAGTCTTTTTTTTTCTATATCAAAAACATCTTTCATTTTGTTTTTAAATCAATTGTCATTTCTCTCAAGAAGAGATTGAAGCTTCCCAGTCAAGATAAACATTTTCATAAAGGTTTTTTCCGTTTCATCTAAAATGAAAAATATTAAAGTAAATAATTATGAGGAACAAAAAGAATATAGGAGCACATACTTTTTTTATTAATGTGTGAGATACATCCCAACATTCCATTTATACACTCATGAGCCCAAGCTGCTGATGATGGTGCTGGCCCAAATTGTCGCAGAACTTCAGGAAAATGTTGGGCTAAGTGGAAATTAGGCTTGATTTCAATATGTGGCCAAAATTTTTTAAGACATTTTATATACTCTTTCAGATGATCTTGAAGAGATACAATTTGTTCTTTATTTATTTCAAGGAAAGTTAAAAGGTTGATTATCAATACCAAAAGGGAAAGACACTTTATCAACTTCTTCTCTCAACATTCAGAATTTTCTATATTCCAAACTGGGAACAAAGAAACCACATAATAAATTTTTTTAAAACAAGTCATTCTGCTGCCTTGAGATTGGTTGAAGTGTCCCCTACATAGTTTTGAACACAGTTTAACCATGAGGTAATGAGTGTATGGCAAATAAAATTTTGAACAATAATTGATTCACTAGGCCTTAGAATAAAAACAGAATTTAAATCATTTGGTTTCACAGCTGATCCCAATTTCATTTTAGGTCTAAATGGGCAGATATTTCCTGTAATATGGACTTTAAAGAAGATATTTATTAGGTAAAATTCTATCTAATGATGAGTCAGCTTAGCTTAATTGAACTATCTACATCAGAACTAGATTTTCTTTTTCTGTGCTGGGTCTAACACCCAAAAGATTAGCACTCTTGATGGCCCAACCATTTTTACAGCTTCCTCTACCTTATCCCAGCAAATTTCTTCATAAGATAGTTTTGGCTTGATTTTTTTTCTCAGTGGTGGTACCACTTTACAAACTGAACTTTCTTTACTCTACTTTTACTTGAATTATGAGAAGAAGAGTTTCAGGGGAAAGATTTTATTTTTGAAAAAAAATCCCTTTTGTGTGAATTCTGCATTTGAGTGTGAACCTTTCTATTTCTCTGTATTTTATATTAGTAGTTTTTTCTGATCTCATGTTGTTTTCTATTGTTCTGGATAGTATAATTTGTCATATAATCAAGAAACTTCCTGTTGTTACAATTTTCACAATCCAAATATTTTTCTATCTATTTTATTTAACCCTTCAATTTATCCCACCTGTCCACTTCTTCCCCCTTGGCCAAATCTGAAAGTCCTTGAACTTTGTGCGGAGAATAAATTCTTTTCTCCAAGTTCTTTACTTTTATTTTCTGTTTTATTTTCTTCTTACTCTTATAATTCTAACCACAGCAGCTCATAATTGGTTACCTTATAGTTTTATCACATGCTTTGTTGCAGTTACTTTTTTTGTAAGGTGCACTGTTTCTTATTGACCTGCTTTCATGTATGTTTATTTTTTATTTATATCCAAATATTTTTCTCTCTATTCTCTTTATCCCTTCCATTTCTCTCTCTTCTCCACTGTTCCCTCCCTTGCTTCATCTGACAGTCATGGGTAGAATAGAGTCCTTTTCCAGTTTTACCACCCACTTTGTTGTAGTTACTTAATTTTGTAGGATTCACAGTTGCTAAATGGCCTTTCTTTAGCCTTCTTTTGTGCTAAATCCTCTTAATAAATTTTTTTTATAGGATGGTAAGGTCTTATAGTAAATAAGGAATAAGGGGAGATAGAAGATAAAAGATTTTTTTGATTGAATATATCTTGTACAGGACAGCCCATATGAATTGATGTGTTATAGTCAGGAAGAAGAATAATTATGTTGAAGAGTGATTCAAGTGACTGGGAGATAGTGTCTATAAAATGAGAAAGATAGAAAATCAAAATATTAATTAGCAGTTGACAGTTGGTATCCTCTTGGGGTAATAATTTAGCTTCAAACCAGATATAAGGGTGAATAATGTACCATAAGCCAACCCCCAACAGGAGCAACTAAAAATTTGTATTCTGGTGGGCCATGTAGGTCATAGAGGATTTTGAAATTAGTGTGGAAATGTTTATCAAAGTTAATATTAGGTGAATTTTCCCTATCCCTGATATTATGTTTTTTATGAGAGGGATAAAGTGAAAAAGGTTGCTCTACCAAACCTGGGGATCTGCTGAAGTCATATATATGAGATTGAAGTAAGCTTATTTGGATGAGAGAAGTAGTATAAGATTATGCAATATTAAAAAGAAATAAAGTTTGAGAGGGAAGAAGATAATGCAGGAGGAAATCAGTATTTATACAAGACAAGAAATATTTCTTGGCCATGTAAGTCACATTATAAAAATAATGACTGGATTTACCATGATGAGTAAAACTGTGTAAAGCTCTGTAAGTTAAGATAAACCACCAGAAATTATTTCAGCAATATATATTTCCCAAATTAAATTTTGTCCATATATTAAAACTACAAGATATCCACGTTAACAACTGAAAATTTGAAAAATTAATGAATTTTTGATTCATGTATAATTGGAAATCCACCTGTCAACAATATGAATAAAACTTTTCTGAAAAAATAAAATTGTAGTTTGAGAAAAATTATAACACTAGAAACAAATTAATCTTCTGCTGTTACAAGAAAAGAGACCAGCTTTCTGACTAAAGAAATCTGCTTATGGGCAAAGAAATAAATCCAATTATAGTTCCATGCTACTGATAACCTGTATCGTCACAAATAGAAAGGGCACTGAGGGCCTGAATTATGCCCTTACTTTTAATACATATTTTAAAATCCTGCGCAAAGTTAAGTTAAAATAAAAATTGATCCCAACAAAAGTATATAAAAAATATGGTATTTGACATGTCTTGTAATTTTAATTGATGGTTTTTGAAAGTCCATAGCACAGGTTCAACAGCTTATAGTCAAAAAAGTGTTGGTAAATTTACTAGCTCATGTATATCTAATAAATTAATGTATTTATAATACACAATATTAAATTTAAATTTTCCCCTATATTTTTCTCAAGTGCATTTTAAAAATTAAAACCACAATTAAATTAAATGTCTTTGTGTTACAGTAAAAATAACGCAGTACAAATAAATATTCAAATTTACATATTTACAAACCAATTCATCAACTAGAAGAGATGTAGAGTTGTTCCCTGGAGTGCCCCACCCAGCCCCCCTGCAGACAGACACTGGGCCTTACACAATATTTTTCAAGTGCCACTTAGTTAATTCAAATTTTTCACTCTTACTTAGCATATTTTTATCATATACTCTGAAGTTTTGCATAAAATGATGTTTTTAAATAAATTACTTGAAATTTTCCACAAAAGTTTAACTTGAATTTACCACATCTCACAAAAAAGACAAAACTTATTAAATGTAAATGAAGAAAGCTCCATAAAATGGGAAATAACATTCATTTTATCTGAATAAAAGTTACACCCAATGATCCTAATTTTATTGGAAATCAAATTATTCTGATAGTGTATCACAACATGAGGAAACATAAAGCCTCATGTTTGAAAAATTTTACACTCACCCAAATTACTCTACTAATTGAAATATCATTGACAAATTTTGTTGCTCACCCTATTATGAAAACAGGAAATGTAATGCCTATTAAAAAGGGAAAATGAGACAACATGATTCCTTATGATATGAATGCACCCACATAAACTCAACTGCTGAATGATCACAATTTAATAATAGGATCTATCAATTTCAATGATGAGGAAAAAAGATGGAATCTGATAATTGAAGTGATTAGAAAAAAAATGTAGGGAGCAGGAGTAGATACTTTGCATCTGCAACAGAATTACATGTGGAAAAATTTCTCATGATGCAGTGCACATCTAGTAACATAAATTTAGCAGCTGCACTGGAAAATATGTCACCCAGTTCAGCTCATTACTTGCACTTAATAACAAAAATTATTTATGTATCTTGATATAATTGGTCAATCAAAGGATTAATATTTCCTAATACTTTGAAATATATTTTAACTTACTTCATTTTTTTTACAGAAAAAAATGAGGCAGCATGATGCTGCATTTTTACCAATACATGCTAACTCAGATATTCAGAGAAAAGGTAGCATTCAAATATTTTTTGGAACACAATAGTACATACAAGAATATGCACCATGTCATCTTTTAATGGAGAAGAACATTTCCACCTTTCAAAAGAAAATTGAGTCTTTGCATATAGATTATGCAAAATTTGTCCTCATCTTATGCTTTTTTCCAATTCAATTGTAAGGGGAATTGAATATTGCTACATGCATACATGAGGCGACATGTCGCCTCATGTATGCATGTAAGTAATACCATTAATTGCTCACTATAAAATACAAGAAGAGGAAATGGAAAACTAGAGAAAAATGAGAAAATGTAATTGCATACATGAGGCGACATGTCGCCTCATGTATGCAAAAGCAAGAGTGCTTGGACATTTCATTTCCAATCCCTCTCCCTGAACTTTTACTATTGCATAAATGAGGTGACATGTTGCCTCATTTATGCAATTACATTCCTTGATCAATTTGAAATTTTTTTGACTCTCCTTGTATTATTTATTAAGAAGTTACAGCTATTACCTACATGCATAAATGAGGTGACATGTCGCCTCATGTATGCAATTAACAAGTGCTGTAAATAAATTGGTCAGTATTTGAATAGAAGCTCATGTAATTGTATACATGAGGTGACATTTCACCTCATGTATGCAATAGAAAGAGCATAGAAGATTAAATGCAGTAGTTTCATTTTTCTGTCCCCCCCTGCTATTGCATACATGAGCTCTGATTCAAATAATGACCAATTTTTTTACAGCACTTGTTTATTGCATACATGAGGCGACATGTCGCCTCATGTATGCATGTAGATAATAGCTGTAACTTCTCAATAAATAATGCAAGGAGAGACAAAAAAATTTCAAATTGATAAAGGAATGTAATTGCATACATGAGGCGACATGTCGCCTCATGTATGCAATAGTAAAAGTTGAGGGAGAGGGATCGGAAATGAAATGTCCCAGCACTCTTGCTTTTGAATACATGAGGTGACATGTCGCCTCATGTATGCAATAACATTTTCTCACTTTTCTCTAGTTTTCCATTTCCTCTTCTTGTATTTTATAGTGAGCAATTAATGGTATTACTTACATGCATACATGAGGCAACATGTCGCCTCATGTATGCATGTAGCAAAATTCAATTCCCCTTACAATTAACTTGGAACACTTGAACTACCACTTCAAGTTAATAGGATGTCACTACATTGAACTAAGAAAGACCCAATATTACAAGTTATTGTGCTGTTTTTACACATATCTTATTCATTGGCAACAAAAATTTTCTCGTTCATTTTACAAGCATAATCTTTGAAAACTTTTACACTGCAATTACCAGAAACCCATTTTGAAATAACTAAAAATATAAAAGATTGACCAATTTTCCTGTTTATCTTTTGGCATCTGGAGATGTAAGATGCACTCGGTAAAAAAATTGAGTTCCATATCTTTGGGGATTGTTTTTCTGAACAATTTTCCAAGGTGTAGACATGAAGATATTCCTATTGGAGACAATCAACCTGTAAAAAGAATAGTATATGGAGCACGAATAAAAGCTTCATTTAAATCTGTAAGGAGGTACCTTAGTTTTCTGGCTGAGATGAACAGTCATAGGCTATGAACTGATCTAGGTGTTTATGAATTGTAAAAATGAATGTGAGACAATTTTAGATGGTCAAAAGGATAGGTGAGGATTTCTGTGTGTTGCACTTTGGAGTATTACAAAAAATATTGGCGGAGATATGAGAGGCTAAAAGTGATAGATGTATAGTATACCAAATTTAACAGGTGACAGGGCCAAAACACATGAGGGGTGGCTCATAGTAAAGAACTTGATATTATAGTTATACATACAACATGAATTTCCCATGTTCTTCAGACAAGATTTGGGACACATTTTAATTATGTTGCTACACGTGAAAATGGGAACCAAAGAGTACCCGTTCCAAGGATGGTTAGTTCTTGTATTAAATAGATTATGTACTTGGTTGCAATGTAGATTAGCCTGGAAACTTAACATCTGTCTTTTCCTTGGTTCATTCCAGGATAAAAAATGATGTTGTGTCTACCAGTTAGTATTTGTTTATTAATAAAAACATGTTTCATTCCACAACAATGACAGATGTTTTTTCTACAGTGTAAGTAAAAAGAATTGATATTTATTAATTACTGAAGAATAAAGATTAATTTACAAGAGCTTTAAGTAGGACAGCTAAATCAAGATTAACTACTCACCAAGATATTGTAGAGGGACAAACTTGAACTCCTACCACCATTTTTGTCTAGTCACATGACTTATTCCTGATTCATCTGTTCTCTATACACAATTCTCTCCTTATCTTATACCTTTCATTTCCTTTGATGAGCTTTAGCTCTGCTATTCTTCAATTTTATAAATTACAGATTTTAGTGTAATAAGAACTATTGCATTCTTTTTTTACCTTTGTTTTTAGAAACTTGAAAGTGTAATTCTATCTTTAGATTGAGACTATAAATTATCTACAATTAAAAAGTGACCAATTCATTTGAAAAATTTCAAATTTTCTGCAAGAATTCAATTTTAAAATATGATAAAATTATGAATATTACATTAGTTCATCTAGGAAAATTTTAAATGATTAAATTCAACCAAAAGTTTCTTAAAAAAACCAGGGTATGAGAACTTTCAACATGCTTTCATTGATTTTTGTCCTGGGAAAATCTGTGATGACAACCTTCAGAAAGAAAATTAAGAAAAGTTATTTCATGGGCCTGGAATAAAAGCTGTAAAGGTATTTAGTATGATCAATGTCTTTCCTGAAAAATTGATTTAATTTAGAAATGAGGCACAATTTTTAAAAATCACTCAAGATAAAATCAGAGTAAAGCTTCAACAATAAGCAGTGAGATGTAATTTCTCTATTTTCTTCAGTTCAGTGACACTCACAGTTTTTTTCAGGCATGTAAGTAATTTAAGCACAAAAAGTCCTTCAAAGGTTACTTCTGATGTTAATTTAAGATACCTGATAAACCACTTGACTGCAAGTTGTCTAACGTTTGACCTGGTGTATCGTGGTTACCGTCTGTGGCAACAATGCCATCAAATTAGGCAATTTAGCCTTCTCTGGACATCCCTTAGATGTAGTTGCAGTAGGAACCATTTCCAAATTTTGAAATCAAAACAGAGATCACAAAAATAATAAACACACACTTGGTAATTAGACCCAACTATATTTATGAAACAGCCCTACGCTATCCTCTAATAACGGCTATTAATCAACTTGTTGTAGACCCTATTACTTTTCCGCTGAAGCGCCAGCTTGATCACGTCCTCTTGAGGAAACCGTGAAAACAAAACAATCTAATCAAAACACTAGTTACAATTATGCCACTGTTTTGACACTAATTGTATAGAGTTCTAAAGTACTAAGCAGTAGACACAATGTGAGATGGGTTGTTTCTCCTTTTCAATTTCTAAAATGAAGTGCCCGCCACTCTTATTTTTAAAGACAGCGCAATAATTTTTAACACTAATTTTTGATTAGAAAGTTTATAAGCTGAGATATGAGTTTAAAATATCAGCAAAAAAAAGTATTACTATCTGAATATTTCTATTCTTAACAAGAGCTAACCTCCACAGCTACTCTTTATTGAAGCGCTCTCTTTGAATATGCCTTATTATAGCAATATAATAACTCTTATAATAGTCAATCCTAGAAATCAGGTTAATCTAAGAACCTGAATCCACCAATGCTCTAGCCTCTCTACCATTCAGAGTTACATTGAAATAACCCAGAGGAGCAGAAAATTGAGTTTCCAATTTCCTCACCAAACTTCTCTGCAGAGTCACATATGTATTCCACATCCCCAGAAGAAACCCTTCTCCTGGTCAACATTTTTTTCTGTCTATCAGCAGACCCAGTACTGATAGCGTACAATTCCCCATAAGAAAGGAAAACCTGAACCTGATTCATTCTTTCCAGAACCAAGTCCATAACATTAGATTGGCCAGAAACTACTGGCCTCTCAAACTGAGCCCTTGGCTTCACTACTTTTCTCCCAGAAATCTCCTGATGACCAGAACCACCAACTGCTTTTCCATCAACAGGAATCAAACCAGATCTCTCACCAAAACCTCTAACTCCAGCAGGCTTTGGAAATGAATCCAAAGGGACATTTGTTTCTGAGTCAGAATCAACATCCATTAGCATTGGCTCACCATTCATGTCCAATGCACAAAAACTGGGGGGCCCATATCAACAATCCCCTTTTGCATCTTGTACAGTTCCTCTTTGCTGTACTTCCTCCTGGCTGCACTCAGCTTAGGATCCGCCTTTGAAGCCTTAGGCTTTAATTGGGCTTGAGAACTTCTCTTAGGCCTTCCCACCCGTACAGCTTCAACATCATAGACGCCAGCCAAGCATTCACCACTTGACTTTCCTCCACAAGAATACAACTCCAACCCAGCAAAGGAAGTGGAAAAAAAGACTTTATTAACCTTTTTCCTATTTCCCTTGACATCTTCATCTGCCTTATCAGAAGACTTACCCTAATCAGGAATCTCCTCAAACCTTTACCTCCTCTACTTAAGACCATCTCTTCTCCTGAACAAATCAACAGGAGCCTTCCCCTCACTGAGCTTCACAAACAACCCATCAGGGAATTTTAACACCCTGCCATCAGACTCCACCTTTCCTTCTGACACATCTCTTTTCAGAGCCCAACAATCATTGGACTTATGCCCCTCCTGCTGCAATAAGAGCAGACCCAAGGATCACACCTACAGCCCTTCTTTCAATATCTCTAGGCTGAAAAGGAGCCCTATTGACCTTCTTAACCTCTTGAACAAAAATATGTAGCTGTTTTGTCAGATCAGCTAACTTCTCCACCACTGGGTACCTCTCCTTCTTGGAAACCTCCACCAAATTCTTCTCTTCCTTCTTCACTCTACTCTTCTCTTCAGCCAAAGGCTCACTGACTTTTCTGACATACTTGGCACACCCCTCTTGATAGGTTTCCACAGCCAACAACTTCAAATGGGCCTCCACAGCCTCCTCCACCTTGTCCAAGACAGGCAACTTCTGGTCCCCATTGAAAAGAGTCTTCATCAAGACATTCCTTGAAAACTCCTTAAACACATCCATCCTTAAATCTCTATCCAGGGCAGACCAAAAAAAATCTTTGGCAGCATTTTCATGTGCCAGCTCCTCCACTTCCACCAAATATTCTACCACAGGATCAAATTGAAGCAGAAACTTCCTGTAACTGAGTAAGTTACTAACACCACAATAAGACTTACATTCACTAAAAACCTTAATCAGATCCACCATAGTGAACCTGAAACCCCATATATCCACCATCTCCCTGCACAGCAACTTCCAATCCCTCTTCTTGTAGCCAGACATGGCCACAACCTCAATCTCCACTTCCCTATCACCAATGAAGATAATGATCAGCTTCACCATGTTTATGTAAGAAGCACCATCCACACCAGTAGCAGTTTAATATTTCTACAAAAACCACTTCAAATCCTCCCCATTAAACTTAGTACCATCCAAAGTTTTAATCCTAACACACTCCCTAACCATCACAGCAGGAGGACCATCTCCATCACTGACAGTCATAACAGGAATAGAGGAGCCAGAAGCCATTCCTCCAGACCAAAACACAAAAGAGAGCCAACCAAAGACAACAGAGATTCCAAAGAACTAGCAAGTTGAACCCCACGTTGGGCGCCAGAAATGTAGACAATCCTATAGTACTAGCTATAGGCCTTGACCAAGGGAGTTGGAGAAAAACCAGAAAGAAAATCCCCTGTCCCATGAGAAAAATATAAGTGAGATTTAACTGCTACAGTAAATTGGTTCCTGTTTTTTAAAGCCCCTTTTCCAATACACTTAACTGCCTGACTAGCAAAGAAAGTAGTCTCCAGACAGACTACCGACCCAAAAAACTGAAATGTAGACCAATGTCCACACCAGAGAAAGCAATGATAATTGATGTTGGTTGCCAATCCACACCAGAGACAGCAATAATACTTGATATAGCTTGCAAGAATACACCAGAGAAAACAATTGCCAAAGTTGAGTTAAATGAAGAACTAAAATTGCAACAAACACAGCCAATTGTGGCCAGAGAACAGTGAAAACTGAGTGAGGAAAAAGGATATCACCTCTGGATGGTTGTATGATGATTAAGCTTGCCCCAAACTATCTTATTCACTATATACACACAGACCACTCTCTAAGAGCCCATGCACACCAACCAATTTGGCGTTTCTGAGCGCCAAATTGCATAAAGCCCCTTTAGGAATGCTTCCCAGCCTTCTAGGACTGATATCACCAACCATTCTTCTGAAAACAAATGGACTTACAAATGGTTCTTTCAATTTCTAATTGCCTTGTAAATTGAAGTGGACTGTAGCAATTAGTACTTCATCACCCTTTTTAAAAGTGTATTCTTTATGGGATTTGTCCCATCTCTTCTTCTCATATTCATAGAATTTTTAATACATTTTCAAGCATGACTTCTGAAAAGTTGTTGCATTTGAAGAAAAGATATTACACCAGGATGTAAATCCAATTTAGGTATTTTATTATTGAGAATTTAAGCAGGATTATTTGGAACATATCAAATCCAGAGCTCAAAAGGCTTTCTCTGAGTAACAGAATGAACAGTGCTATTATAAGAAAATTCCATACCAGGAAGTAGGGTAACCCAATTATGAGTAAATCTGTAATTGTCTTTGTACTCAAGGCTAAAGGCACAATACTTTCTTATAATGTACTCTAAATTCTGAATCATTCTTTCAGCTAATCCATCAGTTTGGGGGTGATGGGCAGTAAAAAGTTTCAGATCACAGTTATAAACATCCATCAGAGACATCCAGAATTCAGAAGTAAATTTAGGGTCTCTATCAGAGATTATGGCTTTAGGAAAACCAGCAGTATTAAACATATGAGACCACCACAAGAAAGCTAATTCTTTAGTGGAAACATCCTTGTGAGTAGTGATGAATTTACAAATTTATATGAATCTGTCTACAATAACCCAACAAGATTTAAAACTGTCCTTCCCATAAATGGGTAATCCTGTTACAAAGTGCATGTTTATTATCTGCCATGGTGCATCAGGAGGTTCAAATGCTGCATTAATCCAGCTCTTTTAACAGTCAATCTTTTTTGATTTTTGGCAAGAATAACAGGATTCAACATATACTTTGGTGTCTTCAGACATACTAGCCCACCAAGAAGTTTTTTCAATTCTGATTATTTTTTTTTCAAGATAAAAATGTCCAGCCAGTATGTCATCATGAAAAATTTTCAAGATGATATCTTTCATATAAGGAGGAATAACAATAACATTACTCAACATTCTTCTACAATATAGATATCCTTCATCAATTATAATTTACCTTTTTTTCAAAGCCTTTTGGTACTTTGGTGGAATGGTTTTAATTAATGCTTGTATTGAAGCATTCTTTGGATCATTTAATATGGTAAAAAACTTTTTTAAGTCAGTTTCCTCATCATATGAATCTAGAATAATCTGTAATTGTTCTTCCTCTACATTAACCACATAAATTCCATGAATATATACTATCTCCTCTTCATGAGCATATGCAGGATTTAGTCATCATTTGGCAAAGGTAACCTTGATAAAATATCTACATTTGATTGAACAATACCAGCCCTATGAATTATTGTCATTTTCCCTCTGTATTCTTGAACAGCCAGCTGCCATCTGAACATATGTCTGTAAGATGTTTTCAAGTTTAAGATGTATTTAACTGCACTGCAGTCAGTGACAAGTTCAAATTTCTGGTAATCCAGGTAATAATTTAGCTTCTCTAGATCCCACACTACTGCTAAACACTTTTTTTGAGTGGCACCATATTTTAATTCACTATTTCTCAAGACTCTTGAAATATAACAAATTACTTCTTCTGATACTTTGTCATTCAATACTTCGTTTTGATGGAGGGCAGCACCAAGACCAATATAACTGGTATCATTGTATAAAACAAATGGTTGATCAAAGTCAGGTAAAGCCAGAATTAATGCTGACATCAAACAATGCTTCATAGTATCAAAAGCTCTTTGTCTTTCACTGTTCCAGACAAAAGAAACATCTTTCCTAGTCAATTGGGTAAGAATTAATTCTATGACTTGGTAATTTTTAATATACTTTCTATAGTATCCACATATTCCCAAAAAACTCTGGAGCTCTCTAACTGTGGTAGGAGCCTTCACCTGTTGTATGGCTGCCACTTTTTTTTGGTCAACACATATCTGTAAACCTGAGACAACATGACCAGGCACTTTTAAGGAATGAAAACCAAATTTGCATTTCTTCAAAGCAAGTTTCATATATATCTCATCCATCTTATGGAAAAATTAACACAGGTGGTTAAGATGGTCCTCAAATGTTTTAGAGAATATGATGATATCATCAATATAAACGATCAGCCATCCTTCAATTATTTCTTGATGGAATGTGTTATCCATAACTTTTTGAAAAACTGTTGTGGTAGCCTAAAGTTTAGTATGGCACCTAAGTACGTAAATGGAGTTATTACGGCATGCAAGATTGGTGTTATTATTTTTTTATATATAAAAGGGTTTTATTTAATTTATTTGAGTTTTAAATATGAAGAAATTGGTCATGAGCGAATGCCTACGCAAAAAAAATTTATTTTACAGAGAAAACTTATTTTTACGGTCTGAAAAATTTATTAGTATCAAGTCAAGTCACTCAAGAACCTTGAGAAATTTTTCCAGAATTTTTACTATTTTTCTTATATTTTTAAATGAGTTTTAAAGTTTTATAGAAATATTTACGTTTTCAGAAATTACTTAACTTCGATGAATTTTCACGGGGTAATTAGAGCTGCGCAGATTACGAAAATTAGTTGGAAATATAAAGGGGAAGTAGCTCTATTATGTGTATTTTTTCTAGATTTTTTAGTAGAGTTTTTAAGGTTCTAATTGAGTCCGGAAGTCCAGACGGACTCCGTACAGACTCCGCTTCGACTCCGTACGGACTCCGTACGGGCTCCGGATTGAATCTGGGAGAGCTCTGGAGGGGAAAACTTAGGCACGTGACTAGGAATACTTAAGCACCTCTCAAACTCGAAATTGAGATGGGGGACACATCATACAGCTTAATCATTAACCACCACGGTCTCATTTTTTATTACTCAACAAATTAAATAAATTGTAATACCCTTATAACTTTATATTTTATATAACATTTTAGAAATACTACTCAACAATTCAAATCACACTTCATACAGGGAATCTTTAGAAAGGTCTTCATCACTGGGACTTGATTATTGCTGTCTCATAAAAATTCAAATTATTATAAAAACATAAAAGTCAATCTTTTCAGATCTTTCACTGGTACACCTTAATTGTTGTTATCAGTATTTCTTTCTCAACAGCCACTTTTACTTAAATCTCAATAAGTGTTAATTATTTTAGAGTTTCATTATTTTTATCAATCAGATCCAAGTAGACTGGGTAGCTTAGTGATTTAGAATTCCCATTTTGTTATTTTTATTGGAAGGACGGGGTTTTCAGCTAAATCCACATATCTCCTCCGGATTCTGCTTACAGCAAGGCGACTGTAAGAGTTTACCTTACCATAGTTGGCGCCCAACGTGGGGTTCAATTTCTCTAGCTTTCTTTAAAGACTTACTGGGATCAAGAACGTTCTTAGCCTGCAAGAGGCTTATTTTCTGGAACTCTAATTGGATCTTTGTTATTGGCCTGCAAAAGGCTTGTTATTTTATCAATTGTTAACGCTTTTCATTACTTATTGGGATGTCTTCTTCTGCTGTTGCTTCTGGATCTTCTAACCCTCTTACTCCCTCAGTTAGAATTGTTTCTTGGGATGGCCCAAAGTTTAATGGGGAGGAGGTTAAATGGTTCATTAGCAGGTATGAAGCTGCTGCTGCTGTTGATGGTGCTTCTCATGTGGATATGGTGAAGCAAGTTAGGTTTTTTATTGCTGATAGGGAGGTGGAAAAAGAGGTTATTGCTATGCAGGCATTCAAGGACAAGGATTGGGTTAAGCTCTCTAAAGCTATGGTTGATAGATGGGGTGTTAGGTTTACTATAATGGACCTCAATAAAATTGTTGGAGACTGGCAAGCAAAAGGTGGAGTTTCTTCAATGGCTGACTTCAAAAAGCTCTGTGTTCAGTTTGATGAAGTGGTGGAATATCTCATATTGGTGGATGAGTTAGTGCATGAGAATCAAGCAAAAGATTTGTTTTGGACAGCATGCAGTAGGGATATTCGAATGGACGTCTTGAAGGATCTTTCAAGAAAAGATTTGATGAAGGAACTACCTAATGGTGAGCAGAAACTGCAGGCTCTGGAGCTTATCAAAGAGAACATTCAGGCCCATCTCAAGTTGTTAGCATTGGACAAATATCAAGAGTCATGCACTCAATATGTTAGCAAGGTTAGCGAAGTTTTGGCCGAAAACAACAATATTATGGTCAAAGCCCAGGAGGCCAAGAAGGCACAAATGGGATTACCTGCTGCTAAAGTTGAGGGCAATGTAGATAATAAGATGGTCGATCACCTGGCCGATTTAACGAAACAATTAAAAATATTTGTTCAAGAAACCCAGAAGGCCAATAAGGCCCCAATCTCTTCTTCGTCGACGTCAACTTCTTATCAGTCTAGAGGGTATGAACGTCGAAATTATAATGGCAATAACAACGGTAACCGCTTCCCAGGCAATGGGAGAAATGGTGGGAATGGTGGTAATGGATATAGAGGTGGCTATGATGAGCCAAAGGTGTGCTCCTATTGTAATAGGAGGGGGCACAGAGCAACAGTTTGTTTTGCTCTTGATAAGGATATGGATGCTGGGCGAGTTTTATTTGATGGTAAAGTTTATAAATTTCCTGATGGTTTGTTCATCAAGCCCAGTGATGGACAGTCTCCTTCTGATTTGGTCAGAAGAAGTTCAACGGCTGAAAGGAGAGCCAGATTTGAAGAGGTGACGGATGAAGATGTTAATGCCAAGAGTGGCAAAAATGGTAATAGTAATGGTGGTAAAGCTGACAAGGGTAAGGAGAAAGAGGTCAGTAAAGCCACATTTTCTACTTCTTTTGGTGGTTTAGAGCTGGTGACGGTTGCCCAGGTGGAGGGTAGCTGTATGGCCGGTGAATACGATGTTTATGCTGCTAGAAGAGCAGCTGCTACTAAGGCTAAAAGTAGCATTCAGAGCCAATTGAGGGCTAATCCTGGCAAGGCCAATAACAAAGTGAACCCTTACTCTAAGGACAAGAATTCTAGTGCTCAAACTGCCGCCAACAAATTGAACCCTTACTCTAAGGACAAATTATATAAAATGCAGAAGGGGATTGCTGATATGGGGCCCCCTAGTTATGGCAAGTTTGATTTAAATGGTGAGCCTATGCCAGAGGATGATTTGGATTCTGAGGAGGACGTACCGTTGGCGTCTCTACCCAGACCAAGTTTTAGCGTTCCCATCCTAATGGAGGGTGTAAGAAGGACTAGCGATGGATCAGGATTAGTGCAAGAATCTGGTGACGGAGTTAGGGTTATAGAAAGTGAAGATGTTATAATGGGGGGTGAAGATAGCTCGGTTGGACCTCAAGAGGTACCCAGGGCCAAGGTTGTTAAATCAAAGGTCCAGTATGAGCGGCCAGTAGTTTCTGGTCAAGCTAATGCAATGGACGCAGTTTTGAATAGGGTGAATCAACTGCAGATTCTCTTATCTTTGGGGGAGTTATTTAAGATTAGTCCGGCGCTTGCTGAAAAGCAAAATAAGCATTTGACAAGGCGTCGGGTTTCCACTGGAGAGGTGGAATATATTTGTGAAAATGCTGAAAAGTTTGGGGAAGATGTAGATACACATTTTTCCGCTCCCCTGAGTTACCTGGTGGTAACTCTAAATGGTAAAGAAGTAAAGGCCTTGTTCGATTCAGGGTCTCAAATTAATTTAATTTCATTGGAGCAAGCGACGAGTATAGGCTTGCCAATTAAAAGTGGAACCGGGGGAAACCTCAGAGGCATTGGAGGGCATGCAACCAAGCTGATGGGTACAGCTGAACATGTCAGGTTAGGCATTGGTGGATCTGTTGGTAAGGTTCACTTTTATGTGGCCAGAGGAGCAGTAAAAACTGTTCTTGGTGGTCCTTTTTTGATGGATTTTGAGGCCAGGATAGGGTATCAAGCTGGCATGGGGATTAGTTTGGAGATCACTGGTGAAGATATGCGGAGGTTACATATGCGGTTAGCGCCTACTGGAGATGAAGGTTGGGAAACACGGCCAGGGATTACTACTCTGTGCCAGTGTTGTGTTTGCACCAAGAAGCGGCATATAAAACGGACGGCTTCTGGTGAATTATGTTTGTTGGAAAGTGATGAATGCCCTCATTTTTTGGGGTAGCAGGGGCTGATTGCTCTAATGTTGTAATCTCTCCTCATAATGAGATCCCAGATTGCAATAGGTCAGCTCACTTGGAGATAATTCAAGTGGATTCTCAATTATTTTCTGTTAATATTACTTTGGAGTGCAAATACGTTTTGGACTTTTCTATATGTTTATTGGATTTACCCTGTTTTTCTATTAAATTTAAAAATGGTAAAAAAGGCAAAATGGGCCAAATTAGGTTGGATAAAGATTGGAAGGGTATGTTATATGACCTCCAGCAAGAGGGTAAACTGCAAAAATCTCATCAAAATCCAATAAAAAATCTCAGTATAATTAAAACACAAAAAATTTTTTTTTGCGAAAATTCAATTTCGGTTCTCCAGCAAGAGGTTAAACTGCCAACTTTCTTTACGGGCAATTTACTGTTGGATAAGGGAAGCAAAGGTGTTGGAAAATCTGTTTATAAATTAGACAAGGGAAAGGAGAAAAGGGTAAAATTTAAAAATGAAATAAAATATTTTTCTAATTTTTCTTATTCTGATTCTGGTGATGAAGAAGATTCATTTGATGAAATATGTAATGGCGATACAAAAGTAAATGTTTTACCTCAAATTTATTTAGATGTGGACGCATCCAAATATAAGAAGGTAGCAAATAAAGTTCGACCTATTAATGAACCGCTGCCTGCCGAATTAAATCCACCCCGAGAAGACCAAGGTTATCAAGAGATCCTTATGAAAGTCCCTTGGTAAAGAATCCGCCTGAATTTTCTGAGACATCAAGAATCACTTTTGAGAGACTGGGTGTTGTTAATTTTGGACCTGATGGTTGGTTGTCTGGAGAAGAGAAGAAGTTGTTGTTGGATGTGATGGTCAAGCGAGAGAAGGCCATTGCTTTTGTAGAAGAGGAGAGGGGTGTGTTGAAGCATTCCTATGGGGAGCCTTACAAGATTCCTGTGGTATGTCATGAACCGTGGCAGCAGAAACCTATTCCTATTCCAGCTGAATTAAAAGAAGCCTATATTGAAGTTGTCAGAGAACGGATACGCACTGGACTGTATGAGCAATCAACGTCAAGTTATTCTAGTCCGGTATTTTGTATCAAGAAACCGAATGGCAAGCTTAGAGTTGTTCATGATCTTAGGGAATTAAATAGGGTTACAATAAAGGATGCTGGGATACAACCTAGTGCTGAGGAGTTTGTTGAAGCTTTTGCAGGGAGAGTGTGTTATGGTTTGGGAGATATTATGGGTGGATATGATGAGAGAGAGTTACATCCGGACTCAAGGCCTCTCACTACATTCGATACGCCACTAGGACGTTTACAGTTAACAAGATTACCTCAAGGAGCAACAAATTTGGTTGCAGTTTATCAAGCTCAGATGGCTTGGATCCTTCAAGATGAAATTCCACAATATGCTGGAATCTTTTTAGATGATGGAGGAATTAAGGGACCAACAACTGACTATGATAACCAGGTGTTGGAAGAGAATCCCAAGATACGCAAATTCTTTTGGGAGTTTGCAATTACATTAGAAAGAATCTTGTTTTGAATTGAAGAGGCTGGTTTAACTATTTCAGGTTCAAAATTTTCATGTTGTGTGCCAGCCTTAGAAATATTAGGCCATGTGGTAGGTAGAGAGGGTAGGATTATGTCCAAGAAGAAAGTTAACAAAATTCAGTCCTGGCCAAGGCCCAAGAATACGACCGAAGTTAGAGGGTTTTTAGGCGTTTGCATATATGTTAGAATGTTTATAAAGGACTTTTCTTCATTGGCAGCTCCATTGAGACGGTTAACGAGAAAGGATGCAGACTGGGAGTGGGATGAAGAGTGTGACAAGGCGTTTGTGAAGTTGAAAGAGGTTGTAGGGAAGGATTTAGTCCTGCACAAGTTGGATTATGGAAAAGATGCTGGTAGAATTTATTTAGCAGTTGATTCAAGTCAGGTTGCAGCTGGGGCGGTTTTGTCTCAGATGGATAAAGCTGGTTACATCAGGCCAGTTAGGTATGAATCTGTAGTATTTACTGAGGTCGAATCAAGATATTCTCAACCAAAATTGGAATTTTGTGGTGTGGCTAAAATACTGATGAAACTTCAGCATATTTTGTGGGGGCAACATTTTGAGTTGCAAGTGGATGCGAAATCGTTAATCCAGATGATTAATTCCCCAATTTTACCGAACACACCCATGACAAGATGGGTAGCTTTTATTCAACATTTTTTGTTCGATTTAGTTCATAAGCCTGGCAAAACTTTTACTGTGCCATATGGTTTATCAAGGAGACCACCCACTGAAGATGATTCAGACTCAGAAGAGTTCGATGAAGATATACCTATTATCAAAGCCAGCACTAAAGGAGCTGAAGACTTTCCATACCTCCCCCATGAGGTTAAACTGGCAGGACTATTGTGTTTAGATTATGGTGATGATGATCTCCACCAAGAGGATAAACTGGAAAATAGTTTTTATGTTAATAAAGGTGTTGGAAAAGGTGTAGATAAATTCGTTAGAAAAGAGGTAGAAGAAGATGTGGTGTATGTAGAGGAAGATGGATTGGTAGTGTGGGATAGTAGTAAGTTAAGGGATGGTGTATATGTTGGAGAATTAGAGAATTTAAATAAAAAGATGGATAAAGAGAAAGAGGTATTTTCGAATACGGTTTACGAAGGATCCAAAGGTTCAGAAGAAAAACATCGACACAGCTCAATTAAAGATTTATTTAGGGGTCAACGATTATTGGCTCATTCATGTGCAGGTGATATTGGTGATAGAGAAGTCCCTATTGATGTTATATTAATCGATTTTCAAGATGAAGTCTGGGGTCAGACTGGTTTTTATTTTTTGTTAGTCAAATATTTGTTGACTTTAGAGAGGCCAGAAGATTGTGAAGACGATGAATGGGTGGCTATCAAGAGGAAGTCATCTACGTTTTATTTATCCGGTTGAAGTTTAATTAGGAGAAGGTATCCAAATCCTCAAGTAGTTATAACTCAAGAGAAGGGGCAAGAATTAGTTTTGAAATCACTGCATGAAGATCTCGGGCATAGAGGTGTTGGAGAAACGTTTAGAAGAATTTCTGATCAATTTTGGTGGCCTGGCATGAAGATGGCTGTTAAACAGTGGGTTCAGTCATGCAAAGAATGTCAAAGACAAAGTTATTTAAGGCCAAAAGAACCTGGAAGCGCGACCGGTGAATATACGCTCTTTGGGAGAGTTAGTTTAGATGCCGTTCATATAAAAGAGGGACGGTATAAATATTTAATTGTGGCCAGAGATGATTTATCTGGTTGGGTAGAGGCAGCGCCTCTTATTAATTTAACTGCCAAAAATGTGGCAGAATTTTTTTTGAATAATTGGGTATATAGGTATGGGGTGATGAAGTTGGTGACGGTAGATGGAGGTCCTGAATTTGGGACAGAGTTTAAAGAGGCCGTATTGAAAGTTGGATCAAAGGTTAGGGTAGCAACCCCATATTATCCTGAAGCTGAAGGCATGGTTGAAAGAGGGGATCAAGTTATTAAGGATGCTTTAGTTAAAATGTGTGGGACAAGTGCTGAAAAGTGGAGGCACTATTTACCTTTATTTTTATTTGCTGATCAAATCACTGCCAAAAGGACGACCGGATTTTCACCTTATGAACTTGTTTTTGGACAGAAAGCAGTTTTACCGGTTGATTTAGAAGCTGAATCATATCTTGGAGTTGACTGGGACACGGTCAAAACTACTGATGAATTATTGTGTGCAAGAATGATGCAGCTAGAAAAGAAAGAAGAATATTTAGAAAAGGCATATTCGCGGATGATGAAGATCCGAAATCAATCAGTTAGATATTGGGATGAGCGGTTGGCACATCGGTTAAGGAAACCTTTGAACCCAGGTGATGTGGTCCTGGTGTATAATAGGAGTTTGGAAAGTCAGTGGGGAAAGATGTTTGCAGATAGGTGGAATGGACCGTATAAAATCAAGGAGCAAGTTTCCGGCGGTTCATATGTGTTAGAAGAGTTGGATGGAGTAGTATTGAAGAAGAGGGTAGCGGCCGATCAAGTGAAAAGGTTCTATCCTAGAGGCACCAGGAGTGCCAAAGTCTACCTCCGCAATGAGGATAAACTATGACATTTATCAAATTTTATGGATTCCTCCGCAATGAGGATAAACTATGATATCAATGAAATTTTATGGATTCCTCCGCAATGAGGATAAACTATGATGTTTATAAAAACCTTATTGACCTCCGCAATGAGGATAAACTAACTTCTTCTTTTTTTATCAAAAAATACTTTTCTATCGTTACACTGTATATGGTCGACAAAACTATGATGAAACTTAACAAAATTCAAGAAGACCTTCTTTCAAATTTTCAGAATTTAAGATTCTTAAAATATGGGTGAAGATAGTGTTGGAAAAATTTTTTAAATTTATTGGAAGAAGTGTTCACAGGGGAACCTTCTTAATTTAATATTGGCAAGTGTGGGGGTAATTGATGGGCTGGCTGCTCTATACACAATTACCCCATAATGTTCATTTCCAAAATTTTCCCTGTTTCTAGTTGAATCCTGGCTTTGTCTTTTAATTATAGGAAGTCCACTAAGACTATAAACTGGAACGAATCAAGAGACACCGCTCTCAACGCCGGATTCAAGATTCATTTATTTTATTTTGTTTTTGATTTTTTTTTATGTTAGATTGTGATTTCTATTCTTTAATATATATTACGAATTATTGTAAAGGTGATGCTCACTGGTGGTCTCTAATCATTTTAATAAATTGGAGGGAGCCCACCCAGTGATCATCATTATAAAAATTATCTTCTAAAAACTTTCTTTTATTTTATTTTCTTTTCAATTTCTTGAATTGTGTAACCACATCAAGTTGCACTTGGATGTGCGTATGATGTCGAGGGTACGGCTCATCAAATGGCGGGGGGGCATTTTTTTTTTTTAATTTTAATTTTGATAATTCTTTTTTTTATTACTTTTTTATCTTTCTTTTCACACTCGTTTATCTTTCTTTAAAAATTAAATTTTAACTTTTATTTCAAAACTATCTTTTCTAAAATCTTTTATTTTAAATTTAAAAAAAAAAAAAAAAATTTAAATTAAAAAAAAAATAAATAAAAATAAATAAATAAATAAAAATAAAAATAAAAATAAAATAAAATAAAATAATAATAAAAAAAAAATTAATTAATTAAATCAAAATTATTATTATATTTCCTAGTTTTATTTTTCAGTCATCATTCTTCTTAGTTTATTCATATAGTTTAGACAGGAAACAGGGTCTAGGGGAACTCAATACCTATGGGATTTTACTTCAAGACATCTTTTTAGTCCCCCAAGACTTTAAACTGGCTACTTTTCAAGACTTTCCTTAAGGTTTTATACAAATTTTGGATCTGTTAGTCCTCCAAGACTTTAAACTGGCTACTGTTCAAGACATTCTTTAAGGTTTTATACAAATTTTGGAGCTGTTAGTCCTCCAAGACTTTAAACTGGCTAATTTTCAAGACTGTCATTAAAGATTTTATATTGGAGTTGTTAGGTCCACCAAGACCTTAAACTGGAGTGTTATCAAATTTTAGGTCCACCAAGACCTTAAACTGGACTATTATCAAGCTGTTGGGTCCACCATGACCTTAAACTGGATTTCTTATCGATTAAATGTTTGGTCCACCATGACTTTAAACTGGTAGTTCATTGATTTTTTAGTCCACTATGACTTTAAACTGGAAAATTAATATCTGCAGGATAATTCAACATTCATTGGACCACTATGGCCTTATACTGGATTACTTGTCGATCAAATGTTTGGTCTACTATGACATTAAACTGGATTATCAAATTTATTCAATCTTTGGTCAAGACTAGGCCTTACTTAGGAATTTATCAAGTTATTTATGCACCTAAACGATCTTTGGTCCACCAAGACCATAAACTGGCAATCGATTATATGTTTGGTCCACCAAGACTATAAACTGGAATGTCAATCTTGTTTGGATAACTCAATTCAATCTTTTAATTTATCACTGTCCACTAAGACTCTAAACTGGTTATTCAGTTATTTCTGGAATTGGGTGCTGATAAGCTTTAGGAGGTTAAAATTTTAGGTGGTGAGGATGCTAAGGAAAGCATAATGGTTAATTAGGTACAATTTGTGGCGCTTTAACATGGTCTAAAGTTAATATTATTATTGGAAGCCTGGCAAAAGTATTTTATGGGTTTGCTGTATAGCAAAGTTTGAAAATTGTGATGAAGGAATCAGAAGTTAGGATGGTAGTTGGATTTTAGGGAATGATTTTTTTTAGTGCCTCATAGTTAGGCCATTTTTTTTGGTGTGAAGCTTGGAGGACCTTATGGCAAGATTGGAATCATAGAATTCGGCTCAGTGGGGGGCCCTATGAGGTTGAAATCAGGAGTATTCGGCTCATAGGAAGATCCACTCTCTCAATGCTGTGACAAGAAGGAAGACTGGTATATGGGACTCTGAAGGGATTCAAACCTTGCTCTCAGTAGTGGATTCATCACAAGATTTATTTTATTTTATGTTATATCAAGCCAGAGAAGAAGAAACAACATTTTTATTTTAAAAATTAAAAGAAGACCAGCTAAAACAAATTTATCAAATTATTTTATTAGAAAAGATAATTCTTTTGGAATTGCTCAATCACTTATGCAAAGTTTTACGAATGGGGACATTCTCAATTGGAGGGAGGATGTGGTAGCCTAAAGTTTAGTATGGCACCTAAGTATGTAAATGGAGTTATTACGGCATGCAATATTGGTGTTATTATTTTTTTATATATAAAAGGGTTTTATTTAATTTATTTGAGTTTTAAATATGAAGAAATTGGTCACGAGCGAATGCCTAGGCAAAAACAATTTATTTTACGGAGAAAACTTATTTTTACGGTCTGAAAAATTTATTAGTATCAAGTAAAGTCACTCAAGAACCTTGAGAAATTTTTCCAGAATTTTTACTATTTTTCTTATATTTTTAAATGAATTTTAAAGTTTTATAGAAATATTTACGTTTTCAGAAATTACTTAACTTCGATGAATTTTCACGGGGTAATTAGAGCTGCGCAGACTACGAAAATTAGTTTGGTATGTAAAAAGGAGGTAGCTCTATTATGTGTAATTTTTCTAGATTTTTTATTATAGTTTTAAGGTTCTAATTGAGTCTGGAAGTCTGTACGGACTCCGTTCCGGCTCTGTACGGACTCCGTACGGGCTCCGGATTGACTCTGGGAGAGCTCTGGAGGGGAAAACTTAGGCACGTGACTAGGAATACTTATGCACCTCTCAAACTCAAAATTGAGAGGGGGGACACATCATAAAGCTTAATCATTAACCACCACGGTCTCATTTTTTATTACTCAACAAATTAAATAAATTGTAATACCCTTATAACTTTATATTTTATATAACATTTTAGAAATACTACTCAACAATTCAAATCACACTTCATACAGGGTATCTTTAGAAAGGTCTTCATCACTGGGACTTGATTATTGCTGTCTCATAAAAATTCAAATTATTATAAAAACATAAAAGTCAATCTTTTCAGATCTTTCACTGGTACACCTTAATTGTTGTTATCAGTATTTCTTTCTCAACAGCCACTTTTACTTAAATCTCAATAAGTGTTAATTATTTTAGAGTTTCATTATTTTTATCAATCAGATCCAAGTAGACTGGGTAGCTTAGTGATTTAGAATTCCCATTTTGTTATTTTTATTGGAAGGACGGGGTTTTCAGCTAAATCCACATATCTCCTCTGGATTCTGCTTAAAGCAAGGCGACTGTAAGAGTTTACCTTACCATACTGTAGGGGCATTTTTAAGGCGGAATGGCATCCTAACATACTAAAAAATACCTATATGAGTAGCAATCATCAGAAAGTTCTGGGAATTCTTCTCAACAGGTACCTGGTGATATCCCTTGTTACCATCCAAACAGCTGATATAATTAGCACCTTGTAGGGTAGCATGTATAGAGCTAATTCTGGGTAAAGGATAGATATCATCAACAGTATAAGTGTTTAATGCTCTACAATCACCACATAACCTGGGTTTATCTTTTTCATAAGAAATTAAGACAGGTGATATAGCACAATGCTTAGGTGTTCCAACTGCCTTTTCAATAATATTCATTTTTAAAAGGGTATAGATATTGTCTTCAATATATTTTCTCTTTGTGGGAGAAGCAGGATAAGGCATCTTCTTTAAACTAGGTGGTATTTCTGTTAATGGGCAAGATAATGAAAGTTTCATTTCTTCCTTTACCAATCCTAATTCATTTTACTAATGAGCAAAAGCCATAGGAAAAGATTTGATCAATTTAATGATGGAATCTTAATCCTCACCAGAAAGTTGTTCTCCAAAAGAAGCATTGTAATTTTCAGACACAAGGGCAGGTATTTCTTCCATATATCTTACTTTATATTGAACTACAGAATGACATGTGTTCAATCCTGGTGTTAATAATATCTTGGGGGAGGAAATTTTAAATTTTCTCTTCCCATTCATCCTCATTGTGAAGCATTGGTTTGAAGGATCTAATTTTATGCAATATTTGGTTGAAAGGGCATTTCCCACATAGAACCAGCTACTCAAGTTATCATTTTTCATGACAACAAAATCACATATAGCTCTCACAAAACCATGGTTATATTTGAAAAATACTGTGGCTTTGTATTTGAAAATGGGGGACAAAACTGAGCCATAACCTCCCCACTTCTCAGAAATGATAGGCATAAATTTTGATTAATAATCTTGGTTAACTGAAGCATGTGCTTTTTCAGATAATACACTTCTTCCAGCTTCAGAATCTAAGACAACCTCAATGTTGTTTCCATTGATCAAGACTGGTGCCTTGAGAGGGGCAATAATAATTGAGTTGTCCTCAATGTTTTTTATGATCTCAGCTTCCTCTACTGTAGATAAATCATTATTATCAATATCAATATTATTTAAATAATGAATATTTTCTTCCAGAATTAAAATTTCTTGGTGAGATTAATATAAAATATTTCTGGAAAAATCACTTGAAGTATACTCCAGTGCTATTGTGTCATCAGCATGTTCCTCTGTCTTTTCAACAATATTTATCTTCTTGTCACAAACATGGAATTTCTGCCAAGGCTTTCTGCATTTGAAGCAAGTGTTTGTTGCATACTTTTTGGGTGCAAAAGGGGCATAAGGTTTTCCAACCATTCACTACGCAATATAGGGGGTGGACTTGCTAGCAAGTCCCCAACCTGAACTCAGACTGAACTCAGATGGAACTCAGACTGAACTCATACTGAACTCATACTGAACTCTACTTGAAGACCCACAAAAACTGTTATTCTGAGTGGTGTTCATCCCTGATTGTATGGTTCCTTTGTCAATAGCTCAATGTGTGTTCAATCTGTGGTGAATTTGAGTCCAAGGTTGCGGACTTGCTAACAAGTCCGCCCCCCGTATTGCGCGGTGATTTTCAGAGGTTTTTGTTGGTAATTGGAGGTTATCTCCAATGAAGTTCTAGAAATGAATCTTCTAGCATCATACTTGTTGTTTAGAAGGATCTCATTAAAAGTATTAATGAAAGAAGAATGTTCTCTTGAGAAATAAGTCCTAGAAACTATTAAGTCTCTCAGAGACATAGGTAATTTATAAAGGATCCTGTCCTTCCACAACTCAAACTCCATATCTGGGTCCGTTTACCTCAAGATTTTCACATGTTTCATCAGGAACTCAATAGGTTTTTCAGTAGAAGAGCTATATCTGGTTTCTTCATACTGCCTTTTCTGAGCTAATCTAAACTTGGAACCACCAAATTGTGCTTTAATTTATTTTTTACAATCTTCCCATGAGTAATTATTTTTACCCAAGAGAACAGATTCATACCACATTAGGGCTACATTGGTAATTAAAGAAATTAATTTTGAAAAAATTTTCTCATCTGGGAGTTTGTAAGAATTTTTTAGATTATCAATCCTGCAAATGAACTGCTGCCAATCAGAGGAAGAATCACCATCAAATGTTGGGTATTGGTCAAGTTTTGGCCAATTTCTTTGATTTGAAGTAATCTCCTTATTACAAAAGTTTCTTTGAGCGAGAAGGAGCTGTAACTTCTCCAATTGGGCATTAATTTAAGTGTTTTCTCCTTCTGTAGATGATCCAGGTAAATCATCAATTTTGATGGAAACTGAGTGATATCTTCAGGTATTTCTGGCACTAATTTTACTTTAGATGAACTAGGGACAGGTACACTTGGGGTATCCTGCACAACAGGTTCTTTAAAAGAAATTTCATTATGCTTTTGATCATGTAAAATGAATTCAATTTCTCTTCAATGGTTGTTAACCTAGTTTTCACTCTTGGAATACTAGATAAACTCTCATTGATGGTTGAAAAAGATAACTGGTTCTTATTTTGTAAAGATGAATAATGGTCACCTAATCTCTTTAAGATCAACTTATGTCCCTCTAGCTCCTGGAAATAGATAGACACAGTTATTTTTAATTTAGACAAATCATTCTTTATATTTTACCACAAAGAAACTTTCTTATCATGAGTTACTTTGTAGTTAAACAAATCATCAGAAACTCTTTGTAATTCACTCCACAATTCTTGATAACCATGTTCAGTTAACAAAATATTATATTTCTGGGTCAATTGCATGTTTTCATTATATGTTTTTTGTTTTTCAATAATATCCCTCAAATATTCATCATTAATGTTAGCTACATCTGGAGTATTTCTCAATAGGGAAACAGAATGACTTTCCAGATTCTCATAAAACTCAGGATCAAGTGTCACATCAATAATAGCCATATCAGGATTTATCATTGAAGTAACAATCAAAACTAATGGATTAGATAAATTAGAATATTGATCAATTTGACTATTACTCTCAGCCTCTACTGGTCTCACAGTCTCATTTCCTCTTCCAGAATAACCTGAAGGAACTGAATCAGCACAAGAAATGGTACTTGAGATTCAATAGAGGAGCTTACCATGGCTTGGGAAGGAATTGGATGTGATTGTTTTTTCTCTTTCTTCCTCCTTGATAGGGGTGAGTAGGTGTGGGGTTGAACTGATTGGTTTTTGAAGGACCTGCCTGAGGTACTTGTTGCTGTTGTTTTTGGGTCAGATAATCCCACGGGGTGTTCAGAAAATTCCACTGCCACTTTGAGACTGACACCTTTTCTTGTTGCTGGGGGGCCAATTGTGGGAGGGCTTTTGGGGGAGGTGAAGGTTTCTTCTTCTCTTGAAGGAAGGACTCTATTTTGCTTATCTTGTCTTCTAGAGAGTCTGTTTTTGACCTCAGCTTGAGGTTTTCTGACCTCAACTCCTTAATGTGAGTGGAGAGATTTATAACTTTCTGATTCAAGGGCATCTTTTTTATTTTGAAGCCTTTTGGAAACTCTTCTGGCGGGTTGATTGAAGGTTTTTGATCTTGAGCAGTTGTCTCCACTAATATCTCCATCTCCTGCATTTCTAAATCCTGATTGGTCCAGTAATTGATTAATTTGAGCCGGTTTTGTAGTCAAAGGAGAACTTACAGAAGAAGCTTCATCATAATCAATTAAATCCATTTCCTAATCATGGCCAGCAGAGGCACCTTGATCAGTCATTGTTGTAATTAACCTGAACTAAGAGAAAAAAATATTAAAATTTAGTCAGTTATTTTTTTTATTTTATTTAAAGAAAAATAAGGGAAAAAAATTTAGTATATAAGTAATTATCAGGATTTTTTAATCAACTGGAATAATTAAAATATAATGTTTCACAAGACAAAAAACAACTGAAATAATAATCACAATTTTTATTAATTAAAATAATTTTAAAGCCAGGATTAAAATAAATCAACAGAAATAATAAAATAATTTATTAATTAGTAATATACATGTTGATAATTATCAGGAATAAAAGTCAACTGAAGAATTTAATTACCAGGACTTAATGTCAATTGAAAATAATTTTAATTACCAGGAATTAATGTCAACTGAAATAATTTAATTACAAGGACTTATTGTCAACTGAATTAATCTTAATAAAATCAATTCAACTATTTTTAAATATTATTATTTTACTGACAGGACAATTTGTCAACTGAAGAAATAATATAATTTCTTAATTATCAGGACAGAGGTCAACTGAAATAATTAAAAAAAATAATATAAAATAATTAATTTAATTTCAATAATACTTCTAAGACTAAGAACAATATAGTTCTATCTTGGTCAAATATAAAAAAAAATTATTTTATTTACCAGGTACCTCCCCCTGTAAAATGAGAAAGTTAATGCCACTTACAGAGTGCTGAGTAAAAAAGATATACATAGACAATGAAACATTCAAAGTGACCCACAAGTAGTAATTAATATAATTACCACTATTATATACGACTATTTCTAATATATGAACCTTAGTTTTTCAGCGCGGTTCAATTCCCAGTTGCAGAAAAAAAATAAGTCACCTGGTCAATGAATTCGTCTTTTTTGTCGTCCACTCGTCCTACTGGTACTTTGTCGTTGATAATCCCTATGTCTCTGGCTTTAAGATATCAATGTGCCCTTGTAGACAATCCTATAGTACTAGCTATAGGCCTTGACCAAGGGAGTTTGAGAAAAACCAAAGAGAAAATCCCCTGTCCCTTTAGAAAAATAGAGTGAGATTTACTTGCTAAAGTAAGTTGAGTTCCTTTTTGCTAAAGCCCCTTTTTCAAAAACTTGACTGCTTGATGAGCCAAGAAATTAGTCCCCAGATAGACTACAAGACCAAAGAACTGAAATGAAGACCAATGTCCACACCAGAGAAAGCAAAGATACTTGATTAGGCTACAAATCCACACCAGCGACAGAAATAATACTTGATACAGCTTGCAAGACTATACCAGAGGACCTGTTGCTAAAGTTGCTTTAAATGAAGAACTAACCTTGCAACAAACACAGCCAATTGTAGCCAGAAACAGTCAAAACAGAGTGAGGAACAAGGATATCACCTCTGGTGTGGTCTTCTAACATTGGAAGGTGCCTTTGTTGTATTTTTTGGCGCTGTTTGTTCATGTCTTAATTGGCATCTGTTGAAGAATTGGGTGTTTTTCTGGTTTTATTCCATGAATATTGGGACTGCAGGTACGTGGGTACTATCATTGGATGGCCCTGGTTTTTCTCTATATTTCATGTTTGATAATATTTTTCATATTCTAAGCTTTAAGGGGACATTTCCTCATTTTTCAGTTACAAAAGACAGCTGTTTAATTTTGTTTTTCGTGTTTTACGGGCCAACCTTAATTCTTATGGTTAAGTGCTTAGTACCATTAGATAGGGCTAATTTAGCTCTATATTTTATTTCACAATGTTGTTATAGCTTAATTTTGTGTTTTAAGGGTTTTAGTAGTTGAAGTGAATTTTTCTAAGTAGATTAGGTGTTTTTATTGGTTCTCTGGCTTCAGGCGGCACCTCCGACATTGGGCGGCCTGTCTGCCTCTGTTTTAGAAGGTTGGGGAGTGCTTCTGGAGGGTTTTAATTCAATTTGGCTGGTACAGGTGCCAAATTCGTTGATGTGCATGGGCTCTTAGATAGTGGTCTGTGTGTACATAGTAAATAAGACAGTTTGAGGCAACTTTAATTATCATACAACCATCCGGAGGTGATATCCTTGTTCCTCACTCTGTTTTCACTGTTTTTGGCCACAATTGGATGTGTTTTTTTCAAGGTTAGTTTTTCATTTAACTGAACTTTGGCAACTTTTATCTCTGGTGTAGTCTTGCAAGATATATCAAGTATTATTGCTGTCTCTGGTGTGGATTTGCAGCCTACATCAAGTATCTTTGCTTTCTCTGGTTTGGAAATTGGTCTACATTTCAGTTCTTTGGTCTGGTAGTCTGTCTGGGGACTACTTTCTTGGCTCATCAAGCAGTCAAGTGTGTTGAAAAAGGGGCTTTAGTAAACAGGAACCAACTTACTTTAGCAGGTAAATCTCACTCTATTTTTCTAAAGGGACAGGGGATTTTCTCTCTGGTATTTCTCCAACTCTCTTGGTCAAGGCCTATAGCTAGTACTATAGGATTTTCTACATTTCTAGCGCCCAACGTGGGGTTGAACTTGCTAGTTCTTTGGAATCTCTGTTGTCTTTGGTTGGCTCTCTTTTGTGTTTTGGTCTGGAGGAATGGCTTCTGGCTCCTCTATTCCTGTTATGACTGTCAGTGATGGAGATGGTCCTCCTGCTGTGATGGTCAAGGAGTGTGAAAGGATTAAAACTTGGGATGGTACCAAGTTTAATGGGGATGATGTCAAGTGGTTTCTAGAGAAGTATGAAACTGCTGCTGGAGTGGATGGTGCTTCCTACCTGGACATAGTGAAGCAGATTATCTTCTTCATTGTTGATAGGGCGGTGGAGAAGGAGATCGTGGCCATTTCTGGCTACAAGAAGATGGATTGGAGGTTATTGTGTAGGGTGATGGTAAATAGATGGGGTGTCAGGTTCACTATGGTGGATCTGAACAAGGTTGTCAGTGAATGGCAATCTTATGGTGGTGTTAGTAACTTGCATAGTTACAGAAAGTTTCTGCTACAGTTTGATCCTGTGGTAAAATACTTGGTGGAAGTGGAGGAGCTGGCACATGAAAATGATGGCAAGGATGTTTTTTGGTCTGCCCTGGCTAGAGATGTCAGGATAGATGTGTTGAAGGAGCTATCAAGGAAGGACTTGATGAAGACTCTTTCTAATGGGGACCAGAAGTTGCATGCCTTGGATTAGGTGAAGGAGGCTATTGAGGCCCATTTCTAGTTATTGGCTGTGGACACCTATCAGGAGGGGTTTGCCAAATATGTCAGCAAAGTCAGTGAGGTTTTGGCTGAAGAGGAAGTTAGGGAGAAGAAGCAGGGGAAGACTATGGTGCAGGTTCCCAAACAGGAGAGGGACCCAGTGGTGAAGCAGTTGGCTGATCTCACAAAGCAGCTGCATATTTTTGTTCAGGAGGCTAAAAAGGTCAATAAGGCACCTTCTCAGCCTAGAGATTTTGATAGGAGGGCTGGTAGGAGTGATACTTGGGTCTGCTCTTATTGCAGCAGGAGGGGGCACGGGTCCAATTATTGTAGGGAATTGAACAGGGATGTGTGTGAAGGAAAGGTGGAATTTGATGGCAGGGTTTTCAAGTTCCCTAATGATTCATTTGTGAAGCCCAGTGAGGAGCAGCCTCCTGTTGATTCGTTCAGGAGAAGGGGTAGTCTCAATCAAAGGAGGCCAAGGTTTGAGGAGATTCCTGATCAGGGGAAGTCTTCTGGTAAGGAAGATGATGATGTCAAGGGAAAGGGGAAGGAAGTCAATAAGATCTCTTTTTCTACTTCCTTTAGTGGTTTGGAGTTGTATTCCTGTGGTGGACAGTCAAGTAGAGAATGCTTGGCTGGTGTTTATGATGTGGAAGCAGGGAAGGTGGAAAGGCCTAAGAGAAGTTCTCAGGCCCAACCAAACCCAAATGTTTCAAAGGTGGATCCTAAGCTGAGTGCAGATATGAAGAGGTACAGAAAAGAGGAGCTGTACAAGATGGAGAAGGGGATCAATGAAATGGGCCCCCCTATTTTTGGTGCATTGGACATGAATGGTTAGCCAATGCCAATGGAGGTTGATTCTGACTCTGAGGAAGATGTCCCTTTGGCTTCATTTCCAAAGCCTGCTAAAGTTATAGGTTCTGGTGAGGGATCTGGTTTGGTTCCTGTTAATGGTAAATCTGTTGGTGGTGCTGGTCCTCAAGAAGCTTCTAGGACCAAGGTAGTGATGCAAAGAGATCACTTTGAGAGGCCAGTAGTTTCTGGTCAAGTTAATTTTATAGACTCTGTCCTGGAGAGGATGAATCAGGGTACAGTTTCCCTTTCTTATCGGGAATTGTATGCTATCAGTCCAGGGTTGGCAGATAGACAGAAAAAGTTGTTGACCAGAAGAAGAGTTTCTTATGGGGAGGTAGAATACATTTGTGATTTTGTGGAAAAGATTGGTGAGGGGTTCGAAACTCATTTTTCCGCTTCTCTGGGGTACGTCAATGTCACTCTGAATGGCAGGGAGGCAAGGGCATTGGTGGATTCAGGTTCTCAGATAAACCTGATTTCTTTTTTTGAGGCAACTCATTTGGGCCTCCCCATCAAAACTGGTATTGGTGAGAATTTGAGAGGGATTTGTGGCCATGTCACTGAATTGGTTGGAACTTTTGAGTTTGTGAAGTTAGATGTTGGCGGAGCCTCAGGGAAGGTTCTTTTCTATATTGCTAAGGGAACAGTTAAAGCTGTTTTGGGTGGGCCATTCTTGATGGATTTTTAGGCAAGAATTGGTTATCAATTTGATTTGGGAATCAGCTTGGAGTTGACTGGTGAAGATGAAAGAAGACTTCACATGAGGTAATCATTCCCTGGAGAGGATGGTTGGGAGACCAGGCCTGGTTTATCGTCAATGCGCCAGTGCATGGATTGTTGCAGGAGAAGAAAAGAAGTGGGTTCCGCCTCTGGTCTTTTGGAGTGTGGCTCAGGCTCTATTAAGAGTCTGTATTTTTTAGAGTAATGAGGGCTGATCACCCTAGCGCTACATCCTCTCCCCAAGATGAGGAAACCCAATTAGTAGTAGGTCAGCTCCCTTGGAGATATATGAAGTGCATTTTCAACTTTCTCTTTTTAATGTTTCTCTTCTCTGCAAGTATTCATCAAGTTTTTTATCAAGTCTCTGTTCTCTCTCAAGATTCTCAATTATTTTTAATTCAAGATCAAGGAAGAACATTGGTTATATATCTTTATTGAAAGATATGCGGAAAAGTTATGGAGTGGTGAGATTGGGGTCTAAAAGTAAGTCCTCCCAATTTTGCACCGCTAGGGTTTCTTCTACACCTTTCAAAAACATTACCTGGGCCACACCTGTGAGCATTGGGGAAACCCCTGGTTATTTTTGTAGGTCAGAAGAAAACTCAAGAAAAGAAGAAAAAAATTTCAAGATAATTCAAGAAAATCAAGAAAAAAATCTGAAGATAATGAAGAATGAAGATTCAAAATTTTTTTGTGAAGATTGTCTAGATCAATTTTTGGGCCTCCAGCACAAGGTTAAACTACAGAAAATTATGAAGAAAGAAAATCATCAAGATCAATCTTTGGGCCTGCAGCATGAGGTTAAACTGAACAATTATAAAAGAGTTGATTCTGAAGATGAATCATGATTTGAAGATTTGGAAGATGGAAGTGAAGTTGAAGATTTGTAATTGCGGAAAAGTTTTGGAGTGGTGAGATTGGGGTCTAAAAGTAAGTCCTCCCAATCGTGCACCGCTAGGGTTTCTTCTACACCTTTCAAAAACATTACCTTGGCCACACATGTGAGCAATGGAGAAAACCTTGGTTTTTGTTCCAGGTATGGTGGTGAAGGTGGAGCCGCAAAGTATAAGAAGGTAGTGCAGAAGATAAGGCCTGTCAATGAGCCTATGCATGTGGGTTTGAATACACCCTTGAAGAGACCTCCTTTTTCAAGAGATCCGTACTAAACTCCTTTGGTGAAGAATCCTCCAGAATTTGTAGAGACCGCTAGGGTGACTGTGGAAAGGCTGAAAATTGTTAATCTTGGTCCTGATGGGTGGTTTTCTGAAGAAGAAAATATGTTGTTGTTGCATGTTATTGTGCTAAGGGAAAAATCTGTTGCTTTTGTTGAGGAGGAATGGGGTGTGTTGAAGCACTCTTATGGGGAACCTTACTTGATTCCTGTGGTTTGTCATGAACCTTGGCATAGCAAACCTATTCAAATTCTAGCTGCTATCAAAGAGAATTTTGTGGAGATTTTTAAGGAAAGATTCAGGACTGGGTCATACAAAAAATCAAAATACAGTTACTCAATTCCATTCTTCTGTTCAAAGAAGCAGAATAGAAATTTGAGGGTGGTTCATGATCTTAGAGCCTTGAATAGAGTCACTATCAAGGATGCTGGTATTCCACCAAGTGCAGAGGATTTTTTTGAAGCCTTTGCTGGAAGGGTGTGTTATGGTTTGGGTGATATTATGGGCGGTTATGATGAGAGGGAACTTCATATGGATTCAAGGCCTCTCACAACTTTTGAGACTCCTTTGGGAAGATTTCAGCTCACTAGGTTGCCTCAAGGAGCAACTAATTCAGTGGCAGTATATCAAGCGCAGATGGCTTGGATTTTGCAGGATGAGGTTCCTACTCATGCTGGTATTTTTATTGATGATGGTGGAATGTGAAAATTAATAGTTCATTTATTCCTATCATATTTTAGTATCATTCCAACATGTGACTGTTGTTACGTTGCGTGATTTCATTCAGTAGAACATGTACATGTGTCAATGTATGTGTTGATATATCTCTGTACGCGTGTTGTTGAATCATATTCTATATACATATTGAGTGAGATCGATCAGTTATATAGTTAGCACCCTGTCTATGGGTAGCTCTTTGTCTTTTGTTATTTTTCCTTCTTTCTCAATATATATTTTATATTTTACCTTTCAGGTTAGATTATTTTGTTATATATATATTTTATAACATTTTATTAATTAGTTTATTGTCTTGTTATGTTTAGGTATTAGCGGCAGAGACCATCTCACTGATTGAGACACGAGCGACATTAACTAATAAGTCGTCATTATTTATTTATAAGGTTGGATTGATATAATTATTTGTTTATACTATTTCTTTTTTGGTCTTTTGTTATTTTTCCTTCTTGCTCAATATAAATTTTATATTTTACCTTTCAGGTATTAGCGGCAGAGACCATCTCACTGATTGAGACACGAGCGACATTAACTAATACATCGTCATTATTTATTTATAAGGTATTAGCGGCAGAGACCAACTCACTGATTGAGACACGAGCGACATTAACTAATAAGTCTTCATTATTTATTTATAAGGATTTTAGGTTATGGGCCCTGGCCTTCCTTGAATTTCAACAAGCAAAAATTTTGATATACCGTCACCAGCTCGTTCTACTGATTCAACCGAAATTATATTACCTCGATCTACATCCACTATGGAAAACCAAGATTCTAATACCGATTCTGCTCGCAATATTCCTATTCTGTCATCTGACAATTTTCATGAATGGAAACTGCAAATGCTTGCCCTATTAACTTGTCATAAATTGTAGGCACTTGTTCTAGGCAAAGAGCCACAACCAGACAATAATGCTCCTCAAACAACTAGAGATGATTTTCAATCCAAAGTTGATAAAGCTACTGACATCATAATCTCAAAAATTGATGCAGGAAATCTTGCCGCCTTCGTCACCGAACAAGATATGGATAGTCGTGGCTAATCTGGTTCAAATTAACAAATCAATATGCCACTGATGATGCATCTAACAGAGCATCAATTTTTACCTGATATCATGATGTGAAATGCCATGAAAAAGGACTCAAGACGTTTGTCAATGATCTCAGAACCAGAATCAATGAATTAGTAGCTGTCGGGGTCTCTGTTGATAGTGAAGTTGAAGCACATCGAATTCTGCAACTTCTTCCAGAATCTTATCAAACTCACAAAGCGCTAATTCTTCATTCATCAGAGGTGTCTCACCAAACTCTCTCTTTTCATAATCTCCTTTCTCGTCTTGCTCGTCTCGCCATCAAAATTGAGCCCAATGCAACTGAGAACTCTGTTTTGATCTTGGCAAAACAGCCTGACAAACCTGAAAAACCAAAGTGGCCTGTGTGTTTTAATGGGAAGCATAGCCCCAAAACAAAGCACAGCGAAGAAAACTGCTTAGAACTTCATCCTGAAAAGTGAAAAAGTTGTGCCATTTCTCAAAACTCTGCATCAACGGACTCGGAAATTCATGCTAGCATAAGTTGTGGTCCTACAAAAATTTTTAAGGCTAGTAATGGCAGTCTAAATAAAAACAATCTCATCATATTTGATAGTGGTGCAACAGTGCATATGTTTAAAAATCGCAACAGTTTCAAAGACTACATACCTGGTAAAAAACCCATAAAGCTTGGCGATGGCTCCATCATTTATAGTCAAGGATCCGGTTCAGTCAACTTGATAACTCTGAGAGAGGCAATTACACTCACCAATTGTCTTCATGTACCTCGTATAAGTCAAAATCTCATTGGGATTGGCCCTTTTATTAGACTTGGCTTTACTCAAACTACTCTTCCTAATGGAAAGGATATCATCATGAAGGATGAAGAAACAATACTAGATGGAAAATGGGACCCCGACGAGGGACTAGTTGTACTAGATGCCAAAATTGGTGAGTCTTTCATTACCTCTATCAATTGTTTTCTTTATAATAACTCTAAATCACTCTGGCACTACAGGCTCAGTCAGTCGAATGAAGAATATCTAAATAAAATCGAATCAAAACTTGATTTATCTTTTCTTAACGATCTATCTATATGTGAGCCCTGCATTAATGCTAAGCATCATTGATTACCTTTTTCTGGTACCCTGCCTTGAGGAAAAAGATTTTTAGAGTATCTTCACATGGATCTAAGTGGAAAAATTGACCCTCCATCAAAAGGAGGAGCACTCTATTACTTTAAAATCACAGATTCATACACTTCTTTCCATTTAGTATTTACTTTGTCATCTAAATCAGATACTTTTAGCACTTTTGCTAATTTTAAAAATGAAATAGAAAATTCTTCTCTAAAAAAAAATGCAAACATTTTTTGTGATAATGGTACGGAATTCATCAACAAAGAATTCAAGGATTTTGCAAATGAAAATGGCATAAAATTCATAACAACCTCACCATACACTCCTCAACAGAACCAGATTGCCGGACGAGGTAATAGAATCACAACTGAAATGGCAAAAGCACTTCTATATCACTCAAAAATGCCACTCAATTTTTGGGGAGAAGCAGTAAACACTGCAGTGTACATTGAAAATCTACTTCCCTCATCCTCCATCAATTTTAAAAGTCCATATGAAATGAGATACAATAAGATTCCAAAACTTAAACATTTGCGCATTTTTGGCTGCACAGCTTATGCATTAATTGACAAAAGTTTAAGAAAAGGAAAATTTTAGCCCAACTCAATCAAGTGTTGTTTTCTTGGTTATTCTGAGCATACAAGTTCCTATCCCTTACTTAGATTAGAAAATAATAAAATAATCTATTCTCATAATGTTGTTTTTGATGAGTCAAATTTTCCACTCTCAAATATCAAAAACATTCAATCAAATCTAGTCAAAAGTTTCTCCGATGTTTATTTGTTACAATTTCCAGATGAACCAAACATGGATCATGGTGATCATTCTCATTGTGATTCAGATCCTAATTCCACAAACAACTCTGATTTACCTGAGACTCTGAATGCGTCGAATAAATTCTGGGAATATAAGTTGACTCAAGATGTTGCTCCTAAAGATATCAACTCTGCAATTGATCCTCAGAACATTGTTGAAGGCAGAAGGACTCGAACTCAGTGAATGCTTAATTAAGCTTCATTAATAAACGAATATTTTTGTCTGACTTCTGCACTATCATCACACTCAATTCATGACTTAACATCAAATTCAATTTTCTCTGACCCTCTCACATATTATGAAGCTGTAAATAGAGCTGATGGTGATCAATATATTGTTGCTATTGACAGAGAATTGAAGATGATTGAGGATCAAAAGGTTTGGGAAATTATTGAACGTCCTTCAGATATTGATGTGATTGGATAAATTTGGGTTTTCAAGATAAAACGAGATGCCAATGGAAATATAGTAAATATAAGGCACGTCTTTGTGCAAGGGGCTGTTCACAAAAACCTGGTGTCAACTATTTTGAAAAATTTGCACCTACAGGGAGATTGACAACTCTTCGCGTTCTAATTAGTTTAGCAAATAGTGAAGATTGGGAATTTATACAAATGGATGTAAAAGGTGCTTTCTTGTATGGAAAACCTGATGAAGATGTCTACATGAATTTTCTATTGGGAATGATGAAACCAGCTAAATTTAAGAACCCCGTTCTTCTATTTAAACATTCCTTATGCGGGCTAAAACAAGCTTCTCGCTGTTGGTATAATGAATTACTTAATTTCTTCTATGAAATCAACTTCTATCCATTGGCAGCGGATCCTTGCTTATTCATTCATAAAAGTGATTCTAATCTTTGTTATGTACATGTGCATGTTGATGATCTATCAATTTTTGGAAAGGACATTTCATGGTTCAAGGAGGCAATCAAATCACATTTTGACATGGACGATCTTGGTGAAGCGAAATTTATTCTTGGAATAAGAGCCATTCAAGATAGAAACTCTAAAACACTATCACTTTTCCAAGATCAAGAAATAAAAGATCTACTCAAATCTTATGATATGCAAGATTGTAAACCAATAAGCACACCAATGATTCCGAATACGCAACTTGAAAAGGCTACTGATGAAGAAATAGAAGCCTTTAATCATTTAAACATCAATTATAGGCGTGCAATTGGAAGACTCAATTACATTTCACAAGCAACTCGACCAGATTTGTCATTTTTAAATAGTCAATTAGCTCAACATCTCAACAATCCTGGTATTAAGCATTGGATAGCATTTAAAAGAGTTTTACGTTATCTCAAAGGAACTATTGATTTATCGCTGAAAGCCAATTCATTCAATGATTTCACTAATCATGGAAATCTTAGTCATTCTTTACCAGATGGATTTGCTGATGCGGATTGGGCTGGTTGTGGTGACACCCGCGGTTCAACAACTGGCTTTGTCTTTACAATCAATGGAACTGCCATCAGTTGGAGATGCAAAAAGCAGCCGACGGTAGCATTGAGTACTTCAGAAGCAGAAAGCAAAGAAGCTGTGGATGCGGCACAAGAAGCTATCTGGATGCAAACACTTCTAGTGGATCTTGGTTACAATCATAAAACTTCATCAAAACTCTTTTCAGATAATCAGGGTAGTATTGCTCTCTGCAAAAATCCGGTATTTCATGCTTGAACTAAACACATAGAAATTCAATTTCATTGGATCAGAGAGCAAATTATGTCTGGTAAAATTGATTTACGATACACCCCAACATCCGATATGATTGCTGATATATTCACTAAATCACTCAGTAAAGAAAAATTCATTAAGTTTCTGACTGACATTGGTTTGAAGAATATGATTGACAACAAGGAGGAGTGTGAAAATTAATAGTTCATTTATTCCTATCATATTTTAGTATCATTCCAACATGTGACTGTTGTTACGTTGCAAAATTTCATTCAGTAGAACATGTACATGTGTCAATGTATGTGTTGATATATCTCTGTACGCTATGGTAAGGTAAACTCTTACAGTCGCCTTGCTGTAAGCAGAATCCGGAGGAGATATGTGGATTTAGCTGAAAACCCCGTCCTTCCAATAAAAATAACAAAATGGGAATTCTAAATCACTAAGCTAACCAATATACTTGAATCCGATTGATAAAATAATGAAACTCTAAAATAATTAACACTTATTGAGATTTAAAGAAAGTAGCTGTTGAGAAAGAAATACTGATAACAACAATTAAGGTGTACCAGTGAAAGATCTGTAAAGATTGACTTTTATGTTTTTATAATATTTTAAATTTATATGAGACAGCAATAATCAAGTCCCAGCGACGAAGACCTTTCTAAAGATACCCTGTATGAAGTGTTATTTAAACTGTTGAATTATATTTCTAAGATGTTATGTAAAAAATAATAATGTTATAAGGGTATTACAAGTTATTTTAATTTGTTGAGTAATAAAAAAATGAGACTGTGGTGGTTAATGATTAAGCTGTATGATGTCCCCCCTCTCAATTTTGAGTTTGAGAAGTGCTTAAGTATTCCTAGTCACGTGCCTAAGTTTTCCCCTCCAGAGCTCTTCCAGAGTCAATCCGGAGCCCGTACGGAGTCCGTACGGAGTCCGTACGGAGTCGAAACGGAGTCCGTCCGGACTTCCGGACTCAATTTAGAACCTTAAAACCATAATAAAAAATCTAGAAAAATTACACATAATAGAGCTACTTCCCCTTTACATACCAAACTAATTTTCGTAGTCTGCGCAGCTCTAATTACCCCGTGAAAATTCATCAAAGTTAAGTAATTTTTGAAAACGTAAATATTTCTATAAAACTTTAAAAATTCATTTAAAAATATAAAAAAAATAGTAAAAATTCTGGGAAAATTTCCCAAGGTTCTTGAGTGACTTGACTTGATACTTAAAAACTTTTCAGACCGTAAAATAAGTTTTCTCCATAAAATAAATTGTATTTGTGTAGGCATTCGCTCGTGACCAATTTCTTCATATTTAAAACTCAAATAAATTAAATAAAACCCTTTTATAAAAAATAATAACGCCAATCTTGCACGCCGTAATAACTCCATTTACATATTTAGGTGCCGTACTAAACTTTAGGCTACCACATCCTCCCTCCAATCGAGAATGTCCCCATTCTTATAACTTTGCATAAGTGGTTGAGAAATTCCAAAAGAATTATCTTTTCTAATAAAATAATTTGATAAATTTGTTTTAGCTGGTCTTCTTTTAAATCTTTATAATAAAAACGTTGTTTCTTCTTCTCTGGCTTGATATATCATAAAATAAAATAATATAAATCTTGTGATGATTGCACTACTGAGAGCAAGGTTTGAATCCCTTCAGACTCCCATATACCAGTCTTCCTTCTTGTCACAGCATTGAGAGAGTGGATCTTCCTATGAGCCGAATACTCCTGATTCCAACCTCATAGGGCCCCCCACTGAGCCGAATTCTATGATTCAAATCTCGCCATAAGGTCCTCCAAGCTTCACACCAAAAAAAATGGCCTAACTATGAGGCACTAAAAAAATCATTCCCTAAAATCCAACTACCATCCTAACTTCTGATTCCTTCATCACAATTTTCAAACTTTGCTATACAGCAAACCCATAAAATACTTTTGCCAGGCTTCCAATAATAATATTAACTTTAGACCATGTTAAAGCGCCACAAATTTCACCTAATTAACCATTATGCTTTCTTTAGCATCATTACCACCTAAAATTTTAGCCTCCTAAAACTTATTAACACCCAATTCCAGAAATAATTGAATAACCAGTTTAGAGTCTTAGTGGACAGTGATAAATTAAAAGATTGAATTGAGTTATCCAAACAAGATTGACATTCCAGTTTAAAGTCTTGGTGGACCAAACATATAATCGATTGCCAGTTTATGGTCTTGGTGGACCAAAGATCGTTTAGGTGCATAAATAACTTGATATATTCCTAAGTAAGGCCTAGGCTTGACCAAAGATTGAATAAATTTGATAATCCAGTTTAATGTCATAGTGGACCAAACATTTGATCGACAAGTAATCCAGTATAAGGCCATAGTGGTCCAATGAATGTTGAATTATCCTGGAGATATTAATTTTCCAGTTTAAAGTCATAGTGGACTAAACAATGAATGAACTACCAGTTTAAAGTCATGGTGGACCAAACATTTAATCGATAAGAAATCCAGTTTAAGGTCATGGTGGACCCAACACTTGATAATAGTCCAGTTTAAGGTCTTGGTGGACCTAACAACTTCTCTATCCTTGAACCCAGATTTTGCCACCAGCTTTCTTCATCCTAGTTTCAAGTTTTCTTCTTCAAAAAAATATCTCCTAACAAGATGAAACCTTCTGACTTCATTGCTTCAGCTGATCAATCTTGCAAATACTGTGCCTTCACCCATAGGGAATGTATCTTCTCTTTTAACTGGCAAAAGCACACTTATAACAGGGCCTGTTTATCCTGCTATGAGAAGAAAAGAAAATGTTCTGGCTTGAACTGTGGTTCTTTCCCCATTACTGCTACTATCTTCGCCGCCTTCTGCAATCCTCTTCCTTCTTCTTCACCTTCTACTCCACCCCCTATTCCATCAACCTCTAAAGATCCCATACCTTTTTCTCCATCAGCCTATTTAAACCTTTCTCCATCACCTAATCCTCTGGGTCCTTCTCTCCAATCTAGACTTGCTGCTACTCCCCCAAGAACTATTGCTGCTCCCAGGGCCATGCTTCAACCTTCTAACAATTCTTCTCCTTCTTCCAACATCTTGAAGCACAAAAGGTCCTATAATAGCCAGCAGTCTTCATCTTCTCTTGTATCATCCAAAAGGCCCAGAACATCTACTTCAAACACCAAATCCAACACCAGTCCTCCTCATCTATCAAAAATAAAAAATCCTTTTCTAAACATAAAAAATCCCACTCCATTACCAAGTAAGCCATTTATCTATGATCATGATAGTGTTGACACAGGTTAGTTGTCTCTTTTTATTTTCTTAATCTTCAGGTTTTAATTTGCTGATATTTTAATTTGATAAGCGTCCACCGGTTCTCCAATTTCATATTCTGCTTATGAACTACCAGAACCTATTCCAAGCTTTCCTAGAGTTCCAATTCACCTAGTGTCTGAAAAGCTTTTTGCCAATTTTAATAACCTTATCGCTTATTTCCAACGATACCCGCCCTCTGATAGATCAGAATCTTGGATGAGAGAGCAACTGTTAAGAGACCTTTTCAAAATAGCCAACTGGCTTCAACACTATCGTGACCGTGAAATAAGATTCAAATCCCAGGAAATCGATCAAGGTCCTTCTAAATTTTCTAATTTCGATTCTTCAAAAGATAACAACCCTTGATGGCGCTCTTCCTGGTATGTAGCTTTCTTGAATAATGTTTGAAAAATAAAATATAAACATCTAAACTACCTAAAACTAAAATACCTTTTATTATTATTTTTTTTTTTTTTTATATTATTTTTTTTTTTTTTTAGTTTTTTTTTTTAGTTTATTTTTTTTAATTTTTATTTTATTTTTTTATTTTAATTTTAATTTTTTAATTTTTAATTTTTTTTTTTATTTGATTTTTAAATTTAAAATAAAAGATTTTAGAAAAGATAGTTTTGAAATAAAAGTTAAAATTTAATTTTTAAAGAAAGATAAATGAGTGTGAAAAGAAAGATAAAAAAGTAATAAAAAAAATTTTAAAATAAAATTTTAAAAGATGCCCCCCGGCCATTTGATGAGCCGTACCCTCGACATCATACCCACATCCAAGTGCAACTTGATGTGGTTACACAATTTTGAGAAATTGAAAAGAAAATAAAATAAATGAAAGTTTTTAGAAGCTAATTTTTATAATGATGATCATTGGGTGGGCTCCCTCCAATTTATAAAAATGATTAGAGACCACCAGTGAGCATCACCTTTACAATAATTCATAATATATATTAAAGTAAAGAAATCACAATCTAACATAAAAAAAATCAAAAACAAAATAAGAAAATCTTGAATCCGGCGTTGAGAGCAGTGTCTCTTGATTTGTTCCAGTTTATAGTCTTAGTGGACTTCCTAAAATTAAAAGACAAAGCCAGGATTCAACTAGAAACAGGGAAAATTTTGGAAACGAACATTATGGGGTAATTGTGTATAGAGCAGCCATCCCATCAATTACCCCCACACTTGCCAATATTAAATTAAGAAGGTTCCCCTGTGAACACTTCTTCCAATAAATTTTAAAAAAAATTTTCCAACACTATCTTCACCCATATTTTAAGAATTTTAAGTTTTTGAAAATTTCAAAGAAGATCTTCTTGAATTTCGTTAAGTTTCATCATAGTTTCGTCGACCATATACAGTGTAACGATAGTAAAGTATTTTGATAAAAAAAAGAAGATAGTTTATCCTCGTTGCGGAGGTATAAAATTTGATAAATGTCATTTAAAATTGTAGTTTATCCTCATTTCGGAGTTGATAAAATTTAAGAAATTTCATAGTTTATCCTCATTGCGGAGGAATCCATAAAGTTTCATTGATATCATAGTTTATCCTCATTGCGGAGGAATCCATAAAATTTCATCAATATCATAGTTTATCCTCATTGCGGAGGAAGACTTCGGCACTCCTGGTGCCTCTAGGATAGAACCGTTTCACTTGATCGGCCGCTACCCTCTTCTTCAATACTACTCCATCCAACTCTTCTAGCACATATGAACCGCCGGAAACTTGCTCCTTGATTTTATACGGTCCATTCCACCTATCTGCAAACATTTTTCCCCATTGACTTTCCAAACTCCTATTATACACCAGGACCATATCACCTGGGTTCAAAGGTTTCCTTAATCGATGTGCCAACCGCTCATCCCAATATTTGACTGATTGATTTCGGATCTTCATCATCCGCGAATATGCCTTTTCTAAATATTCTTCTTTCTTTTCTAGCTGCATCATTCTTGCACACAATAATTCTTCAGTAGTTTTGACCGTGTCCCAGTCAACTCCAAGATATGATTCAGCTTCTAAATCAACCGGTAAAACTGCTTTCTGTCCAAAAACAAGTTCATAAGGTGAAAATCCAGTTGTCCTTTTGGCAGTGATTCGATCAGCAAATAAAACTAAAGGTAAATAGTGCCTCCATTTTTCGGCACTTGTCCCACACATTTTAACTAAAGCATCCTTGATAACTTGATGCCCTCTTTCAACCATGCCTTCAGCTTCAGGATAATATGGGGTTGCTACCCTAACCTTTGATCCAACTTTCAATACGGCCTCTTTAAACTCTGTCCCAAATTCAGGACCTCCATCTACCGTCACCAACTTCATCACCCCATACCTATATACCCAATTATTCAAAAAAAATTCTGCCACATTTTTGGCAGTTAAATTAATAAGAGGCGCTGCCTCTACCCAACCAGATAAATCATCTCTGGCCACAATTAAATATTTATACCGTCCCTCTTTTATATGAACGGCATCTAAACTAACTCTTCCAAAGAGCGTATATTCACCGGTCGCGCGTCCAGGTTCTTTTGGCCTTAAATAACTTCGTCTTTGACATTCTTCGCATGACTGAACCCACTGTTTAACAGCCATCTTCATGCCAGGCCACCAAAATCAATCAGAAATTCTTCTAAATATTTCTCCAACGCCTCTATGCCCGAGATCTTCATGCAGTGATTTCAAAACTAATTCTTGCCCCTTCTGTTGAGTTATAACTACTTGAGGATTTGGATACCTCCTCCTCATTAAACGTCGACCAGATAAGTAAAACGTAGATGACTTCCTCTTGATAGCCACCCATTCATCGTCTTCACAATCTTCTGGCCTCTCTAAAGTCAACAAATATTTGACTAACAAAAAATAAAAACCAGTCTGACCCCTGACTTCATCTTGAAAATTGATTAATATAACATCAATAGGGACTTCACTATCACCAATATCACCTGCACATGAATGAGCCAATAATCGTTGACCCCTAAATGAATTTTTAATCGAGCTATGTCGACGTTTTTCTTCTGAACCTTTGGATCCTTCGAAAACCGTATTTGAAAATACCTCTTTCTCTTTATCCACCTTTTTATTTAAATTCTCTAATTCTCCAACATATACACCATTCCTTAATTTACTACTATCCCACACTACCAATCCATCTTCCTCTACATACACCACATCTTCTTCTACCTCCTCTCTGCTGAATTTATCTACACCTTTTCCAACACCTTTATTAACATAAAAACTATTTTCCAGTTTATCCTCTTGGTGGAGGTCATCATCATCATAATCTAAACACAATAGTCCTGCCAGTTTAACCTCATGGGGGAGGTATGGAAAGTCTTCAGCTCCTTTAGTGCTGGCTTTGATAATAGGTATATCTTCATCGAACTCTTCTGAGTCTGAATCTTCTTCAGTGGGTGGTCTCCTTGATAAACCATCTGGCATAGTAAAAGTTTTGCCAGGCTTATGAACTAAATCGAATGAAAAATGTTGAATAAAAGCTACCCATCTCGTCATGGGTGCGTTCGGGAAACTTGGGGAATTAATCATCTGGATTAACGATTACGCATCCACTTGCAACTCAAAATGTTGCCCCCACAAAATATGCTGAAGTTTCTTCAGTATTTTTGCCACACCACATAATTCCAATTTTGGTTGAGAATATCTTGATTCGACCTCAGTAAATACTACAGATTCATACCTAACTGGCCTGATGTAACCAGCTTTATCCATCTGAGACAGAACCGCCCCAGCTGCAACCTGACTTGAATCAACTGCTAAATAAATTCTGCCAGCATCTTTTCCATAATCCAACTTGTGCAGGACTAAATCCTTCCCCACAACCTCCTTCAACTTCACAAACGCCTTCTCACACTCTTCATCCCACTCCCAGTCTGCATCCTTTCTCGTTAACCGTCTCAATGGAGCTGCCCATGAAGAAAAGTCCTTGATAAACATTCTAACATATACGCAAACGCCTAAAAGCCCTCTAACTTCGGTCGTATTCTTGGGTCTTGGCCAGGACTGAATTTTGTTAACTTTCTTCTTGGACATAATCCTACCCTCTCTACATACCACATGGCCTAATATTTCTAAGGCTGGCACACAACATGAAAATTTTGAACCTGAAATAGTTAAGCCAGCCTCTTCAATTCGAATCAAGATTCTTTCTAAAGTAATTGCAAACTCCCAAATGAATTTGCGTATCCCGGGATTCTCTTCCAACACCTGGTTATCATAGTCGGTTGTTGGTCCCTTAATTCCTCCATCATCTATAAAGATTCCAGCATATTGTGGAATTTCATCTTGAAGGATCCAAGCCATCTGAGCTTGATAAACTGAAACCGAATTTGTTGCTCCTTGAGGTAATCTTGTTAACTGTAAACGTCCTAGTGGCGTATCAAATGTAGTGAGAGGCCTTGAGTCCGGATGTAACTCTCTCTCATCATATCCACCCATAATATCTCCCAAACCATAGCACACTCTCCCTGCAAACGCTTCAACAAACTCCTCAGCACTAGGTGGTATCCCAGCATCCTTTATTGTAACCCTATTTAATTCCCTAAGATCATGAACAATTCTTAGCTTGCCATTCGGTTTCTTGATACAAAATACCGGACTAGAATAACTTGATGTTGATTGCTCATACAGTCCAGTGCGTATCCGTTCTCTGACAACTTCAATATAGGCTTCTTTTAATGCAGCCGGAATAGGAATCGGTTTCTGCTGCCACGGTTCATGACATACCACAGGAATCTTGTAAGGCTCCCCATAGGAATGCTTCAACACACCCCTCTCCTCTTCTACAAAAGCAATGGCCTTCTCTCGCTTGACCATCACATCCAACAACAACTTCTTCTCTTCTCCAGACAACCAACCATCAGGTCCAAAATTAACAACACCCAGTCTCTCAAAAGTGATTCTTGACGTCTCAGAAAATTCAGGCGGATTCTTTACCAAGGGACTTTCATAAGGATCTCTTGATAACCTTGGTCTTCTCAAAGGTGGATTTAATTCAGCAGGTAGCGGCTCATTAATAGGTCGAACTTTATTTGCTACTTTCTTATATTTGGCTGCGTCCACATCTAAATTAACTTGAGGTAAAACATTTTCTTTTGTATCGCCATTAAAACTTTCATCAAATGAATCTTCTTCATTGCCAGAATCGGAGTAAGAAAAATTAGAAAAATATTTTATTTCATTATTAAATTTTACTCTTTTCTCCTTTCCCTCGTCTAATTTATAAACAGATTTTCCAACACCTTTTCTTCCCTTATCCAACAGTAAATCACCCGTAAAGAAAGTCGGCAGTTTAACCTCTTGCTGGAGGACCGGAATTGAATTTTCACAAAAATTATTTTTTTTGAGTTTTAATTATACTGAGATTTTTAATCGGATTTTGATAAGATTTTCGCAGTTTACCCTCTTGCTGGAGAACTGGAATAACATTTTCACATAAATTATTTTTTTGTGTTTTAATTATACCGAGATTTTTATTCGTATTTTGATAAGATTTTTGCAGTTTATCCTCTTGCTGGAGGTCCGTAATAGAAGGAGATAATTGCAGTTTAACCTCTTGCTGGAGGACCGGAATTGAATTTTCACAAAAATTATTTTTCTGGGTTTTAATTATACTGAGATTTTTTATCAGATTTTGATGTGATTTTTGCAGTTTACCCTCTTGCTGGAGGCCCATAATAGAAGGAGATAATTGCAGTTTAACCTCTTGCTGGAGGCCCATAATAGAATTTTCACAAAAATTATTTTTTTGTGTTTTAATTATACCGAGATTTTTAATTTGGTTTTGATGAGATTTTTGCAGTTTACCCTCTTGCTGGAGGTCCGTAATAGAAGGAGATAATTGCAGTTTAACCTCTTGCTGGAGGACCGGAATTGAATTTTCACAAAAATTATTTTTTTGGGTTTTAATTATACTGAGATTTTTTATCGGATTTTGATGTGATTTTTGCAGTTTACCCTCTTGCTGGAGGCCCATAATAGAAGGAGATAATTGCAGTTTAAACTCTTGCTGGAGGCCATAAAACATACCCTTCCAATTTTTATCCAACCTAATTTGGCCCATTTTGCCTTTTTTACCATTTTTAAATTTAATAGAAAAACAGGGTAAATCCAATAAACATATAGTAAAGTCCATAACGTATTTGCACTCCAAAGTAATATTAACAGAAAATAATTGAGAATCCACTTGAATTATCTTCAACTGAGCTGACCTATTGCAATCCGGGATCTCATCCTGAGGAGAGATTACAACATTAGAGTGATCAGCCCCTGCTACCCCAAAAAATGAGGGCATCCATAATAATTTGAATCATGAATAAATTGAAGACATAACGATAAAAAAAATTTCAGCCAAGTTTAGGTAGTTTATCCTCATTTCGGAGGAATTAAATTCTTGATATCCCCTGGAGATAATTCATAATTTTGCCCCAAGGGCTTATCCACCGATTCCATAAAACCCAAAAATAAACCCCCATAATTTGTCCTACCATTGGACATAAAAAATAAACAGCCCTTTTCCAAACCATGAGTGCATCCAATTTATGCACTCTATTATCAAATGCCACTACACTCTTTATTAGTGCAGGGAAAAGCATATCCTCCATAAAAATCTCTTCCTGAGATTGAAGCAAATCCACCATACATATACCAGATTCATAAACCATATCCACATCTGAATTGCAGAAAGTCTCCGCTTTTGAAGACAAAACCTGAGGTAAATATTCCTCTAAATCAAATTCCAAATTATCCAAAACAAAATTATCCCCAACATCCAAATTTTCTTCATCAGTGACAATAATATCTTCATCTTCAGAAACCTCTTCTTTCCTAACAGAAGAGTCAACAAAAATAATATCTTCAGGCTGGACAAAATCTTCAGGAATGGCTGAATCCGAAATTTCATCAGTAACTAGTTCTTTTACACCATCCTCTTCTATCTCTTGAGCGACCTCAGTGTCTTCTCCAGAGTCCAAATCAACAGAATTATGAGTATCCAGATGTTCTAAAATAGCCTTCTTTAGCACCTCCATACCAGGAATCCTAGTTTCTCCATCTGGGCAATCCTTCATTAAATTCGCATTTATAAGCACCATCAAAACATCTTTCTTAACCTTTTCCCCCATAGCATCCCAAAAAAATATACTTTGATGCATTATCATGAAATAAAATTTCATACTCCAACAAATAATCCAGAACCACCTGAAATTCAACCATAAACTGATGATACTGATGCAGAGATGTTACACCACCTTTTGATTCCCATTTCCTAGATATATCCTTTAGATCCTCCAATGAATAAACTTTTGGCCACCTTTTTTCCATTTCCATCTTGAGCTTTCTCCAATCTTGATCTTTATAACCATCCATAGAAATAACCTCCTTCTCCACCTCTCTGTCCAAAATAAAGAACCTAATCTGCTTCACCATATCCAAAGGTAAAGCACCATCAATCGCAGCTGCAGTTTCATACCTATGTAAAAATCCTTCTAAATCATCTCCAGAAAACTTGGGCCCAACCCAAGATACAATCCTTACTGATGCCCTAACAGGTACACCAGAAGCCAACATAGCAGTTCCACTAGTAGAAGACATCCCAAAACATAAGAAAAGCGTTAACAACCGTTAAAATAACAAGCCTCTTGCAGGCCAATAACAAAAATCCAATTAGAGTTTCAGAGAATAAGCCTCTTGCAGGCTAAGAAAGTTCTTGATCCAAGTAAGTCTTTAAAGAAAGCTAGAGAAATCGAACCCCACGTTGGGCGCCAACTATGGTAAGGTAAACTCTTACAGTCGCCTTGCTGTAAGCAGAATCCGGAGGAGATATGTGGATTTAGCTGAAAACCCCGTCCTTCCAATAAAAATAACAAAATGGGAATTCTAAATCACTAAGCTAACCAATCGACTTGAATCCGATTGATAAAATAATGAAACTCTAAAATAATTAACGCTTATTGAGATTTAAAGAAAGTAGCTGTTGAGAAAGAAATACTGATAACAACAATTAAGGTGTACCAGTGAAAGATCTGTAAAGATTGACTTTTATGTTTTTATAATATTTTAAATTTATATGAGACAGCAATAATCAAGTCCCAGCGATGAAGACCTTTCTAAAGATACCCTGTATGAAGTGTTATTTAAACTTTTGAATTGTATTTCTAAGATGTTATGTAAAAAATAATAATGTTATAAGGGTATTACAAGTTATTTTAATTTGTTGAGTAATAAAAAAATGAGACTGTGGTGGTTAATGATTAAGCTGTATGATGTCCCCCCTCTCAATTTCGAGTTTGAGAAGTGCTTAAGTATTCCTAGTCACGTGCCTAAGTTTTCCCCTCCAGAGCTCTTCCAGAGTCAATCCGGAGCCCGTATGGAGTCCGTATGGAGTCGAAACGGAGTCCGTACGGAGTCCGTCCGGACTTCCGGACTCAATTTAGAACCTTAAAACCATAATAAAAAATCTAGAAAAATTACACATAATAGAGCTACTTCCCCTTTACATACCAAACTAATTTTCGTAGTCTGCGCAGCTCTAATTACCCTGTGAAAATTCATCAAAGTTAAGTAATTTTTGAAAACGTAAATATTTCTATAAAACTTTAAAAATTCATTTAAAAATATAAAAAAAATAGTAAAAATTCTGGGAAAATTTCCCAAGGTTCTTGAGTGACTTGACTTGATACTTATAAATTTTTCAGACCATAAAATAAGTTTTCTCCGTAAAATAAATTGTATTTGTGTAGGCATTCACTCGTGACCAATTTCTTCATATTTAAAACTCAAATAAATTAAATAAAACCCTTTTATAAAAAATAATAACGCCAATCTTGCACGCCGTAATAACTCCATTTACATATTTAGGTGCCGTACTAAACTTTAGGCTACCACAACGCGTGTTGTTGAATCATATTCTATATACATATTGAGTGAGATCGATCAGTTATATAGTTAGCACCCTGTCTATGGGTAGCTCTTTGTCTTTTGTTATTTTTCCTTCTTGCTCAATATATATTTTATATTTTACCTTTCAGGTTAGATTATTTTGTTATATATATATTTTATAAAATTTTATTAATTAGTTTATTGTCTTGTTATGTTTAGGTATTAGCGACAGAGACCATCTCACTGATTGAGACACAAGCGACATTAACTAATAAGTCGTCATTATTTATTTATAAGGTTGGATTGATATAATTATTTGTTTATACTATTTCTTTTTTGGTCTTTTGTTATTTTTCCTTCTCGCTCAATATATATTTTATATTTTACCTTTCAGGTATTAGTGGCAGAGACCATCTCACTGATTGAGACACAAGCATCATTAACTAATAATTCATCATTATTTATTTATAAGGCTTTTATGGAATTAAAGGACCATCCACTGATTATGGAAATGAGGTGTTAGTGGAGAACCCTGACTTAAGGAGTTTTGTTTGGGAATATGCAATAAATCTAGAGACAGTGTTGTTTAGGATTGAAGATGCTGGTTTGACCATTTCAGGGTCGAAATTCTGTTGTTGTGTTCCTGCTCTGGAAATTTTGGTCATGTGGTATGTAAAGAGAAAAGGATTATGGTGAAGAAAAAGATTAATGAAATTCAGTCATGGCCAAGGCCTAAAAATACTACTGAAGTCAAGGGATTTTTGGGTGTGTGTGTATATGTCAGGATTTTTATTAAGGATTTTTCTTTGTTGGCTTCACCTTTAAGGAGGTTGACCAGGAAAGATGCAGATTGGGAGTGGACTGAAGAGTGTGAAGAGGCTTTTCAGAAGTTGAAAAAGGTTGTTGGGGAAGATATTGTTCTTCACAAGTTGGATTATGGTGTTGTTGCTAGATAAAGTTTTCTGGAAGTGAACTCAAGCTATATTGCTTCTGGTGCTGTTTTGTCTCTGGAGGATAAAACTTGGAGGGTCAGGCCAGTATGATATGAGTCTTTGTTGTTTAATGAAGTGGAATCTAGGTATTCTCAACCTAAGTTGGAATTGTGTGGTGTAGCAAAAATTTTAAAGAAGCTACAGGTGGTTTTGTGGGGGCAGCATTTTGAGCTGCAAGTGGATGCAAAATCTTTGGTTCAGGTGAGCAATACACCTAGTCTTCCAAATGCTCCAATGACTAGGTGCGTGGCATTTATTCAACATTTTTCTTTTGACTTGGTACACAAACAAGGCAAAACTTTTACTATGCCTGATGGATTATCAAGGAGGCCACCTACAAATGAAGATTCTGAGGCTGAAGAGTTTGATGAAGATGTTCCAGTGGTTAGGGCCAGCACAAAGGGTGCTGAAGATTATTCTGACCTCCCCCAAGAGGCTAAACTGGCTGGATCTGATCTTGATTCTGGTGATTGGGATGTTTTTGTTGATGAAGATGGAGTTGTTGTTTGGGAAAGCTCAAATTTCAAAAAGGTGTTTTTGTTAGTGAACTGGATTCTCACAAAGTTCAGTGGAAAGAGAAGGACGTGCCAAAATTTAAGGATTGGTGTCCTGGTTGGTCTGGTCAATTGGCTCATGTTCACACTGGTGATTTTGATGACAGAGTGGTACCCTTGGAGGTTGTTTTGTTGTATTTTGAAGATGAGACCTGGGGTCAGTCTGGGTTTTTTTTATTATGGTGGAATATCTGTTGACCTTGAAGAGGCCAGATAGTTGTGATGATGATTCTTGGATGGAAATTAAGAAGAAGAGTCCTGGATTTTATGTGTCAGGAAGAAGGTTGATGAAGAGGAGACATCCTAATCCTCAATTTGTTCTGACTCAGAAGAAGGGTCAAGAAGTTGTGTTGAAGTCTTTGCATGAAGACCTTGGTCATAGAGGCTTTGGGAAGACTCATAGAAGAGTAGAGGACAGATTTTGGTGGCCAGGTATGAAGTTGGCTGTGCATGGTTGGGTTCAATCTTGTAAAGAATGTCAAAGAAGAAGTCACTTGAAACCTAAAGAGGTTGGCTGTGCTACTGGTGAATCAACTGTTTTTGGAAGAGTCAGTCTGGATGCTGTCCATATTAAAGAGGGCAGGTATAAATACTTGATTGTTGCCAGGGATGCTTTGTCTGGTTGGGTTGAGGCAGTGCCTCTGTTTAATTTGACTGACAAGAATGTGGCAGAGTTTTTGAAGAAGGAGTGGATTTATAGGTATGCGTTAATGAAGTTGGTAACTGTTGATGGTGGGCCAGAGTTTGGTGTAGAATTTAAAGAAGCTGTGGCTAGTGTTGGTTCTAAAGTTAGAGTGGCTTCACCTTATTATCCTGAAGCTAGAGGCATGGTTGAAAGAGGCCATCAAGTTATCAAGAATGCTTTGGTAAAGATTTGTGGAGATAGTTCTGAAAAGTGGAGGCATTATTTACCCTTGGTGGTATTTGCTGATAGGGTCACTGTTAAGAGGACAACTGGATATTCTCCTTATGAGTTAATATTTGGTCAGAAAGCTGTTCTACCAGTGGACTTGGAAGCTGTCTCTTATCTTGGAATTTATTGGTATGAGGTGCACTCAACAGAAGAATCCCTCTGTGCCAGGATGCAACAGTTGGAATGTAGAGAGGAATATCAAGAGAAGGCATACTCTAGAATGATGAAGATTAGGAATCAATCTGTCAGATACTGGGACAAGAAGTTGGCTCATAGACTCAGGAATCCCTTGAAACCTGGTTGTTTGGTTTTGGTTTATAATAGAAGTTTAGAGAGTTAGTGGGGAAAAATGTTTGCTGACAGATGGAATTTACCTTACAGAGTCAGATCTCAGGTGTCTGGAGGTTCTTATGTTTTGGAAGAGTTGGATTGTGCAGTCTTGAAGAAGAGAATGGCTTCAGACCAGGTGAAGAGGTTCTATCCTAGAGGCACTAGGCATGAAGAAGATTGACTCTGCAATAAGGATAAACTATGGAATGTTCTTTAAATTTTGAAATTTTTTGTGTTTCAGAGCAACTATTGTGTTGGAATATTTTTGTTAGGAGGTACCCATGGATGGGGCTTCTAGATTTTATCTTGGCAAGTGTAGGGGTAACTGATGGGCTGGCTGCTCTGTAGAACAGTTACCCCAGATTGTCTGTTTCCAACCTTTTCTCTTAATTTGGTTGAACCCTAGTATTGGTTTCTTTTCACAGGTTTTAGTCCTCTATGACTTTAAACTGGAATTTCCTTTGGTTTTCCAGTGCTGGACTCTTCTCTCTTATTGGTTTTGGTTTATTGTGTTGGATGTTGTGTTTTTGTTAGAAGGTACCAAGGAGGAGCTTCTAGATTTTATTTTGGAAAGTGTGGGGGTAACTGATGAGCTGGCTGCTCTGGAGAACAGTTACCCCATAATGTCTGTCTCAAGTCTTTTGTTTTTCATAGTTGAATTCTAGTTCTGTTTTTTTATTATTCAGGTTTCAAGTCCACTATGACTTTAAACTGATTTGGGACTGGTTTCTTTATCTTTGGTTTTTTTGGGTTGTTGGTGGATTGCTGGTGGTCTCACATCATTTTTACTTATTGGAGGGAGTTCACCCAGTGATCATTTCTATGGACTGGACTTTCTCTAACTGGACCTTCTCTTAATCTGGACCATCCATGGAGCTGGACTTTCTTTGATTTTTTAGTTATTATTTTGCTAGATAGTAGTTTCAGATTATTTTCTTTTTTCACTTTTTTCTTTTGATTTTTTTATGGGTTTTGTTAAAATTATAAAATTAAAAATATAGGGTGTTACCACATCAGGGTCACCTAGATGTGGGCAAGCATTGGTGGGGAAAGGCTCATCAATTGGCCGGGAAATGCTATTTTATCATTTTATTTTATTTTATTTTTATTTTTATTTTCATTAATTTCATTTTTTTATTTTTTATTCTCATTATTACCCTTAATTTATGTTTCTTTTTTCAAATTATTTAAATTATTTAACGTGTATGAACATCAAGGTTCCCTTGGATGCGGGCAAGGTATCAGGGGATCATCTCATCAATTGGCTGGAAGATACCATTTGTGTTATTTTTTATCTTTTATTTTATTTTATTTATCTATTTTTAGTTTTAGTATAGTGGTAGATTGTAAAAAAAAAATTAGAATTTATAGTTATTAATTGTTTTTATTATTTATTTATTATTATGTTTTTAATCTTTTTGCAGGAGCTCAATGTCTGGATGATGAAGTTTGTGGAGGCTGGTCCAGATTATGATGTTGTTTTCAATTTTTTTGGGGGGTTGTGGTAAGCACTGTGTTATTTGAGGTGCATCCTGCTGGAGAGATTATATGGATTATAATGGGCATGAATGGGTTTAGATGGAAGCTCAGAAGAGGAAGAAGAAGAGTCAGGAATGGATTGTTGGAAGGTGTGCTTAATTATCCTAGATATATTCCAGTTTTATTACAATAGTTGTTTCCTCAAGGTTTTCTCAAAGTCATTTAAAAGTCCATGGAGGGCAAAGGGTTTCAGCATGTTTGAACACATGGTGCTTAGGTGTTTTTTTGTGTCTCCATAATCCAGGGTCAAAGAAGTTTCTAGAGGTTGGAAAACTCCAATAGTAAATTGAGGAGGAGGGGTGCCAACTAGACACAAAGAATTGGATCAGTAATTCTTTTTGTTGAATAAATTGCATGAATTAATGTGGTACTTACAGATTGGAAGCTCATCAAATTTATAAGCAGCCGGAATTTGGACTTCTGAAGATTTTGGAATGGTGATAGTAGGTGGATCAATCAGGGAAAGATATAGATTCTCTTGGTCTTCCTCTGAAAGGTTTTTAGAAGGTGGACTAGGAGACTGATGTTCCTGAGGCCTAGTTGCAGCAGCAGGTCTGCTGTTGCTGTTGTTAATATTTCTGTTTGATTCAGTTGGATGAGGTGCTAGTGATGGAGTACCAGGGTTGTTATAAGATGGAGCAGGAGAGGTTTATTTGAAATCAGATTTATCTCTTCTGGATGGAGCTTTTGAAGGAATGGAACTGTCAGAAGAATAGTTGGCTGACAGAGGAGAGGTGTAGTTTTGTTGCCTTAACTGGGGACAAAGTTGTTGCTTTGATGCAGTGTTGGGTGCTCTGGTGTCTTCCTGGGGTCCTCTGGAAGGTCTTCTAGAAGTTTGGGAAATTTTGGAGTTTTTCACCACAGAAAATTTGGGGGGGTATTGCTAGCAATACCCCTCATTTAAAAATGTTGGGAAGTGGTTGGAAAGCTGTTGGAAGGCTGTTGGGAGTTCATTGTGAAACCAGATTTAAATTAATTGGACAAAGATTTGGTAATCAGTTAGACCTAGGTTCAACCAAACTTAATCACAGGTTTCTTGGAGCTTGGTGATTACTTTGATTTTGAGCTGAGCACAGATTGAGCAAAGCTTGAACATATCACTTAACATATCATAATATTCACTTTCCCATCTTGTGGAAAGCAAAATTTGATATTCGTTCTAAGAATATCTACATATATTTTCTTGCCAAGTTGGTAACAGAAGGTTAAACTGTAGTATCTCAATTATTACACTAGACTACATAGATATTTGATAAAACATACAATTCAAATCAATTTTAATATTATTGAGATCACCATAAGTGTCTTTCCAAAGACTTACAAAAAGTATGTTAGTATCAAGACATCGTTCTAGGTAGTAGTTTCAATTTGGATTTTGAACTGACATCTAAAGCATTTTACTATTAGACAGAAACATAAATAAGTGTAATAAGAGTGAAATTATTCTTTTTTGTGATTATAATGTAACAATAAAGCACATTTTTATTGAGAAAATTTTTCTTCCTCCACAAGCCAAAATTTACTCTATAGGCTCAAGATTTATTTTTAAGCCATATTATTCATTTCATTTATCATTGATTTACTTCCAATATTTATTAAAAAGATAATAATAATACATGTGAAAGAATTATGAGCTTAGCATAGCATATTCTAAAAAGTTATTTTGTCGTTTTATTCAAAACTGATTATTCATTTTTTGCTTCAATTCATCTTTTAAAAACCACTATCTTCAGATACTATTCTTACTTAATATGTCAAGTATCAGATGTGTTGGACAGTTCTCAATAACAATCGATCAAATTTATATGAATGTAATTTCAAGATTTCAAAACTCACCGACCCCCACGATTTTACAGCGAGGCCATTCGAATGTTCTTATTTTTGGACTATTTGAAGAAAGAAAACCAACCCTTGTCGTTAATCTTTCTCAAGTGCAGAGTCAGCACATTGGACCACTATTGGGTGACATTGGCTCTGGATCTCACCATTTAAACCAAAGAAGTGCCTTGAATCCTATGAAGCCTTTCTATTTTCATGCTTACTTGGTTCCAGTTTTTGGTAATCAGTATCAACTTTGGGGATGCCTCTTTTCTTCAAGTACACTAATCAGTCTTGCTAAAGAAGCATTTTCTTCTGCTCAAATCAATTTATGTCCAATCCTGAACTATGACTCCACTATCTTTTTTAATATCCCGCATGTAATTTTTGAAGGCTCTTTCCAAATATCTCAGAGTACTCAAGATTGGAAAGCTGATCAACTTATCCAATGAATCAAAACAGTTCTCAAAACACATCAACTTCAAGCAATAAATTTTATGATTGACAATGAACGAATATTAAAGGAAAAGTTGGATATCATGTGGAGGCACCAGGACAACCATTGGCTTAGAACTGGATTCGATGACTATAAAGATCAGTTTCCTAACAATCAATTAAAGCCTGAAGGAAACGGGTCAATACTTGCTGATGATATGGGTTTGGGAAAGACACTTTCAACTCTTTCTCTTATAAGCGCAACTCAAGGTGAAGCAAGACAATTCCAGGTATCAGAAAATCAAGAAGGTATTAATCGGAGTTCAGCCACACTGATTATATGCCCCCTGGCAACACTATCGAATTGGATCAATGAAATAAGTGTGCACTTTGAAGATAATGCGCTTCCTTTCAAGGTTCTTTATGGGAAGGATTGTCAAAATACTAATGTCAATGAGCTACAGGACACTGCTATTGTTTTAACGACCTATGAAATAGCTAGCCCAACGATGTCAAAAAATCAAAGCCAAAAAAAGATACCGGTGACTCAAATGCTCTTTTGGTATAGAGTTGTTTTAGATGAAGCTCAGTTAGTGCCCATTTCTATATCTAAAACTTAAAACTTAATTTTTATAATCAATTTTTATAAATATTCTTTTAGTTACATTAAAAATCCTTACTCGCAGAGGGCTCAAACAATATTTGACTTGGAATCCCAACACCGACTATGCTTGACTGGAACTCCACTTCAGAGCAGGCCCACTGACCTTCAAAGTCTCATATTTTTTCTTAGAATCGAAAAGTGGCAAGAAGACTGGTTATGGAAGAATTTCCTTTTTCCAGGTTTGCAAAAAGGAAAGGCTAATTCTATTAAATCAATCAATCACTTAATGAAAGTCATAAGCCTACGTAGAACAAAGGATGCAATTTTGTCTCTTCCAAAAAAGATTCAAAGGGGGATATTGGTTCAATTAGAAGATCCATGGAGGTTGAAACTTGATGTGCTTCAAGAAGGATTCACTGAGCGATATGGGCCCTCCAGAAGTACTGACTTCCCTTGGGACTCATCTGAGTTTCTAAGAGAGCTGATGATTTTAAGAAAATTCTGCAACCATCCAATCTACGAAAATCTGGATGAAACTCCAACTTTTGATTTCACCTGGCAGCATTCCGCAAAGATTTGTCATCTTATAGGCCGCTTAAAAAACTTTTTGTCTGGTGAAAGGGGTATAAATTTTCCAAAAGCTGTTATATTCTCCAACTTTGCAGACTTTTTGCAGATGTAAGTGATTCTATAATGAATTATTTTACAAAATTGTGTTGGCTTATTAAAAACAATTTTCTAATATTTCAAAATAGAATAAAAATGGCTTTAGATGACCACAATATTAGGTATACCCAGCTTACAGGTGAACTCAGCAGGACAAAGCGAGACAAAAATATGCATGAATTCCATTTTAATAAAAATTGCCAAGTTTTGGTTGGAACGATTCAGGCTGCAGGAGTGGGTATAGATCTCAGGTGTGCTCAAAATGTATATATAATGTTGAGCTCAATGTCTTTTATTTCATATTAAGAACAAAAATATTAAATTTTTTATATGTTCAATGTTGAAATAGGAGCCAAATTGGAATCCAGCAGTTGAGCAATAGGCTGTTGATCAGCTGTATAGAATGAGGCAGCAAAATGAAGTAAATGTTTTGAATTATTTTGTACAAGGAAGTATAGAATTCAGCATGTATAAGATTCAAAAGAAAAAAATGGAGCTAACAATGTAAGCCAAATTTCATTTCTATAAATTTTAATGATAATAGTAATCATTAAAATTCTGTTTTTGTTTTCAAGGCTAAGTGTCCCAAACAGTGGAAATGAGAAGTATGAGTGTGCAAACCTATTATTAAGGGAGTTTGTCAATCACTCACATTAGAGGAAGAAAGAATTTCAAGGAGAGCAGGTAAATTTATGGGATTTTGAGGATTTAAAAGTCTGAGTTGTTGAGGATTTAGAGATGCAAGATATAAGGGAGAATAACAGTCATTTGGCACACCCCGGGGGACATGAGAAGGATTAAGGTTAGGGGATAATGTTGAAACCAAACTGATTCTTTTGCACAAGGCCAAGTCCTTTAGCACACTTCCAGAGTAGGTTGAATTATCTCGAATATCAAATTGTTGTTGGTCAAGATATTGTGCAACTTTAGAAAAATCTTCAGACCTCCATTGCATTAAGATACGTCTTAACGATCCATCATTATCAATTTTGGTATCTGAACAACACTTGATGTTTGTGAAAAGGTTGTGATAAGTTTCAAAATGTCGAAGTTGTTTAAGAAGTTTAGTTCGGTTAACTGAATTCTAAGAATCTTTGTTATTTGAAATAAAGGTCATAAATAAAAACAGTTGAAAAAAAGGGGATTTTCATACTTTTTTTTTATTCTATATTTATGCTTTCTCACTTTGATTATTTCTTGAGAGCTATGAGAATCCTTCCCAAGTCTTAATCTATCAGCATGACCTAAAAACCAACGGTGAAGAACTCCTATTTGATTTGAGAAGCTAATTTGATTTGAGTCAATTGGATATGCAATCAAATTATTGGTTTTTAAGGAATTGTCCCAGTGTTTAATAAGAATATTTGCCAAGAGCTGGTTCCATTTGTCAAACCAATCTAGGTTCCAAGCGAAAGTTGATCCTGGGAAACCACACATGCAAAGGTGCTCAATAAAAGATTCACGTAAAATTGGTGGAAACTTTTCCGAAACCGCCGAATTTGATTCTGGATGAGGTAGTTCAAAGGCAATGTTGCAAGAATTCATGTCGAATGATGAAAATCTGTCTAATTGCTCTTCAGTAGGGTTTTGTTTCGATCCATTTGATTCTGGTGACATATCCAAAAGTGAACGACAAAAATTGTGTATAGATCTACAAAAGTGAGAATTGAATGGAGGAAAAGTCTCATTAAAAATTCTATTAAGTGTTCTTGTGTTTGTGGGCAGGTTTCCATGAGGAAAGTAAGAGCTACTAGGGTTCATAAATAATTAGATTAAGAAATTGTTCAATTAAATTAAACAAAGAGGAAGGATAAATTGTTGAGCTCCAAAACTTTATGATCAAAGTTGATTTAAGGAGAAATATCACAAAAATTAAGAAAAAGAAATATTTCAACTTTATGGAATTATAATATGCATAAATTATATTTTTATATGCAACTTGAACTCAAAAGGAATGGTATAAAATAAAGAGAATGATTATGTGATAAAAGCAGACTCATTTAAGAAATGGATTTTTTTTTCTTTTCAAAAAATTCTTCCACAAAAATAATTTGTTAAATAAGAGGCTATGTTCATTTTTTGATTAGCAAAAAATTATTTTTGGTCCAATATTATAGTAATACATATTCTATTGAGTAATTTTTGTTCAACCTGAATAAATAGACTAGAGTGTCACTTCATCACATTTATGTATGAAAAGTTATACAAGGTTTCAGCTTTTATGTAATTCTTTAAGGTTTACACTTTTGTAGCATCTATTATTTGAGTATTTTTGATTTTTTCTTTATAGAAAATTCTACCTAGTACAGACCAATATTCAAAGTGAAAGAAATATGTTTCTGATTGTTTTTTACAAAATATTAACCTTATTTTTGGGTTTAACTTTGATTTTTGGGGTAATTTTTTAAAAAATTATGTTAAAAATATGGATTACTTTTCTTATAGTCCATAACTAAGAATTTTTATCAAAATCAAATATATATAGGGTATTTAGATATAACTCAGAAGGCATTTGATAGAAAAATAATTAAGATGCTTGTGCGTACAACAGAATTTTTTCTATGATAGAAAATATTCTGATAAACATGCATGCATTGTTGTACAAATGCAGAGAGTATACAGAATACAAATAAAGTAGACTGCATAACTTTAAATTAATATATAATTTATCTGATTAAAAATTAAACATTTAAACTTAAATAATTTCAACACATATTCCATCATATTCTTTTGATAAAAAAATGTAGCTTATATTAGCTAGTGCCTTTCAAAAAAAGGAATACCTTCAATCGGTAACTTCGAATAGCTAACTTATTCCTACAATTATCACAATTACAATGCCTCCATTTTTTCATGTATGTCAATGTCAAGATCTTGGATGTGTCAATAGAAAGTATCAAACTTCCTCTAGGTCCTTTGAAGTTGGTATGGCTTTCAAAAGCTCTAATTCTTATGCAAAACATCAAGAGGAAAGAAATAGGAAGGCCCAGATGGTTATTTCTTCCAACAATCCACTTAACATTGGAAGTTCCAGCTCCACAGAAACAGTAAGCTGTATATCTATAGTTCAATGTGAAAATAAAAGTCTTTATGATTTTTCAATGATTTATTACATAGGGGCAGTTGCTATTGGGGGCAGAAGTATCTTCAACAGTCTCTAGAAACTCAAATCTTGGGGAACGGTATAGCCAAATAATTATGTGGCAGGCAGCAAAGCTTTCTCTTATTCATCATTTGAGCAAAGAAGGTTGTACTCAATTTTTTGATGAAGAAATTAAGAATCTCAAACTTCTAGGTGATAGTGGAATACTGGATTCTGATAGCATTGTCCGCCTGGTCCCACGCTCGATAGATACAGTTTATAGTCGATTAAAGCTCAATCAACCTTTTTTAACTAAAACATGCTGTCCTAAATGCTTTGCTCTTTATGAGTATAACTCTGAATCTCAACCATCTATACTATGTTGCAATCAACCGTTTCTTTCATCATCAAAGCGCTATTTAAAAATGTTTGGATCAGGACAAATTGCAGTTAAATGTGATGAAAGGCTGTATTTGATGGAGGATCATCAAGAAAATGTAAAATAGTTATCTCTTAAAACATTTCATCACCATTCTTTTATCGACTGGCTTAAGGAAAAGATCAAACTCTTCAAATTTGAGCTTCTGATTGAGAAGAAAACCCCTGTGGCAGAACGTGTAGAGTGTGATTTGATGAAGGATGTTTGTGATGGTTCAATTCGGAAAAACTTTCCCATAACCACTCCAGCTCTGGATAGTAATGATGATGAATATACGATAACTTCAGGCAACTTAACGTTTACTTTATATGTCGACTGGTTTAGGCATGGTGGCAATAGGATTGGAGGTCATCAGAAGTCTGTAGGCAATATTATGATGGTGTGTATGAACCTACCTCAAGAAGATAGATACAAAATGGAAAATCTTTTTTTGTATGCTATTATACCTGGACCAACAGAACCCACAAGTGAACAGCTTAATCACCTTCTAAAACCACTGGTTAATGATCTACAAACTCTATGGGATGGTATATTGATTGAAAAGACACATCTTTATCCACGAGGCCATAAATTAAGAGTTGCATTGTTCTCTTTGATAGGTGACATTCCTGCAATACAAAAATTGGCTGGCTTTTTGAGTCACTCTGCAAAAATGTTCTGCTCTTTCTGTAATATCTCTAAAGATGAAATTAGTGAAAAGAATGTGGGAAATTTTTCATTACGGAATCATGAGGATCATATGTGCTGGGCAACAAAGTGGAAAAATTCTAAGTCACATTGGGAGCGTGTATCAATTGTTCAAAATCATGAGGTACGATGGAGTGAGCTGAATAACCTTGAATATTGGCGTCCAACTGAATATTGCTCAATTGATGTTATGCATTCACATATGCTTGGCAACCTAAAAGATCACAGTCTAAGCTCTTTTCAAATCCAAAATGCAGCAAAAGATCTAGAAAGAAAGCTGGAAAAGGATAAAAATTGGCATGTAAGAGAAGAAGATTATGATTTCTTTTCTGATACTTCACTGCACAAACATTCAAAAAAACGTAGAAGTAGCTTAAGCACCACGAATAATGATGATGATGATACAGGACACACGAGACAGCACAAGAGGCAAAGACGTACGAGTTCAAGACAGTCATCAAGTCATCATGGACTAGATAATGAAGGATTGGAAACAAATCGATCAAGAAGCCAGAGTAGGTCATCCAGCTCCAAATTTATTCCTCCATATAGCGATTTGGCCTCAATACAGTCTCACAGCAGTGACAGTAGGAATTCATTGTATAACTTAAGGCAAAGAAGCATTAGCATATCACAGAGTGAAGGATCTCACTCATCAAATGAGGCAGCTAGAGATGAAGAAAATAAAAAGAAAGGTAAGGAGAAAGAAAATGAAGGTAGTAGTAATCCACGAATCACAGCAGCAGAGCTACAGGTTGTATCGAAAATGATTGATCAAGTAAGAAGACCATCCTGGCTAACACGAGTTCCAAAATCAGTAGGATCTAAAAAGGCAGGATCCCTCAAGGCAGCAGAATGGCACATGCTGTATACTCTCTACTTCCCTTTGTCACTTATACCCCTTTGGTTTGAAAAATTTAAAGAATCTGAATCTACAGCTTCCTCAGCTGATAAACCAAGAGAATATTATCTTCTCAAGTCACTTGTAACATTATGCTCAATAACCAATTTTTTGACATTAAAAAATATACAGACTAATGAGCTTAAAGATCTAGATCAATTTCTGTTAGAGTATCGTGAGTGCCTTGAAGAGGGTTGGAAGAATATTAATGCAAAGCCAAATCTGCATATCACTCAACATTATCCTGAAATGATAAAGCGTCTTGGTCCACCATCAGGTACAGCTACTTGGTCTGGAGAGTGGGTGAATCATATATTATCTGAAATTCCAAACAATCACCATCCACGTTGTGGTAGCCTAAAGTTTAGTATGGCACCTAAGTACGTAAATGGAGTTATTACGGCGTGCAAGATTGGCGTTATTATTTTTTATATAAGGGTTTTATTTAATTTATTGGAGTTTAAAATATGAAGAGATTGGTCACAAGCAAATTCCTACACAAATACAATTTATTTTACGGAGAAAACTTATTTTTACGGTCTGAAAAATTTATAAGTATAAAGTTAAGTCACTCAAGAACCTTGGAAAATTTTCCCAGAATTTTTACTATTTTTCTTATATTTTTAAATTAATTTTAAAGTTTTATAGAAATATTTACGTTTTCAAAAATTACTTAACTTTGATGAATTTTCACGGGGTAATTAGAGCTGCGCAGACTACGAAAGATAGTTTGGAAGTAGCTCTATTATGTGTAATTTTTCTAGATTTTTTATTATAGTTTTAAGGTTCTAATTGAGTCCGGAAGTCCGTACGGACTCCGTATGGGCTCTGGATTGACTCTGGAAGAGCTCTGGAGGGGAAAACTTAGGCACGTGACTAGGAATACTTAAGCGCTTCTCAAACTCGAAATTGAGAGGGGGGACACATCATACAGCTTAATCATTAACCACCACAGTCTCATTTTTTATTACTCAACAAATTAAATAAGTTATAATACCCTTATAACATTTATTATTTTTACATAACATTTTAGAAATACAATTCAACAATTTAAATCACACTTCATATAGGGTATCTTTAGAAAGGTCTTCACCACTGGGACTTGATTATTGCTGTCTCATAAAAACTCAAATATTATAAAAACATAAAAGTCAATCTTTTCAGATCTTTCACTGGTACACCTTAATTGTTGTAATCAGTATTTCTTTCTCAAAAGCCACTTTCTTTAAATCTCAATAAGCGTTAATTATTTTAGAGTTTCATTATTTTCATCAATCAGATCCAAGTAGATTGGTTAGCTTAGTGATTTAGAATTCCCATTTTTTTATTTTTATTGGAAGGACGGGGTTTTCCACTAAATCCACATATCTCCTCCGGATTCTGCTTACAGCAAGGCGACTGTAAGAGTTTACCTTACCATAGTTGGCGCCCAACGTGGGGATTCGATTTCTCTAGCTTTCTTTAAAGACTTACTTGGATCAAGAACGTTCTTAGCCTGCAAGAGGCTTATTTTCTGGAACTCTAATTGGATTTTTGTTATTGGCCTGCAAGAGGCTTGTTATTTTATCAATTGTTAATGCTTTTCATTACTTATTGGGATGTCTTCTTCTGCTGTTGCTTCTGGATCTTCTAACCCTCTTACTCCCTCAGTTAGATTTGTTTCTTGGGATGGCCCAAAGTTTGATGGGGAGGAGGTTAAATGGTTCATTAGCAGGTATGAAGCTGCTGCTGCTGTTGATGGTGCTTCCCATGTGGATATGGTGAAGCAAGTTAGGTTTTTTATTGCTGATAGGGAGGTGGAAAAAGAGGTTATTGCTATGCAGGCATTTAAGGACAAGGATTTGGTTAAGCTTTCTAAAGCTATGGTTGATAGATGAGGTGTTAGGTTTACTATTATGGACCTCAATAAAATTGTTGGAGACTGGAAAGCAAAAGGTGGAGTTTCTTCTATGTCTGACTTCAAAAAGCTGTGTGTTCAGTTTGATAAAGTAGTTGAATATCTTATTCTGGTGGACGAGTTAGTGCATGAGAACCAAGCAAAAGATTTGTTTTGGACAGCATGCAGTAGGGATATTCGAATGGACGTCTTGAAGGATCTTTCAAGAAAAGATTTGATGAAGGAACTGCCTAATGGTGAGCAGAAACTGCCGGCTCTGGAGGTTATCAAGGACAACATTCAAGCCCATCTAAAGTTATTGGCGTTGGACAAATATCAAGAGTCATGCACTCAATATGTTAGCAAGGTTAGCGAAGTTTTGGCCGAAAATAACGATATTATGGTCAAAGCCCAGGAGGCCAAGAAGGCTCAAATGGGATTACCTGCTGCCAAAGTTGAGGGCAATGTGGATAATAAGATGGTCGATCATTTGGCCGATTTAACTAAACAGTTAAAAATATTTGTTCAAGAAACCCAGAAGGCCAATAAGGCCCCAATCGCTTCTTCGTCGACGTCGACTTCTTATCAGACCAGAGGTTATGAACGTCGAAATTATAATGGCAATAATAATGGTAACCGCTTCCCAGGAAATGGGAGAAATGGTGGGAATGGTGGTAATGGATATAGAGGTGGCTATGATGAGCCAAAGGTGTGCTCCTATTGTAATAGGAGGGGGCACAGAGCAACAGTTTGTTTTGCTCTTGATAAGGATATGGATGCTGGGCGAGTTTTATTTGATGGTAAAGTTTATAAATTTCCTGATGGTTCGTTCATCAAGCCCAGTGATGGACAGTCTCCTTCTGATTTGGTCAGAAGAAGTTTAACGGCTGAAAGGAGAGCCATATTTGAAGAGGTGACGGATGAAGATGTTAATGCCAAGAGTGGCAAAAATGGTAATGGTAATGGTGGTAAAGCTGACAAGGGCAAGGAGAAACAGGTCAGTAAAGCCACATTTTCTACTTCTTTTGGTGGTTTAGAGCTGGCGACGGTTGCCCAGGTGGAGGGTAGCTGTATGGCTGGTGAATATGATGTTAATGCTGCTAGAAGAGCAGCTGCTACTAAGGCGAAAAGTAGCATTCAGAGCCAATTGAGGGCTAATCCTGGCAAGGCCAATAACAAAGTGAACCCTTACTCTAAGGACAAGAATTCTAGTGCTCAAACTGCCTCCAACAAATTGAACCCTTACTCTAAGGACGAATTATATAAAATGCAGAAGGGGATTGCTGATATGGGGCCCCCTAGTTATGGCAAGTTTGATTTAAATGGTGAGCCTATGCCAGATGATGATTCGGATTCTGAGGAGGACGTACCGTTGGCGTCTCTACCCAGACCAAGTTTTAGCGGTCCCATCCCAATGGAGGGTGTAAGAAGGACTAGCGATGGATCAGGATTAGTGCAAGAAGCTGGTGACGGAGTTAGGGTTATAGAAAGTGAAGATGTTATAATGGGGGGTGAAGATGGCTCGGTTGGACCTCAAGAGGTACCCATGGCCAAGGTTGTTAAATCAAAGGTCCAGTATGAGTGGCCAGTAGTTTCTGGTCAAGCTAATGCGATGGACGCAGTTTTGAATAGGGTGAATCAACTTCAGATTCCCTTATCTTTGGGGGGGTTATTTACGATTAGTCTTGCGCTTGCTGAAAAGCAAAAGAAGCATTTGACGAGGCGTTGGGTTTCCACTGGAGAGGTGGAATATATTTGTGAAAATGCTGAAAAGTTTGGGGAAGATGTAGATACACATTTTTCCGCTCCCCTGGGTTACCTGGTGGTAACTCTTAACAGTAAAGAAGTTAAGGCCTTGGTCGATTCAGGGTCTCAAATTAATTTAATTTCATTGGAGCAAGCGACAAGTATAGGCTTGCCAATTAGAAGTGGGACTGGGGGAAACCTCAGAGGTATTGGAGGGCATGCAACAGAGCTGATGGGTACAGCTGAGCATGTCAGGTTAGGCATTGGTGGATCTGTTGGTAAGGTTCACTTTTATGTGGCCAGAGGAGCAGTCAAAACTGTTCTTGGTGGTCCTTTTTTGATGGATTTTGAGGCCAGGATAGGGTATCAAGCTGGCATGGGGATTAGTTTGGAGATCACTGGTGAAGATATGCGGAGTTTACATATGCGGTTAGCGCCTCCTGGAGATGAAGGTTGGGAAACACGGCCAGGGATTACTATTCTGTGCCAGTGTTGTGTATGCACCAAGAAGCGGAATATAAAACGGACGGCTTCTGGTGAATTATGTTTGTTGGAAAGGGATGGATGCCCTCATTTTTTGGGGTAGCAGGGGCTGATCACTCTAATGTTGTAATCTCTCCTCAGGATGAGATCCCGGATTGCAATAGGTCAGCTCACTTGAAGATAATTCAAGTGGATTCTGAATTATTTTCTGTTAATATTACTTTGGAGTGCAAATACGTTTTGGACTTTTCTATATGTTTATTGGATTTACCTGGTTTTTCTATTAAATTTAAAAATGGTGAAAAAGGCAAAATGAGCCAAATTAGGTTGGATAAAAATTGGAAGGGTATGTTTTATGACCTCCAGCAAGAGGGTAAACTGCGAAAATCTTATCAAAATCCAATAAAAAATCTCGGTATAATTAAAACACAAAAAAATAACTTATGTGAAAATGTTATTCCGGGCCTCCAGCAAGAGGTTAAACTGCAAGTATCTCCTTCTATTATGGACCTCCAGCAAGAGGGTAAACTGCTAAAATCTTATCAAAATCCAATAAAAAATCTCAGTATAATTAAAACTCAAAAAAATAATTTATGTGAAAATGTTATTCCAGACCTCCAGCAAGAGGTTAAACTGCAAGTATCTCCTTCTATTACGGATCTCCAGCAAGAGGGTAAACTGCGAAAATCTTATCTAAATCTGATTAAAAATCTCAGTATAATTAAAACTCAAAAAAATAATTTTTGTGAAAATTCAATTCCGGTCCTCCAGCAAGAGGTTAAACTGCCAACTTTCTTTACGGGCGATTTACTGTTGGATAAGGGAAGCAAAGGTGTTGGAAAAACTGTTTATTAATTAGACGAGGGAAAGGAGAAAAGGGTAAAATTTAAAAATAAAATAAAATATTTTTCTAATTTTTCTTATTCCGATTCTGGCAATGAAGAAGATTCATTTGATGAAATATGTAATGGCGATACAAAAGTAAATGATTTACCTCAAGTTTATTTAGATGTGGATGCAGCCAAATATAAGAAGGTAGCAAATAAAGTTCGACCTATTAATGAACCGCTACCTGCTGAATTAAATCCACCTTTGAGAAGACCAAGGTTATCAAGAAATCCTTATGAAAGTCCCTTGGTAAAGAATCCGCCTGAATTTTCTGAGACGTCAAGAATCACTTTTGAGAGACTGGGTGTTGTTAATTTTGGACCTGATGGTTGGTTTTCTGGAGAAGAGAAGAAGTTGTTGTTGGATGTGATGGTCAAGCGAGAGAAGGCCATTGCTTTTGTAGAAGAGGAGAGGGGTGTGTTGAAGCATTCCTATTTGGAGCCTTACAAGATTCCTGTGGTATGTCATGAACCGTGGCAGCAGAAACCAATTCCTATTCCGGCTGCATTAAAAGAAGCCTATATTGAAGTTGTCAGAGAACGGATACGCACTGGACTGTATGAGCAATCAACATCAAGTTATTCTAGTCCGGTATTTTGTATCAAGAAACCGAATGGCAAGCTTAGAGTTGTTCATGATCTTAGGGAATTAAATAGGGTTACAATAAAGGATGCTGGGATACCACCTAGTGCTGAGGAGTTTGTTGAAGCGTTTGCAGGGAGAGTGTGTTATGGTTTGGGAGATATTATGGGTGGATATGATGAGAGAGAGTTACATCCGGACTCAAGACCTGTCACTACATTCGATACGCCACTTGGACGTTTACAGTTATCAAGATTACCTCAAGGAGCAACAAATTTGGTTGCAGTTTATCAAGCTCAGATGGCTTGGATCCTTCAAGATGAAATTCCACAATATGATGGAGGAATTAAGGGACCAACAACCGACTATGATAACCAGGTGTTGGAAGAGAATCCCGGGATACTCAAATTCATTTGGGAGTTTGCAATTACTTTTGAAAGAATCTTGTTTTGAATTGAACAGGCTGGTCTAACTATTTCAGGTTCAAAATTTTCCTGTTGTGTCCCAGCCTTAGAAATATTAGGCCATGGGGTATGTAGAGAGGGTAGGATTATGTCCAAGAAGAAAGTTAACAAAATTCAGTCCTGGCCAAGACCCAAGAATACGACCGAAGTTAGAGGTTTTTTAGGCGTTTGCGTATATGTTAGAATGTTTATCAAGGACTTTTCTTCATTGGCAGCACCATTGAGACGTTTAACGAGAAAGGATGCAGACTGGGAGTGGGATGAAGAGTGTGAGAAGGAGGTTTTAGGGAAGGATTTAGTCCTGCACAAGTTGGATTATGGAAAAGATGCTGGTAGAATTTATTTAGCAGTTGATTCAAGTCAGGTTGCAGCTGGGGCGGTTTTGTCTCAGATGGATAAAGCTGGTTACATCAGGCCAGTTAGGTATGAATCTGTAGTATTTACTGAGGTCGAATCAAGATATTCTCAACCAAAATTGGAGTTATGTGGTGTGGCGAAAATACTGAAGAAACTTCAGCATATTTTGTGGGGGCAACATTTTGAGTTGCAAGTGGATGCAAAATGGTTAATCCAGATGATTAATTCCCCAAGTTTACCGAACGCACCCATGACAAGATGGGTAGCTTTTATTCAACATTTTTCGTTCGATTTAGTTCATAAGCCTGGCAAAACTTTTACTATGCCAGATGGTTTATCAAGGAGACCACCCACTGAAGAAGATTCAGACTCAGAAGAGTTCGATGAAGATATACCTATTATCAAAGCCAGCACTAAAGGAGCTGAAGACTTTCCATACCTCCCCCATGAGGTTAAACTGGCAGGACTATTATGTTTAGATTATGGTGATGATGACCTCCACCAAGAGGATAAACTGGAAAATAGTTTTTATGTTAATAAAGGTGTTGGAAAAGGTGTAGATAAATTCGGCAGAGAGGAGGTAGAAGAATATGTGGTGTATGTAGAGGAAGATGGATTGGTAGTGTGGGATAGTAGTAAATTAAGGAATTGTGTATATGTTGGAGAATTAGAGAATTTAAATAAAAGGGTGGATAAAGAGAAAGAGGTATTTTCAAATACAGTTTTCAAAGGATCCAAAGGTTTAGAAGAAAAACGTCGACATAGCTCAATTAAAGATTTATTTAGGGGTCAACGATTATTGGCTCATTCATGTGCAGGTGATATTGGTGATAGAGAAGTCCCTATTGATGTTATATTAATCGATTTTCAAGATGAAGTCTGGGGTCAGACTGGTTTTTATTTTTTGTTAGTCAAATATTTGTTGACTTTAGAGAGGCCAGAAGATTGTGAAGACGATGAATGGGGGGCTATCAAGAGGAAGTCATCTACGTTTTACCTATCTGGTCGACGTTTAATGAGGAGAAGGTATCCAAATCCTCAAGTAGTTATAACTCAAGAGAAGGGGCAAGAATTAGTTTTGAAATCACTGCATGAAGATCTCGGGCATAGAGGTGTTGGAGAAACGTTTAGAAGAATTTCTGATCGATTTTGGTGGCCTGGCATGAAGATGGCTGTTAAACAGTGGGTTCAGTCATGCGAAGAATGTCAAAGACAAATTTATTTAAGGCCAAAAGAACCTGGACGCGCGACCGGTGAATATACGCTCTTTGGAAGAGTTAGTTTAGATGCCGTTCATATAAAAGAGGGACGGTATAAATATTTAATTGTGGCCAGAGATGATTTATCTGGTTGGGTAGAGGCAGCGCCTCTTATAAATTTAACTGCCAAAAATGTGGCAGAATTTATTTTGAATAATTGGGTGTATCGATATGGAGTGATGAAATTGGTGACGGTAGATGGAGGTCCTGAATTTGGGACAGAGTTTAAAGAGGCCGTATTGAAAGTTGGATCAAAGGTTAGGGTAGCAACCCCATATTATCCTGAAGCTGAAGGCATGGTTGAAAGAGGGCATCAAGTTATTAAGGATGCTTTAGTTAAAATGTGTGGGACAAGTGCCGAAAAGTGGAGGCACTATTTACCTTTAGTTTTATTTGCTGATCGAATCACTGCCAAAAGGACGACCGGATTTTCACCTTATGAACTTGTTTTTGGACAGAAAGCAGTTTTACCGGTTGATTTAGAAGCTGAATCATATCTTGGAGTTGACTGGGATACGGTCAAAACTACTGATGAATTATTGTGTGCAAGAATGATGCAGCTAGAAAAGAAAGAAGAATATTTAGAAAAGGCATATTCGCGGATGATGAAGATCCGAAATCAATCAGTTAGATATTGGGATGAGCGGTTGGCACATCGATTAAGGAAACCTTTGAACCCAGGAGATATGGTCCTGGTGTATAATAGGAGTTTGGAAATTCAGTGGGGAAAGATGTTTGCAGATAGGTGGAATGGACCGTATAAAATCAAGGAGCAAGTTTCCGGCGGTTCATATGTGCTAGAAGAGTTGGATGGAGTAGTATTAAAGAAGAGGGTAGCAGCCGATCAAGTGAAACGGTTCTATCCTAGAGGCACCAGGAGTGCCGAAGTCTAACTCCGAAATGAGGATAAACTACAATTTTAATGACTTTTATTAAATTTATACCTCCGCAACAAGGATAAACTATGATATCGACAAAATTTTATGACGACCTCTGCAATGAGGATAAACTATTTTCTTTTTTATCAAAAATACTTTACTATGGTTACACTGCATATGGGCGACGAAACTATGATGAAACTTAACGAAATTCAAGAAGGCCTTCTTTGAAATTTTCAAAAACTTAAAATTCTTAAAATATGGGTGAAGATAGTGTTGGAAAATTTTTTAAAAGAAGTGTTCACAGGGGAACCTTCTTAATTTAATATTGGCAAGTGTGGGGGTAATTGATGGGCTGTCTGCTCTATACACAATTACCCCATAATGTTCATTTCCAAAATTTTCCCTGTTTCTAGTTGAATCCTGGCTTTGTAGGAAGTCCACTAAGACTATAAACTGGAACGAATCAAGAGACACCGCTCTCAACGCCGGATTCAAGATTTTTTTTATTTTATTTTGTTTTTGATTTTTTTTTATGTCAGATTGTGATTTATTTTCTTTAATATATATTATGAATTATTGTAAAGGTGATGCTCACTGGTGGTCTCTAATCATTTTAATAAATTGGAGGGAGCCCACCCAGTGATCATCATTATAAAAATTATCTTCTAAAAACTTTTATTTATTTTCTTTTCTTTCAATTTCTCAAAATTGTGTAACCACATCAAGTTGCACTTGGATGTGGGTATGATGTCGAAGGTACGGCTCATCAAATGGCCGGGGGGCATCTTTTAAAATTTTATTTTAAAAAAAAAAAATTTTTTTATTACTTTTTTTATTTTTCTTTTTACATTCGTTTATCTTTCTTTAAAAATTAAATTTTAACTTTTATTTCAAAACTATCTTTAAATCAAAATAAAAAAAAATAAATAAAAAAAAAAAAAAAAATTATATATAAATAAATAAATAAATAAATAAATAAATAAAAAAATAATGATAATAAGAATAATAAAATAAAATAAAAGGTATTTTAGTTTTAGGTAGTTTAGATGTTTATATTTTTTATTTTTTATTTTTCAAACATTATTTAAGAAAGCTACATACCAGGAAGAACACCATCAAGGGTTGTTATCTTTTGAAGAATCGAAATTAGAAAATTTAGAAGGACCTTGATCGATTTCCTGGGATTCAAATCTTATTTCACGGTCACGATAGTGTTGAAGCCAGTTGGCTATTTTAAAAAGGTCTCTTAACAGTTGCTCTCTCATCCAAGATTCTGATCTATCAGAGGGCGGGTATCGTTGGAAATAAGCGATAAGGTTATTAAAATTAGCAAAAAGCTTTTCAGACACTAGGTGAATTGGAACTCTAGGGAAGCTTGGATTAGGTTCTGGTAGTTCATAAGCTGAATATGAAATTGGAGAACCGGTGGACGCTTATCAAATTAAAAAAATATCAGCAAATTAAAACCTGAAGATTAAGAAAATAAAAAGAGACAACTAACCTGTGTCAACACTATCATGATCATAGATAAATGGCTTACTTGGTAATGGAGTGGGATTTTTTATGTTTAGAAAAGGATTTTTTATTTTTGATAGATGAGGAGGACTGGTGTTGGATTTGGTGTTTGAAGTAGATGTTCTGGGCCTTTTGGATGATACAAGAGAAGATGAAGACTGCTGGCTATTATAGGACCTTTTGTGCTTCAAGATGTTGGAAGAAGGAGAAGAATTGTTAGAAGGTTGAAGCATGACCCTGGGAGCAGCAAGAGTTCTTGGGGGAGTAGCAGCAAGTCTAGATTGGAGTGAAGGACCCAGAGGATTAGGTGATGGAGAAAGATTTAAATAGGCTGATGGAGAAAAAGGTATGGGATCTTTAGAGGTTGATGGAATAGGGGGTGGAGTAGAAGGTGAAGAAGAAGGAAGAGGTTTGCAGAAGGCGGCGAAGTAAGTAGCAGTGATGGGGAAAGAACCACAGTTCAAGCCAGAACATTTTATTTTCTTCTCATAGCAGGATAAACAGGCCCTGTTATAAGTGTGCTTTTGCCAGTTAAAAGAGAAGATACATTCCCTATGGGTGAAGGCACAGTATTCGCAAGATTGATCAGCTGAAGCAATGAAGTCAGAAGGTTTCATCTTGTTAGGAGATATTGTTTTGAAGAAGAAAACTTGAAACTAGGATGAAGAAAGCTGGTGGCAAAATCTGGGTTCAGGGATAGAGAAGTTGATAGGTCCACCAAGACCTTAAACTGGGCTGTTATCAAGCTGTTGGGTCCACCATGACCTTATACTGGATTACTTGTCAATCAAATGTTTGGTCCACTATTACATTAAACTGGATTATCAAATTTATTCAATCTTTGGTCAAGCCTAGGCCTTACTTAGGAATTTATCAAGTTATTTATGCACCTAAACGATCTTTGGTCCACCAAGACCATAAACTGGCAATTGATTATATGTTTGGTCCACCAAGACTTTAAACTGGAATGTCAATCTTGTTTGGATAACTCAATTCAATCTTTTAATTTATCACTGTCCACTAAGACTCTAAACTGGTTAGTCAATTATTTCTGGAATTGGGTGCTGATAGCTTTAGGAGGTTAAAATTTTAGGTGGTGATGATGCTAAAGAAAGCATAATGGTTAATTAGGTGAAATTTGTGGCGCTTTAACATGGTCTAAAGTTAATATTATTATTGGAAGCCTGGCAAAAGTATTTTATGGGTTTGCTGTATAGCAAAGTTTGAAAATTGTGATGAAGGAATCAGAAGTTAGGATGGTAGTTGGATTTTAAGGGAATGATTTTTTTTAGTGCCTCATAGTTAGGCCATTTTTTTTGGTGTGAAGCTTGGAGGACCTTATGGCGAGATTGGAATCATAGAATTCGGCTCAGTGGGGGGCCCTATGAGGTTGGAATCAGGAGTATTCGGCTCATAGGAAGATCCACTCTCTCAATGCTGTGACAAGAAGGAAGACTGGTATATGGGAGTCTGAAGGGATTCAAACCTTGCTCTCAGTAGTGGAATCATCACAAGATTTATATTATTTTATTTTATGTTATATCAAGCCAGAGAAGAAGAAAGAACGTTTTTATTATAAAGAATTAAAAGAAGACCAGCTAAAACAAATTTATCAAATTATTTTATTAGAAAAGATAATTCTTTTGGAATTGCTCAATCACTTATGCAAAGTTTTACAAATGGGGACATTCTCAATTGGAGGGAGGATGTGGTAGCCTAAAGTTTAGTATGGAACCTAAGTACGTAAATGGAGTTATTACGACGTGCAAGATTGGCGTTATTATTTTTTATATAAGGGTTTTATTTAATTTATTGGAGTTTAAAATATGAAGAGATTGGTCACGAGCGAATTCCTACACAAATACAATTTATTTTACGGAGAAAACTTATTTTTACGGTCTGAAAAATTTATAAGTATCATGTCAAGTCACTCAAGAACCTTGGAAAATTTTCTCAGAATTTTTACTATTTTTCTTATATTTTTAAATGAATTTTAAAGTTTTATAGAAATATTTACGTTTTCAAAAATTACTTAATTTTGATGAATTTTCACGGGGTAATTAGAGCTGCGCAGACTACGAAAATAAGTTTGGTATGTAAAAGGGAGGTAGCTCTATTATGTGTAATTTTTCTAGATTTTTTATTATAGTTTTAAGGTTCTAATTGAGTCCGGAAGTCCGTACGGACTCCGTACGGGCTCCGGATTGACTCTGGAAGAGCTCTGGAGGGGAAAACTTAGGCACGTGACTAGGAATACTTAAGTGCTTCTCAAACTCGAAATTGAGAGGGGGGACACATCATACAGCTTAATCATTAACCACCACAGTCTCATTTTTTATTACTCAACAAATTAAATAAGTTATAATACCCTTATAACATTTATTATTTTACATAACATTTTAGAAATACAATTCAACAATTTAAATCACACTTCATATAGGGTATCTTTAGAAAGGTCTTCACCACTGGGACTTGATTATTGCTGTCTCATAAAAACTCAAATATTATAAAAACATAAAAGTCAATCTTTTCAGATCTTTCACTGGTACACCTTAATTGTTGTAATCAGTATTTCTTTCTCAACAGCCACTTTCTTTAAATCTCAATAAGCGTTAATTATTTTAGAGTTTCATTATTTTCATCAATCAGATCCAAGTAGATTGGTTAGCTTAGTGATTTAGAATTCCCATTTTGTTATTTTTATTGGAAGGACGGGGTTTTCCACTAAATCCACATATCTCCTCCGGATTCTGCTTACAGCAGGGCGACTGTAAGAGTTTACCTTACCATAACGTATGTAATGTTTGTAAGCAATGATTTAAAAACTCAGCTGTGCTAATTTATTAATATTTACCACAGGAGAGATACCGCTAACAATGCTCAAACATTGGTATCAGAAGTCTAGGGTATTAGATCTTGGTGAAGCTGAAGATAATGATCAATGTGAGACTAAAAAAATCCATATTGATCTCGATAAACAGAACGAATGGATCCATCTAAGTATGGCATTATTTACTAAATGGGTAAGGGCACGAATGGGAAAAGAAACTTCAAGACGGGCTTTGACACCATTGGAGAAAAGTGGGGATCGGGTAGTTGAAAATGTAGCAAGCATATTGATACATGGAAAGAGGTTTACTAGTTACCATCGACACATTGCTAATTCAACAATTGAATTCTACTATGGAAAAGATAACCAGTTTGGTCAAATTGATGATCTTTTCAGATCAAAGGAAGAGAATGATCAAATATATTTAATAGTAAGTCCTTTCAAAGAGCTCCGTCCAGAAGAAACATCAAAGGATCCCTATGAGCTTTTCCCACAAGTGCATTGTCGGTTAGTAAGAGTAGCCAAAGCAACTCAAATTGTGATTAAGAAAGATGCAATAATTGGACATGTAGCTACTTTCAAGCACAAAAAAGGAATGTTTGGAATCAAAGACGAGGTTGTCACTGCCATTGGACTGCAGACAGTAGTGAGTGAAAAAATTAATCAAATTTATTTTCTGTTGACTAACATCTTTGTGTTAATTTGGGATTGGGGAAATTTGTAGGATTGGTGATATTTGTAAATGGTGAAAGAAATAATTCAATGCTCGATTAAAAAATGCAATGCATCCAACTTACCTTATCATAAATCAGTGAACAATTACTTTGGTTGCTTTTATTGCGAGAGAACCCATGCTTTCAATGAGTCATTTTTATCTTAAATGTAAGAATGAAAGAAATAAAATCATGATAATGAGAAATATGATGAAATTTTTGCTTAATGAATGATCTTCTTGCTCATTCATCTACTATAAATAGTTTGACCTTCCAACTTTAGCTGATAGCTATACATTATTCACTTTATTTTTCGACAAGAGAACATACACGTTTACAAGACTATATACATAGTATCTTTTTTTACTTTAGCATTGATAGGTATAAATTTTAACAACTGATTATTTTTATTTTATTTTATTTTATTACAGTTCATTATGGATGATAATTTTGAAGGGATGTCTGTTGACCCAACCGATTCTGATTGTTTTCCGCCTCAACATACTAATACTGGAAATACTCCTCCACCACCCTCTGCTGATCCACCTCCAGATGCATCTCAATCTGTACCACCTAATCATAACCCACCACCTAATCCCAATCCAGGGGAAGAGTCTCATTTGGAACTGAGAAATTTTAATCCCAATCATCCTTCTGCTTCTGAAAGTGCTGATCAGCAAGCTGATCAGCTAGGAAGAGATTGGGCTAGTGAAGTATTGAGGGAATTTTTCGGAGACCAATCATCATCTGCTCAGCCTAACCAAGGAGCAAGCACAAGTGGAGGAGGTAAGTCAAATTTGTAGTGTATTCTTTTATTGAAAAATAACCAATTTAATTAACTTATTTGAATTGTTAGTGAATCCCTCAATCATTATGGGTATCAGTGATTACCACAGACTCAATTCAGCAGAGTCTCATGAGCGAGAACGGGGGTTAAGGGCTGTAAGAGGCTTAGTTAGAAGGAATGATGTTCCCAGGAGCTCGGACAGTCTAAATAGAAATATTTACCACTTTCTGAAGCATTGTCTTGGGGGACCAACACAAATAACAAAATATCCTGCCAGCCCAACACCTTTGGAGATTGAAAATTGGAAGGCTTGTAACCAATTCAAACTAAAAACCATTCAAACTGTCCTAACCCAAGTCCAATCTTCTAACCGTGCCAATTCTGCAGCTGATCGACAATTTCTGATAACCAATTCTATAGCCTTCTTGCGACTTAAAATTCGACTACCTGAATTTTTTCCAGCATCTGAGCCTCGAGGACTAAAAGGAGGGGAACAGATCCCACTTTCTGTCAAAAGAAACTTAGAGCGTGAATTGCAAGAAAAAGGTTTTCGGAAATTCGCGTTTGATTGGACTTGCCGTGATTTTTCAGAATCAACTTGGAATAATGTCATGGGAAGCATAGTATGCGACCACTGTACCAGATGGCTCACCACCTTGAATACAATCGATCAGTCAAAGCTTCAGTTCACTCAATGTGTTATTGAGAAATGGGTAGTTAATAAGGGGAAGGAGATGATAATGTTGTTTGGGCAAGAAAAGGAAAGGGTAGCAAGAGAAAAGATCGAAAAGAGGGCAAGGGCACAAGGAAAACGTTATCGGACCAAGGTAAGTTTTTTATTTTACTTTGCTTTTTGTTATTATGAAGCTGATTTAGTTGGAATTCAGATTGCTAGTGCACGCTACAAGTTAGCAAGAGATCTCTGCAGTGATGTGCCAGGTTTTGTTGTGCTTTTTCATGATACTAGGTGCATCTCTGATATCGAGGAAGGCCCAGCACCAGCCCCAACTGCACCTATCCGAGATATTCATGGATGGCAAAATCCTGAACTCAATGATTTGTTTAAAAAAATGGATAAGATGATTCAGGACATAGCCCATACACCAGCTCAAAGAGAATCAGCATTAAAAACATATTCACCGTCATCAGAAAGGACAGTTGCACAAAATGGTATATTCAACGTTCCCAAATACCTCCCAAGAATTGCTATTCAGCAACATTTTTGCAAGGATTATCTGTGAATGAACGTGAGTCACTTGGGGTTGGAGCTGATATTGATCTGGTAAAGATTCGGGAATCAATTAATAGAGCATCAAAATCATCATAACTTAGGTATAACGGTGATCTTCTGTGTAATATAGCTATCTTATATTGAATTTTATGTATTCTGTTTTTTTCAAAGCAGCTTGGTAAATGTTATAAAGTGATATTGAGAGAGAGTAACATTTTATTTAAGAAAAACAAATAATGTATGAGATATAAAAATGTATTTTTAACAAATTGATGGTCCATACCTCTTTATGTCACATTTATGTATCCATATTAATTTCAATTGAATTTAATGTTGACCAATACATAGTGAATACATGCTATGCCACTTATACTTGCCAGGCATTGCTACCATTAAATATGCCAGTATCAAAAATTAATTTCGATCGAAATTAATGAGCATGATAATCATGAATTTCTAGAGTCAACTGCTTATTTTTATGCATGGTGCCTTGCCAACATTAATTTCGATCGAAATTAATTTTGATACTGGCATATTGCATGGTGTCTATTCCTGGAAAGTGTAAGTGGCATAGTGTGTATTCATTACGTATTGGTCAACATTAATTTCAATAGAATTTAATATTGACATTTTCATATTGAACCCAAACCAGCAAACAACCCAAAAAATTCTTCATATAAATGCTCATTAATTTCGATCGAAATTAGTGAGCACCATATACATATTGAATGGTAGTTATATCTGGTGTGTGTAAGTTGTAAAGCTTGTGTTCAATGTTTATTGGTCAACATTAATTTTGATTGAAATTAATATTAATGTGTAAATGAAATCTACATGCTCAATATGCATTGTAATGTGTTTACTTAAGAATAGAGTGCCCTACTTTTCATCTTACATAAAAATGCTTGGTGGCATGTCAAATTCAATTTTTATTAAAATTAATGTTGACATGTTACCATGCATAACAGTAAGCAACTGACTGAATAAATTGATGATAATCATGAACCTTAATTTCGATAGAAATTAATGTTGCCAAGTGCAGATTGAAAAAAAGCTATGCCACTTACACTAGCCAGGCATATTTACTATTTATTATGTATTGGTCAACATTAATTTTTATAGAAATTAATATGGATATGTAAATTTTATATTTACCCTCAACATGTATAGTAAATTTCAATACTTAAAAATACTTGCCGTCCTTTACATGTCATGCAAAAAAGCATTATATCATTTCAACATTAATTTTGATCAAAATTAATGTTGGCATGCCATTATGCATTGAAACAACTAACTGACTGAAAAAGTTCATGATCAAAATGCTCATTAATTTTGATCAAAATTAATGTTGACCAATACATATTGAATATAAGTAATCTCCGCTTACTCAGACCAGATATAACTACCATTCAATATGTATATGGTCAGCCTTAATTTCGATTGAAATTAATGGGATGTTTTATGAAGAATCTTCTGGGTTGTTTTCTGGCTTGGGTTAAATATGCAAATTTCAACATTAAATTCGATCAAAATTAATGTTGACCAATACATAATCAATACACACTATGCCACTTACACTTTCCAGGCATATATACATGCAATATGCCAGTATCAAAAGTAATTTCAATCGAAATTAATGTTGGCAAGGCACCATGCATAAAAATAAGCAGTTGACTCTAGAAATTCATGATTATCATGCTCATTAATTTCGATCGAAATTAATTTTTGATACTGGCATATTTAATGGTAGCTATGCCTGGCAAGTGTAAGTGGCATAGCATGTATTCATTATGTATTAGTCAACATTAATTTCGATCGAAATTAATATGGACATGGACTATGCATAAAATTCCTATAAGTATAGGTAAGCTAAGCAGTTAGATAAACTGTTTTGATCAAGTACACCATATAAAAATTGATGTTATAATGCCTTGGTTAATTTTGATCAAAATTAATTTTAAGCCATGCATGTTGAATTTTATCTATGTCTGTGTAGTCCATGTGAAATGGCTTGTATTCAATATGCAGGGGTCTATATTAATTTCGATCTAAATTATGAGGTTCATTGCCTCATAAATTTGATGGTTTCTGTCAGTGTTTCATGAATGGTGCCATATTATACTTGTTGATTCCTATCAAAATTAATTTCAACACCAATATATTGAATACAAACCATGGCACTTACAGTACTTGGTCATAGCTAAAATTCAATATGCTAGTCTCAAAATTAATTTCGATAGAAATTAATCAGGATCCATGAAGTTTATCAATAGTGCATGAGTTAAGTTTCAAGTCATATGTTTCATAATTTTCTTGCACCCATTTCTAGGTTATCTCAACAATTTTTTTCAAGTTTTATTATATTAATCAAAACTGTGGTAAGTTGTGAAAAATTAGCTAATCCAAATCTCAAATTGAATATTAATATTTTAATAATTTTGAATGTTGCTTAAGGTATTTCATTGGGTGATTCATAATAATATTTTATCAACTTAGTAGTCCTATAACTTTTGAAAAGTAACAATATCGGTATAGTTAGGGACAACAATTCAATATCTTGTGCAGACTAAGATATATTGCAAAATAAAACTATTCAATTTTTTTTTCCCTTAGTTGTATCCAAGTTTATCAAAGGCTTGGTCACGGTGCCCACACCCTAGCCTGACACTCCTCCTGTCACTTAAAAAACAAATTCTTATCTTAAATTCTAATGTTACCAATTTTATATTTATAATTCATTTCTTTTTTGATGAGGCATATCAGTATATATGTGAATCTTGCATTGTCATCTGAAAGTAAATTTAACAAATATTCATAAAGGATTATCCTTTTTTTTCATACAATATACTAATTAAGTGTATCTCCATTGTTTAGGAGTAAATTCTAATTTAAAAAATTTTGTATTTACCCGTGGCAATTTGCATATGGGATATACATTTGTTATTATTTGTTTTTCACACTAAAATTCCCCAAAGAATTACTAGTATTTTCTTTTAGCTACATCAAATTTTGCTTCAATATAAACAGATTGTGATTTAGCATGTTACTCAGTTTACCCCACTATGAATAATACATGTTAAAAAAAGCTCAAATAATATAAAATCCCCCTCTTTATGTTTTCTGTTTCTTTCATCCTCACTTTAATTTTAATCTTATTCAATTTTTTATACTATTAAATTATCAACTTCAATTTTCTAGAATAGAGTTTCTTATAATTATTCATCATATTACATCATAATTTTTTGATATAAAATACTTTTTTTTAATATTCATTAATCAATATTTCTAGTATACAAAATCCTACACCTCCACTTTGTATGTATATCATGTTCCTCTCTCTTAATTTATATATTTCACTTATGTTCTATATCTTTTTTTTTCAAAAATTTGATTTTCCAGCACCCGAATGTGTTTCATCCCACTCTCTGATTGATACTCGCTTTGAAGCTTTTGAGCTTGCACCATGTCTGCCACATGGCATGGCACCTAACCCTCTTGTACTTAGCAATGAGAGGCAGGAAATAACCAGAGTTCAGTATTGCAACTTACTTGAATTGGCTAGAGATAAAACAGAAGAGCTTGTCAAGATCCTTAACAATAATCCTTCTCCTTCATATTTATCTAACCCTTGTAATGACTTACTACAATATGTGAAAAGCCTTGAAAAATGTATGTTCTTCCTCTTTTTTGTCTCCTTTTAAATTAGTAGATAAGATTATTAATATTTTTTTTTCTTCATATATATTTGTAGCTTATGAGGAGGGTATGATTCCTCCTGATGAAATCATTGTCATTAGGGATGATGATGAGACAGATGAACCATCAGATTTAACTCATGCTTCAACTTCTAAGGAAAATCTTGAAGCACCTGTTATCCGCTCCAAGAAAAAGAGATTATCCCAAGGCTCCTCTTTTGTTCGACGTATTAAACCGGCTTCTGCTAATGAATTTTCTGATTTATCAAATAATAAATCTCAAAAAAAAAGCAAAGGTTTTGATAATGAGTATATTCTTGTTTCCTTTTTTTTTATTGTTATTCTTTTATCTTTAAAATTCTATCATATATCTCTTTTATTGCTTACATATTGTACTTTTTATCTTTCTTTTGATATTTTGTACCAGAAACTCACCTGCTATAGATTGTTCCATCCATAAACGCCCTCTCCCTGATGAAGATGATGAAAAGAGCGATGAAAATAGCAATGATCAACTGTCAGAATATGAAGCTATGCTTGTTCATCAAAAAAAGCAAAGTTTAAAATCTTCTTCAAGACATGTTGATATGTTTGATAAAGATGATGATTCAAACAGCTCATCACCGAATTCCTTCATTTCTAAGAAGCAATACCCATCACCTCCTAAATTACCTACTTTGACCACTTTGAAAGCTTCTCTACCAATGAAATCAACTCCAATCAAGATATCAAAAAAACCTCTAACTTATTCACCCTCAGTTCTAAAAGAATCTGATTTTCAGGAGGAATTCTGTAAAATTCATAATTTTTATAAAGGTAGAATCAGCATGGCAAAGGTCCTCAGGTCATGGTTGGAAATTGTTACTCTCCTCGAATTACACTCTTCTACTTCTTCCCAAGAACCCATGTCAAATATTCCAATGTTTACTTTTCATTGGGAAAAATCTTGTGGAGAAGATTGGCTTTCAAAACTTACTGAGTTATGTAAGTTACCATAATTTTTAGTCTTGACTTTTGTTCTTTTACTTATTTTTTTTTTCCTTTTGTAGCAAATATTTTTTTAGAGATTGATAGCTCACAGCTATGGGTACTCGATAATATTGATTTCAAAAAAATGGAAGATTTATGTGATCCTGATGGTTTAAATACTGAAATTCTTTCCTCAACAAAGAAAACGGATCACCCTGAATCCAATCTTATCCGAATGCTCATGAGATTAATGATCCCAAGTGACCACTGCTGTTCTTCATGTGTATCACTTATATCATCTTCACTTTATCTGACCGCACATGAATTCAGCCAGCTTCCATCACATCAAAACATTAACTCAGATTGTCCAATTGAACGTGGTCTTCAGCTTCTAGCTCACCTTTCAAATCTGAAGAGTCCGATTTCTGATGGCTTAGAAGTTGGTCCCACTGCACTTCAAACCCGTGATATATCAATGTCAACTCTTCTTCAAATCAGCAATATTATCATTGATATAATTATGTCAATTATCATTCTTAAATCAAAATATTGTGCTGCAACAATATCAAGTGGCAAGGCTAGTGAAGCTCAGCAATCAAGTGAGAAAAACAAAAATACTGAACTGACTATAATGAGAGAGAAACAAAAGGCTGCACTAAACAAAATAAATTCTGAATACTCCCACCACCGATATCAATCTTTCAAATTCTATATAATCGATGGTGTCCGTGGTTTATTTCTGAGCTCTCAAGATCATAGATTGGCTTCAGCAGCTGATTGCTTGGAGGTAATATCAGAAGTTAAGTTTCTTAATTTACATGAAAAAAAAATCATTTGATGGAAGAAATAATTTGGAAAAATGTAAATAACTATATTTTAACATTAATAAAACCTTTTATAGGCAAGTGTGATCCATTTCCTTTAAAATTTGATACCCCAAGTCCTCCGGGAATTGCTAGGGCTATTTCTGCAGATTTTCTTAATCACTGGAGCTCCATTCAGCCAGTATCACCTTTTTTTGCTAAACATAGCCTTTCAATAAATTAATATTCCAACATTTAAATAGATAAAGTTCTTTCTATATGATATATCTTGTATAATTCAAGTTATTTTCCTTCAAATACGTCAAAAATGTGACCATCTTTGAAATTTATTAAGTAACCTTTGACATGATTTTCTAAATTAATTATTAAAAAAAATTATTGTAAGTCCAGCAATAACAAAGATTTTAAAATCTACTTATATGATTTCAAATACTTGTATTAAATTCTTAAATATTTTATTGTTTATATAAAAATATGATAACTGCTCCAGTTTTGTTACTTTACCTTTAATATTATATAATCTATTAATTATTACAAATATTTTCGTTGATTTTAACATTTTTAATCAGAAGTAGAACAATTTAAATAATTAAATGAGTACATTCTTAAAAAAATACAATTTAATCTATTATTGATTCAAAATTCTTTCTTCAACTCTTTATTATTAACTTTTTTATTAATAAGCCTGTTTGACCTAAAATACTATACGGTTAATTTGGTAGCATTAAAAGCACATTTTTATGGTTAATATATTTCAAATTCTTTATTATAGTTTTTTTTATTTTAGAACCTTTGCTACCAATTTAATAAAAATGACATTTAAAGATTTCACAACTTATATATTTCCTCAAAAGTAAATCAAATTTTTTTATAATATTATGAAAAAAAATTATTTTATTTCACAAATAAAAAAAATAGATAATACTATAATTATCAAAACTGAAAATTTTACAGCTACTCCCAGTATTTATCATGTTTAAATTTGCATTAAGTTGTGTATATATAATATAAATTTTTAATATTTATATATCTAGATTTTTTAGATTTGTCTTAACATTAGATAAATAATACTTTGCTGATTCTATTTCTTCCTCTATTAAGTCATCTCTTTTCAAAAAATCTCTTAAAGCACTAATCAAATATTCTAACCTAAATTTTTCTTTTTTAATTTCTAAGTATTCTGAAATATCAATATCAAAAACATTAAGCTTTTCTATAGCATGAAAAAGTGTAGTGCTGATTTGAATAGAAGAACCTATCCTAGTGAAGCCAGGAATTTCATGACATCTTGAGGTAAAATGCCTTAGTTGATTGGCAGGCCATAATGTCACTGTTATTCCATTAGTTGCTTCAAAGTTGATTTTACTTCGAATTTCGGGAAACATAAGTTCTCCACCTATTTGTTGTGGTTGGGTCTTATCATACTTCATATGAATGGTGTTTTTTTCTGTATCTTTAGGAAAAAATATTCCTAAAGTATACTCACTTACATCCTTATCGAGATGAACCTCATTAGAGAACCCATTACCATTCCCTCCAGATGTCCAAGTTAAATTACTAGCAAACGGTACACCCTCTTCTTCACTAGAAACTTTTGAAAATCCAGGAATACCAACTTTTGTGCAAAGATTAGTTGCCTCATTGTACTTTACATATGATATTTTTTTAAAAAAATATTCAAAGTACATTGCAATCCTCTTCATTCGTTTTTTATATTCATCCGTTTTTACAATATCATCAGTGTATTCATCTGCAAGGAAAAGCATTCAAAAATTCAGTATACTTACAAATATATAAAGATTTTTTTCTATCTAAAATAAAGCCACCACCAAACATTTTTCCAAAACCACCAGCTCTTCAATGATAACCATTATTTTTAATTTCATGTTCGCAGTAAGAAAGATCCTTAATGCATTGCACCGTAGCTTCTAACATATCTAGTTCTTTGAGCTCATGAATTTCAAAAGTCTGCACAAGAACATTAGGTATTAAGACACCTTTTGGTTTATAAATACTACATCCAGGAAAAAATTGTAATAATTATTGCAATCTGTCATATTATTTGCATAAGATCGTGCATAGAAATGTGGCTTCTTCCCGTTTGTATCCATTCCAAGAGCGATTACAATTTTCATTTCAGTAGCAATGTCTTTCCCCCACCTATTGTTAGAGTTCTTCCCTGGCCGTTTTTTTTTCAAATCGTTACTCATTGATGGTTCAATCCTAAGAGAATTCAATTTTGATTTAAAATAGAAAAAAATCAAAAATTAGAAAATAGTAACATAATTTCAATTATCAGTCAATGATACCTTTAACTTTATCATATCTTCAATATTAGAAATACAAAAGTTAGCATATCTACATATTAGTAAATTTATATACTTTTTCTTTATTTCAAATATTAAGAAAGCGTTTCAAAGGTATACTTTATTAAATTATACATATAAAGAGTATAGCTTTATCCTGTATGCATTCAGCAAGTACGAGTTTTGGCTCTACACTTAATATTAATAATATAATGAAAGTATAACTCCAATACACTAGTAATATTAAAAAATTTACGGAATTATGATATCCACATATATAAAATGAAAAATCTAGCTCTGATCAATATATTGACTTAGAAAGTTATACTTCAATAAATTATTAATTTTTAAATTGTAGCATTGTCCTGTATGCTTTCAGCAAGTACGAGACTTTGAAACAACTTAAAAATTAATAAATTAAAGGTAAAGTACAAACAATCTAATTATTATTATGAAAGCAAAACATTATCCTGTATGCTTTCAGCAAGTACGAGATGATGTTTTACTTTTCATATTAATAATATAATGGTTGAGAAAGTATTAAAGAAATATAGAAAAATGATAAGCAAAACATGAACTTACATGTCTATATAATCTTCTTCCATTTGTAGCTGATTGATCAAAATTAATTATAAAGTTTATTTTATAATCACTGTTTTAAAAAATAAATGGTTAGATAAATAAATTGAAGATTTTTGATAAGGAATAAAGAAAAGTAAATTGACAAACAAATAAAAAAACTTTAAGTTAACTGAAAAAGAATTATTTTATAATGAATAGAAAGGGTACAGTAAAAGATAACATAAAAATAAATTCAGAATTAGAATCATTAGATTAACTTGTCAAAAGTGTAAAAAAGTGTAACAAACCAAAATGATATGAAATGCAATAGCAAGAAAAATTTGCTTACTGGTAATCAGATAAGGTCAATAAAATAGTACCAATAATTCAAAATGATAAAGCAAAAATATGATTGATAATTTTTGAAAAAGGTAAGTGAGAAAGAGAAAGGAAAAATAAATTGGGTGGCAAACAGATGTATATATCATGAATTTTCACTGATCACATTTTCAAAAAAATGCAGCTCTCCAAGTCATATGATAAACTTCATCTAAATTCCAAGAATGATGTTGCCAAGGCACTGCACACAGCATGATAATTTTTTCCTATGCATATACTAATTTCAGCTAGAATTTACTTGGCTGCATGTTGTACAGATGCACATTTGTGGAACACTGAATTTCACATCTGAAAAAAATTGACACCACATAATTCTAGCTACCATGTTTCACGTAGCTAAAAAACATACAATCATCACATTTAAATTTACATTGCGCCAAAATTAATTCATTTTTGAATTTTTTTAAAGGGAACTATAATGTGCACCACCTATTTCTAAAATATGAACCTCCGCAGCATATTAAATTGGGAGACTTTTAATTATGCAATTTTTTGCCGTGACCTTTTTCCTGATCTAACTTGGTTCAAAATATTGAAACATGACCAATGTTGATGAAAGAAACATTTGATTTTGTTTCTATGTGTAACAATGGAAGGCTGTTTCTTACTGGCTGAAGAGTGTTGTATATTTTATTTGAACACATTTTTATTTTTTTTTGTATTTTATTTAAAAAATTTACTTTTTATTGCAGCCAGATTTATACTGGCTGCTTTTTAGAAACCTTAATTTATGACCCAAGCCTTTGAAATTGGCTTGGGTCCCTTACATTGCAATTTAGTACTTCCAGCCAGGTTTCCCCTGGCTGGAAGTGTCTCTTTCAAGCAATTGAAGTCGCTAAAAGCGACTTCGATTGCTTGCTGTAATGTTTGCCACCCTCCCAGATAATTTACTAGGCTGGGAGGTGGCCAAAGCAGTGTGCAACGTGCGTTGCTGCTGCAAGTAACGCGCGTTGCACAATCGCTACCATATCTCATGCAGCTGATATCAAGTCAGCTGCATGAGATATGCGCAGCACATGCAATGCGCATTACTTGAAGCAGCGATGCGTGTTGCATGTGCTGCATGCAGTTCATTGCACAGCCAGTTTTTTTCTGGCTGTGCGATGCACACAGAGAAACCAAAGTCCCTGCAAGGGACTTTGGTCTCTAAAATGGAAGCGACTTTCCCTACCAGGTGCAATCTGGTGGGAAAGTGAGAGAAACATTAGACCGAAGTTGTTTGAAAGCAACTTCGGTCTTAAAACCATTAAAAATCATAAAAAAAAATGAGAAATCTAGAAAAAAAAAAAAATTAAAATTAAAATGTGAGTATAAGAAAAAAATAAGTGCTAGTGATACCAAAAATTTAAGCCAATTTCATTTGGCTTGGTTATTTAATAATTATTTTTTAATACATTAAATTTAAAATTCAAGCACCATAAAATATATGAATTTTTTTTATATGAATATTATAAATTTAATCTACCTCTTTCTCATAATTATATTTATAATTTTGTTTTTTTAATTTTTGACATTTAAGTTTATTTTTTGGAAATACAAAATTAAATTTTCAACTAAATTTTTTAGTAAGGTAAAATAAATTATAAATTTGACATTTTGTAATTGAATAATGAAAAAAAATTTAAATTTATTTAAAAAATATTTTTGTTAGAAGAATACCAATATTTTAAGGGTAGAAATATGGTGCAAATTGTAAGTAAAAAAAATTATATTTTTTTTTGTGAGGGGTTATTTCTATTTTTAAAAATATTTTCAAAAACATTCATTAAATACTGAATTAAATTACTTTGCAACTCAAATTTTTTGTAAAAAAATTAAAAAGGAAATAATAATATTGTTATATTTGATATAAAATTTGAATTGGTAATATTAATGTCTCTTTAAGTAAATTTGAAAATCATTTAAAAAGACCATGTTGATAAGTACTTCATTTTTGATATACAATGGTTATATATATATCTTATATATATTTCTTGAGTGTTATTTTTATATACATTCAATAAAATTTGTAATATAAAATGCCATTTAATCATTAATTATTGTTCAACTTAGTTATAACAACTTCATATTTAATACCAGCCACTAGTATTTACTTTTTAATTTAAAACTCCAATATAATATGAGAGTATCCTTATTTTGTCTGTATGTAATGAACAACAATAACAGACCATAAATGAGTGGGTAATTAATTACAATAAATAGTTGAAGAATAACCTATAAGAAATGATAAGTTTATCAAAAAGAGTACATTAAAAAAATATACTTTTGAATTTTTTTTGATATAATTTGGGTAGTTAAATGAAAATTTAAATTATCAGACATCAAAATGGATAAAATCTAAAAATGGTGTTTATATAATAAGCCTCATATAAAAAAAAGGATAAAAAATCTACTATGTAACTAAATTATTAAATATTAAGGTATTATTAAAATTATTGAAAAACTTATTTTACAGTTATAATGAAATCTAAATGTGAAAATAATGGTGGGATAATAGTAAGACTATGTGGAAACACTTTAATTTATACATACTTTCAACTATGTTCAGATAAAAAAATTGTTAAAATTTTATAATAACATCTAGTTAATAGTGATGCAATTATATTTAGATCAAGAATAAATTTTTCTGAGGAAAAACTAATTAAATTGAGATATGGCCATCTCCTTTCAAGAGATAGAATAATAATAAAAATTTAAAAAATTATAATAAGTATTCTTAATCACCATTTTTGAAAAGTCTCTAGTAAAATTCATTATAATATATCATTCATTTATTACATTATATGGAGTTTCATCTTGAAGTAGTGATGTGCAGCTTTGAACTTATGTTATGAAAAACAAAAAAGTTAAAAAATATATAGTTATACTAATGAAAAAGCCAAAAATAAAAATACGATTATAAATTAAAAAAAAAAACTACATAAATTTTATTCTGCTCTAATTATGGAAGGGTGCTATGTATGAATTTCCACATGTTAAATCCAAACCTGCTTTAAGGCTATTTTACAGGTAGAGCTATTAAGTTTCCTTAAATTCTAAAAATAACTTATGCATTTTACTAATTATTTTTTTCTTGTTTTCTTTCCAAAGTTGTTAGAGTTGCTTAATTAATACTTTTATCTTGATTGTAAGATATATAATTTTTTTTGAATACATGATTTATTGTTTCAAAAATTATATTATAAATTTAAATCATTTATTTCATTTTCTAAAGCTTCATTGTCAAAGACACAACTCCATTTTCTATTACTTAACAAATATATAAAATGTGATAGTAAAATTTGAGGAATTTTCTTTTTGAGAGGGTCAAACTATATTGTGAAGATTTTTATCTAGAAAGTCTTGTACTCTAAAACCAAATAATTTTCTCCCTTAAATAAGCCATTTCAAAAATATGAGAATATAAACAAGAATATTAACTTATCTTATTTATATTTTCTTTACTGAAAGTTTTAGTTCAATCCCTTTTTTTATATGACATTAGTATAAAAACATGGTTAAATGCTACTATATAATTAATTTTTATTATATATATATATATATATATATATATATATGAAATATTTAGAAGGTCATCCTTTTTTATTTACTTGAATAAATGGCTCAATTATAATACCCAACACTTATTAATGTTTCCCAAACTCAATAACAAATTTCTCATATGAAATATTAGCTTCTAATATAAGAAGTTTATCTATAGATGATATTCAACATGTGATTTTACTTTTTAGATTCAGCTAAAATTAAACAAAAGGAGAAATCATGCATATGTGTATAAATGGTAACCATATGTTACTTAGAGGATTGTGAAAATCACTCATCAGAATGGTTTAAGTATTAAAATAAATTGAGGTCATTATTTTCTAGTATTTGAAACTAATTAGGAAATTATTCTAAAAATATATTTTAATGTGTATCATGTTTAAAAAGTTGGAAATATGATTTTTGAAAATTGTGAGTTTCTTATGAGATACCAAGCTTTAGCTTACATTGTTTCAAGTAGAATAGAATTTTAGTATTAGAAATTGAAAGCAATGTACCATTATCAGATTTTAACTGTGTTCTACTTATAGAATGATTACATAACATTAAACATTATTTAAATCAAAAAGGTTTAAAAGATATTTAGAATTTTACCAAATTTTACCATTTATTAATCTTTGATTTGAAAACAAACTATGATGTACACTCACTAGAAATAAGCAATCCCAATTTTAACATAATTTATCAATCCAAAAATAATGAGTCAATTAACATGAAAATATATATTATTTCAAAACCAAATCTCTAGATTTAAAATATGATGCTTTAATGAAAAATTATTACAAAACTTTAATGCAATGAACTCTCTTAAAAAATTCAAAAATAGAATATCAAAACAAGTAATTTCTGCAAAAAAAACTACTAAATATTGTAGATAAAGCATAAAAATAAGTCATATTTTTAAAAAAAATGATCTAACAATATTTATTTTTGTTAAAAAAATCAAAACATTGTTAAGTTTGCTTGTTATAATAATGTTAAAATCCACTAAACATTATCTAAAGGTGGTAAAATATGTTAAAAATAAGTTGAATTTTGTGAGATAAAAATCAACAATTTTGTATCATTTCCTGTTGTGCTATGACTTTATTCCACCCTTTTTATCTGATTCTTCCAGTATTACTTTGCTATGATCACTAGTTTTCAAGTTAAAATTTACAAATGTTCATTATACTTGATAATATGAAAAATAACTCAAACTTTTATAACTACAAAATAAGATTTTGTAACTCCTTCTTTCAATCAATATTTGAAGAAATTTTTAGTTTATTTGAGTAATGATTTTAAGAATAACAAAAAATTTAAAATTCACAAGGAATTATTTCCAGAGACTATAATTATTTACTTGTGTAATGCATGAGCTACTTATCAATGATTTAAAACATCAGAAAAGTAAGTTATAGTTAAAAATCTACAGATTATACTGTTTCTGGTATATATATCTTCAATAAATCTTTTAAACTTATCTTAGCCTACATACCACACAATAGAAATTCATTATATTAAAAAAGGAAAAAATTCTATGATAATATCATAAAGAATGATAACCATGGATTAATATTCCATAAAAATGGTTAATAAAATTTTAAGAGAACCTAAATCAGTATTCTTTCATCAAAATATATCCTTTTTGTCTTTGTAATTTATTCCAAACAAATTTTTTGAAAGTTGAATCTATATATCTAATGCCAAAACCACTATTAAGTTCCCTCTTAGACTTTTTAAGAAATTATATATATATATATATGTATATATATATATTATTTATCAAAAATTGAAATAAAGAATAAAAACATAATTTTATTTACCTTTAATTATTTAAATATAGAGTATTTTCAGAATGCATTGTGGTTACTTGTGAAGGTTAGAAGATTTGAAGTTGGATTTATGAGTTTTTAGAAGGGCAAATATTGTAAAATTCTTTCATAAATATTTATTTCATAGTTTCAAATGTTGAAATCTACAAGCTAATGGGATTTAAAGTTATATTGAGATTTAAAATCTGTTTTCTACTCAAGTAAAATAAAATAAAATGATGATATCAAAATTGAAATTAAGTTTAAACTTTTGATATGCTCTATCTTCAATTTTATTGATAGTGCATCAAAAATTTAATAATATTTTTTTCCTTCATCACTTTTTACATAAAAGATAGTTCTATCATTTTATACATTAAAGATTGCTTATATAAATTTAACATCTATGTCAACTGTTTATGACTATTAATCTATATAAAAAATTTTTTAGAAGAAAAAATAACATGAGTATATACTGACTTTGAAATTATTCAATTTAAAATAGTTTACAGGTAGATAATGAAGGGTGATTTCATTTTTGAATATGAATTATAGATGTCTTATTTTGTCAATTTTAATTCTTTTTGAGCTCAAATGTATCCACGGCAACTTATGTAAGAATAAAAAATATTTTTATTGAAATTTACATGAGAAAGTATGCCTATTATTCAAAATCAAACTTGCTCTAATGGTGTTTTTCAATCATTATTTCCATTCATAACAATAAAAAATATTTCAATTTGCTGATGTTTTAGTTCTTGATATCCCCAAGTTTATATCTCAAGTGTACTATTCAGAAAATTATTAAAAATATAATTTTTGAAATACATGATAAACTTGAAAGTGAGGGGGCATTAAATTTTTAAAAATGAATTCTTAATTCAGGATGGATAGTATTTTTTCTATTTTCACAAATGAACAATTTTTTGTTTCAATTAATCCAGAAAGAAAATTTTGTTGTAAGCATATTATATTAATTTTATTATGATTATAAATACTATATTTTCAAGATTTGTGTTTAATATTTCCTGTGAAAGTTAATGTTAATGTGAATTTAAAGTAAGCTTGAAGAAATTTAATCAATAGGCATATTGGATATTTAAAATAATATTTTGCTCCAATCTTGAATCATCCTGGGCTAAAAAATATCCCAAATAAGGTTTTTGTGGGTCAATTTGGATTTAAGTAAGATTAAGTGAGGTTTAATAAAGGACAGATAAAAGGCTAAATTCATTACTAGTGACTTTTTTCTCAAAATAGTTATAAAATATGTATCATTCTGGAATCAAGCTTCAATAAAGTTGAATTGAAACAGAGATAATTTCTAGCAGCACAACACCATATTTACGAAGGTGTAAAATACCTCAAATATTACTCATAATATAGGAAGGCAAGGAATCTACAAAATTCACATTTCAAACGAGGATTTATATTTTGAATTTGAAATTGAGAAATGGAATATTATTTTCCAATTTAAATATCTATTAGTCATTTTACCAAAAGTTTTCAGTAATCAGATTGAATTTTGATGGTATTTTGTTGTAGATTAATCATTTTGATGAGCCATTTACTCAAAATTACTGGTTTCGTTTCTAATATTCCATGTGAAATTCATTACGAATCTTTTTGAAAGTGAATAGTTGACATATTGGATATGCAAAGGCTTATGTAAGATCAAAGTGAGATCAAAGGGAGTTCAACTCATGATCAAATTAGTATTTTGAAAGATCAAACGGTTATCAATGTAGGTTCATCTTGAGCTCAATTTGTGACAAATCTCTGACTAAATGTAAAGCCAAACAATTTCCAACATGGTGATGATGTGTGCATAATTCAAGCATAGATTTGTGGCTCAACGGAGTTCAAGCAAGGGGTATTGCTAGAAATACCCCCCCCATTTTTTCTGTGGTGTTTGGACCTTGGAAGGGTTGGCTGCATTGCTCTGGGAGCAGTGGGAGGTAAATGTGTGGAGTTGTTTTTGTTGATTGGAGGAATTTGGCTGTTTTCTAGTTGTTTTTGGAGGTTTTGAGCCTTATTTTTACTGTCTAGTGAGGTGGGCGGGCCACCCAACGTTGGCTGGGCCGCCTGGACGCGGTCTAGAAGTCTAGGAGCTAATTTAGCAGAGAAAAAATCTGTTTCTTTGGAAGTTAAAGAAGGCCTTTTTGAAAGAGTTCTGGAAACTTAGCTCCGCGATCTTCTGGATGGTGATGAGGATAACAATGAAGAGGCTGGACCAAGCTCTAGAGATCTGTTAGGGGATCTGGAGAGGTATTTATGAGAAGGTGAAGGAGGAGTAATAGGGTAGTTGGCATCTCTGTCACATTTCTTTTTTTGGAGTAGCAAGAATCACAGGCCCTGTTGTAGAATTTGGCTTCAGGAGTTGGAAGAGTGAATGTGAAAGGTCTGAACATGTGGATGCACTGTTTGCAGGCATAGTCCTTGGGAGCAGTGAAGCAAGGAAGAGTGAAGGGGTCAAAATCAGGGGATCCAGCCATGATCTGTGGGAGAAAAGATGATGGAAAAAGATAAGAATGAGATTTGTGTCAGTGATTTGAAGATGATGCAGTGAAGGTTGAAGTTCAGCAGATTGGCTGTAGGTTTATTCTGTATGAAATTGGCTGCATCTATTATATGCAACATTCTTTCAGTCCTCCAAAACTGTAAAATGGCTGGTTTCAAGAATAGTCCATAAAGACTCTAAACTGAAAAATCTTTGGTTTCAAGATTAGTCCCCCAAGACTTTAAACTGAGGATTGTTTGATGATGTAGTCCCCCAAGACTATAAACTGAGGAATGGGTTTTTGTTGTTGGAATGGGTTTGAAAGATTGGCTGAGGGTATCCACAGGGGGAGCCTCTGAATTTAGCAAAGGTAAGTTTGGGCATAATTGGTGGGCTTGCAGCTCTATTCACAATTACTCCAGAATGATAGTTTTTTCTCTGTGTCTTAATTTGGATGATCACTGGTTCTGGGTTTACGATTTAGGTTTTTGAGTCCCCCAAGACTTAAAACTGAGGGTTGTTTGTGGTTACATCCTATAGAGGGTGTGCTCAATTTTTCTTTTCTAAATAAAGCTCAAGTATTAGTGGAATTACAGAGGAAATCAAGAGATGAAATGAAGTGTTCAGAATTAGCCTTGAACTGGTGAATGAGGTGGATTCTGTTCTCAATGTCCTGTGGATCTCTAGCAGGAGTGGATTGGAAGTAGTTTGAAGAAGGTGTTTCTGTTGAGACATGTGTTGTTGGAACTTGTCCTTAATTGCCTGCAAGTGGTTTAGTAATGGTGGTTCAATGGATAATACATTGTTATCATCACTGTCAGAAGATGGAGGAACTGAGAAGTCATCAGTTTTATAAATTGGAAGGAAGAAATTGAATTTTTAACCATCAGATGGACCAGGGTTGGTGGAACTTGTTGTTTTAGTGGTTTTGGCACTCTTCTGGGAAGGGTGTAGCTTTTTGATTAATCTGGGAATCACGATGGATAGTCTAGATCTTTTGGTGCTGGTAGAAGATGGACCAGGTTGAGGTGGAGGTGAAGCTGTTGCAGAAGATAATGGACCAGGTCTGTAGCAGGTCTTCTTTCTGGATTGGCAGACATCACAGGACGTTCTGTATGGATGGACAGGAGGTGTGATGGTGCAGATTATATTATTGTCAATGCAGTATTGGCAAGGACCCATTTCAGAGGCAGATTTGGGAAGAAGGTTGAACATGGTGGTTTGATGAAGAAAGAATGTGAAAATTCTTAATTGGAGGGAGGATGTGGTCTTCCAACATTGGCATGGGCCTTTGTTGTGCTGTTTGGTGCTGTTTGTGCATGTCTTAATTGGCATCTGTTAAAGAATTGGGTGTTTTTTTGGTTTTATTCCGTGAATATTGGGACTGGGGGTACATGGGTACTATCATTGGATAGCCCAGGTTTTTCTCTATATTTAATGATTTTTTAATATTTTTCATATTCGAAGTTTTAAGGGGTCATTTCCTCATTTTTTAGTTACAAAAGATAGCTGTTTAATTTTGATTTTTGTGTTTTACATGCCAACCTTAATTCTTAAGTTTAAGTGCTTAGTACCATTAAATAGGGCTAATTTAGCTCTATATTTTATTTCCTAATGTTGTTATAGCATAATTTTGTGTTTTAAGGGTTTTAGTAGTTGTAGTGAATTCTTCTAAGTAGATTAGATGTTTTTATTGGTTTTCTGGCTTCAGGGAGGCCAGGCCATAATAGGCGGCACCTCTGACGTTGGGTGGCCTGCCTGCCTCTGTTTTAGAAGGTTGGGGAGTGCTTCTGGAGAGTTTATATTCAATTTGGCTGGTACAGGTGCCAAATTTGTTGGTGTGCATGGGCTCTTAGATAGTGGTCTGTGTGTACATAGTGAATAAGACAGTTTGGGTCAACTTTAATTATCATACAACCATCTGGAGGTGATATCCTTGTTCCTCACTCAGTTTTCACTGTTTTTGGCCACAATTGGTTGTGTTTGTTGCAATTTTAGTTCTTCATTTAACTCAACTTTGAAAACTGTTTTCTCTGGTGTAGTCTTGCAAGCTATAGCAAGTATTATTGCTGTCTCTGGTGTGGATTAGCAGCCTACATCAAGTATCATTGCTCTCTTTGGTGCGGACATTGGTCTACAGTTCAGTTCTTTGGTCTGGTAGTCTGTCTGGGGACTACTTTCTTGGCTCATCAAGCAGTCAAGTGTGTTGAAAAAGGGGCTTTAGTAAACAGGAACCAACTTACTTTAGCAAGTAAATCTCACTCTATTTTTCTAAAGGGACAGGGGATTTTCTCTCTGGTTTTTCTCCAACTCCCTTGGTCAAGGCCTATATCTAGTACTATAGGATTGTCTACACCGGATGGTTGTATGATAATTAAAGTTGCCTTAAACTGTCTGATTCAGTATGTACACAGAGTTCACCCATCTAAGTTCCATGCACCACAACAAAATTGGCTTCTGTACCAGCCAAATTGAATAAAAACCCTCCAGAAGCTTTCCCAACCTTCTAAAACAGAGGCGGGCGGGCTGCCGGATGTCAAAAGTGCCGCCTGAAGAGGCCCAGCCTCCCTGAAGCCAGAAAGCTAATAAAAACATCTAATCTACTTAAAAAAATTCACTACAACTACTAAAACCCTTAAAACACAAAATTACAATATAAAAACATTGTGACATGAAATAAAGAGCTAAATTAGCCCTATCAAATGGTACTAAGCAATTAACCCTAAGACTTAAGGTTAGCCTGTTGTGGTCTTCCAACATTGGCATGGGGCTTTATTGTGTGATTTGGCGCTGTTTGTACATGTCTTAATTCAAATCTGTTTAGGAATTGGGTATTTTTCTGGTTTTATTCTGTGGATATTGAGTCTGTAGGTATGTGGGTACTCTCATTGGATAGCCCCGGTTTTTCTCTATATTTTATGTAATGTAGACATTTTTCATATTCTAAGTTTTTAGGGGTCATTTCCTCATTTTTCATTTATAAAAGACAGTGGTTTAATTTTGTTTTTCGTGTTTTACGGGCTAACCCTAAGTCTTAGGGTTAAGTGATTAGTACCACTGGATAGGGCTAATTTTTCTCTATATTTCATGTCACAACGTTGTTATGGTGAAATTCCGTGTTTTAAAGGTTTTAGTAGTTGTAGCTAGTTTTTCTAAGTAGATTAGTTGTTTTTATTGGTTTTCTGGCTTCAGGTGGCCCACCCGCCTCTGTTTTAGAAGGTTGGGGAGCGCTTCTGGAGGGTTTTTTATTCAATTTGCCAGGTACAGGTGCCAGATTTGTGGGTGTGCATTGGCTCTTAGATAGTGGTCTGTGTGTACATAGTGAATAAGACAGTTTGGGGCAACCTTAATTATCATACAACCATCCAGAGGGGATATCCTTGTTCCTCACTCAGTTTTCACTGTTTTCTGGCCACAATTTGGCTGTGTTTGTTGCAAGTGAGCTCTTCATTTAACTTAACTTTAGCAACTGTTTTCTCTGTTATAGTCTTTCAAGCTATAGCAAGTATTATTGCTGTCTCTGGTGTGGATTTGCAGCCTACATCAAGTATCTTTGCTGTCTCTGGTCTGGACATTGGTCTATATTTCAGTTCTTTGTTCTGGTAGTCTATCTGGGGACTACTTTCTTGGCTCATCAAGCAGTCAAGTGTGTTAAACAGGAGCTTTAGCAAAACAGGAACCAACTTACTTTAGCAAGTAAATCTCACTCTATTTTTCTAAAGGTAAAGGGGTTTTTCTCTCTGGTTTTTCTCCAACTCCCTTGGTCAAGGCCTATAGCTAGTACTATAGGATTGTCTACATTTCTGGCGCCCAACGTGGGGGAGAACTTGCTAGTTCTTTGGAATCTCTGTTTTTTTGGTTGGCTCTTTTTGGTGTTTTGGACTGGAATTATGGCTTCTGGCTCTTCTATTCTTGTAGTGACTGTTAGTGGGGGAGATGGTCCTCCTGCTGTGATGGTTAGGGAGTGTGTAAGGATTAAAACTTGGGATGGTACCATGTTTAATGGGGAGGATTTCAAGTGGTTTTTAGAGAAGTATGAAACTGCTTCTGGAGTGGATGGTGCTTCTTACCTGGACATGGTGAAGCAGATTATCTTCTTCATTGGTGATAAGGTAGTGGAGAAGGAGATTGTGGCCATGTATAGCTACAAGAAGAGGGATTGGAAATTGTTGTGTAGGGAGATGGTGGATAGATGGGGTGTCAGGTTCACTATGGTGGATCTGAACAAGGATGTCAGTGAATGGCAATCTTATGGTGGTGTTGGTAACTTGCATAGTTACAGGAATTTTATGCTACAGTTTGATCCTGTGGTGGAATATTTGGTGGAAGTGGAGGAGCTGGCATATGAAAATGCTGCCAATGATGTTTTTTGGTCTGCCCTGGCTAGATATGTCAGGATGGATGTGTTGAAGGAGTTTTCAAGAAAGGAATTGATGAAGACTCTTTTTAATGGGGACCAGAAGTTTCCTGCCTTGGATAAGGTGAAGGAGGCTGTTGAGGCCCATTTGAAGTTACTGGCTGTGGACACCTATCAGGAGGGGTGTGCCAAGTATGTCAGCAAAGTCAGTGAGTCTTTGGCTGAAGAGGAAGTTAGGGAGAAGATGGAAGAGAAGAATATGGTGAATGTTCCAAAACAGGAGAGGGACCCAATGGTGGAACAGTTAGATGACCTGACAAAACAGCTACATATTTTGGTGAAGGAGGCTAAGAAGTTTAATAAGGCACCTTCTCAGCCTAGAGATTTTGATAGGAGGGCTGGTAGGAGTGATCCTTGGGTCTGCTCTTATTGCAGCAGGAGGGGGCACAGGTCCAATGATTGTTGGGCATTGAACAGGGATTTGTCTTAAGGAAAAGTGAATTTTGATGGCAGGGTTTTCAAGCTCCCTGATGGTTCTTTTGTGAAGCCCAGAGAGGGGAAGGCTCCTGTTGATTTGGTCAGGAGAAACGGTGGTTTCAATCAAAGGAGGCCAAGGTTTGAGGAGATTCCTGATCAAGGGAAGTCTTCTGGAAAGTAGGATGAGGATGTCAAGGGAAAGGGAAAGTAGGTCAATAAGGTCTTTTTTTCTACTTCCTTTGGTGGTTTGGAGTTGTATTCTTGTGGTGGACAGTCAAGTGGTGAATGCTTGGCTGGTGTTTATGATGTGGAAGTAAGAAAGGTGGGAAGGCCTAAGAGCAGCTCTCAGGCACAACCAAAGCCTAAGGCTTCAAAGGTAGATCCTAAGCTGAGTGCAGTAAGAAGAGGTACAATAAAGAGGAGCTGTACAAGATGCAGAAGGATATGATGGTGAGCCAATGCCAATGGAGGTGGATTCTGACTCTGAGGAGGATGTCCCTTTGGCTTCATTGCCAAAGCCTGCTGGAGTTAAGGTTTCAGGTGAGGGATCTGGTTTGGTTCCTGTTGATGGTAGATCTGTTGGTGGTGCTGGTCTTCAAGAATCTTCTAGGACCATGGTGGTGAAGCCAAAAGCTCACTTTTAGAGGCCAGTAGTGTCTGGTCAAGTTAATGTTATGGACTCTGTCCTGGAGAGGATGAATCAGGGTCAGGTTTCCCTATCTTATGGGGAATTGTATGCTATCAGTCCAGGGTTGGCTGCTAGGCAGAAAAAGTTGTTGACCAGGAGAAGAGTTTCTTCTGGGGAGGTGGAATACATTTTTTATTCTGCTGAAAAGTTTGGGTAGGGGTTAGAAACTCATTTTTCTGCTCCTCTGGGATATGTTAATGTCATTCTAAATGGCAGGGATGCAAGGGCATTGGTGGATTAAGGCTCTCAGATTACCCTGATTTCTTTGTTTGGGTCAACTCATTTGGGCCTCCACATCAAAACTGGTATTGGTGGTCATGTCACTTAATTGGTTGGAACTTCAGAGTTTGTGAAGTTAGATGTTGGACGAGCCTCAGGGAAGGTTCATTTTTACATTGTTAAAGGTAATGTAAAAGCAGTTTTAGGAGGGCCATTCTTGATGTGTTTTCAGGCAAGAATTGGTTATCAATTTGATTTGGGAATCAGCTTGGAGTTGACTGGTGAAGACAAAAGGGGGCTTCACATGAGTTATCATCCCCTGGAGACAATGGTTGGGAGACCAGGCCTGGTTTATCTTCAATGTGCCAGTGCATGGATTGCTGCAGGAGAAGGAAGGAAGTGGGTGCCGCCTCTGGTTTTTTGGAGTGTGGCTCAGGCTCTTTTGAGAGTCTGTCTTTTTTAGAGTAATGAGGGATGATCATCCTAGTGCTACAAACTCTCCCCAAGTTGAGGAAATCCCATGTTGTAGTAGGTCAGCTTTCTTGGTGATATATAAAGTGGATTTTCAACTTTCTCTTTTTAATGTTTCTCTTCTCTGCAAGTATTCTTCAAGTTTTTTATCAAGTCTCTGTTCTCTCTCAAGAATCTTAATTATTTTAAATTCAAGCTCAAGGAAGAAGATTGGTTATATATTTTTATTGAAAGATATGCAGAAAAGTTTTGGATTGGTGAGATTTGGTTCTAAAAGTAAGTCCTCCCAATAGTGCACTGCTTGGGTTTCTTCCACACCTTTCAAAAACATTACCTGGGCCACACCTGTGAGCATTGGGGAAACCCCTGGTTATTTTTGTAGGTCAGAAGAAAACTCAAGAAAAGAAGATAAATATTTAAAGATAATTCAAGAAAATCAAGAAAAAAAATCTGAAGACAATGAAGAAAGAAGATTCAAAATATTTTTGTGAAGATTGTCAAGATCAATTTTTGGGCCTCCAGCATGAGGTTAAACTGCAGAAAATTATGAAGAAAGAAAATCATCTAGATCGATTTCTGGGACTCCGCAATGAGGATAAACTATGGAATGTTCTTTAAATTTTGGAATTTTTGGTGTTGCAGAGCAACTTTTGTGTTGTAAACTTTTTGTTAGAAGGTACTCATGGGTGGGGCTTCTAGATTTGATCTTGGCAAGTGTAGGGGTAACTGATGGGCTGGCTGCTCTGTAGAACAGTTACCCCAAATTGTCTGTTTCCAACCCTTTCTTTTAAATTGGTTGAACCCTAGTATTGGTTTATTTTCACACTTTTAGTCCTCTATGACTTTAAACTGGAATTTCCTTTGGTTTTCATGTGCTGGACTCTTCACTCTTATTGTTTTTGGTTTATTGTGTTGGATGTTGTGTTTTTGTTAGAAGGTACCCAGAGGGGGCTTCTATATTTTATTTTGGCAAGTGTTGGGGTAACTGATGAGCTGGCTGCTCTGGATAACAGTTACCCCAGAATGTCTGTCTCAAGCCTTTTGTTTTTCTAGTTGAATTCTAGTTCTGTTGGTTATTATTCAGGTTTCAAGTCCACTATGACTTTAAACATGTTAGGGACTTGTTTCTTTATCTTTGGTTTTTTTGGGTTGGTGGTGGATCACTGGTGGTCTCCCATCATTTTTACTTAATGGAGGGAGCCCACCCAGTGATAATTTCTATGGACTGGACTTTCTCTTATTGGACCATCTATGGAGCTGGACTGTCTTTGATTTTGTAGTTATTTTTTTGCTAGATAGTGGTTTCAGATAATTTTCTTTTTTTTCTCTTTTTTTCTTTTAATTTATTTATGGGGGTTGTTAAAATTATAAAATTAAAAATATAGGGTGTAACCACATCAAGTTGCACTAAAGGTGGGAAAGCATTTGTGGGGAAAGGCTCATCAATTGGCCGGGCAATGCTATTTTATCATCTTAGTTTATTTTATTTTATTTTATTTAATTTCATTTATTTAATTTTTTATTCTCATTATTACCCTAAATTTATGTTTCTTATTTCAAATTTTTTAAATTTTTTTAAGGTGTATCCACATCAAGGTGCACTTGGATGCGGGCAATGTATCAGGGGATCAGCTCATCAATTGGCTGGGGGATACCATTTGTATTATTTTTTATATTTTATTTTATTTTATTTATTTTAATTTTATTTTATTAATCAATTTTTAAATTTAGTATATTAGTAGATTTAAAAAAAAAATTGAGAATTTATAGTTTTAATTGTTTTTTATTATTTATTTATTATTATGTTTTTTTTAATATATATGCAGGAGCTCATTGTCTGGATGATGAAGCTTCTGGAGGCTGGTCCGGATTATGATGTCGTTTTTGTTTTTTGTTAGGTTGTGGGAAGCACTGTGTTCTTTGAATTGCATCCTGCTGGAGAGATTATATGGATTGTAATGGGCAGGAATTGGATTAGAGGGAAGTTCAGAGGAGGAAGAAGAAGAGGCAGGAATGGAGTGCTAGAAGGTGTGCTTAATGATCCTAGACATCTTCCAGTGGTTGTCTAACAGGCGCTTTCTCAGGGATTTTTCAAAGTCATTCAAAGGTCCATGGAGGGCAAAGTCTTTTACCATGTTGGAACACATGGTGCTTAGGTGTTTTTTTGTGTCTCAATAATCCAGGGTCAAAGAGGTTTCTAGAGGTTGGCCAACTCCAATAGTAGATTCAGGAGGAAGGGTGCCAACTAGACAAGAAGAATTGGATCAGTAATAATTTTGGTTGAAGAAAAGGGATGAATTAATTTGGTACTTACAGATTGAAAGCTCATCAAATTTGTAAGCGGCCAGAATTTGGACTTCTGAAGATTTTGAAATGGTGATAGTAGGTGGATCAATCAGGGAAAGATATGGATTCTCTTGGTCTTCCTCTGAAAGGTTTTGAGAGGGTGAACTAGGAGGCTGATGTTCCTGGGGCCTAGTTGGAGCAGCAGGCCTGTTGTTGCTGTTGTGATTGATATTTCTGTTGGATTCAGCTGGAGGAGGTTCTGGTGATGGAGTACCAGGTTTGTTAAAAGATGGTGCAGGAGAGGGTGATTTGGAAGCGGATTGATTTCTTCTGGATGGAGCTTTTGAAGGAATGGAACTGTCAGAAGAATAGTCGGCTGACAGCTAGAGGTTTAGTTTTTTTGTCTTAACTGGGGACAAAGTTGTTGCTTTGGTGCAGTGTTGGGTGCTCTGGTTTCTTCCTTAGGTCCTCTGGCAGTTCTCCTAGAAGTTTGGGAATTGTTGGAGTTTTTGGACCTTGGAAGGGTTGGCTGCATTGCTCTGGGAGCAGTGCGAGGTAATTGTGTAGAGTTTTTTTGTTGATTAATTGAATTTGACTGTTTTCTGATTGTTTTCTGAGATTTTGAGCCTGATTTTCACTGTCTAGTGAGGTGGGCGGACCTCCTGGACGCACTAGAAGCCTAGGAGCTGATTTTTAAGCTTTTGTTCTAATTTAGCAGAGATAAAAGCAGTTTCTTGGGAAGAGTTCTTGAAGCTGAGTTTCTGCATCTTCTGGAAGGTGCTGAAAAAACAGAGGAAGAGGAAGGAGCAAGCTTTGGGGATCTGGTAGGGGATCTTGAGATGTATTTAAAGATGGTGAAAAAAAGGAATATGGTAGTTGGCATCTCTGTCACATTTTTTCTTTTTAGAGTATCATAAATCACAAGCCCTGTTGTATAATTTGGCTTCAGGAGTTGGAAGAGTGAATGTGCAGGGTCTGCACATGTTGATGCACTGTTTTCAGGAATAGTCCTTGGGAGCAGTGAAGCAAGTAAGAGTAGAGGGGTCAGCATCAGGGGATCCAGCCATGATTTGTGGTGAGAAAAGATAATGGAAAGAGATAGGAAGGAGATTTTTGTCAGTGATGGGTAGATGATGAAGTGAAGGTGGAAGTTCAGCAGGTTGGCTGTAAAGGTATTCTGTATGAAATTGGCTGCGTCTATTTTATGCAAAATTCTGCCAGTCCATCAAGACTTTAAACTGAAATCTGGTTTCTGGTAGTCCTCCAAGACTGTAAACTGGCTGGTTTCAAGACTTTATCAAGATTAGTCCATCAAGACTTTAAACTGAACACTGTGTTAGTCCCCCAAGACTTTAAACTGAGAATTGTTGTTGGTTTAGTCACCCAAGACTATAAACTGAGGAATGGGTTTTGTTGTTGGTGTTGGTTTTGAAAGATTGGTGGAGGGTATCCACAGGGGGAGACTCCAAATTTAGCAAAGGAAAGTTTGGGGGTAATTGATGGGCTGGCAGCTCTATTCACAATTACCCCAGAATTTTAGTTTTTTCTCTGTGTCTTAATGTGGTTGATCTCTGGTTCTGGGTTTATGATTTAGGTTTTTGAGTCCCCTAAGACTTTAAACTGAGTGTTTTTGAGTCCCCCAAGACTATAAAATGAGGATGGTCTCCCAAGTCTTAAAACTGAGGGTTGTTTTTGTTACATCCTATAGAGGGTGTGGCCAATTTTTCTTTTCTGAATAAAGTTCAAGTATTAGTGGAATTACAGACGGAATCAAGAGATGAAATGAAGTGTTCAGAATTAGCCTTGAACTGGTGAATGAGGTGTCTTCTGTTCTTAATGTTGTGTGGATCTCTAGCAGGAGTGGATTAGAAGTTGTGAAGCAGAAGTTGTTTCTGTTGAGATGTATGTTGTTAGAACTTGGCTTTGATAGTGGGCAAGTGGTTTAGTGTTGGTGGTGCAATGGATCCTACATTGTTATCATCACTATCAGAAGATGGAGGAACTGAGAAGTCATCAGTTTTAAAGTTGAAGTAAGAAATGAAAGTTCATTACCATCAGATGGACCAGAGATGGTGGAACTGGTTGTTTTATGGGTTGTGGCACTCTTCTGGGAAGTTTGAAGCTTTTTTATTAATCTGGGTATAAGGATGGATGGCCTAGATCTTTTGGTGCTGGTAGAAGATGGACCAGGTTGAGGTGGAGGTGAATATGTTGCAGAATATAATGGACCAGGTCTGTAGCTATTCTTCTTTCTAGATTGGCAGACATCGCAGGACGTTCTGTATGGATGGACAGGTGGTGTGATGGTGCAGATTAGATTATTGTCAATGCAGTATTGGCAAGGACCCATTTCAGAGGCGTGTTTGGGAAGAATGTTAAACATGGTGGTTTGATGAAGAAAGAATGTGGACATTCTTAATTGGAGGGAGGATGTGGTCTTCCAAAATTGGCAGGGGCCTTTGTTGTGTGATTTGGCGCTGTTTGTGCATATCTTAATTGACATCTGTTAAGGAATTGGGTATTTTTCTGGTTTTATTTCGTGGATATTGGGTCTGCGGATATGTGGGTACTATCATTGGATAGCCCCGGTTTTTCTCTATATTTTATGTCTTGAAGACATTTTTCATATTCTAAGTTTTAAGGGGTCATTTACTCTTTTTTCATTTATAAAAGAGCTACAGACCTGGTCCATTATCTTCTGCAACAGCTCTACCTCCACCTCAACCTGGTCCATCTTCTACCAGCACCAAAAGATCTAGGCCATCCATCTTGATTCCCAGATTAATGAAAAAGCTACACCCTTCCCAGAAGAGTTCCAAAACCACTAAAACAATAAGTTTCACCATCCCTGGTCCATCTGATGGTAAAAACCTTCCATTTCTTCTTTCCACTTTATAAAACTGATGACTTCTCAGTTCCTCCATCTTCTGAAAGTGATGATAACAATGTAGGATCCATTTAACCAACAATACCAAACCACTTACCCGCAATTAAGGCCAAGTTTGAACAACACACATCACAACAGAAACACCTCCTGCTAAAATACGTCCAATCCAATCCTGCTAGAGATCCACAGGATATTGAGAAAAGAAGACACCTCATTCACCAGTTCAAGTCTAATTCTGAACACTTAATTTCATCTCTTGATTCCCTCTGTAATTCCACTAGTACTTGAGCTTGATTCAGAAAAGAAAAATTGACCACACCCTCTATAGGATGTAACCACAAAAAACCCTCAGTTTTAAGTCTTGGGGGACCATCCTCATTTTATAGTCTTGGGGGACTCAAAAACCCTATGTTTAAAGTCTTGGGGGACTCAAAAACCTAAATCATAAACCCAGAACCAGAGATCAACCACATTAAGACACAGAGAAAAAACTATCATTCTGGGGTAATTGTGAATAGAGCTGCCAGCCCATCAATTACCCCCAAACTTTCCTTTTCTAAATTCAGAGGCTCCCCCTGTGGATAACCTCTGCCAATCTTTCAAACCCATTCCAACAACAAAAACCAATTCCTCAGTTTATGGTCTTGGGGGACTACCCCATCAAACAATTATCAGTTTAAAGTCTTGGGGGACTAAAACAGTGTTCAGTTTAAAGTCTTGATGGACTATTCTTGAAACCATAGATTTTTCAGTTTAGAGTCTTGATGGACTAACAGAATTTTGCATAAAATAGACCCCTCCAATTTCATACAGAATACACCTACAGCCAACCTGCTGAACTTCAACCTTCACTTCATCATCTACCCATCACTCACAAAAATCTCCTTCTTATCTCTTTCAATCATCTTTTCTCACCACAGATCATGGCTGGATCCCCTGATGTTGAACCCTCCAATATTCCTTGCTTCACTGCTAACAAGGACTATGCCTGAAAACAGTTCATCCACATGTGCAGACCTTGCAAATTCACTCTTCCAACTCCTGAAGCAAAATTCTACAACAGGGCTTGTGATTCTTGATACTCCAAGAAGAAGAAATGTGACAGAGATTCCAACTACCCTATTACTCCTCATTCACCTTCTAATAAATACCTCTCCAGATCCCCTACCAGATCCCCAGAGCTTGGTCCAGCCTCTTCATCTTTATCCTCAGCACCATCCAGAAGATCCTTGAACTCAGTTTCCAAAACTCTCCCCAAAAAGCCTGCTTTAACTTCCCGAGAAACAGTTTTTATCTCTGCTAAATTAGCTCCAAAAGGCTTCAAAAACTCCATCACCAGCACCTCATCCAACTGAATCAAGCAGAAATATTAACAACAGCAACAACAGGCCTGCTGCTCCAACTAGGCCCCAGGAACATCAGCCTCCTAGTTCACCTTCTCAAAACCTTTCAGAGGAAGACCAAGAGAATCCATATCTTTTCCTGATTGATCCACCTACTATCATCATTTCAAAATCTTCAGAAGTCCAAATTCTGGCCGCTTACAAATTTGATGAGCTACCAATCTGTAAGTACCACATTAATTCATCCAATTTCTTAAACAAAAATAATTACTGATCCAATTCTTCTTGTATAGTTGGCACCCCTCCTCCTGAATCTACTATTGGAGTTGGCCAACCTCTAGAAACTTCTTTAACCCAGAATTATGGAGACATGAAACAACACCTCAGAATTATGTTTTCAAACATGCTGAAAGCCTTTGCCCTCCATGGACCTTTAAATGAATTTGAGAAAACCTTGAGGAAACAACTATTGTATGAAAACTGGAAGATGTCTAGCATCATTAAAAACACCTTCCAACAATCAATTCCTGCCTCTACTTCTTCTTCTTTTGAACTTCCATCCAAACCCATTCCTGCCCATTATAATCCATATAATCTCTCCAGCAGGATGCACTTCAAATAACACAGTGCTTCCCACAACCCCAGCAAAAAACAAAAACGACATCATAATCTGGAATAGCCTCCAGAAACTACATTATCCAAACATTGAGCTCCTGCAAAAAGATTGAAAATATAATAATAAATAAATAAAAATAAAATTAATAACTATAAATTTTAATTTTCTTTTTTGAGTCTACCAAAATACTAAAATTAAAAATTGATAAATGAAATAAAAATTAATGAAATAAAATAAAAGATAAAAATAATACAAATGGTATGCCCTAGCCAATGTTGAGCTGATCCCCTGATACCTTTCTTACATCCAAGTGCACCTTGATGTGGATACACCTTAAATAATATAAATGATTTGAAATAAGAAACATAAATTTAGGGTAATAATGAGAATAAATAAATAAAAAATGACATTACTGAAAATAAAAATAAAATAAAATAAAATCATAAAATAGCATTGCCCCACCAATTGATGAGCCTTTCCCCACCAATGCTTGCCCACATCCTGGTGACCCTGATGTGGTAACACCCTATATTTTTGATTTTATAACTTTAACCACCCCCATATAAAAATTAAAAGAAAAAAAGAGAAAAAAAAATAATCTGAAACTACTATCTAGCAAAATCATAACTATAAAATCTAAGAAAATCCAGCTCCATGGATGGTCCAGATTAAGAGAAGGTCCAGTAAGAGAATGTCCTATCCATAGAAATGATCACTGGGTGGGCTCCCTTCAATAAGTAAAAATGATGGGAGACCACCAGCAATCCACCAACAACACAAAAAAACTAAAGATAAAGAAACCAGTCCCAAACCAGTTTAAAGTCATAGTGGACTTGAAACCTGAATAATAAACAACAGAACTAGAATTCAACTAGGAAAAACAAAAGACTTGAGACGGACATTCTGGGGTAACTGTTCTCCAGAGCAGCCAGCTCATCAGTTACCCCCACACTTTCCAAAATAAAATCTAGAAGCTCCTCCTTGGTACCTTCTAACAAAAACACAACATTCACACAATAAACCAAAATCAATAAGAGTGAAGAGTCCAGAACTTGAAAACCAAAGGAAATTCCAGTTTAAAGTCATAGAGGACTAAAACCTGTGAAAAGAAACCAATACTAGGGTTCAACCAAATTAAGAGAAAAGGTTGGAAACAGACAATCTGGGGTAACTGTTCTACAGAGCAGCCAGCCCATCAGTTACCCCTACACTTGCCAAGATAAAATCTAGAAGCCCCATCCATGGGTACCTCCTAAAAAAAATTTTCCAACACAATAGTTGCTCTGAAACACCAAAAATTTGAAAATTTAAAGAACATTCAATAGTTTATCCTTATTGCAGAGTCAATCTTCTTCATGCCTAGTGCCTCTGGGATAGAACCTCTTCACCTGGTCTGAAGCCATTCTCTTCTTCAAGACTGCACAATCCAACTCTTCCAAAACATAAGAACCTCAAAACATTTGAAATCTGACTCTGTAAGGTCCATTCCATCTGTCAGCAAAAATTTTTCCCCACTGACTCTCCAAACTTCTATAATAAACCAAAACCAAACAACCAGGTTTCAAAGGATTCCTGAGTCTGTTAGCCAACTTCTTGTCCCAGTATCTGACTGATTGATTCCTAATCTTCATCATTCTAGAGTATGCCTTCTCTTGACATTCCTCTCTACATTCCAACTGTTGCTTCCTGGCACAGAGAAATTCTTCTGTTGAGTCAATCAATTCCAAGATAAAAGACAGCTTCCAAGTCCACTGGTAGAACAGTTTTCTGACCAAACATTAACTCATAAGGAGAACAGCCAGTTTTCCTCTTCACTGTGACCCTATCAGCAAATAACACCAAAGGAAAATAATGCCTCCACTATTCAGCACTATCCCCACACATCTTTACCAAAGCATTCTTAATAACTTTATGGCCTCTTTCAGCGATGACTTCAGCTTCAGGTGAATAAGTTGTAGCCACGCTAACTTTAGAACCAACACTAGCCACAGCTTCTTTAAGTTCTGCACCAAACTCTGGCCCGTTATCAACAGTCATCAACTTCATCAACCCATACCTATAAATCCACTCCTTCTTCAAAAACTCTGCCACATTCTTGGCATTCAAATTAACCAGAGGCACTGCCTCAAACCAACCAGACAAAGCATCCCTGGAAACAATTAAGTATTTATACCTGCCATCTTTAATATGGACAGCATCCAGACTGAATCTTCCAAAAACAGTTGATTCACCAGTAGTACGTCCGACCTCTTTAGGTTTCAATTGACTTTTTCTTCAACATTCTTCACAAGATTTAACCCAACCCTTCACTGCTAACTTCATACCTGGCCACCAAAATCAGTCAGCTACTCTTCTATAAGTCTCCCAAAAGCCTCAATGACCAAGGTCTTCAAGCAAAGACTTCAACACAACTTCTTGACCCTTCTTCTGATTCACCACAGCTTGAGGATTAGGATGTCTCCTCCTCATCAACCTTCTTCCTGACACATAAAATCCAGAACTCTTCTTCTTAATTGCCACCCAAGTATCATCATCACAACTATCTGGCCTCTCCAAGTTCAACAGATATTCCATCATAATAAAATAAATAACAGACTGACCCAAGGTCTCATCTTCAAAATCCAACAAAACAACATCAAAGGGTACAACTCTTTCATCAAAATCACCAATGTGAACATGAGCCAATTGACCAGCCCAACCAGGATACCAATCCTTGAATTTTGTCACATCCTTCTCTTTCTACTGAATCTTGTGAGAATCCAGCTCACTAAAAAAACACCATTTTCCAAATTTGAGCTGACCCAAACAACAACTCTATATTCATCAACAAAAACATCCTTATCACCAGAATCAAGATCAGATCCAGCCAGTTTAGCCTCTTAGGGGAGGTCAGAAAAATCTTAAGCACCATTTGTGCTGGCCCTAACCACTGGAACATCTTAATCAAACTCTTCAGCCTCAGAATCTTCATCTGTAGGTGGCCTCCTTGATAATCCATCAGGCATTGTAAAAGTTTTGCCTGGTTTGTGTACAAGGTCAAAAGAAAAATGTTAAATAAATGCCACCCACCTAGTCATTGGAGCATTTGGAAGACTAGGTGTATTGATCATCTGAACTAAAGTTTTTTCATTCACCTGCAGCTCAAAATGCTTCCCCTAAAAAACAGTCTGTAGCCTCTTTAAAATGTTTGCTACACCAAACAATTCCAACTTAGGTTGAGAATACCTAGATTCCACCTCATTAAACACCACAGACTCAAATCTTACTGGCCTTAGCTTTTTTATATTTTCCTTGACAAAACAGCACCAGCAGAAATATAGCTTGATTCCACTTCCAGATAAATTTTTCCAGAATCAACAACATAATCCAACTTGTGAAGAACAATATCTTCCCCAACAACCTTTTTCAAATTCTAAAAAGCCTCTTCACACTCTTCAGTACATTCCCAATCTGCATCTTTCCTGGTCAACCTCCTTAAAGGTGAAGCCAACAAAGAAAAATCCTTAATAAAAATTCTGAAATATACACACACACCTGAAAATCCCCTGACTTCAGTACTATTTTTAGGCCTTGGCCATGACTGAATTTTATTAATCTTCTTCTTCACCATAATTCTTCCCTTTTAACATACCACATGACAGAGAATTTCCAAAGCAGGAACACAAAAACACAATATTGACCCTGAAATGGTCAAACCAGCATCTTCAATCCTAAACAACACTGTCTCTAGATTTATTGCATATTCCCAAACAAACCTCCTTATGTCAGGGTTCTCCACTAACACCTCCTTTCCATAATCAGTGGATGGTCCTTAAATTCCACCATCATCAATAAAAATACCAGCATGAGTAGGAACCTCATCCTGCAAAATCCAAGCCATCTGTTCTTGATATACTGCCACTGAATTAGTTGCTCCTTGAGGCAACCTAGTGAGCTGAAATCTTCCCAAAGGAGTCTCAAAAGTTGTAAGAGGCCTTGAATCCATATGAAGTTCCCTCTCATCATAACCACCCATAATATCACCCAAACCATATAACACCGTTCCAGCAAAAGCTTCAACAAAATCCTCTGCACTTGGTGGCATACCAGCGTCCTTGATAGTAACTGTATTCAAGGCTCTAAGATCATGAACCACCCTCAACTTTCTATTCTACTTCTTTACACAGAAAACTGGAGTCGAGTAAATGGATGCGGATTGTGTGTATATCCCAGTCCTGACTCTTTCCCTATCAATATCCACAAAATCCTCTCTGATAGCAGCTGGAATTGGAATAGGTTTGATTTACAAGGTTCATGACAAACTACAGGAATCAAGTAAGGTTCCCCATAAGAGAGCTTCAGAACACCCCTTTCCTCCTCAACAAAAGCCACAGCTTTTTCCCTAAGCACAATAACATGCAACAACAACTTATTTTCTTCTTCAGACAACCACCCATCAGGACCAAAATTAACAACTTTCAACCTTTCCAAAGTCACCCTAGCAGTCTGTGGAAATTCTGAAGGATTCCTCACCAAAGGATTACAGTATCAATCTCTTGAAAAAGGAGGTCTCTTCAAGGAAGGATTCAAACCCACAGGTGTAGGCTCATTGACAGGCCTAATCTTCAGCGCTACCTTCTTATACTTTGCCGCTCCACCTTCAACTTGAGGGATCTTCAGGAAATCTTCACCACCAAACCTGGAACAAAAACCAAGGGTTTCCCCATTGTTCACATGTGTTGCCAAGGTAATGTTTTTGAAAGGTGTAGAAGAAATCTTAGTGGTGCACAATTGGGAGGACTTACTTTTAGACCCCAATCTCACCACTCCAAAACTTTTCGGCATACCTTTCAATAAAGATATATAACCAATCTTCTTCCTTGAGCTTGAATTTAAAATAATCAAGAATCTTGAGAGAGAAAAGAGACTTGATAAAAAGCTTGATGAATACTTGCAGAGAAGAGAAACATTAAAAAGAGAAAGTTGAAAATCCACTTGGTATATCTCCAAGGGAGCTGACCTACTACAACCTGAGATTTACTCATCTTGGGGAGAGGTTGTAGCACTAGGGTGATCAGCCCTCCTCATTCTAAAAAAGACAGACCCTCACTAGAGCCTGAGCCACACTTTAGAAACCCAGAGGCAGATCCCACTTCTCTTTTTCTCCTACAACAATCCATGAACTGGCACATTGAAGATAAACCAGGCCTGGTCTCCCAACTATCCTCTCCATGGGATGATAATCTCATTTGAAGTCTCCTTTTGTCTTCACCAGTCAACTCCAAACTTATTCCCAAATCAAATTGATAACCAATTCTTGCCTAAAAATCAATTGATAATGGCCCACCCAAAACAGCTTTAACTGTTCCCTTAGCAATATAAAAATGAACCTTCCCTGAGGCTCCACCAACATCTAACTTCACAAACTCAGAAGTTCCAACCAATTCAATGACATGGCCACCAATCCCTCTCAAATTCCCACCAATACCAGTTTTGATGGGGAGGCTCAAATGAGTAGCCTCAAACAAAGAAATCAGGTTTATCTAAGAACCTGAATCCACCAATGCCCTTGCCTCCCTGCCATTCAGAGTGACATTGACATAACCCAGAGGAGCAGAAAAATGAGATTCCAACCCCTCAGCAAACTTTTCAGCAGAATCTCATATGTATTTCACCTCCCCAGAAGAAACTCTTTTCTGGTCAACAAATTTTTCTGTCTATCAGCCAACCCTGGACTAATAGCATACGATTCCCCATAATAAAGGGAAACCTGACCCTGATTCATCCTTTCAAGAGCAGAGTCCATAATATTAGATTGATCAGAAACCACTGGCCTCTCAAAGTGAGCCCTTGGCTTTACTACCTTCGTCCTAGAAGCTTCTTGAGGACCAGCACCACCAACAGATTTATCATCAACAGGAACCAAACCAGATTCCTCACCAGACCCTCTAACTCCAGCAGGCTCTGGAAATGAAGCCAATGGGACATCCTCCTCAGAGTCAGAATCAACCTCCATTTGCATTGGCTTACCATTCATGTCAAATGCACCAAAACTAGGGGGGCCATGTCAGCCATACCCTTCTGCATCTTGTACAGCTCCTCTTTGCTGTACCTCTTCCTAGCTGCACTCAGCTTAGGATCCACCTTTGAAGCCTTTGGCTTTGGTTGGGCCTGAGAACTGCTCTTAGGCCCTCCCATCTTCCCTGCTTCTACATCATAAACACCAGCAAAGCATTCTCCACTTGACTTTCCACCGCAGGAATACAACTCCAAACCACAAAAGGAAGTAGAAAAAGAGACGTTATTGACCTCCTTCCCCTTTCCCTTGACATCATCATCTTCCTTACCAGATGACTTCCCCTGATCAGGAATCTTCTCAAACCTTGGCCTCCTTTGATTGAGACCACCCCTTCTCCTTACCAAATCAACATGAGCCTGCCCTTCACTGGGCTTCACAAATGAACTATCAGAAAACTTGAAAACACTGCCATCAAATTCCACCTTTCCTTCAGACACATCCCTGTTCAATGCCCAAAAATCATTGGACTTGTGCCCCATCCTGCTGCAATAAGAGCAGACCCAAGGATCACTCCTACTAGCCCTCCTATCAAAATCTCTAGGCTGAGAAGGCTCCTTATTGACCTTCTTAGCCTCCTGAACAAAAATATTCAGCTGCTTTGTGAGATCATCCAACTGCTCCACCACTGAGTCCCTCTCCTGTTTGGGAGCCTGCACCATATTCTTCTCCTCCTTCTTCACCCTAACTTCCTCCTCAGCCAAAGCCTCATTGACTTTGCTGACATATTTGGCACACCCCTCCTGATAGGTGTCCTCAGCCAATAACTTCAAATGGGCCTCAACAGCCTGCTTCACCTTATATAAGGCAGGCAACTTCTGGTACCCATTAGAAAGAGTCTTCATCAAGTCCTTCCTTGACAGCTCCTTCAACACATCCATCCTGACATCTCTAGCCAGGGCAGACCAAAAAACATCCCTGGCAGCATTTTCATGTGCCAGCTCCTCTACTTCCACCAAGTATTCCACCACAGGATCAAACTGTAGCAGAAACTTTCTGTAACTATGTAAGTTATCAACACAACCATAAGATTGCCATTCACTGACAACCTTGTTCAGATCCACCATAGTGAACCTGACACCCCATTTATCTACCATCTCCCTACACAATAACTTCCAATCCCTCTTCTTGTAGCCAGGCATGGCAACAACCTCCTTCTCCACTTCTTTATCACCAATGAAGAAGTTAATCCGCTTCACCGTGTCCAGGTAAAAAGCACCATCCACTCCAGCAGCAGTTTCATACTTCTCCAGAAAGCACTTGAAATCCTCCTCATTAAACTTGGTACCATCCCAAGTTTTAATCCTTACACACTTCTTGACCATCACAGCAGGAGGACAATCTCCCCCACTGACAGTCACCGCAGGAATAGAGGAACCAGAAGCCATTCTTTCTGACCAAAAGACCAAAAAGAGCCAACCAAAGAAAACAGAGATTCCAAAGAACTAGCAAGTTCTAACGCCACGTTGGGCACCAGAAATTTAGACAATCCTATAGTACTAGCTATAGGCCTTGACCAAGGGAGTTGGATAAAAACCAGAGCGAAAATCCCCTGTCCCTTTAGAAAAATAGAGTGAGATTTACTTGCTAAAGTAAGTTGGTTCCTGTTTGCTAAGCCCCTTTTTCAACACACTTGACTGCTTGATGAGCCAAGAAAGTAGTCCCCAGACAGACTACCAGACCAAAGAACTGAAATGTAGACCAATTTCTACACCAGAGAAAGAAAAGATACTTGATTAGGCTGTAAATCCACACCAGTGAAAGCATTAATACTTGATATGTCTGCAAGACTATACCAGAGAACCTGTTGCTAAAGTTGAGTTAAATGAAGAACTAACCTTGCAACAAACACAGCCAATTGTAGCCAAAAACAGTGAAAACTGAGTGAGGAACAAGGATATCACCTCCAGATGGTTGCATGATAATTAAAGTTGCCCCAAAATGTCTTTTTCAGTATGTACACACAGATCACCCATCTAAGATCCATGCGCCGCAACAAATTTGGCACCTGTACCAGCCAAATTGAATAAAGACCCTCTAGAAGCGCTCCCCAACCTTCTAAAACAGAGGCAGGCAGGCCGCCCAACATTGGAGGTGCTGCCTGAATTGGCACGGCCTCCCTGAAGCCAGAAAACCAATAAAAACATCTAATCTACTTAGAAAAATTCACTACAACTACTAAAACCCTTAAAACACAAAATTATGCTATAACAACATTGTGACATGAAATATAGAGCTAAATTAGCCCTATCTAATGGTACTAAGCACTTAACCCTAAGACTTAAGGTTAGCCTGTAACACACAAAAAACAAAATTAAACAGCTATCTTTTGTAACTGAAAAATGAAGAAATGACCCCTTAAAATTTTGAATATGAAAACTACCAGCAAGACATGAAATATATAGAAAAACTGGGGCTACCCAATGATAGTACCCACATACCCGCAGTCCCAATATTCACGGAATAAATCCAGAAAAACACACAATTGTTCAACAAATGTCAATTAAGACATGCACAAACAGCGCCAAACAACACAACAAAGGCCCCTGCCAATGCTAGAAGACCACACCGTCAACAATTTGGAAAGGGCCTAATGGTCTAGAAGATTTTAACAGAGGTCCAACGGTGGTGATAGGTGAGGTTTTGGGATCTCAAAGTCAAAGTATGTATAATTTATCTTCTATTTTATTTACTCAATTTAAAGAGGGGAAATTTTATAAATATTATTATAATTAATGATTTAGAATTATGTGGCATTAAATATTAAAGACAATAAATGATAGTAATAAATATTTGTTTGTAGTAATGTTTTAATAAAATAATAAGTAAGTAATGAATGCCCAAAAATAACCAGAAAGTAAGGCCATATATAGGCAAAGGAGAGACAAGTGACAGAGTAAAAAATTCTAAATTCAAGTGTATGAGAGAGGAAAAGAAATTTCCAGAAGATAGAACATTTCAAATTATAGAATTGTTCTGTAACTAATATTTTGTAATATTCTATTTACTGTATATGTCAAAAGAAATATATTTATTTGAAAATTCTGGTACTTGTTATTTTTAAATAAGTAATTTGATTTTTTGTATATATTTATTTTTATTTTAAATTATATTGCAAATAAAAAAAATTCTTATTTTAATATTGTATTTTAATATTTTTATTTTTATTTTTTAAACCATCATTTGAGCACAGTGTTAGAAAAATAAAAAATATTTATAGGACAATTAATATTAATTTTAAATTTCTACTATATTTACTTCTTTTTAACTAGTTAATTTATTACACGTAAGCTTAAAGTAAATAAAATAAAATAAATAATAATAGAATAATAAAAAGTCATGGCTTCATCCCAGGAAATAATTAATTATTTTACTGGGTGAGTCTAGCAGCCTGGCTGGCATATTTCTTCTCAACTGCATGTCCCAAAGAGGAATTGGATTCTGTGTGACTTCTTTCAAATTAACTAAATATTTTTTCACGTTTTTTCCCAAGAACTAGTGTTGCTTTTTCTCCAGTAGAGAGAGTAAATTTTACTTTTGATGGGTCAGGTAACTTACTGTTGGTAGGTAAAAATTGTGGTACAGGTAGTATTTTACAGCCTCAAGGTTCTGCACATAATAAAATTATCAAAAATAAATTTTTTTGGCATTTTCAGAATTTACCGTTTTTTTTGGCTTCTTTTTTTTATTGATTTTAGAATTTAAAAAAAATTTAATTCACATTTTGAAAAGACACAGTGTCTCTTTTATTGGGTGACATTAATTCACTTTCTTTGGCTCAATATGACAGATGGAACACAGGAGAAATTCATTTTTGTTGAAACAAAGTAATTTATATATAAAACTATAGGCTTACCACATTTTTTTCCCTTATTTTACTTAAATTATGCTTGATACATTAGAGTTTCAGATGAACCACAAGCTAAAATTTTTTTTGTCAATTAAAAATTTTAAAACATGAATTAATTGTTTATAAAGAAATTATCATGTGCATAAAAGACACAGTGACATTTCTATTCATTTTAATTTATTTTATTGCACTAGTAAAAGTAGTAATATGAACCACAAGCTTTGACAAAATTTCTTCTGGTAAAGTGGACAGGTTGAACTAGAGTAACTGAAATGAAGTCAAATGAAAGAAAAGATGCTGTGTCTTTCAGAATGTGACTTCAGTTGAAATTCATCCATAAAAAAAATAAAAAACAATTCAAAAAATGTGGAAAAGACTAAAAATTTGAAAAAAAAGTCAAAGAAAACTTAAAAATGTTCAAATAAATGAGAAAAAGTTGATAAAAATTCAGTAAAAACTCAATAGAACAGGAAAAAATTCAAAAAAAATATTATAAAGAGAATCCAAATAAATCCAAATTAATTCAATAAAAATTCAAAAAATTCAAAATTTCAAAAAAGTTCAAAAAAATCTAAAAAAAAACTGAAAAAAAACTGAAAAAACTAAAAAAATATTGAAAATTTTTTTTAAAAAATGCTGAATAATTTTAAAAACTTTAAATTTTTTAAAATTTTAGAATAATCCAATTAAATTATGAAATAATTAAATTTATCATAAAAATACCAACAAAATAAATAAATTGTGTAAATTTAATTGAAAATTTAATTTTTTGAAAAAAATAAGTAAAATTTTTAAGAGAGTAAAAAAAAAACTTAATTAAATACAGTTTTTTTTCACAATTGATTTGGTAAAAGTTTATTCTTTTTATGCAAAATAACTTGACTGAAATATACTGCTATTTTTTTTCAAGATGAATTGAAAACTCATGATAAAATCTCAGATACCTGATACATGGTTGAAGCATTCTACCAATAAAATAAAAAATATATAAAATTAAAAAAATTAAAAAAAATTAAAAATTAAAAATAAAAAATAAAAAAATAAAAAATAAAAAACAGTGGCCACTAAAGTAGTACTGAAGCTACTCTGTGGGTAGAATTTGGAACAAAAAACAACTTCCCTACCAGTCATCTTTCTTTTCACCCTTTGACTCTTTTTTTTTTTCATACACAGCTTGATTATCTACTATTACTCAAATTCTTACTTGATTGTTTTTTGATATCACTATGAAATACTTATAACATATCTCATATAGTCTTTTATTAATCATAAAATCTCTCTCTATGCTTGTTACTCACAAACCTACTAATTTCTAATTAATTTTTCCTTACTCCTTCTTTCAACTCTTCAACTTGCTTATCAACCACCTCCATTTTAGATTTTTCTTGCTTATTATTATCATATTCCAATCTCTTATTCTAAATAATATCTTCAACCTCTGAATCTATAGTATTATTAAGTGATTTTCTCTCTGCATTAAAGCTTTTAATTTTATTCATATATTCTCTTTTTCAAATAACTACTTAAAACTCATTTTGAAGAATTCTCTTTATATTTTTCTCTTAATATTTTCTTCTGTTGAAACTTCTTCTTCAACAACATTTTTAGTAAAATTAGTTTTTTATAATTTCCTAGAAGAATTGAGACATGGAAAAACAAAGGATATCAAATATAGATAATAAAGGAAGTTCTCTCACATACACCACGGGAAATCAGGGGGTGAACTGCTAGCAGTTCCCTCTTTTTGAAACTTTCAGGAAGAGGTTGGGAAATTGTTGGGGAATTGTTTTGAAAGAATTAGGAAACTGTTTTTAAATTATATGAAAAAATTTTGAAAAAAAAGTTGGCCCTAAATTGAGCCTCGATTTATCCCTTCTTGAGCAGAGCTTTGGATTTAAGTTGAGCATCAGTTGGAACAAATTTGAGCAATGGTTGAGCCACAGCACTTAACATACCATAATATTCAATTTTATACATAGATCAATTTAATGTTGGGAGGTCAGGTTTGATATTAGTAGAAATATCTTAAATGACACATAGTATACTAGGTCTGGAATATTATTTCAATTATCAATTTTATTTCCGCAAATATATAAAAAAGTATACTATTTAAGTCCTTTTTAAAAATTTTAGCACATAATTTTAAATTTTCTAGACAAAAGTTGATATTAGCCCTTATCAATAGAAATTTCTCATTGTTCCTTGGAATAAAAAAGTATAAGACAATGTTCAAAAAATTTAATGTAGGAGAAAAAATATATATATATTTTATAAGGTGAAAAAATAGTAATGTATTTTTTAAAAAATTTACACTATTAAAGAAACTAATTTTAATATATTGGCACAAAACGTAGGCTCTAAAATAATGCACTTTTTTTAATTATTTATCTGTATTTAGTTATTATTAAAATGTGAGTCAACATTAATTATTAACATACATGAAAAATTCAATTTTGAATATTCATCCAATATTATATATATTCTCTACTTTATTCTCTTTCAAAACTTTGCTCTCACCCTCTCTTTCTTTAAACTACCACCATCACCATAAAATTCATTTAATTAAAATGTCAAATTTAAGATGCATTGGACAATTCTCTTTAAATTTTAAACCTATTTTTCAAAAAGAAAGATCTGTATTTGATGAAGTATCCACTTCAGTTATTATGCAACGAGGAAGATCTTTAGTTCATGTTTTTGGATTATTCAAAGAAGGAGAAGCAAAACCTATTGGTGATCTTTCTAACAAACAGAGCAGCCAAATTGGACAACTACTTGGAGAAATTGGATCTGGATCTCAAATTTTAACTGAGGAAAGGGCTTTAAATCGCCAAATACCTTATTATTTTTGCTCTTAATTGGTTCTACTATTAAACAGGCAGTATAGAATTTGTGGCCTCCTTTTTTGTTTGACTGATTTTATTATTCAGGCTAAAGAAGTATTTCTAAATGCTCAAATTGATTTGACACCAATTCCACACTACAATCCAATCATCTTCTTCAATATTCCTCATTCTTGTATTCACACAACTTCTAAAATTTCTGGGACAAGGGATAATCAAATGGCAAATCTATCTATACGTGGTATGAAAACAACTCTGAAAACGCATCAGATTCAAGCTATCAATTTTATGATAGACAATGAAAATAACTTATCCGAAAAGTTAGAAAACCTGTGGAGGCATGCAGACAACAGCTGGCTGAGAGTGGGTTTTAATAATTATTATGAACAATTTCTTGAAGAAAATTTATCCTCTTCAGGAATTGGTTCAATTCTAGCTGATGATATGGGTTTGGGAAAGACCCTCTCAACTCTTGGCCTAATTACTGAAACTCAAAGTGGAGCCAGATGATTCCAACTCTTGGGTGGTGGACAAGAGAAAGATAGGACATCAGCAACTCTCATCATTTTCCCACTTGCAACATTATCAAACTGGGTCAATGAAATAAGAATTCACTTTGAAGATAATGTACTACCTTTCAAGGTTCTTTATGGGAAGGATTCAAAGAAAATTAATTTTGAGAAGCTTCAGAACCAACTAGTTGTTTTGACTACCTATGAGACAGCAAGTCCATCTTCTTCAAAGAAAACTCCTCAACCTATTCTGCCAGTAACTCATAAACTCATTTGGTACAGAATAGTTTTAGATGAGGCTCAGTAAGCATTCATTTGAATTACTAATAATTTTAAACATAATATTATAAAAGCTGATGAAATTTTTAACATAATTTAAAAGTTTAATCAAGAATCCCCAGTCGCACAAGAATCAGAATATATAGGCCTTGGAGGCTGAGTATCGACTATGCTTGACAGGGACACCACTTCAGAACCGGATAACTGATCTTCAAAGCCTTATATCATTCCTCAGAATTGAAAGATGGAAAGAAAACTGGTTGTGGATTAATTTTCTTATGAATGGCTTAAACAGACAAAGCTCTAGCTCAATAAAATCGATAAAAACTCTAATGAATGTCATATGCCTGCGGAGGACAAAAGAAGCAATCTTATCACTTCCTCAAAAAATTGAGCAAGGAATATCTGTAGAATTATCAGAACCTTGGCACTCAAAACTTACAAAGCTTCAAGAACGTTTTTCTGAGTATTATGGGCCTTCTCGAAACACCAACCTCCCTTGGGACTCAGCTGAGTTTCTCCGAGAACTGTCAACTTTACGGCAATTTTGTAACCACCCTGTCTACGAAAACGCAGATCAACCTCCAACATTTCCCTTCACATGGAAACATTCAGCAAAGATTATACATCTAATCAGTCATTTAGAAATTTTCTTAAGGGGAGAACGGGGGATAATTTGTCCCAAGGCTGTTATATTTTCAGAATATGTGGACTTTTTGGAAATGTAAGGTATTCTATTAATTATCTCAATAACTTATTTTTAGCTTAAACAACATTTCAATATTCTATCCATTGAAACAGTATAAAAAAGGCTTTAGATGACCATGGAATTAGCTACACAGAGCTTGTAGGAAAGTTGAGCATGAAAAAAAGTGATGAAAATCTTGACAAATTCAAAAATGATGAAAGATGTCAAGTTTTGCTTGGTACAATCAAGGCTGCAGGAGTTGGAATAGACTTGAAGTGTGCACAAAATGTATATATAATGGTAAGTCAAAGAGTCTTATATTGAAATAGAAAAGGTTGAAAAGAGAATTTGTTTAAAATATTGAAACAGGAGCCTAATTGGAATCCAGCAGTTGAACAGCAAGCAGTTGATCGTCTGTATAGAATGGGCCAAGAAAATGAAGTTCATGTACTCAAGTATTTTGTAAGCAGAAGTATTGAATTCAGAACTTATAAGATACAAAGAAAAAAGATTGAGCTATCAATTTATGTGATATTTTCTTTATATAAAGTTCCATCATAACTAAAAATATTTATCTGTTCTAATTTTTTAAGGTTAAGTGTCCCAAACATTGGAAACGAGGAATATGAGTCTGCTAGATTATTGATTAGGGAATTCATCAATAACTCACATTAGAATTTGAAATTTGTTCAAGTATGTAGGAAATGTTTATTGGGGCTTGAAAATTAAGAAGTCTTAATTGTTGAGGATTAAGAGAAGCGAGATATAATAAAGAATAGCAGTCACTTGGCAAACCCCTGGGGACTGGAAAAGAATTAAAGTGAGTCTCGATTGAGGATACCAAATTTAATCTATCATATAATGCCAAGTTATTAAGTATTTCTCCTGAATAAGAGGAAGATTCTTGGATTTGAATGTGTTTCTGGTCAAGATTTTGTGCAAGTCTTGAGAATTCTTCAGATCTCCATGGCAATAAAATCCGCTTAAAAGAACCTTCATCATCAATTTTGGTGTCTGAGCAACATTTGACGTTTTTGAAAAGATTCTCATAGGTTTCACCACTTTGAAGTTGTTTAAGAAGGTGAGTTCGGTTAAAAGAATTCTGAAAAAGATTGTCAAATTTATATAAGCTTGTGTAAAAAAAAAGATAAAAATATTAGTTCTTACTTTATTTTTTATTTTATACTTATACTTTCTTATTTTAACTATTTCAGGGAAACTATCAGAATCTTTTCCGAGTCTTAATTTATCAGCATAACCTATAAACCAGCGGTGAAGAACACCCATTTGAGTTAGGTAGGAAATATTAGTAGAGTTTATTGAATAAGAAACCAAATAATTATTTTCCAAAGCTTTATCCCAGTGCTTAATGATAATTTTTGCCAAAACTTGATTCCACTCGTGAAACCAATCAAGATTCCAAGCAAACATTTTTCCAGGAAAGTTGCATTGAAGAAGAAAGTGGAATATAGCAGAGATTTGTTCAGAAACACGGTAATTTTGTTCAGGATATGGCAAATTAATATCAATGTTGAGAGAGCTTATATTGAACAATGAAAACCTATGTAGTTGTTCTTTGGTGGGGTCCAGCTTCCATTCATTAGACTGAGGTGAAATATTCAAAAGCAAACGACAGAAATTGTAAATAGACCTGCAAAAATGAGAAGTTGATCTAGGGAGTATCTCATTGAATCTTTTATTTAGTACACGGGTATTAGTAGGTATTTTTCCCTGAGGAAAATAAGAACAACTAGAGCTCATCATATACGTTATGAAAAGCAAAATGAACAAAAATATAAAATTTTGAAAGGATATGGCATCAAAAACACTACTATAATAAATTTTTTATTTTGAAAATCGTTTATAATGAAGAGTTGAGTGGACGGACAGATGAGCTTTCTCATGAATATATTTCTCTATAAAATATGGATATCTATTTATGTTCATAATTAATTCAAAAGGAAATAACTCAGCTGTAATAGAAAATTATTGCATGATAAACGGGTAAAAATTTAATGCAGAATCATTTTGATTTTCCAACTTATTTTGATAATATTTTAATGCAAATAATGACCTTATTTGAGCTTGTTGATTGTGCTGACGAACTTATTTTAAAAATTTATATTAAAACCTTATTAGTATGTATATATTTTATTTACCAAGATTACTCGGAAACCATACCAATTTTTCAGAGTTTGGAATAAGCAACTTAATGTAAAAATTCTGTTTTATGGATTCTGGAAGCTTTACTTTGATGAACTCTTAGATTTGAAAATTTTAAAATAATATATTTTGTTGAAAAAATATTTATTTTTCAGACTGTAATTCTATATTGTGAAAAATAAATATTATAAATTTTTTTATATCTTATAGTGATTATTAGTGAAAACCTTTCTGTTACTTGGCAGAATTTTATTAATTCAGGTGATTGCAGAAAAAAAACTGCAACACTTAAATAACTTTATTATTATAAATTAAATGGTATTATTTTGATTCAAGTTATATCATAGTTTCTCCTATATTTAAAAATGCGATCAATTTGTATTCTCTTATAGTATTATGCTTTGTGCAAAATAAGCTGTTTGATAAACATGTATGCAACATTGTAAAATGTAGCGAGTCTGAAACATTTTGCTAATGCACAGTATGGATACCTACTTAATGCATGGTTGATCTGCATGAAACAAACATTCAAAGAAATCCATGGTAACCAACTTGTTGATAAAATTCTTGAGACGTAAAAATTAGCTTATTTTAGTAAGTGCTTCACATTAAATAAATAGTTTGTTCAATTGCTACCATCCAGTAACATATTTCTTATATTCAGAAGTCTTAAAATGCCACCATTTTTTCGCGTTTGTAAGTGTGAAGAGCTTGGATTTTCATCAAGAAAGTATCAAACCTTATTGGGAAGCTTTGAAGTTGGTGTATCTTTCAAAACATCTCAGTCATACTCCAAACATGAAGAGGATAGAAATCGCAAAGCACAGATGGTTGGTACATACAGCGCTTCACCTAACTTAGGATCCAACATCCCAGATCTTGTAAGACATCAATATTTGGTAAATAAAGAGAAATTATATTTTAATTAATCTCTATTTTTTTTCTTTGCTTAGGGGAAGCCTGTTTTGGAAACAATTCAATCTCTACCACGGTCAAACAATTTGAATTTGGAAGAGCCTTATAGTTAAAAGATAATGTGGCAAGCAGAGAAACTTTCTCTTATCCATCATTTAAGCAAAGAAGGTTGTGCTGAATTTTTGCATGATGAAGTCAAAAAACTCAAAATTCTTAGTTTCATAAGAAAACTAGATGCTAGCAGAATCATCAGCCTGATTCCCCTTTCTATAGAGACAGTTTTTAGTCAATTGCAACTCAATCCATTATTTGTCACCAAGACATGCTGTGATAAGTGCTTTGCTCTATATGAGTATATCCCCAAACACCAACCATTGATCTTATCTTTTATTCAACCTTTTATTCATCCTCAAAGCGCTATTTGAAAGATTTAGGACAGAGAGAAGAAACTGTCAATTGTGATGAAAATTTGTATTTGGCTAAGTACAAACAAGACAAAGCAATCTACCATCCTCGTAAAACATTTCATCACAACTGTTTGGTTGAATGGCTTTCAGGAAAGTTTAAACTAATCAAATTTGAGATGCTGATTGAGAAAAAAAATGATTTTCTAGAAAACATGGAAAGGGATGTCATGAAAGATGTATATGATAGTTTTGTATGGAAAAATTTTCCAGATATTTCTACAACTCGAAATAGAAGTGTCGATGGATATACAAAAACACGAGGTAATTTAATGTTTAGTTTATATGTTGACTGGTTTAGGCCGGGTGGCAATCGTATTGGAGGTCATCAGAAATCTGTGGGTAATATCTTGTTGGTGTGTATGAACTTGCCTACAGAAGATCAATACAAAACTGAAAATCTATTTTTGTATGCTATTATTCCCGGTCCAACTGATCCAACAAGTGAACAAATAAATCATCTTCTGAAGCCTCTTGTCGATGAACTAAAGACTCTATGGGATGGCATATTTATTGAAAAAACACCTCACTATCCACAGGGCCGAAAAATAAGGGCTTCATTATTCTCTTTAATAGGAGACATTCCAGCGATGCGAAATATTTCTGGTTTTGCAAGTCACTCAGCCACTAAGTTCTGCTCTGTCTGTCATATTTCAAAAGATGAAATCGGTGAGAATCAAGTCGAAAATTTTTCCTTACGTACTCATGAGGATCATATGCACTGGGCAGAGAAGTGGAAAAAGTGCCAGTCACATTGGGAGCGGGTATCTATTGTTAGGAGTCATGGGGTTCGATGGAGCGAGCTAAATAACCTTTTATATTGGCAACCTACGGAATATTGCTCAATTGACTTGATGCATTCACACATTCTTGGATATCTTAAAGATCACAGTCTAACTTTTTATCTAATACAAAATGCCACAATTGACCTAGAAAAAAAGCTGACAAAGGAAAAAAATTGGCATGTAAGAAGAGAAGATGATGATGCACGTTCTGATATATTTCTAAATAAGCAATGTAAAAAACGTAGAAGCAGCTTAATCAGCACTGATGCCGATAATATTGAACCAGTGGGACGAAAAAAAAGACTACGATATACAAGTACAATGAGACGGTCACAAACATATCTTAGAATGGATAGTGGAGGAGCTGAATCGGAAGGATTAAACAGCCGGACAAAGTCATCAAGTTCTGAACATCACCTTCAAACCTTAGAGTTTGGCTCCAAACATGCTTCTGAAAGTGGAAGTCAAAGTTCAACCTATAACTTAAGGCAAAAAAGTATCAGTACATCCAAAAGTGAAAGATCTAATTCATCTGTTGAGACTAATAGAAGTAAGGAAGATAAAAAGAGGGGCAAAGAGAAAGAAAGTGAAAGAACTAGGAATCCATGATTGTCAGCCACTGAGCTAGAGGCAGTGTGGAATGTGATAGAGCAAACAAAAAAACCTTCCTGGATTTCACAAGTTCCAAAACAAGTAGGATCTAAAAAGTCAGGTTCCCTCAAAGCTGCGGAGTGGCATGTACTTTATACTGTTTACTTTCCTTTGTCACTTATCGCCCTTTGGGTATAAAAATTAAATCAAGCCGAGACATCCGTGACGTTGTAGACAATCCTATAGTACTAGCTATAGGCCTTGACCAAGGGAGTTGGAGAAAAACCAGAGAGAAAATCCCCTGTCCCTTTAGAAAAATAATTGAGATTTACTTGCTAAAGTAAGTTGGTTCCTGTTTTTCTAAAGCTCCTTTTCAACACACTTGACTGCTTGATGAGCCAAGAAAGTAGTCCCCAGATAGACTACCAGACCAAAGAACTGAAATGTAGAACAAAGTCCACACCAGAGACAGCAAAGATACTTGATGTAGGCTAAAAATCCACACCAGAGACAGCAATAATACTTGCTATAGCTTGCAAGTCTATAACAGAGAAAACAGTTGCTAAAGTTAAGTTAAATGAAGAACTCACTTGCAACAAACACAGCCAATTGTGGCCAGAAAACAGTGAAAACTGAGTGAGGAACAATGAGATCACCTCTGGATGGTTGTATGATGATAAAGGTTGCCCCAAACTGTCTTATTCACTATGTACACACAGACCACTAACTAAGAGCCCATGCGCACCCACCAATCTGGCGCCTGTACCTGCCAGATTGCATAAAAACCCTCCTGGAGCGCTCCCCAACCTCCTAAAACAGAGGCGGGCGGGCCGCCCGACGTCGGAGATGCCGCCTGAAGTGGCCCGGCCTCCCTGAAGCCAGAAAACCAATAAAAACCACCAATCTACTTAGAAAAATTAGCTACAACTACTAAAACCTTTAAAACACGGAATTTCACTATAACAACATTGAGACATGAAATATAGAGAAAAATTAGCTCTATCAAATGGTACTAAGCACTTAACCCTAAGACTTAAGGTTAGCCTGTAAAACACAAAAAACAAAATTAAACAGCAATCTTTTATAAATGAAAAATGAGGAAATGACCCCTTAAAACTCAGAATATGAAAAATGTCTAGAAGACATAAAATATAGAGAAAAACCAGGGCTATCCAATGATAGTACCCACATACCCGAAAACCCAATATCGACGGAAAAAAACCAGAAAAATACCCAATTCCTTAACAGATGTCAATTAAGACATGCACAAACAGCGCCAAATCACACAAAAAAGGCCCCTGCCAATGTTGGAAGAACACATCCTCCCTCCAATTGAGAATGTCCGCATTCTTTCTTCATCCAACAACCATGTTTAACCTCCTCTCCAAATCTGCCTCTGAAATGGGCCCCTGCCAATACTGCATCAACAATACTTTAATCTGCACCATAACACCACCTGTTCATCCATACAGAATGCCCTGCAATGTCTGCCACTCCAGAAAGAAGACCTGCCACAGACCTGGTCCACTTTCTTCTACAACAGATTCACCTCCGCCTCAACCTGGTCCTTCTTCTGCCAGCACCAAAAGATCTAGGCCATCCATCCTGATACCCAGATTAATCAAAAAGCTCCACCCTTCCCAGAAGAGTGCCACAACCCATAAAGCAACTAGTTCCCCCATCCCTGGTCCATCTGATGATAAAGAACATTCGTTTCTTCCTTCAACTTTAAACTGATAACTTCTCAGTTCCTTTCTCTTCTGATAGTGATGATAACAATGTAGGATCCATTGCACCACCAACACCAACGCACTTGCCCACTATCAAGGCCAAGTTCCAACAACACACATCTCAACAGAAACAACTTTTGCTTCACTATTTCCAATCAACTCCTGCTAGAGATCCACTGGACATTGAGAACAGAAGACACCTCATTCACCAGTTCAAGTCTAATTCTGAACACTTCATTTCATCTTTTGATTCACTATGTAATTCCACTAGTACTTGAGTTTGATTCAGAAAAGAAAAATTGACCACACCCTCTATAGGATGAAACCACAAACAACCCTCAGTTTTAAGTCTTGGGGGACCATCCTCATTTTATAGTCTTGGGGGACTCAAAAACCCTCAGTTTAAAGTCTTGGGGGACTCAAAACCTAAATCATGAACCCAGAACCAGAGATCAACCACATTAAGACACAGAGAAAAAACTAACTTTCTGGGGTAATTGTGAATAGAGCTGCCAGCCCATCAATTACCCCCAAACTTGCCTTTGCTAAATTCGGATGCTCCCCCTGTGGATACCCTCCACCAATCTTTCAAAACAAATCCAACAACAAAAACTTTTCCTTCAGTTTATAGTCTTGGGGGACTTACAACCCTCAGTTTAAAGTCTTGGGGGACTAACACAGTGTTCAGTTTAAAGTCTTGATGGACTACCTTGATACCATAGCTTTTTCAGTTTAGAGTCTTGATGGACTGATAAAATTTCCAGTTTAGAGTCATAGAGGTCTGACTGAATCTTGCATGAATCTGACCCAGCCAATTTCATGCAATACACACACAGCCAGACCCACGGAGCTTTCACCTTCACTTCATCTTCTACTCATCACTGACAGAATCTTCTCTTATCCTTTTCATCACCTTTCACACCACAAATCATGTCTGGATCCCCTGCTGTTGACTCCTCTACTCTTCCTTGCTTCACTTCTCCAAGGGACTATGCCTGCAAACAATGCATACACATGTGCAGACCTTGCACATTCACTCTTCCAAATCAAGAAGCCAAATTCTACAACAAGGCTTGTGACTCTTGCTATTCCAAAAAAATAAAATGTGAAAGAGATGCCCACTATCCTATTCCTCCGCCTTCTCCTTCTCACAAGTACATCTCCAGATGCCCTACCAGGTCTCCAGAACTTGGTCCATCCTCTTCCTCTCTATCTTCAGCTCCTTCCAGAAGATCCAGAAGCTCAGCTTCCTGCACTCTTCCAAAAAGACCAGCCTTAGCTTCTCAAGAAACTGCTTTTATCACTGCTAAATTAGCTCCAAAAGCTTCAAAATCAACCCCTAGGCTTCTAGACCACGTCCAGGCGGCCCGCCCCCCTCACCAAACAGTGAAAATCAGGGCCAAAACCTCCAAAAACGGCTAGAAAATAGCCAAATTCATCCAGACAACAACAACAACTCAACCCAACTACCTCCCACTGCTCCCAGAGCAATGCAATCCACTCTTCCAAAGTCCAAAAGCACCAAAATTTACCAGATTTCTAAGAGAACTGCCAGAGAGCCCCAAGAAGAAACCAGAACACCACACACTGCTCCACAACAACAACTTCGTCCCCAACTAAGACAAAGAAACTACACCTCTCCTCTGTCAGCCAACTACTCTTCTGACAGTTCCATCTCTTCAAATTCTCCATCCAGAAGAGAACAGTCTGCTTCCAAATCCCCCTCTCCTGCTCCATCCTTTAACAACCCTGGTACTCCATCACCAGCACTTCTTCCAGCTGAATCCAACAGAAATAACAACCACAATAACAACAACACTCTCACTGTTCCAACTAGGCCCCAGGAACATCAGCATCCCAGTTCACCTTCTCAGGATCCTTCAGAGGAAGACCATGAGAATCCATATCTTTCCCTAGTTGATCCACCCACTATGACCATTACAAAATCATCAGAGATCCAAATCCCAGCTGCTTACAGATTTGATGAGCTTCCAATCTGTAAGTACCAAATTAATTATCCTATTTCTTCAACAAAAATAATTACTGATCCAATTCTTCTTGTCTAGTTGGCACCCCTCCTCCTGAATCTATTATTGGAGTTGGCCAACCTCTTAAAACTTCTTTGACCCTGGATTAAGGAGACATTAAGAAACACCTAAGCACCATGTGTTCAAACATGCTAAAAGCCTTTGCCCTCCATGGACCTTTGAATGACTTTGAAAAATACTTGAGAAAGCGCCTACTGGACAACCACTGGAAAATGTCTAGGATCATTAAACACACCCTCCAGCACTCCATTCCTGCCTCTTCTTCTTCCTCCTCTGAACTTCCCTCTAATCCAATCCCTGATCATTACAATCCCTATAATCTCTCCAGCAGGATGCACTTCAAAGAACACAGTGCTTCCCACAATCCCAACAAAAAACAAAAACGTCATCACAATCCGGACCAGCCTCCAGAAGCTTCCTCATCCAGACAATGAGCTCCTGAAAAAGATTAGAAACATAAAAATAATATAAAACAAATAATAAAAATAATTTCAGATTTTTTTTTTTTTTTTTTTACGGTCTACTGATATACTAAAATAAAAAATTAATAAATAAAATGAAATGAAATAACATAAATGAAAAATAATAAAATATAAAAAATAATACAAATGGTATCCCACAGCCAATTGATGAGCTGATCCCCTGATACCTTACCCACATCCAAGTGCACCTTGATGTGGATACACAATTAAATCTTTTAAATGATTAACAGAAAAAAAACAAAAATTTAGAAATTCAGAAGATAACAAAAAATAATGAAACACAGAAACACATGAAATAAATAATATATAAAAATAAAATAGCATTGCCTGGCCAATTGATGAGCCTTTCCCCACCAATGCTTGCCCACATACAGGTGACCCTGATGTGGTAACACCCTATATTTTTGATTTTACAATTTTAACAACCCCCACAAAAAAATTAAAAGAAAAAAAGAGAAAAAATAAAATAATCTAAAACTTCTATCTAGTAAAAACATAACTGCAAAATCAAAGAAAGTCCAGCTCCATAGATGGTCCAATAAGGGAAAGTCCGGTCCATAGAAATGATCACTGGGTGGGCTCCCTACAATAAGTAAAAATGATGGGAGACCACCAGTGATCCACCACTAATCTGAAAGAACCAAAGATAAAGAAGCCAGTCCCAAACCAGTTTAAAGTCATAGCAGACTTAAAACCTGAATAATAAACAACAGAACTAGAATTCAACTAGGAAAAAAATGACTTGAGACAGACATTCTGGGGTACCTGTTTTACAGAGCAGCCAGTTCATCAGTTACCCCCACACTTGCCAAAATAAAATCTAGAAGCCCCCCCTGGGTACCTTCTAACAAAAACACAACGTCCAACACAAAAAACCAAAACCAATAAGAGTGAAGAGTCCGGCACTTGAAAACCAAAGGAAATTCCAGTTTAAAGTCATAGAAGACTAAAACCTGTGAAAATAAACCAATACTAGGGTTCAACCAAATTAAGAGAAAGGGTTGGAAACAGACAATCTGGGGTAACTGTTGATAGAGCAGCCAGCCCATCACTCACCCCTACACTTGCCAAGATCAAATCTTGAAGCCCCACCCATGGGTACCCTCTAACAAAAGTTTCCAACAAACAGATGCATAGCATCACCACAAAAAAAACCAAAATTAAAGAATGGTCTGTAGTTTATCCTCATTGCGGAGTCAATCTTCTTCATGCCTAGTGCCTCTGGGATAAAACCTCTTCACTTGGTCTGCAGCCACACTCTTTTTCAAGACTGCACCATCCAACTCTTCCAAAAGATAAGAACCTCCAGACACCTGAGATATGACTCTGTAAAGTCCATTCCATCTGTCAGCAAACATTTTGCCCCACTGACTCTCCAAACTTCTACTATACACCAAAACCAGACAAACAGGTTTCAAGGGATTCCTGAGTCTATGAGCCAACTTCTTGTCTCAGTACCTGACTGATTGATTCATAATCTTCATCATTCTAGAGTATGCCTTCTCCTGACATTCTTCTCTACATTCCAACTGTTGCATCCTGGCACAGAGCAAGTCTTCTGTTGAGTGCACGTCATCCCAATCAATTCCAAGATAAGAGACAGCTTCCAAGTCCACTTGTAGAACGGCTTTCTGACCAAACATTAACTCATAAGGAGAATAGCCAGTTTTCCTCTTCACAGTGACCCTATCTGCAAATAAAACCAAGGGTAAATAATTCCTCCACTTTTCGGCACTATCTCCACACATCTTCACCAAAGAATTCTTGATAACTTGATGGCCTCTTTCAACCATGCCTTCAGCTTCAGGATAATACGGTGTAGCCACTCTAACCCTAGAACCAACACTAGCCACAGCTTCTTTAAATTTGGCACCAAACTCTGGCCCACCATCAACAGTGACCAGCTTCATCAACCCATACCTATAAATCCACTCCTTCTTCAAAAACTCTGCCACATTCTTGGCAGTCAAATTAACCAGACACACTGCCTCAACCCCACCAGACAAATCATCCCTAGCAACAATCAAGTATTTATACCTGCCCTCTTTAATATGGACAGCATCCAGACTGACCCTTCCAAAAACAGTTGATTCACCAGTAGCACGGCCCACCTCTTTAGGTTTCAAGTGACTTCTTCTTTGACATTCTTCACAAGATTGAACCCAACCCTGCACAGCCAACTTCATACCTGGCCACCAAAATCTGTCTGCTACTCTTTTATAAGTCTCCCCAAAGCCTCTATGACCAAGGTCTTCATGCAAAGACTTCAAAACCAATTCTTGACCCTTCTTCTGAGTCACCACCACTTGAGGATTAGGATGTCTCCTTTTCATCAAGCGCCTTCCTGAAACATAAAATCCAGGACTCTTCTTCTTGATTGCCAACCAAGTATCATCATCACAAATATCTGGCCTCTCCAAGGTCAACAGATATTCCACCAAAATAAAATAAAACCCAGATTTACCTCAGGTCTCATCTTCAAAATCCAACAAAACAACATCCAAGGGTACAAATCTGGCATCAAAATCACCAGTGTGAACATGAGCCAATTGAGCAGCCCAACCAGGACACCAATACTTAAATTTTGGCATGTCCTTCTCATTCCACTGAACCTTGTGAGAATCCAGTTCACCAACAAAAACACCCTTTTCCAAATTTGATCTGTCGCAAACAACAACTCCATCTTCATCAACAAAAACATCCTGATCACCAGAATCAAGATCAGATCCAGCCAGCTTAACCTCTTGGGGGAGTTCAGAACAATCATCCAGTTTAGCCTCATGGGGGAGGAAAGAAAAACCTTCAGCACCCTTTGTGCTGGCCCTAACCACTGGAACATCCTCATCAAACTCTTCAGCCTCAGAATCTTCATCTGTAGGTGGCCTCCTTGATAATCCATCAGGCATAGTAAAAGGTTTACCTGGTTTGTGTACCAGGTCAAAAGAAAAATGTTGAATAAATGCCACCCACCTAGTCATTGGAGCATTTGGAAGACTAGGTGTATTGATCATCTGAACCAAAGATTTTGCATCCACCTGCAGCTCAAAATGCTACCCCCTCAAAACCGTCTGTAGCTTCTTTAAAATTTTAGCTACACCACACAATTCCAACTTAGGTTGAGAATACCTAGATTCCACCTCATTAAACACCACAGACTCATATCTTACTGGCCTAACCCTCCCAGTCTTATCCTCCTGAGACAAAACAGCACCAGCAGCAATATAGCTTGAGTCCACCGCCAGATAAATCTTTCCAGCACCAACACCATAATCCAACTTGTGAAGAGTTATATCTTCACCAACAACCTTTTTCAGCTTCTGAAAAGCCTCTTCACACTCCTCAGTCCATTCCCAATCCTCATCTTTTCTGGTCAACCTCCTTAAAGGTGAATCCAACAAAGAAAAACCCTTAATGAAAATCCTGACATATACACATACACCCAAAAATCCTCTGACTTCAGTAGTATTTTTAGGCATTGGCCATTGTCACGCGCCACGTGACACTCGAGACGAAATTAACTCAATAAATCAATAATATCAAGTCCTACATCTATACTCGAAGCGCAGAAAGCAATTCTCCATAGCAACTGCGATTTTTTCCTTTGTGTACTTACTATTTAACTGCGCTAGCCTAAACTCTAAATCTAAATTAGTCAATCTCCCAATAGGGTACCTTAGTCCTTTTCAATAAGCGACACACAGTTAATTAATTAAAAAGGGGTATATTGAGCATGGACGGATATTTAGTGAAGAGGGTCTAAGTGTATGTTAGTAATGGTCAATGGAATGGGCATACTGCGATGGAAGGGAGGTCAATGCGAGGAGGAACAAAGGATATAAAAGGAGTTGGGTATTTGGTTCGATATTCCTTAGAATTAAATTATAATATCGTATTTACATTAATAGTGGAAAAACCTTAAAAGTTAAAACATTGTTATTGTATCTTTCTTTTACCTTCTCAATATTCATTTCTAAATCCTAAATCTTTGACTATTGAGTTTCCAACCCTTCGTGAGATTTTAAGAATTATTATCACCTTGGAACTAGTTTATAATTCTTCTCGAACAAACCTCGAACCTATAGCTATTACTTCGAGTGACCTTCGAATAATTTCCTCAAATCATTCCTCTGTGCTTCGAAGAAGTTTCTAAATCCCTCATCTCACTTTCAGGAACATCCTCGACCTTGTGCGTAGGTCGTCCGGTGACAGCCATGCCTGAATTTTATTAATCTTCTTCTTTGCCATAATCCTTCCCTCTTTACATACCACATGAACCAGAATTTCCAAAGTAGGAACACAACAACAGAAATTTGACCCTGAAATGGTCAAACCAGCCTCTTCAATCCTGAACAACACTCTCTCTAGAGTTATTGCATATTCCCACACAAACCTCCTTATTCCAGGGTTCTCCGATAACACCTCATTACCATAATCAGTGGATGGTCCTTTAATTCCACAATCATCAATAAAAATACCAGCATGAGTAGGAACCTCATCCTGCAAAATCCAAGCCATCTGTGCTTGATAAACTGCCACTGAATTAGTTGCTCCTTGAGGCAACCTAGTGAGCTGAAATCTTCCCAAAGGAGTCTCAAAAGTTGTGAGAGGCCTTGAATCCGTATGTAGTTCCCTCTCATCATAACCACCCATAATATCACCCAAACCATAACACACCCTTCCAGCAAAAGCTTCAACAAAATCCTCTGCACTTGGCGGCATACCAGCGTCCTTGATAGTGACTCTATTCAAGGCTCTAAGATCATGAACCACCCTCAACTATCCATTCTGCTTCTTTACACAGAACACTGGACTTGAGTAACTGGATGTTGATTGTTCATATAAACCAGTCCTGACTCTTTCCCTAATAATCTCCACAAAATCCTCTCTGATAGCGGCTGGAATTGGAATAGGTTTGATTTGCCAAGGTTCATGACAAACAACAGGAATCAAGTAAGGTTCCCCATAAGAGTGCTTCAGAACGCCCCTTTCCTCCTCAACAAATGCCACAGCTTTTTCCCTTAGCACAATAACGTGCAACAACAACTTCTTTTCTTCCTCAGACAACCACCCATCAGGACCAAAATTAACAACTTTCAATCTTTCCACCGTCACCCTAGCCATCTCTACAAATTTTGGAGGATTCTTCACCAAAGGAGTACAGTACGGATCTCTTGACAAAGGAGGTCTCTTCAAAGGCGGATTCAAGCCCACAGGCATAGGCTCATTGACAGGCCTAATCTTCTGCGCAACCTTCTTATACTTTGCCGCTCCACCTTCAACTTGAGGGATCTTCAGGAAATCTTCAACACCAGACCTGGAACAAAAACCAAGGGTTTCCCCATTGCTCACATCTGTGGCCAAGGTAATTTTTTTGAAAGGTGTAGAAGAAACCCTAGCGGTGCACAATTGAGAGGACTTACTTTTAGACCCCAATCTCACCACTCCAAAACTTTTCCCCAATTCCACATCTTCATCCTCACTTCCAACTTCCAAATCTTCAAATCTTGATTCATCTTCTGAATCACATCTTCTAAAATTGTGCAGTTTATCCTCATGCTGTAGGTCCAAAAATTGATCTTGATGATCATCATGCTTCAAAATTTTCTGCAGTTTAACCTCATGCTGGAGGCCCAAAAATAGATCTTGACGATCCTCACAAAAATATTTTGCATCTTCTTTCTTCATTATCTTCAGATTTTTTTCTTGACTTTCTTGAATTATCTTGAAATTTTTATCTTCTTTTCTTAAGTTTTCTTCTCTCCTACAAAAATAACCAGGGGTTTCCCCAATGCTCACAGGTGTGGCCCAGGTAATGTTTTTGAAAGGTGTAGAAGAAACCCTAGCAGTGCAAAATTGGGAGGACATACTTTTGACCCCAATCTCACCGCTCCAAAGCTTTTCCGCATATCTTTCAATAAAGATATATAACCAATCTTCTTCTTTAAACTTGAATTAAAACTAATTAAGAATCTTGAGAGAGAACAGAGACTTGATAAAAAACTTGATGAATACTTGCAGAGAAGAGAAACATTAAAAAGAGAAAGTTGAAAATCCACTTGGTATATCTCCAAGGGAGCTGACCTACTACAACCTGGGATTTCCTCATCTCGGGGAGAGGTTGTAGCACCAGGGTGATCAGCCCTCATTACTCTAAAAAATACAGACTCTCAATAGAGCCTGAACCGCACTCCAAAAAACCAGAGGCAGCACCCACTTCCTTCCTTCTCCTGCAGCAGTCCATGCACTGGCACATTGAAGATAAACCAGGCCTAGTCTCCCAAGCATCCTCTCCAGGGGATGATAACCACATGTGAAGTCTCCTTTTGTCTTCACCAGTCAACTCCAAACTGATTCCCAAATCAAATTGATAACCAATTCTTACCTGAAAATCCATCAAGAATGGCCCGCCCAAAACTGCTTTTACATTACCTTTAGCAATCTAAAAATGAACCTTCCCTGAGGCTCTTCCAACATCTAACTTCACAAACTCTGAAGTTCCAACCAATTCAGTGACATGGCCACCGATCCCTCTCAAATTCCAACCAATACCAGTTTTGATGGGGAGGCCCATATGAGTTGCCTCAAACAAAGAAATCAGGTTTATCTGAGAACCTGAATCCACCAATGCCCTTGCCTCCCTGCCATTCAGAGTGACATTGACATATCCCAGAGGAGCAGAAAAATGAGTTTCCAACCCCTCATTAAACTTTTCTGAAGAATCACAAATGTATTCTACCTCACCAGAAGAAACTCTTCTCATGGTCAACAACTTTTTCTGCCTATCAGCCAACCATGGACTGATAGAATACAATTCCCCATAAGATAGGGAAACCTGACCCTGATTCATCCTTTCCAGGACAGAGTCCATAACATTAACTTGACCAGACACTACTGGCCTCTCAAAGTGAGCTCTTTGCTTCACCACCTTGGTCCTAGAAGATTCTTGAGGACCAGCACCACCAACAGATTTACCATTAACAGGAACCAAACCAGATCACTCACCAGAACCTCTGACTCCAACAGGCATTGGCAATGAAGCCAAAGGGACATCCTCCTCGGAGTCAGAATCCACCTCCATTGGCATTGGCTCACCATTCAGGTCCAAGGCACCAAAACTAGGGGGGTTCATGTCAGCCATACCCTTCTGCATCTTGTACAGCTCCTCTTTGCTGTACCTCTTCTTAGCTGCACTCATCTTAGGATCACCCTTTGAAGCATTTGGCTTTGGTTGTGCCTGAGAACTGCTCTTAGGCCTACCCACCTTTCCTGCTTCCACAACATAAACACCAGCCAAGCATTCACCACTTGACTGTCCACCACAAGAATACAACTCCAAACCACCAAAGGATGTAGAAAAAGAGACCTTATTGACCTCCTTCCCCTTTCCTTTGACGTCCTCATCTACCTTAACAGAAGACTTCCCCTGATCAGGAATCTCCTCAAACCTTGGCCTCCTTTGATTAAGACCACCTCTTCTCCTGACCAAATCAACAGGAGCCTGCCCCTCACTGGGCTTCACAAAAGAACCGTCAGGGAACTTAAAAACCCTTCCATCAAACTCCACTTTTCCTTCAGACACATCTCTGTTCAATGCCCAAGAATCATTGGACCTGTGCCCCCTCCTACTGCAATAAGAGCAAACCCAAGGATCACTCCTAACAGCCCTCCTTTCAAACTCTCTTGGCTGAGAAGGTGCCTTATTAACCTTCTTAGCCTCCTGGACAAAAATGTGCAGCTGATTTGTCAGATCAGCCAGCTGCTCCACCATTGGGTCCCTCTCCTGTTTGGGAACCTGCACCAAATTCTTCTCCTCCTTCTTCTCCCTAACTTCCTCTTCGGCCAAAGCCTCACTGACTTTGCTGACATACTTGGCACACCACTCCTGGTAGGTGTCCACAGCCAATAACTTTAAATGGGCCTCAACAGCCTCCTTCACCTTATCCAAGGCAGGAAACTTCTGATCCCCATTAGAAAGAGTCTTCATCAATTCCTTTCTTGACAACTCCTTCAACACATCCATCCTGACATCTCTAGCCAGGGCAGACCAAAAAACATCCTTGGCAGCATTTTCATGTGCCAGCTCCTCCACTTCCACCAAATATTCCACCAGAGGATCAAACTGTAGCATAAACTTCCTGTAACTATGTAAGTTACCAACACCACCATAAGATTGCCATTCACTGACAACCTTGTTCAAATCCACCATAGTGAACCTGACACCCCATCTATCCACCATTTCCCTACACAACAATTTCCAATCCCTCTTCTTGTAGCCAGACATGGCCACAATCTCCTTCTCAACTCACCTATCACCAATGAAGAAGATAATCTGCTTCACCATGTCCAGATAGGAAGCACCATCCACTCCAGCAGCAGTTTCATACTTCTCTAGAAACCACTTGACATCCTCCCCATTAAACTTGGTACCATCCCAAGTTTTAATCCTCACACACTCCCTAAACATCACAGAAGGAGGACCATTCCCCCCACTGACAGTCACCACAGGAATAGCAGAACAAGAAGACATTTCTCCTGACCAAAACACCAAAAAGAGCCAACCAAAGAAAACAGAGATTCCAAAGAACTAGCAATTTCTACCCCACGTTGCGCGCCAGAAATTTAGACAATCCTATAGTACTAGCTATAAGCCTTGACCAAGGGAGTTGGAGAAAAACCAGAGAGAAAATCCCCTGTCCCTTTAGAAAAATAAGTGAGATTTACTTGCTAAAGTAAGTTGGTTCCTGTTTTGCTGAAGCTCCTTTTCAACACACTTGACTGCTTGATGAGCCAAGAAAGTAGTCCCCAGATAGAATACCAGATCAAAGAACTGAAATGTAGAACAAAGTCCACACCAGAGACAGCAAAGATACTTGATGTAGGCTGCAAATCCACACCAGAGACAGCAATAATACTTGCTATAGCTTGCAAGTCTATAACAGAGAAAACAGTTGCTAAAGTTAAGTTAAATGAAGAACTCACTTGCAACAAACACAGCCAATTGTGGCCAGAAAACAGTGAAAACTGAGTGAGGAACAATGAGATCACCTCTGGATGGTTGTATGATGATAAAGGTTGCCCCAAACTGTCTTATTCACTATGTACACACAGACCACTAACTAAGAGCCCATGCGCACCCACCAATCTGGTGCCTGTACCTGCCAGATTGCATAAAAACCCTCCTGGAGCGCTCCCCAACCTCCTAAAACAGAGGCGGGCGGGCCGCCCGACTTCGGAGATGCCGCCTGAAGTGGCCCGGCCTCCCTGAAGCCAGAAAACCAATAAAAACCACCAATCTACTTAGAAAAATTAGCTACAACTACTAAAACCTTTAAAACGCAGAATTTCACTATAACAACATTGGGACATTAAATATAGAGAAAAATTAGCTCTATCAAATGGTACTAAGCACTTAACCCTAAGACTTAAGGTTAGCCCGTAAAACACAAAAAACAAAATTAAACAGCAATCTTTTATAAATGAAAAATGAGGAAATGACCCCTTAAAACTCAGAATATGAAAAATGTCTACAAGACATAAAATATAGAGAAAAACCAGGGCTATCCAATCATAGTACCCACATACCTGCAGACCCAATATCCACGGAATAAAACCAGAAAAATACCCAATTCCTTAACAGATGTCAATTAAGACATGCACAAACAGCGCCAAATCACACAACAAAGGCCCCTGCCAATATTGGAAGACCACAACGTCAGACCACAAACCTAGAGAATATTATCTTCTCAAATCACTCACCACTTTAAGTTCAATTACAAACTTTTTGACTTTAAAAAATGTGTCTGCCAATGAAGTTGATGAATTAAAACGACTGCTATTGGAGTATCATAACTGCTTGGAAGAAGGTTGGAAAAATATCAGCTTTAAGCCAAATCTTCATTTCACTCAACATTTTACAGAAATGATTAAATGTTTTGGTCCACCCGTAGGTATGGCTACTTGGGCTGCTGAAAGAGTTAATGGTATATTATCGGAAATTCCAAACAATCATCGTCCAGGTATTTAGTTTGGTAATTGGGTGCTTAAAAATGCAAATGAGCTAAATTTTTTTTATTGAACATAGAAGAAATACCATGGACCATGCTCAAGCACTGGCATCGGAAGTCTAGGGTATTGGAGCTAGGTGAAGCTGAAGATGATTCTCAGTATGGATCTAATATTAAAAAAATTGAGTACGATACAAAAAAAAGACATTTCCATTTAACTGAGGCATTATTTACAAAATGGGTAAGGGCACGCTTAAGAAAAGAGACATCTAAACGGGCTTTGTCACCTTCAGAGAAGGTAGGAGACAGGGTAGTTGAAAATATAGCAAGCATATTGGTCCATGGAAAGCGTTATACGACTCATGACCAGAATCCTGGGAATTTCTACCATTGAATTCTACTTTGGAAAAGATAGTCAGTTTGGGCATATTGATCAGCTTTTTAGCTCAAAGGACAATAATGAAAAAGTCTATCTAATCGTTAGTCCATTTAAAGAGCTTATACCAGAAGATACAAAAAAGGATCCCTATGAGGCGTTTCCACAAGTGCATTGCCGTTTAGTAAGAGTAGAAAAAGCGACAAAAATTGTGATAAATCAAGATTAAATTATTGGACATGCCGCCACTTTACAGCACCAAAGGGGAATGTTTGGAATAAAGTACGATGTTATCACTGCTGTTGGACTTCAGACACTAGTAAGTAAAAAATTAAACAACATGGACATTTTATTTTCGTTAATATGGTTGAAATTATTTAGGATTGGTAAGAATTTGGAGGATTTGGAAAGTTTGTAATAGATCTTTGGAACAGCTAGATGCAAGATTAATAAATAAAACTTTTTGAGATGTTGCCTAAATGTTTAAGAAAACAATAACAAGGGAATTCTTTACGGTTTAGAAACCCTGCTATTAATGATTGACATTTTATTGTAAATGTAATTTCAACTAAAAGAAATTCAATGTACTATACAAAGTCTACCTATACTTGAAAAATATTATAAATAGTTCAGAACCAGGGTTGAAAAATCTAAGGACCATATTTTTCAAGCCAATAAAACTGATTTTTCCACTAATTTTTTCGCTTGAATATTTTATTCATTAAACTCACAATTAAAATGTATAACTAATTTCTCTTTAATATTATCTTGTCTATATTCTGAAAGTTAATAATTTTTTTTTATTTTTTATAAAGCACCAAATGTCTAATACTGGTGATTCCATGCAGGTTGATCCTCCATTAGAAAGTAATGTTGGAGTGAAAAATAATCATCCCCCTCAAAATCCTAGAATGCCTCCATCGGGTCCTGCTCCCCCTGAAAGACCGAGTGAAAATCCAGGTAAACCCTAACCTCCTCCTCAGTCTTTATCAGATCCCCAAATTTGATCAACTGATTGCTCTTCTAATATCACAAATACAGATGGTCGATCCGCACCTGGTAATTTTCAGCAGGAAGCAGAAAGTGTAGGTAATGATTGGGCTAGTATGTTGTTGAATTAGTTTCTTGGAAGCGGTGAGGGATCCACTTCTACTAACCCAGCCGCCAGTACCAGTGTACCTGGTGAGTAAACTTTTTCAACATGCTTTTATGTTTTAAAATAGGTTTACTAATTTTTATTTTCAAAAATTTGCAGTTAATTCCTCTCTTATAATTCGAGCTACTGATCAGCGCAGAATACTTGATGCTGAGTCACTTCAAAATGACCAAAACTTGCAAATGGTTAGAAGCATAGTTACGAGGTGTGATGTACCAAGGAGCTCAGATTCTATTAACCGGAATATCTATCACTTTTTGAAGTTCTGTCTTGGTGGACCCATAAATGTATCTGAGTTTCCTATAGGCCCAACAAATGAAGAACTTACAGATTGGATAAATTGGCATGATTAAAAGCTATTGACGATTGAAACAGCATTAAAACAGGTTCAAAATGCACGGCAACTTCAGCTGCTGATTGTCAATTTATTTTAACAAATACTGCTATATTCTTACGTTCCAAAATTCATCTACCAAATTTTATTTCAACACCTGAGCCACGAGGACTAAAGGGAGGAGCTGCTGTACTGATCTCTGTAAAACAGCATTTGGAATGAAAGCTTCAAGAGAAAGGATTTTGTTGACTTGCTTTTGATTGGAACTGTCAAAATTTTTCTGAGTCACTATGGAATCAAGTAATGGGGAGTGTAGTATCAGACCATTGTACTAAGTGGCTCTCAACATTGAAAAATATTGATTCAGCAAAACTCAGGTTTACACCAATCATCGTCGAGCAATGGGTGGTCAACAAGGGAAAGGAGATTTGAAAGGTGGCTGGTCAAAACTGTGAGGTGATTGAGGCAAGTAGAAAGGAAAAGAGATCAAGAGCACAGATAAAGCGTTATCAAACAAAGGTATTTACTCAAAGCATAATTACTAAAGAAAGTCTACTACTTATTTGATTTGATTTTAGATTTCAAAAAACCGCTACGACATTGCAAGAAAAAAGTGCTTTGATCAGCCAGGCTTTGTAGCACTTTTTCATGATACAAGTCTCATGTCTGATTTAGAAGAATCCCCACCCAATCCAGAAGAGAATTGTCCTAAACAAGTAGTTCCTGGATGGAGAAATCCAAAACTTAATGAAATTTTAGATAAAATGGACAACTTGACTAAAAAGACGGCCCATTCAAATGTTGAAAAGGCTTCAATGAAGAAACTTTATGATTGCTCAACTAAAAAGACAGCTTCAACAGATGGTATCTTGAATGTGCCCAATTTTCTGCCAAAAAACTGCTATTCACCTGGATATTTAGCAAATTTTTCGGTTAATGAGAGGGAGTTACTTGATGTTTGAGAAGATATAGATATCGCCAAAGTTAATGAAGCACTAGATCGAGCAGCAGCACCTTAAATTTTTTACCCTACTGGTAACCATGTATATAGAGTGATAGTAATCATTTTTTAAATATAACATTATTATTCTTTCTTATAAAAAATTCCAATTGATGTATAAGATAAAAGAGAGCAAAAGAATTAACGAGTATAAAATTATTGAGGATAGAAAAACAGATATATATTTTTGTAAAACTTTAAGACATGATAAACGTTTTGATTAAATTAATGTGAAATTTTTTTATGCACAATAAATGAACTTACAATAAATTAAATTGAATCTCTTCTCAGATACTTACGACAAGATCAAATTAAAGCCTAAAACAAGAATAGAATTCGACTCTAAATTTCAATTTAAAATACCTGTTTTTCAATAATTATAATTGCTTTTTTATTGGCTAAACGCCACCAATGATTAGTATAAAAATGCACATGTGAAAAAATTTATGAAAGAGAACACCATCCCTCACCAAAAAACAAAGATCATTAAAGGCAATCAAAAATCCATTACCATAGTTAATATACAAAATATATACAAAAAATTAAAGCATTCAAATGATGGAAATTTTTTTACACAAGGATCTTAAGAATTTTTTTTTTTAAACTTCACTTTTTGCAACAATAATTGAAAACTATTAATCATTAAAAACCAAAAAATCATCAATTTATATTTGGTTTTCATGCCTTAAAAAAATAAAAGAGGCTTTAATAACATTTAATTGATAAACATACTTCAGTAGAATTTAAGTATTGTGCTATGTGTCCAGTAAAAGTTCGGCCAAACTTGTGCTGGACACTTTGGCCAAGACCAGTGAATAAAAATTGCAAGGAAAACCAAAAATCAATAGGCTATAAAAGGAAGTTAATTGATGGCATCAAATTGTTTTTTGGTAAAAGTGTCCAGCACAACCTCGGCCGAACTTATGCTGGACACTTTTCCAATTTGAAGTTGGTAAGGTGTATGTTTTTTTAAGAGAAGTGAGGTGTTCCTCATAAAAGTTTCCAGCACAAGTTCAGCAAAACATGTGATGGACACTTTTACCAAAAAAAAAAATAGATGCCATCAAATATGTTCATTTTATAGCCTAATTTTTTTTAATTTCCTTGAAGTAATAAGTTACTGTCAATGACCAAAGTGTCCAGCACAAGTTCGGCCGAACTTATTCTGGACACTTTTATGAGGAACACCTCACTTCTCTTAAAAAAACATGCACCTTACCAAATTCAAATTGGAAAAGTGTTCAGCACAAGTTCAGCAGAACTTATGCTGGACACTTTGGACAAGACCAGTGACTAAAAATTGCAAGGAAAACCAAACATCAATAGGCTATAAAAGGAAGTTAATTGATGGCATCAATATTTTTTTTGGTAAAATGTCCAGCACAAGTTTGGCCGAACTTATGCTGGACACTTTTCCAATTTGAAGTTGGTGAGGTGTATGTTTTTTTAAGAGAAGTGAGGTGTTCCTCATAAAAGTGTCCAGCACAAGTTTGGCCAAACTTGTGCTGGACACTTTTACCAAAGACATTAGATAGAATCAATAATCTTCATTATATGGGCTATTTATATTGGTTATCCTTGCATTTTTAGTCACTGTTCTTGGCCAAAGTGTCCAGCACAAGTTTGGCCAAACTTATGCTGGACACTTTTATAATTTGCAGTTTGGGAGGTGTATGTTTTTTTTAGAGAAGTGAGGTGTTCCTAATAAAAGTGTCCAGCACAAGTTCGGCCGAACTTGTGATGGACACTTTTACCAAAAAAAAAATAGATGCCATCAAATATGTTCATGTTATAGCCTAATTTTTTTTAATTTCCTTGAAGTAATAAGTTACTGTCCATGACCAAAGTGTCCAGCACAAGTTTGGCCGAACTTATGCTTGACACTTTTATAAGGAAAACCTCACTTCTCCTAAAAAAACATGCACCTTACCAACTTCAAATTGGAAAAGTGTCCAGCATAAGTTCGGACGAACTTGTGCTGGACACTTTGGCCAAGACCAGTGACTAAAAATTGCATGGAAAACCAAAAATCAATAGGCTATAAAAGAAGTTAATTGATGGCATCAAATTGTTTTTTGGTAAAAGTGTCCAGCACAAGTTCGGCTGAGCTTGTGCTGGACATTTTTATGAGGAACATCTCACTTCTATTAAAAAAACATGCACCTTACCAACTTCAAATAATAAAAGTGTCCAGCATAAGTTCGGCTGAACTTGTGCTGGACATATTTACCACCAAAAAATTTGATGCCATCAATTAACTTCTTTTTATAGCCTATTAATTTTTGGTTTTCCTTGCAATTTTTAGTCACTGGTCATGGCCAAAGTGTCTAGCACAAGTTTGGCCGAACTTATGCTGGACCCTTTTCCGATTTGAAGTTGGTAAGGTGCATGATTTTTTAAGAGAAGTGAGGTTTTCCTTATAAAAGTGTCCAGCATAAGTTTGGTCAAACTTGTGCTGGACACTATGGTCATGGACAGTAACTTATTACTTCAAGGAAATTAAAAGAAATTAGGCTATAACATGAACATATTAAAAAATGCACCTTACCAACTTCAAATAATAAAAGTGTCCAGCATAAGTTGGCTGAACTTGTGCTGGACATATTTGCCACCAAAAAATTTGATGCCATCAATTAACTTCTTTTTATAGCCTATTAATTTTTGGTTTTCCTTGCAATTTTTAGTCACTGGTCATGGCCAAAGTGTCCAGCACAAGTTCGGCCGAACTTATGCTGGACACTATTCCAATTTGAAGTTGGTATGGTGCATGATTTTTGAAGAGAAGTGAGGTTTTCCTTATAAAAGTGTCCAGCATAAGTTCGGTCAAACTTGTGCTGGACACTTTGGTCATGGACAGTAACTTATTACTTCAAGGAAATTAATAGAAATTAGGCTATAACATGAACATATTTGATGGCATCTATTTTTTTTTTTTTGGTAATAGTTTCCAGCACAAGTTCGGCCGAACTTGTGCTGGACACTTTTATGAGGAACACCTCACTTCTCTTAAAAAAACATACACCCCACCAACTTCAAATTATAAAAGTGTCCAGCATAAGTTTGGCCAAACTTGTGCTGGACACTTTGGCCAAGAACAGTGACTAAAAATTTCAAGAAAAACCAATAAAAATAGCCCATATAATGAAGATAATTGATGCTATCTAATGTCTTTGGTAAAAGTGTCCAGCACAAGTTCGGCCGAACTTGTGCTGGACACTTTTTTAAGGAAAACCTCACTTCTCTTAAAAAAACATGCACCTTACCAACTTCAAATTATAAAAGTGTCCAGCATAAGTTCGGCCGTACTTGTGCTGGACACTTTGGTCATGGACAGTAACTTATTACTTCAAGGAAATTAAAAAAAATTAGGCTATAACATGAACATATTTGATAGCATCATTTTTTTTTTTTGGTAAAAGTGTCCATAACAAGTTTGGCCAAACTTGTGCTGGACACTTTTATGAGGAACACCTCACTTCTCTTAAAAAAACATACACCTCACCAACTTCGAATTGGAAAAGTGTCCAGCATAAGTTCAGCCGAGCTTGTGCTGGACACTTTTAACAAAAAACAATTTGATTCCATCAATTAACTTCCTTTTATAGCCTATTGATGTTTGGTTTTCCTTGAAATTTTTAGTCCCTGGTCTTGGCCAAAGTGTCCAGCATAAGTTCGGCCGAACTTGTGCTGGACACTTTTCCAATTTGAATTTGGTAAGGTGCATGTTTTTTTAGAGAAGTGAGGTGTTCCTCATAAAAGTGTCCAGCACAAGTTTGGCCGAACTTGTGCTGGACACTTTTACCAAAAAACAATTTGATGCCATCAATTAAATTCCTTTTATAGTCTATTGATTTTTGGTTTTCCTTGCAATTTTTAGTCACTGGTCTTGGCCAAAGTGTCCAGCACAAGTTCGGCCAAACTTATGCTGGACACTTTTATAATTTGAAGTTGGTAAGGTGTATGTTTTTTTAAGAGAAGTGAGGTTTTCCTCATAAAAGTGTCCAGCACAAGTTCGGCCGAACTTATGCTGGACACTTTACTCAAAACAGTTTGATGGATTCAAATGTCTACATATTCCTTACCATGGTCTTTTTGTAAAGAGGGAAACCTTTAGCTATTGGTAGTTGTTTTGAATATATTATGAGTAGTTGATATTTCAATTTTAAGGTAAAAGAGTACAATATTTCTTGCAATTGCCAGTAATTTATTTCCCTCAATATTTCTAAGATATTGGTTATAATCTTTATAACACCTATTTCTAATATTCCTCTTTGATTTGATTATTTTTTTTAGTCCTGATTTAAAGGTTTTTACTATTTTATCAACCAAGCTTTAGATCAATGTAAAAAATACCCTGATTAATCCTGCTATATTTTTTTTACTATTCCTATTCAATAATAGCTCAAGTTAGAAACAAATATCCATTATCTTTGAAATGAGGATTTATATTATGAATTTGAAATTGAGAAATGGAATATTATTTTCCAATTTAAATATCTATTAGTCATTTTACCAAAGTTTTCAGTAATCAGATTGAATTTTGATGGTATTTTATTGTAGATTAATCATTTTGATGAGCCATTTACTCATAATTACTGGTTTCGGCTCTAATATTCCATGTGAAATTCATTACGAATCTTTTTGAAAGTGAATAGTTGACATATTGGATATGCAAAGGCTTATGTAAGATCAAAGTGAGATCAAAGGGAGTTCAACTCATGATCAAATTAGGATTTTGAAAGATCAAACGGTGATCAATGTAGGTTCATCTTGAGCTCAATTTGTGACAAATCTCTGACTAAATGTAAGGCCGAAAAATTTCCTACATGGTGATGATGTGTGCATAATTCAGGCATATATTTGTGGCTCAACGGAGTTCAAGCAAGTGGTATTGCTTGCAATACCCCCCCATTTTTTCTGTGGTGACAGGCCTGGAAAATTTTTCACTATGCCTGACACCACGCAATATGGGGGGCGGACTTGCTAGCAAGTCCGCAACCTTGAACCCTAATTCATATCTTTTTGAGCACACATTGAGGAAGTGATGAAACCATCATGAAGAAGTATTGAATTTACTTTGAACACACCTTGAAGCTCATGTGAACACAAATGGGGCTACAAGGGCTGGAAAGGCTGGAGAGAGGGGTGAGGAAGGGTGTATGGGGTAGCGAAAAGGTTGGGAAAGAGTTGGAAGGGAAGATTAAGGGTTCCGAGGCATTTTAAATGAAGAAAAGGGTCTGGGAGAGGTTGAGAGGGGTGAAATGGGGATCAAAAGAGGATGGCATACAATGGGGCTGGGAGGATAGCGAAAGGCATGGGAAGGGAAGACAAGCATGTGTTGATAGAATTGAAAGGGATGGAGATTGGTGCAAACAGAGTGTGAAAATAGGAGGATGAACTCTGTTCTTCGGACGAAGAACAGAGTTCACTTCCATAAATTATTAGCTGAAACATAGTTTTCAATTCTGTAAAAACAGTTGTAAGTAATAGAAAAAGTCACTGATTTTTTTTATATGTAATCTGAAATTTTTTAATAAAATTATTGTATTTAAGAATTGCAATATTGTCAATCAATTTTTATTGATCAAATTAATTTAATAAAGTATTATTTTAATAAGCTGTTTCAAAAAATACTTTGCATTGAGTAGACTCATGGAATGATTTTTTCTGGCTTCCATTCAGTTATCCTCACACTTTCACTATGTTTTCAATATAGATCCATTGTTATTTGTGTGATACTTCAAGTGAAAGTTCAGTATTACTTCAGTCTGAGTTCCATCTGATTTCCATCTGACTTCAAGTTGCGGACTTGCTAGCAAGTCCTCCCCCTATATTGCGTGGTGTGATGGATTGTCAAGAAGACCACCTACAGTAGATGATTCCGATTCAGAAGAGTTTGATGAAGATATACCTATAATCAAGGCCAGTACCAAGGGTGCTGAGGACTTTCCATACCTCCCCCATGAGGTTAAACTAGCAGGTTCTATTTTTGTTGAATTTGATGAAGTTGATGATCTAGTTGATCATGAGGTTTATGTAGATGAGGATGGTGTGGTTGTTTGGGATAATTGGAAGTTGGTTAATGGTGTTTATGTTTGGGATCTGAAGGAGGATAGTGGTAGCATGTAAAAATGTTCGAATGATGTGGATTATGTGAATTTCAGCAAACAGCCAAATTCTCAGAGAATGATTTCTCATTCACAAGTGGAAGATATTGGGGACAGGGAGGTTCCTTTGGATGCTATAATATTGGATTTTTCTGATGAAATTTGTGGCCAGACTGGGTTTTATTTTTTAATGGTGAAATATTTGTTGTCTCTGGAAAACCAGAAGAATGTGATGAAGCTGAATGGGTGGCTATCAAAAAGAAGTCACCTGGTTTATAGTTGTCTGGTAGAAGGTTGATGAAAAGAAGACATCCGAATCCTCAAGCTGTTGTATCTCAAAGAAAAGGTCAAGAATTGGTGATGAAATCTCTTCATGAAGATTTAGGGCATAGGGGCTTTGAAGAAACTTATAAGTGGATTGCTGATAGATTTTGGTGGCCTGGAATGAAGATGGCTGTTAGATCTTGGGTTCAGTCATGTGAAGAATGTCAGATAAGAAGTTATTAAAGGCCAAAAGAACCTGTAAATGCTACTGGTGAAAATACTATCTTTGGATGGGTTAGTTTGGATGCTGTTCACATCAAGGAAGGTAAATATAAGTACTTGATTGTGGCAAGGGATGATTTGTCTGGTTGGGTTAAGGATTTCCCTCTTATTAGTTAATCTGCTAAAAATGTAGCAGAATTTTTGATGAAGGAATGGGTGTATAGGTATAGTGTTATGAAGTTGGTAACTTTTAATGGCGGCTCTGAGTTTGGTGCAGACTTCAAGGAAGCTGTTTCAAAAATTGGCTGAAAGGTTAGGGTGGGGACCCCATATTATCCTGAAACAGAAGGAATGGTTGAAAGGGGGCATCAAGTTATTAAGGATGCTTTGTTTAAAATGTGTGGAAAAAGTGCCGAAAAGTGGAGGCGTTATTTACCCCTTTTTTTATTTGCTGACAGGATTACCACCAAGAGGACAACTGGTTATTCTCCTTATGAATTAGTTTTTGGTCAGAAAGCTGTTTTACCAGTTGATCTTGAAGCTGAATCTTATCTTGGTGTTGATTGGGATGTAGTCAAAACTACTGAAGATTTGCTCTGTGCTAGAATGCAACAGTTAGAAAAGAAGGAGGAATATTTTGAGAAGGCATACAATAGGATGATCAAGATCAGGGATCAGTCTGTCAGGTATTGGGATTGAAGGTTGGCTCATAGACTCAGAAAGCCTTTGAGGCCTGGTGATATGGTGTTGGTGTATAATAGGAGTTTGGAAAGTCAGTGGGGGAAAATGTTTGCTGATAGATGGAATGGACTATATAGGATTAGAGAACAGGTTTCTGGTGGTTCATATGTTTTGGAAGAACTGGATGGTGTTGTCTTAAAGAAGAGGGTAGCTGCTGATCAAGTGAAGAAGTTTTACCCTAGGGGCACAAAGAGTGCTGAAGTTTGACTCCTAAATGAGGATAAACTACAACATCAATCTTTTAGGAAATCTCACAGTCTTTCAAAAAATCAATCATTACTTCAATTTTAAAATTTTATTATGCGGTGAAAATATGAGGGGGAAACAAATTTTGTTAGGAGTGTTCACAGGGGAACCTTCTAGATTTTATATTGGCTAGTTTGGGGGTTATTGATGAGTTGGAAGCTCTATTCACAATTACCCCATAATGTTCATTTCCAAACCTTCTCTGCTTCTAGTTGAATCCTGGCTTTGTTTTTTGTTATATAGGTAGTCCTCTATGAATATAGACTGGAACCTTACCTCAACACAGCACAATCTTTTGGAAGTCTGGATTCAAGAATTTTGTTTTGTTTCTTTTTTTTTTTGTATTGGGGTGGATGATCACTTGTGGTCTCCAATCAATTTTACAAATTGGAGGGAGCCCACCCAGTGATCATTAGTTTGTTTTCTTGTTTTTAATTAAATTATCATATTTCAATTCTTCAAATTTTCAAAAAAATTTAAAAAAAAAAAAATTATTTTCAAAATTTAATTTTCAAAAAAAAAAAATTATTATTTTCAAAAATAATTTGTTTTCCAAAATTTCATTTTATGTTATATTTTTAATTTTGCTTTCCTGTGTATCCACAATCAAGGTGCACTTGGATGTGGGTATGATGTCAGGGGTTTGGCTCATCCAAATGGCTGGGGGACATCTTTTATTTTTTTATTTATCTTTAATTTTATTTATCTTTTTCTTTTATTATATTTTTATTTTATTTATTCTGCTAGTCCATCAAGACTTAAAACTGAAATTCTTTTCAAGATCATTTATGATTGGTCCTAAACTTCAAGACTGTGGAAAACTGAAGATTTCAATAAAACTAGGAATTATAATGGTCAAGATTTGAGGAGGATTTATTTTAGTTAGAATTTTTCATTGGGGAACCTTCTAGATTTTATATTGGAAAGTTTGGGGTTAATTGATGAGTTGGCAACTCTATACACAATTACCCCACAAAGTTTGTTTATATGCTTTATTATTTATAGATTGATCTCTAGAATTGGTTTTGTGATGCAGGTGGAAGTCCTCTAAGACTATAAACTGGTGATTTTGCACTTGATGACTCAAGAAAATTCAAGTGGATGTCCTTTTTGGAAATTGGAGGACCTCATGGCAATGTCCAGATCATTGCAGCTCTGGCTCAGTGGAGATGAAAGCCCAGTCTCTAAATTTTCTTTTCTTTAGTTGGTGATTTTGGAAATTGGAAGTCCTCATGGCGATGTCCAGATCATTGCAGTTCTGGCTCAGTGGAGATGAAAGCCCACTCTCTTAATTTTCTTTTGTTTGTTGGAGGTGAATGGTAGAGGAGTTTGGAGGACCTCATGGCGGTGTCTAGATCATTGCAGTTCTAGCTCAGTAGGGTTTAAAGCCTACTCTTTCATACTCAGCGGATTGAAGCATCAAAAATCAAGTGGAGTCAACTTAAGAAGCAAAATTTTTATTGAAATGATGGTGGAAAAGTTTTTTATGTGATTCAGAATGGACTGGGGACATTCCATATTGGAGGGAGGATGTGGCATTCCAAATCTGGGTAGGCTACTTAGGTGAAAATTTGATTGGACCTGGGTTGGAAGAAAATCATGGTGTTAGCGGGTGTTAATTTGGTTGAAGGGAGATAACTGGAGTTTTTTTTGGGTGGATTTATGGTGATTTTTGGAGGATTTATGGTGATTCATTGGAGGATTTACGGTGTTTTGGAATGGATATATGTTGGTATTCCTATCATTATTTGATGGTTTCATGGATTGGGTATTGGTTTTACTGGATTTTCTAGGGCTCTCTTGGTATTTTTGGTGGATGCAGTGTGCTCATGGAGTAGCCATTTTTTTCTGGTGCACTCCGGTGCGCTCTGGTTTGCTCCTGTGATTTTCCGGTGCAAAAGCAAAGTGTACTGAAAAAATTCTGTCATTGTGGAAAATTTTGGTTATTGTGAAAAGACTAAATCACTCTGGACAAATTAGCTCATTATGGCAAAATTAGCTCGTTATGGCAAAAAGAGCTCATTGTGGCAAAATTTGCTCACAATGGGAAAGTCTGATCACCAGTGCAAAGTTTGATCACTGCAGAAAAGTCTGGGCACTGTGGTAAAGTTTGGTCACTGCAGAAAAGTATGGGAACTGTGGTAAAGTTTGGTCACTGCAGAAAAGTCTGGGACTGTGGTAAAGTTTGGTCACTGAAGAAAAGTCTGGGACTGTGGTAAAGTTTGGTCACTGCAGAAAAGTCTGGGCACTGTGGTAAAGTTTGGTCACTGTAGGAAAGTCTGATCACCAGTGCAAAGTTTCGTCACTACAGAAAAGTCTGGGCACTGTGGTAAAGTTTGGTCACTGTAGAAAAGTCTTATCACCAGTGCCAAGTTTGGTCACTGCAGAAAAGTTTGGCTATTGTGGCAAAATTTGGTTAGAATTTATCATGCTTGTTAGATCAATAGTTTATTGTAGATCCTATGCATGTAGGGTATTGTTAGAAAGGTCTGGAGGAGGAGAGTCTTAGTCTTCTACAAGGTTTTGGTCTTTTAGTTTAGATAACAAGGGTCTTTTTGATAATTAACAATATTTAACATATAACAACAATTATAATAAAAAATATCAAAATATAGGGTACCATTGGATTGCTCTAATCCTTGGTGACTCAAATTTATTTCTTGTCTTATAAAATTTATAAAATATAAATATAATAAAGAACACTCTTTAATTTTGGTGTGAAACTGGGTAAATCTGGGGCAGATCTTTAATAAGGCACCTTTGAACAGATCATCCCAAGGGTAGTTTCTATGGCACTTTACTCTACTTTTCAGTCTCTGGGCCAAGTGTTGCGGCTTGTTCTAAGTATTTTCTGTGTCTTGTATCAGTGTAATCTGATATAAGGTATCTGTTTTGGGGGTGTAATCATTTATTGCACTTATTTTTTTTCTATATTATAGGTTTTCAGCACTTTCAAAATCTTTCTCTCAGATTTTCAACTTATCCAACTCTTCAAGAAGATCTTCAAGCTTAGTTAATTGAATCTTACATTTACTTAGAGGGACAGGGATTTCTTTTTGTTTTTCCAACTCCCTTGGATTCTGCCTGCAGCAAAGCGACTGTAGGAGTCTACTCTACAGCGTTTTCTGGGAGAGTGTGTTATGGTTTAGGAGATATTCTTGAAGGATATGATAAGAAAGAGTTACATCCAGACTCTAGGCCTCTCACTACTTTTGATACACTGCTAGTAAGATTACAATTGACAAGATTACCTCAAGGAGCAATAAATTCAGTTTCCATTTATCAAGCTCAGATGGCTTGGATTCTTCAAGATTAAATTCCTCAATATGGTGGAATCCTTATTGACAATGAAGGAATTAAAGGACCTTCAACAGATTACAATAATGAAGTGTTGGAGGACAACCCAGGAATACAAAAATTCATCTAAGAGTATGCAATCACTTTAGAGAGGATCTTGTTTAGAATTGAAGAAGCTGGTTTAACTACTTTGGGCTCTAAATTTTTATGTTTTGTGCCAGATTGAGAGATTTTAGGTCATGTGGTATGTAGAGAAGGTAGAATTATGTCCAAGAAGAAAGTGAATAAAATTCAGTCCTGGCCAAGACCCAAGAATACTACCAATGTTAGGGGGTTTTTAGGTGTATATGTTTATGTTCAAATGTTTATCAAAGAATTTTTTTTCATTGGAAGCTCCATTGAGAAGGTTGAAAAGAAAGGATGCAGACTGGGAGTGTGATGAAGAGTGTGAAAGGGCATTTGAGAGATTCAAGATGGTTGTGAGGAAGGATTCAGACTGCACAAGTTAGATTATGAAAAAGATGCTGGTAGGATTTATTTAGCAGTTGACTCAAGTCAGGATGCTGCTGGAGAAGCTTTCTCTCAGATAGATAGAGCTGGTTACATTAGGCTAGTTAGGTATGAATCAATGGTATTCACCAAAGTAGAATTGTGATATTCTCAGCCAAAACTGGAACTGTGTGGAGTGGCAAAAATTTTAAAGAAACTTCAAAATGTTTTGTGGGGCCAACACCTTGAATTGAAAGTGGATTCAAAATATTTAATTCAAATGATTAATTCCCCAATTTAGCCAAATGCACCTATGACTAGATGGGTAGCATTCATTCAAAAATTTTCCTTTGACTTAGTTCATAATCCTTCCAAATATTTTACTTTTCCAGATGGTTTGTCAAGAAGACCACCCACTGAAGATGATTCATACTCAGATGAGTTTGTTGAAGATATACCTATGATTAAAGCCAGCACTAAAGGAGCTAAAGAATTTCCATACCTCCCCCATGAGTGTAAACTGGCAGGACTATTGTGTTTAGATAATTGTGATGAAGACCTCCACCTAGAGGATAAACTGGAAAATTATTTTAAAGAGAATAAAATTTATGAAATCAGTGTAGATAAATTTGGAAAAAAAGATGTAGAAGAAGATTTTGTGTATATAGATGAAGATGGATTGGTAGTTTGGGATAGTAGTAGGTTAAGGAAGGGTGTATATGTTAGAGAATTAGAAAATTCGGTTAAAAAAAAGAGTGAAGAAGAGAAAGAGGTATTTTTGAATTTGGTTGCCAAGAGGTTGAAAGGTTCAGATGAAGAAAATTGACATAGCTCAATTAAGAAACAAATTTGTGGCCAATTTTTATTGGCTTATTCATGTGCAGATGATATTGGTGATAGAGAAGTGCCCATTGATATTATATTAATCAATTTTCAAGATGAAGTCTGGGTTCAGACAGGTTTTTATTTGTTGTTAGTCAAATATTTATTGACTTTAGAGAGGCCAGAAGATTGTGAAGATGATGAATGGGTGGCTATCAAGAGGAAGTCATCTACATTATACTTATCTGATTAATAATTAATGAAATGGAGGTATCCAAATCCTCAAGTAGTTTTAACTCAAAAGAAAGGGCAAGAATTAGTTTTAAAGTCACTGCATGAAGATCTTGGGCATAGAGGCTTTGGAGAAACGTTCAGAAGAATTGCTGATTTATTTTGGTGGCCAGGAATGAAGATGGCTGTTAAACAGTGAGTTCAGTCATGCAAAGAATATCAAAGAAGAAGCTATTTAAGGCCGAAAGAGCCTGGAAATGCTACTGACAATAATTCTCTCTTTGGAAGGGCTAGCTAGGATGCCGTTCATATCAAGAAGGGACAGTATAAATATTTAATTGTGGCCAGAGATGATTTATCTGGTTGGATAGAGGCAGCACCTCTTATTAATTTGACTGCCAAAAATGTGGCAGAATTTATTTTGAAAAATTAAGTGTATCAATATGGAGTAATGAAATTTGTAACGGTGTAGACAATCCTATAGTACTAGCTATAGGCCTTGACCAAGGGAGTTGGAGAAAAACCAGAGAGAAAATCCCCTGTCCCTTTAGAAAAATAGAGTGAGATTTACTTGCTAAAGTAAGTTGGTTCCTGTTTTGCTAAAGCTCCTATTTAACACACTTGACTGCTTGATGAGCCAAGAAAGTAGTCCCCAGATAGACTACCAGACCAAAGAACTGAAATTTAGAACAAAGTCCACACCAGAGACAGCAAAGATACTTGATGTAGGCTACAAATCCACACCAGAGACAGCAACAATACTTGCTATAGCTTGCAAGACTATAACAGAGAAAACAGTTGCTAAAGTTAAGTTAAATGAAGAACTTAATTGCAACAAACACAGCCAATTGTGGCCAGAAAACAGTGAAAACTGAGTGAGGAGCAATGAGATCACCTCCGGATGGTTGTATGATGATTAAGGTTGCCCCAAACTGTCTTATTCACTATGTACACACAGACCACTAACTAAGAGCCCATGCGCACCCACCAATCTGGCGCCTGTACCTGCCAGATTGCATAAAAAACCCTCCTGGAGCGCTCCCCAACCTCCTAAAACAAAGGCGGGCGGGCCGCCCGACGTCGGAGATGCCGCCTGAAGCGGCCCGGCCTCCCTGAAGCCAGAAAACCAATAAAAACCACCAATCTACTTAGAAAAATTAGCTACAACTACTAAAACCTTTAAAACACGGAATTTCACTATAACAACTTGAGACATGAAATATAGAGAAAAATAAGCTCTATCAAATGGTACTAAGCACTTAACCCTAAGACTTAAGGTTAGCCCGTAAAACACAAAAAACAAAATTAAACAGCAATCTTTTATAAATGAAAAATGAGGAAATGACCCCTTAAAACTCAGAATATGAAAAATGTCTTCAAGACATAAAATATAGAGAAAAACCAGGGCTATCCATTGATAGTACCCACATACCCGCAGACCCAATATCCACGGAATAAAACCAGAAAAATACCCGATTCCTTAACAGATGTCAATTAAGACATGCACAAACAGTGCCAAATCACACAACAAAGGCCCCTTCCAATGTTGGAAGACCACATCCTCACTCCAATTGAGAATGTCTGCATTCTTTCTTCATCCAACCACCATGTTTAACCTCCTTCCCAAATCTGCCTCTGAAATGGGCCCCTGCCAATACTGCATCAACAATAATTTAATCTGCGCCATAACACCACCTGTTCATCCATACAGAACGTCCTGCGATGTCTGCCACTCCAGAAAGAAGACCTGCCACAGACCTGGTCCACTTTCTTCCACAACAGATTCACCTCCGCCTCAACCTGGTCCTTCTTCTGCCAGCACCAAAAGATCTAGGCCATCCATCCTGATACCAGACTTAGTTATCTCAGTGGAAAGTTTTCATCAATTACTATTGAATGATGTTTACAGTACGTAACCTTGTACAAATATGTAAAATACTTTAAAAAAATTGTGACTTTGGTAGTTGGTTATTGGATTTTATATGGCAATAATTTCAAATAATTTTATACTTTATTCATATGCTAAGATTCTTAAGTGTTTCTATTTCCGATTTATTATATCAATTTAACTTTAACTAAGTTTAGACTAGGTTTGTGCTACGGGGTGTCAGCGCAGCCCAAATGAGCTCCTATCATAGAATAAATTAATTTTTTTTAATAATTTTATATAATACTATTTAGTGTTATCTTTTTTTATCCCCTTTTTTTAAATTATCTTTTTCCTTTGTTTTTGTCCCCTATTTTTTATAACACATAAAGATGCCGAAATTTCAATAATAGATCCCTTTGTCATATTGCTTGATGTCGATATTTAAATATTAATTTAAATATTTAAATTAGTTAAAATTATATTCTCAACTATTTACCCTTTGCAATTATCAAATTGTAAATTGGACATTTTCTTTATTTGTCATCCTTTTAAGCCCCCAATGTTTATGTCTAGTTACTTCCCTTTTACTATTAACCCCATTATTATCATCTGACTATTTTACAATATGCTCGCTAGCTTGATGCCATTGTAAAAGAACCCCTATCAAAAATCTGCTTCTGGTAATATATAAACCCTCTTGTTTAGTACCACATTTCTCAATTCGTTTATTTCTCTCAATTTTACTACTATTATCTTTTGGTTATAACATTTATCTGTGTTAGTACAGCTTGAAAATACAAATAGCAATATATATTTTTTATCTCTTTATTATCTTGATATAAGAATTTTTTATTTTTTTCAAGTAATAAGTCATTAAAATGCCTTGTGATAAATAGACACCTCCTTTATGTAAGATCTATTGCTTTATCTCTTATATCTTCTTAGACTAACTTTTCTTTTCCATTAATATATTTGATATATTAGCACCAAGTAGTTATTTGACGAAATCTCATCAGCATCCTTGATTCGAATCCTTCAAACTCAAGAAACAACCATCTCTAGGCATGTCTCCAAACCCCCCTTCTCTTGCCAATGAAAGGACTGAAATTACCCGATCTCAATATGGCAAGATACTTGAGTTTTGTAAAGGCAAAACTGAAGAACTACTGTCAACTCTTAGCGAGAAGCCTTTGCCATCTTATATTTCGAATGCCTACAACAATGTGCTTGAATACATTGATGACCTAGAAAAATGTAAGTAATTATTTTATATTTAATTCTTTAAACTCAGAACAATAAATTATCGACACTTTTTCTTTAAAACTTATTCAAATTCAGCTTATGAAAAAGGTATCATTCCTCCTGATGATGTCATTATCATCAAAGATGATGATGATAATGAAATACCTGACGCTGAAGGCTATGCATCAACATCTCAAGGGGGAGATAAGACTATTCTTGGACGTTAAAAAGAATGAGACTTTCTAGGGGCTCTAGTTTTGTCAGTGCTACTAAAACTCCTCCTACCAAGGATTCTTCTTACTCAGCATCTCAAAAATCTAAACAAACTAGCCAAAATGTGTCAAAAGGGTATGTCATTTCTTTCATGAGTAATATAGCAATCAATTTTATATTAGTGTTTAAAGCTATCTCCAAATTGTTTACTTTCTTATTTATTATTTCTTGTCTTTTACTTATCTTTTAATACAGCTCTAAAAACGACAATCACTCTAAAGCGTCAACTAATAGCGAATCTTGCTCTAATGAAGAAGAAGTAGAAGAAGAAGAAAATGATGAAGTTTCAAAATATGAAGCTTCTCTAACTCAAAAAGATGATGAAGCTACTTCTGCTGATGAGGTTGAGAAAACACCGAATGAAGAAATTGATCCACCTAGCCAGCCACAAAAAAATACTTCAAGTTCAAAGAAAAAGCTTATAGTTGCCGTATCTTCAAAATCTAAAATTGAAGTTCACCAAATCCTACGGTCTCTATCATCATCAATAAAAATTTCTAATTACTCCCTTCCTTATACTCCAACAATGATTGGAAACTCAAAATTACAGAAGCAAATAGCTGAAATTCATTGATTTTTGAAGGTACAATCAATGGTAAAAAGGTACTTAGAGCATGTCCAGAAATTGATCAGTTATTTGAAATCTGTTTGTCTGCTTCTCTTGAAAAGCCACACAAAATTTTGCACAAATTCAATTATCTATGGATGGAATCTGCTCATGACAAAATGCTTACAAAAATTAATGAGCTCTGTATGTATCACTTACTTGAAGTTGGATAATTTATTTTATGATAACTAATTGTTTTGTTATTTTTTTAGCTTTGGATTTTCTTAATGTTGACACTTCGCAGATCTGGTTGGTCAATAATTTGAACTTTGAAAATTTGGAAAATTTTTGTAACTCTGAAGAACCAAACTCAAATAATCTTTCTCCGTTTAAGAAGACTGATCACCCTGAATCATCGATGATACGCATGCTATCAAGACTAGTTAGCCCAACTGCTCACCAGCATTCTTTTTGGGCATCCCTCGTCAAATCATCTCTTTATCTTGCTTCTCAAGAGTTTACCCTTCCTGCTGAAGAATCTGACTTCAATCCAGATTGTCCTATTGAACGTGCCCTACATATTCTAGCCTGCCTTACACATCTGAAAAGCAAAGTTCCTGATACATTCGACAGCTCAACATCACAGTTAATTGCTGCAAATTTTTCAATCACTCCCCTATGCCAATTTAGAAACATAATAATCGATGTCATAATTTCAATAATTATTTTAAAACCTAGAGAGGCTGCTGAAAATATAACTCAAGCTGAAAGAAAGAAATGACAATGTTCGAGGAATAAAAAAAACAACAGATATGCAGCAATTTGATGAGTCTCATAATGATTCTATTCAGAAGATGAATCAAGAATATGCACACCATAAATATCAATCATTTACTTTTTACTTGGTTGATGGTGTTCATGGATTATTTCTTTCCTCACAGGACCACCGGCTTGTGTCAGCTTTAGACTGCTTAGAATTCATAACACAACTTGGCCTCCTTAGAAAATACTGTGATAATAATAATCTGGGCGGTGAAAAAATCTGGAAAAACCTTAATTTTTATATCTTTAATATTATCAAACCCTTAATAGATAGTTCTGGGCCTATGCCACTTAATTTTAATACTCCCACCATGAGCCATATTGCTAAAGCAATGGCAGCTGATTTTCTTGATTATTGGAATCTTATTAAGCCGAATTCTTCATTTTTCTCTATTGTTGAAGTAATTAATACATAATCCTACTTCATGTAAATATATACTTTATCCTATTGCTACATTTTTTTGTGTAACTCAAATTATTTATTTATGTGAGATTTATTACCGAATCTGAATAAAGATGCTTAAACTATCAATAAATATTATTGTATAAATTTCTTACACCTTTTTGCTATTCAGTAAATATTTTTGCAATAATCATAACTCAAAATCATGATGGATCAAAAATTTGAAGAAAAATTAAGAATACATTATAAGTCATTTTTCTCATAACACTATATATTTCTTTAAGATGGCAATACATCCTAGCATTTGTCGCAAATTTTAAGATAATTATTACAAAAAATTGAAACAGTTTTCTATCAATTCTTTTCAGCATGTTAAAAAGTTAAAAATATTAAGTGTAATGAATTTTTGCTCACAATTCATCAAAGCTTTTTCTTAAGTAGACTTTTCTTAATCTAATTTCTATAATTTCTAGGTGCATAATTATCTTAATTATACTAAGTATTCTCTATGAAAAACTCCTGTAAATAAAATTCATTTCATTTAATAATAGTAACATATATATGTACCATGATAAAATAATATCTAGACATTTAAATAATGAGAAGCCATCATATTGGTATGAAATCATATTAAAGTGTCTTTGAAAAACTAGTTAAATTTAAAAAATATCTTTTTATCAGTGTCAATTATTTTGAAAAATAAAATTTACTCTACATTTTGATGATCTATAATTTAGCTTGCTGTATTTTGATTCATATTTTATATTGATTATTTTTTACACTTACAGATTCATGTATAGATATCAGATTTTGTTCAATAATTTGGTAAAAAAGATATTTAATTCTTTCTATGAAAGCAAAAAAATAAAAGAAAGCAACTAGGGTACTCCTTATTAAGAACTTAGAAATATTATTTCTATAAATATTAAAACAAACCCTTTTTATATTTCCATCCTTCTTGTTTATCCTTAAATGTCAATAATAAGTTATTGAAATATAATTTTTCAAGTAGAATTTCATATGAATCAAATTCTACTTACATCTACCTGAATAGATCAAGGTCAACAAAAATATATCTTCAATCTTTTTCTAGGATTTTAAGATTCATTCAACTCCAAGAAAAAAGAAATATTCATCCCAAACTCTAAAAATTAATTCAATGGATAAATATTCAAACACTTCAAAATAAATTTCAATTCGATTGAGTTATATTTATCTTTAAATATATTGAGTTCCACTCTCTCGCAAAACTAAAAGCTCTTTCATAATTATTAATATTTTATTATAATATAATAAAATTTACTTAAAAATGAAGTAGTAGTTTCTATTTTACATACCTTGTTTTATGAATTTTTTAAAAAAATTCAATTCGATATATAGAAATATCATCATATAATTCAGCTTTTTGAACCCTTAACCTTAATTAAAGATAGATGATAAAGGCTAAGTCAAGATCTACAAGGAAATTTAAATTCATATTAATTAAATATTCCTCTTCTACAAGGCAATTTTTAAAATTAGAATTAATTTTTATTGGAGATCTAAATTGATTGATAGATTCATTATTCTCAATATATATCATTTCCTTTTATTTATTATTTCAATTCTACTTTTGAAGCTATATGCTTCAATAAAATATAATTATGTGATGAAAAATATTCAATTTATCAAAAAATAAAATCACAAGTCACACTAGTGTACAAATTTCAGTATATTTAATATTGAGTAATGCCACTAAATTAATTCAAGTTAGATATGAAAGCAAATAATGAATGACTCAAAGAAAAAAAATAATATTTAATTTTCCTTTAATTTATTTTTTATTTTTATTTTTACTTAAATAAAAAAAATAATACATGGTTTTACTTGATTTATTAATAAGAAAAAACTTATTGCAAAAATTAGCAAATTTTTAATATTTTTAAAAATAATATTAATAGTACAGATCTATTTATGTTCATGCATATGATCTTTTAGGAAGGATTTGTAAGATATTGTTTATTTTTAGTATCCATTTGCAATAATTAAGCAAGTTACAAAGCTATATTTTGTTTCTTATATTATATTTTATTATATTTTATTTTACTTGTAGCAATGATAATTTTTTATTGTAATATGGTTTTTCAATTTTTACATCCATTTTTTTTGATACTTTTATTGTTTTAGGTTTTTCACCAGATTATACATAATCATCAGCTTCATAAAAAGTTTTTATAGACATGTGTGTAAATATATCATTCTACCACTAAACTAAAACTATACCTGTACAATAAAATCACATTTTTACTTATCACTACTTAATGGTATTTTACTTTTTTTATTAACATGCATATCAGAATCATTTTCTGTATTTAATTTTTCAATATCTTTAGTAACATTAAATATATAGTGATTCACTAACTTTCTTTTTTTTAAAAAATCAGTCTTTTCATTGTACTTAGAAAGTTTCATAATAAGAAAATTAAATCTTTCTAACTCTTCATTTATATTTAAGTACTCAGAAATATCTATTTCAAACTCTTGGAGTTTTTTAAATGTATTGAAAAGTCTTGTACTAACTTGAATAGAAGAGCCAAGGTGAGTGAATCCACCAATCTCATAACATCGTGAAGTGAAATGTTTAAGAAGGTTTGCTGGCCATAGAATCGCTGTGATGCCATTAGTGGCCTCCATGTCTACTTTGCAAGCTATTTCAAGAAAATGAAGCTCTCCGCCTTTTTGACGTGGTTGATTTGAGTCATAAGCTTGATGAAGAGAATTTTTCTCAGTTTCTTTAGGTATGAAAAGTCCAAATGTATACTCGCTACAGTATGAGTCACAGTGAGAACTATTCGAAAACCTGTTTCCATTTGAGCCTGTTGTCCAAGTAACATTGCCAGCAAATGGTTCAATTTCTTCATTGTTAAAATTTTCTCCAAACCCAGGAATCCCAAGCTTTTGATAGAGTTTCACTGCTTTGTGATACTTTCAATTAGATATATTTTGATAAAAAATTTAAAGAATAACTCTATTCGCTTCATGCAACAAACATACTCTGCCAAATCTAAGGGCTTAGAAGCATATTTACCTAAAAAAGTAATTAAAATAATAATAGATTAAAACTATTCATAAATAAAACTATATAATACTTACGAATTAATAGAGACTTTTTCCTATCTAAACACCGACCACCAATAAACATATTACCAAATCCACCACCATTTTTATGAGCTTTATTTTGCAAAACTCGATGTTCACAATACGAAAAGTCTTTGATGCACTGAATTTTTGCTTCAAGCATGTTTAATTGAATGAGATCTTCAATAGAAAATGTTTTCACTATAACACTTGGAATTGAGGAGCGAATCGGATGGAAAATATAACAGCTAGAATTTGAAATCAAATACCGTTCTGGATTAACTAAATTTTTTACAAAATTCCTAGAAAAATATTTTACCCTCTTTCCATCTGTCTCAACACCATAATTTTCAACCATAAGTAATGCATTCTAGATGTTTTTCACATGCTTGTTGTTTGATTTTTTTCCTCAGTGGTGATTTTTCTTTATAAACAAACTTTGTGAAGCCTGCATCTTGTATTGTAGTAAATAAGAAATTAATTTAATTCAAAAATAAAAAAAAAGTGCAAAATAATGCAATGTTTAAAAATAAGGCCTCCAAAAATAATCATTATATTCTTAATATTAAATAAAAAATCATATCCAACATGCATGTAGAAAACATCAGTGTTAGCTGCATTTAAAATATTAATCAAGTATTTCAAATTAAAGCTTCATTTTATTGCTTACAAGTATAGTATTCTGCCGTATGCATTTGACACACGAGATTCAACTATACCCTAAACATAAACAATTAAATGTGAAGCTTAAATCCAATGCCCAATTATTATGATAAATACAGCAATAATAAATAAGTATCTGTTGATGCTTTATTTAATTCTTCTCCATATATCAATAATATATCAAACCACCAGATATCCATAATTTATAATGTTGAAAGGTATAGTTTCCTTAAAAAAGAGTCAACTATACCTCTACCATTAATAGAATTACAGGAGGCCAATACAATAAAATATTGATATGTAGAAAAAAATTGATCACATACACTACGCAATATAGGGGGTGGACTTGCTAGCAAGTCCTCAACCTGAACTCAGATGGAACTCAGATGGAACTCAGACTGAACTCAGACTGAACCCATACTGAACTCTACTTGAACACCCACCTAAAACTGTTCTGCTGAGTGGTTTTCATCCCTGATTGTATGGTTCCTTTATCAATAGCTCAATGTGTGTTCAATCTATGGTGAGTTTGGGTCCAAGGTTGCGGACTTGCTAGCAAGTCGGCCCCCCATATTGTGTGGTGATACACATGTGGATACTATGATATTCTTTTTTATTTAATTATTTAATATATAATCATTGAGAATAATAAAAAGTTTAAAAATGAAATAGTGAAAAAAAGATATTCTTACTTGAAATTTTAAAAAAATCCTTTGGTAGGAGTTGATTGATTGATAAATGGACAACTAATCTGTTAAATATAATTTTTAGGAATAGATTATTGTAGAAAAATAAGTATCATTTTTATTGAATGAAAAAAATAAAAAGAAAAAGACAAACCAAAATAAAATTTGGATGCTAACCAAAAATTAGCTTTTTGATGATAATATGACAAGTTAGAGATCAAGCTGCCAAGAGTTAAAAACAATCATCAGTTCTATTTTTTTTATTTCTTAAAGATATTAAAAAGGAGAGTAAAATACTAAAAATCCAAGTTAGTAATCTGTAAACAAGTTACTTTGGTGTCAAACCTAATGATTGAGAAAAATGGATTCCCTAAAAGTTGAACTTATATTTAAAGTGAAATTAATATTTTTACTTATGAAACAAGTATAAGGGACAAACCAAAATAAAAAACTCTTGAGTGAAACAGATGGAAAGCTAATAATTATAATAACCTGTCTCTTCTAAGTTGAAGGAGAGAAGTAGAAAATTTGCCACTCAGATGAAAATTCACTTACAGTTATGGGTATAGAAACATGCAAGTTACTGAAGCCGGTTGAATGGCATGCAGTGACTTGCATAAGGCGTATATGCAACAGGTTTTTACACAGCAATATATTGTACAAATGATGACTAAACATTTTCACATGCTTTTAATTAAAACTTACATAGTGTTTTTACAGCTTATTTTTATAGGGTTTCTCAAAGTATAATTTGAGGAACCAAAGCCTCTGATAGTTTCACACAGATGAAATTAATATTTACATTCACTTATTTTACAAATTCAATCCACTTATCAATATTATTTGTTCACATAAGGTTGGAAAACTAACCTTCAGATGTTATGGACCAATTTTTTATCACTTATTATTTTTTTGCCACTAAGTTGACATTTGGCTACCAAAGAGTTAACAACCAAGTATGCATTTCTGAAAAACAATCTACACACAAAATCAGTATTCTGATATTTCAAACATTTTAAAACTGGGCATATAAGTTTTGGCATTGAAAAATATCCAATACCTCTTTTTTTGGCTTTGATTATTTATTATGCACATATACATTTCACACTGTCAAAAAACTAATGGCAAATGGCATGTAAAAGAGTAGCGCAAATTTAAATGTATATCAACTTTCATCTTATTTCTTATTAATTCAAACCAGCCAGGCTCACCCTGACTGGTAGTTTATTTTTATAGTAGCCAATGTTCCTTTAAGCAACATTGGCAGCTCAAATCTCACCATCAAACCTCCCAGCCAGTGTTATCTGGCTGGGAGATGCGAAAAGCAGTTTGCAACCAAAGTCGCTTGTAGCGACTTTGGTTGCTTTAAAAAAAGACTTGCAGCCAGTTTATTACTGGCTGCAAGTCAATAATATAAAAATAAAAGTGAGCGAAGTTGCTGCATGCAACTTCGCTCGCTTTTAAACACAAAATCTTGCAGGCAGTTTTAAACTGTCTGCAAGATTTATTATAAAATTGGTCAAAGCCACTTTTAGTGGCTTTGGCCAATTTTTTTTTATTTTTTATTAAAAGCTGCCAGCTTAAAGCTGGCAGCAAGTTTTTTTTATTTCAATCCCGAGCCACTTCCTGTGGCTCGGGTTCCTTTTTTTTTATGTAATTATAAGTTACTACCAGCCAGGCTCCCCCTGGCTGGTAGTTTATGATTTAAGCAGCCAATTTTTGTTAAAGCAACATTGGCTGATCGATCACCTTAAGACCTCCCAGCCAGTGTTATCTGGCTGGGAAATGAAAAAAAAATTATTGCAACCAAAGTCGCTTGTAGCAACTTTGGTTGCTTTAAAAAAAGACTTGAATCCAGGTTTATACTGGGTGCAAGTCAATAATATAAAAATAAAAGCGAGAAAAGTTGCTGCATGAAACTTCGCTTGCTTTTAAGCACAAAATCTTGCAGGAAGTTTTAAACTGCCTGCAAGATGTATTATAAAAGTGGCTTTGCCATTTTTTTTTATATTTTTTATTAAAAGGTGCCAGCTTAAAGCTGGCAGCAAATTTTTTTATTTCAATCCTGAGCCACTTCCTGTGGCTCCGGTTCTTTTTTTTTATGTAATTATAAATTACTACCAGCCAGGGGGAGCCTGGCTGGTAGTTTATGTTTTAAGCAGCCAATTTTCCTTAAGCAAATTGGCTGCTTAAACCTTACCTACAACCTCCCTGCCAGTTTTATCTGGCTGGGGGGTGCAAAAATGAGCTTGCAACCAAAGTTGCTACAAGCGACTTTGGTTGCTTTATTAATTGACTTGCAGCCAGTTTATTCCTGGCTGCAAGTAAATAATGTAAAAAAAAAGTGAGCAAAGTTGCTACATGCAACGGCACCTTCTCAGCCTAGAGATTTTGAAAGGAGGGCTGGTAGGAGTGATCCTTGGGTTTGCTCTTATTGCAGTAGGAGGGAGCACAGGTCCAATGATTGTTGGGCACTGAAGAGAGATGTGTCTGAAGGAAAAGTGGAGTTTGATGGCAGGTTTTTTAAGTTCCCTGACGGTTCTTTTGTGAAGCCCAGTGAGGGGCAGGCTCCTGTGGATTTGGTCAGGAGAAGGGGTGGTCTCAATCAAAGGAGGCCAAGGTTTGAGGAGATTCCTGATCAGGGGAAGTCTTCTGTTAAGGTAGATGAGGATGTCAAGGGAAAGTGGAAGGAGGTCAATAAGGTCTCTTTTTCTACTTCCTTTGGTGGTTTGGAGTTGTATTCTTGTGGTGGACAGTCAAGTGGTGAATGCTTGGCTGGTGTTTATGATGTGGTAGCAGGAAAGGTGGGAAGGCCTAAGAGCAGTTCTCAGGCCCAACCAAAGCCAAATGTTTCAAAGGTGGATCCTAAGCTGAGTGCAGCTAGGAAGAGGTACAGCAAAGAGGAGCTATACAAGATGCAGAAGGGTATGGCTGATATGGGCCCCCCTAGTTTTGACGCATTGGATATGAATGGTGATCCAATGCCAATAGAGGTGGATTCTGACTCTGAGGAGGATGTCCCTTTGGCTTCATTGCCAAAGCCTGTTGGAGTCAGAGGTTCTGGTGAGGGATCTGGTTAGGTTCCTGTTAATGGTAAATCTGTAGGTGGTGCTGGTCTCAAGAAGCTTCTAGGACTAAGGTGGTGAAGCAAAGAGCTCACTTTGAGAGGCCAGTAGTGTCTGGTCAAGTTAATGTTATGGACTCTGTCCTGGAAAGGATGAATCAGGGTCAGGTTTCCCTATCTTATGGGGAATTGTATTCTATCAGTCCAGGGTTGGCTGATAGGGAGAAAAAGTTGTTGACCAGGAGAAGAGTTTCTTCTGGTGAGGTAGAATACATTTGTGATTCTTCAGAAAAGTTTGGTGAGGAGTTGAAACTCATTTTTCTGCTCCTCTGGGATATGTCAATGTCACTCTGAATGGTAGGGAGGCAAGGGCATTGGTGGATTCAGGTTCTCAGATAAACCTGATTTCTTTGTTTGAGGCAACTCATATGGGCCTCCCCATCAAAACTGGTATTGGTGGGAATTTGAGAGGAATCGGTGGCCATGTCACTGAATTGGTTGGAACTTCAGAGTTTGTGAAGTTAGATGTTGGAGGAGCCTCAGGGAAGGTTCACTTTTACATTGCTAAAGGTAATGTAAAAGCAGTTTTGGGTGGGCCATTCTTGATGGATTTTCAGGCAAGAATTGGTTATCAATTTGATTTGGGAATCAGTTTGAAGTTGACTGGTGAAGACAAAAGGAGGCTTCACATGAGGTTATCATCCCCTGGAGAGGATGGTTGGGAGACCAGGCCTGGTTTATCTTCAATGTGCCAGTGCATGGACTGCTGCAGAAGAAGAAAGGAAGAGGGTGCTGCCTCTGGTTTTTTGGAGTGCGGCTCAGGCTCTATTGAGAGTCTGTCTTTTTTAGAGTAATGGGGTCTGATCACCCTTGTGCTACAACCTCTCCCCAAGATGAGGAAATCCCAGGTTGTAGTAGGTCAGCTTCCTTGGAGATAAACCAAGTGGATTTTCAACTTTCTCTTTTTAATTTTTCTCTTCTCTGCAAGTATTCATCAAGATTTTTATCAAGTCTCTGTTCTCTCTCAAGATTCTCAATTATTTTTAATTCAAGCTCAAGGAATAAGATTGGTTATATATCTTTATTGAAAGATATGCGGAAAAGTTTTGGGGTGGTGAGATTGGGGTCTAAAAGTAAGTCCTCCCAATTTTGCACCGCTAGGGTTTCTTCTACACCTTTCAAAAACATTACCTGGGCCACACCTGTGAGCATTGGGGAAACCCCTGGTTATTTTTGTAGGTCAGAAGAATACTCAAGAAAAGAAGATAAAAATTTCAAGATAATTCATGAAAATCAAGAAAAAAATCTGAAGATAATGAAGAAAGAATATGCAAAATAATTTTGTGAAGATTGTCAAGATCTATTTTTGGGCCTCCAGAATGATGTTAAACTGCAGAAAATTATGAAGAGAGAAGATCATCAAGATTGATTTTTGGGCCTTCAGCATGAGGATAAACTGCACAATTTTAGAAGATGTGATTCAGAAGATGAATCAAGACTTGAAGATTTAAAATTTGGAGGTGAGGATGAAGATGTGGAATTGTGGAAAAGTTTTGGAGTGGTGAGATTGGGGTGTAAAAGTAAGTCCTCCCAATTGTGCACCGCTAGGGTTTCTTCTACACCTTTCAAAAACATTACCTTGGCCACACATGTGAGAAATGGGGAAACCCTTGGTTTTTGTTCCAGGTCTGGCAGTGAAGAATTCCTGAAGATCCCTCAAGTTGAAGGTGGAGCGGCAAAGTATAAAAGGTAGCGCAGAAGATTAGGCCTGTCAATGAGCCTATGCCTGTGGGCTTGAATCCACCTTTGAAGAGACCTGCTTTGTCAAGAGATCGAGATCCGTACTGTACTCCTTTGGTGAAGAATTCTTCAGAATTTGTAAAGACGGCTAGGGTGACCGTGGAAAGGTTGAAAGTTATTAATTTTGGTCCTGATGGGTGGTTGTCTGAGGAAGAAAAGAAGTTGTTGTTGCACATTATTGTGCTAAGGGAAAAGGCTGTGGCGTTTGTTGAGGAGGAAAGGGGGTGTATTGAAACACTTTTATGGGGAACCTTACTTGATTCCGGTGGTTTGTCATGAACCTTGGCAAATCAAACCTATTCCGATTCCAGCCGCTATTAGAGAGGATTTTGTAGAGATTGTTAGGGAAAGAGTCAGGCCTGTGTTATACAAACAATCAACTTCCAGCTACTCAAGTCCGGTTTTCTGTGTAAAAAAACAGAATGGAAATTTGAGGGTGGTTCATGATCTTAGAGCCTTGAATAGAGTCACTATCAAGGACGCTGGTATTCCACCAAGTGCAGAGGATTTTGTTGAAGCTTTTGCTGGAAGGGTGTGTTATGGTTTGGGTGATATTATGAGTGGTTATGATGAGAGGGAACTCCATACGGATTCAAGGCCTCTCACAACTTTTGAGACTCCTTTGGGAAGATTTCAGCTCACTAGGTTGCCTCAAGGAGCAACTAATCCAGTGGCAGTTTATCAAGCACAGATGGCTTGGATTTTGCAGGATGAGGTTCCTACTCATGCTGGTATTTTTATTGATGATGGTGAAATTAAAAGACCATCCACTGATTATGGTAATGAGGTGTTACCGAAAAACCCTGGCATAAGGAGGTTTGTGTGGGAATATGCAATAACTCTACAAAGAGTGTTGTTTAGGATTGAAGAGGCTGGTTTGACCATTTCAGGGTCGAAATTCTGTTTTTGTGTTCCTGCTTTGGAATTTCTGGGTCATGTGGTATGTAAAGAGGGAAGGATTATGGCGAAGAAGAAGATTAATAAAATACAGTCATGGCCAAGGCCTAAAAATACTACTGAAGTCAGGGGATTTTTGGGTGTATGTGTATATGTCAGGATTTTTATTAAGAATTTTTCTTTGTTGGATTCACCTTTAAGCAGGTTGACCAGAAAAGATGCAGATTGGGAATGGACTGAAGAGTGTGAAGAGTCTTTTCAGAAGTTTAAAAAAGTTGTTGGTGAAGATATTGTTCTTCATAAGTTGGATTATGGTGTTGGTGCTGGGAAAATTTATCGGGCAGTGGACTCAAGTTATATTGCTGCTGGTGCTGTTTTGTCTCAGGAGGATAAGACTGGGAGGGTCAGGCCAGTAAGATATGAGTCTGTGGTGTTTAATGAGGTGGAATCTAGGTATTCTCAACCTAAGTTGGAATTGTGTGGCGTAGCTAAAATTTTAAAGAAGCTACAGACGGTTTTGAGGGGGCAGCATTTTGAGCTGCAGGTGGATGCAAAATCTTTGGTTCAGATGATCAATACACCTAGTCTTCCAAATGCTCCAATGACTAGGTGGGTGGCATTTATTCAACATTTTTCTTTTGACCTGGTACACAAACCAGGTAAACCTTTTACTATGCCTGATGGATTATCAAGGAGGCCACCTACAGATGAAGATTCTGAGGCTGAAGAGTTTGATGAAGATGTTCCAGTGGTTAGGGCCAGCACAAAGGGTGCTGAAGATTTTTCTGACCTCCCCCAAGAGGCTAAACTGGCTGGATCTGATCTTGATTCTGGTGATCAGGATGTTTTTGTTGATGAAGATGGAGTTGTTGTTTGGGACAGCTCAAAATTGGAAAAGGGTGTTTTTGTTAGTGAACTGGATTCTCACAAGGTTCAGTGGAAAGAGAAGGACGTGCCAAAATTTAAGGATTGGTGTCCTGGTTGGGCTGCTCAATGGGCTCATGTTCACACTGGTGATTTTAGTGACAGAATTGTACGTTTGGATGTGGTGTTGTTGGATTTTGAAGATGAGACCTGGGGTCAGTCTGGGTTTTATTTTATTTTGGTGGAATATCTGTTGACCTTGGAGAGGCCAGATAGTTGTAATGATGATACTTGGTTGGCAATCAAGAAGAAGAATCCTGGATTTTATGTCTCAGGAAGGCGGTGTGGTCTTCCAACATTGGCAGGGGCCTTTGTTGTGTGATTTGGCGCGATTTGTGCATGTCTTAAATGACATCTTCTAAAGAATTGGGTATTTTTCTGGTTTTATTCTGTGGATATTGAGTCTGCAAGTATGTGGGTGCTATCATTAGATAGCCCTGGTTTTTCTTTATATTTTATGTCTTGTAGACATTTTTCATATTTTGAGTTTTAAGGGGTCATTTCCTCATTTTCATTTATAAAAGATTGATGTTTAATTTTGTTTTTCGTGTTTTACGGGCTAACCTTAAGTCTTAGGGTTAAGTGCTTAGTACCATTGGATAGAGCTAATTTTTCTCTATATTTCATGTCACAATGTTGTTATAGTGAAATTCTGTGTTTTAAAGGTTTTAGTAGTTGTAGCTAATTTTTCTAAGTAGATTAGTGGTTTTTATTAGTTTTCTGGCTTCAGGAGGCCGGGCCGCTTCAGGCGGCATCTCCGACATTGGGTGGCCCGCCCGCCTCTGTTTTAGGAGGTTGGGGAGCGCTCCAGGAGGGTTTTTTATTCAACTTGGCGGGTACAGGCGCCAGATTGGTGGGTGTGCATGGGCTCTTAGTTAGTGGTCTGTGTGTACATAGTGAATAAGACAGTTTGGGGCAACCTTAATCATCATACAACCATCTGGAGGTGATCTCATTGTTCCTCATTCAGTTTTCACTGTTTTCTGGCCACAATTGGCTGTGTTTGTTGCAAGTAAGTTCTTCATTTAACTTAACTTTGGCAACTTTTTTCTCTGTTATAGTCTTGCAAGCTATAGCAAGTATTATTTCTGTCTCTAATGTGGATTTGCAGTCTACATCAACTATCTTTGCTGTCTCTGGTGTGGACTTTGTTCTACATTTCAGTTCTATGGTCTGGTAGTCTATCTGGGGACTACTTTCTTGGCTCATCAAGCAGTCAAGTGTGTTAAACAGGAGCTTTAGAAAAACAGGAACCAACTTACTTTAGCAAGTAAATCTCACTATATTTTTCTAAAGGGACAGGGGATTTTCTCTCTGGTTTTTCTCCAACTCCCTTGGTCAAGGGCTATAGCTAGTACTATAGGATTGTAACCAGCGGTTGATGAGGAGGAGACATCCTAATCCTCAAGTGGTGGTGACTCAGAAGAAGGGTCAATAATTGGTTTTGAAGTCTTTGCATGAAGACCTAGGTCATAGAGGCTTTGGGGAGACTTATAAAAGAGTAGCAGACAGATTTTGGTGGCCAGGTATGAAGTTGGCTGTGCAGGGCTGGGTTCAATCTTGTGAAGAATGTCAAAGAAGAAGTCACTTGAAACCTAAAGAGGTGGGCCGTGCTACTGGTGAATCAACTGTTTTTGGAAGGGTCAGTCTGGATGCTGTCCATATTAAAGAGGGCAGGTATAAATACTTGATTGTTGCTAGGGATGATTTGTCTGGTGGGGTTGAGGCAGTGCGTCTGGTTAATTTGACTGCCAAGAATGTGGCAGAGTTTTTGAAGAAGGAGTGGATTTATAGGTATGGGTTGATGAAGCTGGTCACTGTTGATGGTGGGCCAGAGTTTGGTGCCGAATTTAAAGAAGCTGTGGCTAGTGTTGGTTCTAGGGTTAGAGTGGCTACACTGTATTATCCTGAAGCTGAAGGCATGGTTGAAAGAGGCCATCAAGTTATCAAGAATTCTTTGGTGAAGATGTGTGGAGATAGTGCCGAAAAGTGGAGTAATTATTTACCCTTGGTTTTATTTGCTGATAGGGTCACTGTGAAGAGGACAACTGGCTATTCTCCCTATGAGTTAATGTTTGGTCAGAAAGCCATTCTACCAGTGGACTTGGAAGCTGTATCTTATCTTGGAATTGATTGGGATGATGTGCACTCAACAGAAGATTTGCTCTGTGCCAGGATGCAACAGTTGGATTGTAGAGAGGAATGTCAGGAGAAGGCATACTCTAGAATGATGAAGATTAGGAATCAATCAGTCAGATACTGGGACAAGAAGTTGGCTCATAGACTCAGGAATCCCTTGAAACCTGGTTGTTTGGTTTTGGTGTATAATAGAAGTTTGGAGAGTCAGTGGGGGAAAATGATTGCTGACAGATGGAATGGACCTTACAGAGTCAGATCTCAGGCTTCTGGAGGTTCTTATGTTTTTGAAGAGTTGGATGGTGCAGTATTGAAAAAGAGGGTGGCTGCAGACCAAGTGAAGAGGTTTTGTCCCAGAAGCACTAGGCATGAAGAAGATTGACTCCGCAATGAGGATAAACTATGGAACATTTTTTTTGTTTTGGAATTTTGTGGTGTTGCAGAGCAACTTTTGTGTTGGAAACTTTTTGTTAGAAGGTACCCATGGGTGGGGCTTCTAGATTTGATCTTGGCAAGTGTAGGGGTGACTGATGGGTTGGCTGCTCTTTCAAAAGTTACCCCAGATTGTCTGTTTCCAACCATTTCTCTTAATTTGGTTGAACCCTAGTATTGGTTTCTTTTCACAGGTTTTAGCCTTCTATGACTTTAAAGTGGAATTTCCTCTGGTTTTCAAGTGCTGGACTCTTCACGGTTTATTGGTTTTGGTTTTTTTGTGTTGGGCGTTGTGTTTTTGTTAGAAGGTACCCAGGGGGGGCTTCTAGATTTTATTTTGGCAAGTGTGGGGGTAACTGATGAGCTGGCTGCTCTGTAAAACAGTTACCCCAGAATTTCTGTCTCAAGTATTTTGTTTTTCCTAGTTGAATTCTAGTTCTGTTGTTTATCATTCAGGTTTCAAGTCCACTATGACTTTAAACTGGTTTGGGACTGGCTTCTTTATCTTTGGTTCTTTCAGATTAGTGGAGGATCACTGGGGGTCTCTTATCATTTTTACTTATTGGAGGGAGCCCACCCAGTGATCATTTCTATGGATTGGACATTCCCTTATTGGACCATCTATGGAGCTGGACTGTCTTTGAATTTGCAGTTATGTTTTTTCTAGATAGCAGTTTTAGATTATTGTCTTTTTTCTCTTTTTTTTCTTTTAATTTTTTATGGGGGTTGTTTAAAATTAAAAAATCAAAAATATAGGGTGTTACCACATCAGGGTCACCTGGATGTGGGCAAGCACTGGTGGGGAAAGGCTCATCAATTGGCCGGGCAATGCTATTTTATTTTTATTTATTATTTATTTCATGTGTTTCTGTGTTTCATTATTTTTATTATCTTCTGAATTTCTAAATTTTTTGAATTTTGTTTTCTTTTAACCATTTAAAAGAATTAATTGTGTATCCACATCAAGGTGCACTTGGATGTGGGTAAGGTATCAGGGGATCAGCTCATCTATAGGCTGGAGGATACCATTTATATTATTTTTTATATTATATTTTATTTCATTTATTTTTTTTCATTTTATTTATTAATTTTTTATTTTAGTATATTAGTAGATATAAAAATAAAAAAAATAAAAATCTGAAATTATTATTATTATTTTTATTAATTGTTTTATATTATTTTTATGTTTCTAATCTTTTTGCAGGAGCTCATTGTCTGGATGATGAAGCTTCTGGAGGCTGGTCTGGATTGTGATGATATTTTTGTTTTTTGTTGGGATTGTGGGTAGCACTGTGTTCTTTGAAGTGCATCCTGCTGGAGAGATGATAGGGATTGTAATGATCAGGAATTGGATTAGAGGGAAGTTCAGAGGAGGAAGAAGAAGAGGCAGGAATGGAGTTCTGGAGGGTGTGCTTAATGATCCTAGACAGTTTCCAGTGGTCGTCCAGTAGGCTCTTTCTCAGGGATTTTTCAAAGTCATTCAAAGGTCCATGGAGGGCAAAGGATTTTAGCATGTTTGAACACATGGTGCTTAGGTGTTTCTTAATGTCTCGTTAATCCAGGGTCAAAGAAGTTTCAAGAGGTTGGCCAACTCCAATAATAGATTCAGGAGGAGGGGTGCCAACTAGACAAGAAGAATTGGATCAGTAATTATTTTTGTTGAAGAAATAAGATAATTAATTTGGTACTTACAGATTGGAAGCTCATCAAATCTGTAAGCAGCTGGGATTTGGATCTCTGATGATTTTGTAATGGTCATAGTGGGTGGATCAACTAGGGAAAGATATGGATTCTCATGGTCTTCCTCTGAAGGATCGTGAGAAGGTGAACTGGGATGCTGATGTTCCTGGGGCCTAGTTGGAGCAGTGAGAGTGTTGTTGTTATTGTGGTTGTTATTTCTGTTGGATTCAGTTGGAGGCGGTGCTGGTGATGGGGTACCAGGGTTGTTAAAGGATGGAGCAGGAGAGGGGGATTTGGAAGCAGATTGATCTCTTCTGGATGGAGATTTTGAAGAGATGGAACTGTCAGAGGAGTAGTTGGCTGACAGAGGAGAGGTGTAGTTTCTTTGTCTTAGTTGGGGACGAAGTTGTTGTTGTGGAGCAGTGTGTGGTGTTCTAGTTTCTTCTTGGGGTTCTCTGGCAGGTCTCTTAGAAATCTAGGAACTTTTGGTGCTTTTTGACTTTGGAAGGGTGGATTGCATTGCTCTGGGAGAAGTAGGAGGTAGTTGGGTTGAGTTTTTGTTGCTGTCTGGATTAATTTGGCTGTTATCTGGCCGTTTTTGGAGGTTTTGGCCTTGATTTTCACTGTTTGGTGAGGCGGGCGGGCCGCCTGGACGCAGTCTAGAAGCCTGGGAGTTGATCTTGAAGCTTTTGGAGCTAATTTGGCGGAGATAAAAGCAGTTTCTTGGGAAGCTAAGGCTGGTCTTTTGGGAAGAGTGCGGGAAGCTGAGCTTCTGGATCTTCTGGAAGGAGCAGAAGATAGAGAGGAAGAGGAAGGACCAAGCTCTGGGGATCTTGTAGGGGATCTGGAGATGTATTTGTGAGAAGGAGAAGGCGGAGGAATAGGGTAGTTGGCGTCTCTGTCACATCTTTTCTTTTTGGAATAGCAAGAATCACAAGCCCTGTTGTAGAATTTGGATTCAGGATTTGGAAGAGTGAATGTGCAAGGTCTGCACATGTGGATGCACTGTTTGCAGGCATAGTCCTTGGGATCAGTGAAGCAAGGGAGAGTAGAAGGGTTAACATCAGGAGATCCAGCCATAATCTGTGGTGAGAAAAGATGATGAAAAGGGATAGGAGGAGATTTTTGTCAGTGATGTGTAGATGATGAAGTGAAGGTGGAAGTTCAGCAGGTTGGCTGTAGAGGTATTCTGCATGAAATTGGCTGCGTCTATTTTATGAAAAATTCTGTCAGTCCATCAAGACTCTAAACTGAAAAATCTATGGTATCAAGACCAGTCCATCAAGACTTTAAACTGAAATCTGGTTTCTGTTAGTCCTCCAAGACTTTAAACTGGCTGGTTTCAACATTTTATCAAGACTAGTCCATGAAGACTTTATACTGAACACTGTGTTAGTCCCCCAAGACTTTAAACTGATGGTTGTAAGTCCCCCAAGACTATAAACTGAGGGAAAAGTTTTTGTTGTTGGAGTTGGTTTTGAAAGATTGGTGGAGGGTATCCACAGGGGGAGCCTCCGAATTTAGAAAAGGCTAGTTTGGGGGTAATTGATGGGCTGGATGCTCTATTTACAATTACCCCAGAATGTTAGTTTTTTCTCTGTGTCTTAATGTGGTTGATCTCTGGTTCTGGGTTTATGATTTAGGTTTTTGAGTCCCCCAAGACTTTAAACTGAGGGTTTTTGAGTCCCCCAAGACTATAAAATGAGGATGGTCCCCCAAGAATTAAAACTGAGGGTTTTTTGTGGTTACATCCTATAGAGGGTGTGGTCAATTTTTCTTTCTGAATCAAACTCAAGTGCTAGTGGAATTACAGAGGAAATCAAGAGATGAAATGAAGTGTTCAGAGTTAGCCTTGAACTGGTGAATGAGGTGTCTTCTGTTCTCAATGTCCTGTGGATCTCTAGCAGGAGTGGATTGGAAGTAGTGAAGCAGAAGTTTTTTCTGTTGAGATGTGTGTTGTTGGAACTTGGCCTTGATAGTGGGCAAGTGCGTTGGTGTTGGTGGTGCAATGGATCCTACATTGTTATCATCACTATCAAAAGAGGGAGGAACTGAGAAGTTATCAGTTTTAAAAGTTGAAGGATGAAATGAATGTTCTTTACCATCTGATGGACCAGGGATGGTGGAACTAGTCTTTTTATGGGATGTGGCACTCTTCTGGGAAGGGTGGAGCTTTTTGATTAATCTGGGTATCAGGATGGATGGCCTAGATCTTTTGGTGCTGGCAGAAGAAGGACCAGGTTGAGGTGGAGGTGAATCTGTTGTGGAAGAAAGTGGACCAGGTCTGTGGCAGGTCTTCTTTCTGGATTAGCAGATATCGCAGGACATTCTGTATGGATGGACAGGTGGTGTTATGGTGCAGATTTAATTATTGTCAATGCAGTATTGGCAGGGGCCCATTTCAGAGGCAGATTTGGGAAGAAGGTTAAAAATGGTGGTTGGATGAAGAAAGAATGCAGACATTCTCAATTTGAGGGAGGATGTGGTCTTCCAACATTGGCAGGGGCCTTTGTTGTATGATTTGGCACTGTTTGTGCATGTCTTAATTGACATCTGTTAAGGAATAGGGTATTTTTTCTGGTTTTATTCCGTGGATATTGAGTCTGCAAGTATGTGGGTGCTATCATTGGATAGCCCTGGTTTTTCTTTATATTTTATGTCTTGAGGACATTTTTCATATTCTGAGTTTTAAGGGGTCATTTCCTCATTTTTCATTTATAAAAGATTGCTGTTTAATTTTGTTTTTTGTGTTTTACGGGCTAACCTTAAGTCTTAGGGTTAAGTGCTTAGTACCATTGGATAGAGCTAATTTTTCTCTATATTTCATGTCTCAATGTTGTTATAGTGAAATTCCGTGTTTTAAAGGTTTTAGTAGTTGTAGCTAATTTTTCTAAGTAGATTAGTGGTTTTTGTTCGTTTTCTGGCTTCAGGGAGGCAGGGCCGCTTCAGATGGCATCTCCGACGTCGGGCAGCCCACCGGCCTCTGTTTTAGGAGGTTGTTGAGCGCTTCAGGAGGGTTTTTTATGCAATTTGGTGGGTACAGGCGCCAGATTGGTGGGCGCGCATGGGCTCTTAGTTAGTGGTCTGTGTGTACATAGTGAATAAGACAGTTTGGGGCAAACTTAACCATCATACAACCATCCGGAGGTGATCTCATTGTTCATCACTCAGTTTTCACTGTTTTCTGGCCACAATTGGCTGTGTTTGTTGCAAGTAAGTTCTTCATTTAACTTAACTTTAGCAACTGTTTTCTCTGTTATAGTCTTGCAAGCTATAGCAAGTATTATTTCTGTCTCTGGTGTGGATTTGCAGCCTACATCAAGTATCTTTGCTGTATCTGGTGTGGACTTTGTTCTACATTTCAGTTCTTTGGTCTGGTAGTCTATCTGGGGACTACTTTCTTGGCTCATCAAGCAGTCAAGTGTGTTAAAAAGGAGCTTTAACAAAACAGGAACCAACTTACTTTAGCAAGTAAATCTCACTCTTTTTTTCCAAAGGGAAAGGGGATTTTCTCTCTGGTTTTTCTCCAACTCCCTTCGTCAAGGCCTATAGCTAGTACTATAGGATTGTCTTCAGCGTCAATGAAAGATATCACTTTATTTGAAATAAAACTTTAAATCCCTTGGTCCGTCACATTTAGTACAAAAACATTTAATTTAAAATGTTGATTTAACAAAATTTAAATAAAGGAATTTGAAAAGTTTTTTTCTTTTTATATTTTTATATTTTTAATACTATTTTTATTCCCTCTCATTTGTATTACTGAGCACGGTGTTAGGGAAAAAATGTATGTGACAGTTACTTATTTTTACTAATTATTTACATTACTTATTGTACTTATCTAGTTAGTTGTAAGTAATACATAAGTAGTTTGTAAATAATTAATTATTAATAAGGATTAAAGGTGTGGCTTCATCTAAGTAAGATAATTAATTTTTTTACTGGGTAAGTCTAGTAGCCTGGCTGATACTCCCACACTCTAAAAAAACAATAAAAAAATGCTATGATTTTTTCTTTTTATATTTCTTTGGCAGAGTAGAAAGATTAGATATTTCTTTCCCAGGTATCCAAGAATCATATTCAGAAGATTTATTCTTGAATCTCAATAAGTATTCTGTACTTTTTTCAGCAGTAACTATTCTTTCATTTAGAATTTTATAAATTTCTGCTGTCTCAGTGATTTCATTAGGGGTCTTTTTTGGTCTTCCCCTCCTTTGGGAAACAAATCACTATTGGATGTATAAGGTTTTAAGAGAGATATTGGAAAAACAGGATGTTTTCTGTCATATGGAAAATACAAAATAACTTCAACTGCATTATCACCAACCATTCTTCTTACAACAAATGGAGCAACAAACGGGTCTTTCAATTTGTTATTACCTTGTAGATTGAAGTGGACTGTAGAAGTCAACACCTCAACACCCTTCTTAAAAGTGTATTCTTTATGGGATTTGTCCCATCTCTTCTTCTCATATTCAAATGATTTTTCAATACATTTTTGAGCATGACTTCTGCAAAGTTGTTGCATTTGAAGAAAAGATTTTACACCAGTATGTAAATCCAATTTAGGTATTTTATTATTGAGAATTTGTGCAGGATTATTTGGAACATATCCAAGCCAGAGCTCAAAAGGCTTTCTTTGAGTAACAGAATAAACAGTGCTCTTATAAGCAAATTCCAACCCAGGCAGTAAGGTAACCCAATCATGAGTGAATCTGTCATTGTCTTTATACTCAAGGCCAAAAGCACAGTACCTTCTTATCTTGTCCTCTAGAGTCTGAATCATTTTTTCAGCTAATCCATCAGTCTGAGGGTGATGGGCAGTAGATAGTTTCAGATCACAACCACAAACATCCATCAGAGACATCCAAAATTCAGAAGTAAATTTAGGGTCTCTGTCAGAGATTATGGCTTTAGGAAAACCAGCAGTATTAAACATATGAGACCACAATAAGAAAGCTAATTCCTTAGTGGAAACATCCTTGTGAGTAGGGATAAATTTACACATTTTGGTAAATCTGTCCACAATAACCTAACAAGAGTTATAACTGTCTTTTCCAACAATAGGTAATTCTTTTACAAAATACATTTTTATTATCTGCCATGGTGCATCAAGATGTTCAATATGTTGCATTAATCCAGCTCTCTTACCAGTCAATCTTTTTGATTTTTGGAAATAATCACAAGATTCAACATATAATTTGGTGTCTTCAGACATATTAACCCACCAAGCAGTGTTTTTAAATCTGATAATTGTTTTTTTCAAGATCAAAACGTCCAGCTAATATATTATCATGACAAATTTTCAAGATGATTTCTTTCATAGAAGCAGGAATAACAATGACATTACTCAACTTTCTTCTATAATATAGATATCCTTCATCAATTGAAAATTTACCTTTCTCCAAAGCCTTTTGGTACTTTGTTGGAATGGTTTTAATTAATTCTTGTATTAAAGCATTCTTTGGATCATTTACTATGGTACAAAACTTTTTTAATTCAGAGTCCTTATCATATGAATCTGGAATAATCTGTAATTGTTCTTCCTCCACATTAACCACATAAACTCCATGAATATATACTATCTCCTCTTCATGAACATATGCAGGATTTGAGTCATCATTTGGCAAAGGTAACCTTGATAAAATATCTACATTTGATTGAACAATACCAGCCCTATGAATTATTGTCATTTTCCCTCTGTATTCTTGAACAGCCAGCTGCCATCTGAACATATGTTTGTTAGGTGTTTTCAAGTTTAAAAGGGATTTAACTGCACTGCAGTCAGTGACAAGTTCAAATTTCTGGTCATCTAGGTAATAATGTAAATTTTCTAGAGCCCGCACTACAGCTAAGCATTCCAATTGAGTAGCACCATATTTCAATCCACTATTTCTCAAGGTTCTTGAAATATAACAAACTACTACTTCTGATACTTTATCATTCATCACCTGTTTTTGATGGAGGGCAGCACCCAGACCAATAAAACTGGCATCAGTATATAAAACAAATGGCTGATTAAAGTCAGGTAAAGAAAGAATAGGTGCTAACATCAAACAGTGTTTCATAGTGTCAAAGGCCCTTTGTCTTTCACTATTCCAGACAAAAGCAACATCCTTTCTAGTTAATTGGGTAAGTGGTAAAGCTATGACTTTGTAATTTTTAATATACTGTCTATAGTATCCACACATTCCCAAAAAACTCTGTAGCTCTCTAACTGTATTAGGAGCCTTCACCTGTTGTATGGCTGCCACTTTGTTTTGGTCAAAACATATCTGTTAGCCTGAAACAACATGACCAAGAACTTTTAAAGAATTGAAACCAAATTTACATTTCTTCAAAGCAAGTGTCATATTTATCTCATCCATTTTTTTAAACACTTTACACAGGTGGTTGAGATGGTCCTCAAATGTTTTTGAGAATATAATGATATCATCAATATAAACCATCACCCATCCTTCAATTATCTCCTGATGGAATTTGTTATCCATGACTTTTTGAAAAACTGAAGGGGAAATTTTAGGGCCAAATGGCATCCTAACATACTTATAAATACCCATATGAGTAGCAATCATCAGAAAATCCTGAGAATTTTTCTCAACAGGTACCTGGTGATATCCCTTATTACCATCCAAACAGCTGATATATTTAGCACCCTGTAAGGTAGCATGTATAGAGCTAATTCTAGGCAAAGGATAAATATCATCAACAGTATAAGTATTTAGTTCTCTATAATCACCACATAACCTGGCTTTATATTTCTCATAAGAAATTAGGACCGATGAGATAACACAATATTTAGGTGTTTCAACTACCTTTTCAATAATATTCATTTTTAAAAGGGTAGAGATATAGTCTTCAATATCTTTTCTCTTTGTGGGAGAAGCAGGATAAGGCTTATTCTTTAAACTAGGTGGTATATCAGTTAATGTACAAGACAATGAGAGTTTCATTTCTTCTTTAACTAATCCCAGTTCATGTGAACCATGAGCAAAGGCCATAGGAAAAGACTTTATCAAGTTAATGATGGAATCTTTATCCTCACCAGAAAGTTGTTCTCCAAAAGAGGCATTGTCAATTTCAGACATATGGGCATTCATTTCTTTTGTAGATCTTCCTTTATATTGAACCACAGAATTACATGTGTTCAATTCTGGTTTTAATAATTTTTTGAGGGAGGAAAACTTAAATTTTCTCTTCCCATTTATCCCCAGTGTGAAGCATTGGTTTGAAGGATCTAATTTTATGCCATATTTGGTTTAAATGTCATTTCCTATGATAAACCAACTGCTTAAATTATCATTTTTCATGACAACAAAATCACAAATAGCTCTTACAAAACCATGGTTATATCTAAAAAATACTATGGCCTTGTATTTACCAATGGGGGACAAAACAGAGCCATAACCTCTCTAATTTTCAGAAGTAATAGGCAGCAGTTTTGATTTATAGTCTTGATCCACTGAAGAAAGTGCTTTTTCAGATACTACACTTTCTCCAGCTCCAGAATCCAGAACAACTTCCATGCTGGTTCCATTGATCAAGACTGGTGCTTTGAGAGGGGAAATTACAATTGAGCTATCCTCAATGTTCCTTATGATCTCAGCATCCTCAACTGTAGATAAATCATTATTATCAATATCAATAGTATTTAAATAATGAATATCTTCTTGCAGCATCAAGATTTCTTGTTGAGATTCATATGAAATATTGCTGGCACAATCACTTGAAGTATCATCCAGTTCTATTGTGTCATCAGCCTTCTCCTCAGTTTGTTCAACAAGATTTATCCTCTTGTCACAAACATGGCCTTTCTGCCAAGCCTTGTTGCATTTGAAGCTAGTGTCAGAGGAGCAGAAAAATGAGGTTCTAACCCCTCACCAAACTTTTCTTCAGAATCATAAATGTATTCTACCTCACCAGAAGAAACTCTTCTCCTGGTCAACAACTTTTTCTGCCTATCAGCCAACCCTGGACTGATAGAATACAATTCCCCATAAGATAGGGAAACCTGACCCTGATTCATCCTTTCCAGGACAGAGTCCATAACATTAACTTGACCAGAAACTACTGGCCTCTCAAAGTGAGCTCTTTGCTTCACCACCTTGGTCCTAGAAGCTTCTTAAGGACCAGCACCACCAACAGATTTACCATTAACAGGAACCAAACCAGATCCCTTACCAGAACCTCTGACTCCAACAGGCTTTGGCAATGAAGCCAAAGGGACATCCTCCTCAGAGTCAGAATCCACCTCCATTTGCATTGGATCACCATTCATATCCAATGCGCCAAAACTAGGGGGGCCCATATCAGCCATACCCTTCTGCATCTTGTACAGCTCTTCTTTGCTGTACCTCTTCCTAGCTGCACTCAGCTTAGGATCCACCTTTGAAACATTTGGCTTTGGTTGGGCCTGATAACTGCTCTTAGGACTTCCCACCTTTCCTGCTTCCACATCATAAACACCAGCCAAGCATTCACCACTTGATTGTCCACCACAAGAATACAACTCCAAACCACCAAAGGAAGTAGAAAAAGAGACCTTATTGACCTCCTTCCCCTTTCCCTTGACGTCCTCATCTACATTAAGAGAAGACTTCCCCTGATCAGGAATCTCCTCAACCCTTGGCCTCCTTTGATTGAGACCACCCCTTCTCCTGACCAAATACACAGGAACCTGCCCCTCACTGGGCTTCACAAAAGAACCGTCAGGGAACTTAAAAACCCTGCCATCAAACTCCACTTTTCCTTCAGACACATCTCTTTTCAGTGCCCAAAAATCATTGGACCTGTGCCCTCTCCTACTGCAATAAGAGAAAACCCAAGGATCACTCCTACCAGCCCTCCTTTCAAAATCTCTAGGCTGAGAAGGTGCCTTATTAACCTTCTGGGCCTCATGAAAAAAAATGTGCAGCTGCTTTGTAAGATCAGCCAACTGCTCCACCATTGGGTCCCTCTCCTGTTTGGGAACCTGCACGAAATTTTTCTCCTCCTTCTTCTCCCTAACTTCCTCTTCAGCCAAAGCCTCACTGACTTTGCTGACATACTTGGCACACCCCTCCTGATAGGTGTCCACAGCCAATAACTTCAAATGGGCCTCAACAGCCTCCTTCACCTTATCCAAGGCAGGCAACTTCTGGTCCCCATTAGAAAGAGTCTTCATCAATTCCTTTCTTTACAACTCCTTCAACACATCCATCCTGACATCTCTAGCCAGGGCAGACCAAAAAACATCTTTGGCAGCATTTTCATGTGCCAGCTCCTCCACTTCCACCAAATATTCCACCACAGGATCAAACTGTAGCAGAAACCTCCTGTAACTATGTAAGTTACCAACACCACCATAAGATTGCCATTCACTGAAAACCTTGTTCAGATCCACCATAGTGAACCTGACACCCCATCTATCTACCATCTCCCTACACAACAATTTCCAATCCCTCTTCTTGTAGCCAGACATGGCCACAATCACCTTCTCCACTGACCTATCACCAATGAAGTAGATAATCTGCTTTACCATGTCCAGGTAGGAAGCACCATCCACTCCAGCAGCAGTTTCATACTTCTCTAGAAACCACTTGACATCCTCCCCATTAAACATGGTACCATCCCAAGTTTTAATCCTTACACACTCCCTAACCATCACAGAAGGAGGACCATCTCCCCCACTGACAGTCACCACAGGAATAGCAGAACCATAAGCCATTCCTCCAGTCCAAAACACCAAAAAGAGCCAACCAAAGAAAACAGAGATTCCAAAGAACTAGCAAGTTCTTCCCTACGTTGGGCGCCAGAAATGTAGACAATCCTGTAGTACTAGCTATAGGCCTTGACCAAGGGAGTTGGAGAAAATCCAGAGAGAAAATCCCCTGTCCCTTTAGAAAAATAGAGTGAGATTTACTTGCTAAAGTAAGTTGGTTCCTGTTTTGCTAAAGCCCCTTTTTAACACACTTGACTGCTTGATGAGCCAAGAAAGTAGTCCCCAGATAGACTACCAGACCAAAGAACTGAAATGTAGAACAAAGTCCACACCAGAGACAGCAAAGATAGTTGATGTAGACTGCAAATCCACATTAGAGACAGCAATAATACTTGCTATAGCTTGCAAGACTATAACGGAGAAAACAGTTTCCAAAGTTAAGTTAAATGAAGAACTTACTTGCAACAAACACAGCCAATTGTGGCCAGAAAACAGTGAAAACTGATTGAGGAACAATGATATCACCTCCTGATGGTTGTATGATGATTAAGGTTGCCCCAAACTGTCTTATTCACTATGTACACACAGACCACTAACTAAAAGCCCATGCGCACCCACCAATCTGGCGCCTGTACCCGCCAAATTGCATAAAAAACCCTCCTGAAGCGCTCCCCAACCTCCTAAAACAGAGGCAGGCGGGCTGCCCGACGTTGGAGATGCCACCTAAAGCAGCCTGGCCTCCCTGAAGCCAGAAAACCAACAAAAACCACTAATCTACTTGAAAAATTAGCTACAACTACTAAAACCTTTAAAACACGGAATTTCACTATAACAACATTGAGACATGAAATATAGAGAAAAATTAGCTCTATCCAATGGTACTAAGCACTTAACCCTAAGACTTAAGGTTAGCCCGTAAAAAATGAAAAACAAAATTAAACAGCAATCTTTTATAAATGAAAAATGAGGAAATGACCCCTTAAAACTCAGAATATGAAAAATTTCTTCAAGACATAAAATAAAGAGAAAAACCAGGGCTATCTAATGATAGTACCCACATACCCACAGACCCAATATCCACGGAATAAAACCAGAAAAATACCCAATTCTTTAACAGATGTCAGTTAAGACATGCACAAACAGCGCCAAATCACACAACAAAGGCCCCTGCCAATGTTGGAAGACCACATTGTCAAGATCAATTTTTGGGCCTCCAGCATGAGGTTAAACCGCAGAAAATTATGAAGAAAGAAGCTCATCAAGATCAATTTTTGGACCTCCAGCATGAGGATAAACTGCACAATTTTGAAAGAGTTGATTTTGAAGATGAATCAAGATCTGAAGATTTGGAAGACGGAGGTGAAGATGAAGATTTGGAATTGTGGAAAAGTTTTGGAGTGGTGAGATTGGGGCCTAAAAGTAAGTCCTCCCAATTGTGCACCGCTAAGGTTTCTTCTACACCTTTCAAAAACATTACCTTGGCCACACATGTGAGCAATGGGAAAACCCTTGGTTTTTGTTCCAGGTCTGGTGTTGAAGATTTCCTGAAGATCCCTCAAGTTGAAGGTGGAGCGGCAAAGTATAAGAAGGTAGCGCAGAGGATTAGGTCTGTCAATGAGCCTATGCCTGTGGGTTTGAATCTGCCCTTGAATAGACCTCCTTTGTCAAGAGATCCGTACTGTACTCCTTTGGTTAAGAATCCTCCAGAATTTGTAGAGACAGCTAGGGTGACTGTCAAAAGTTTGAAAGTTGTTAATTTTGGTCCTGATGGGTGGTTGTCTGAAGAAGAAAATAAGTTGTTGTTGCACGTTATTGTGCTAAGGGAAAAAGCTGTGGCTTTTGTTGAGGAGGAAAGGGTTGGGTTGAAGCACTCTTATGGGGAACCTTACTTGATTCCTGTGGTTTGTCATGAGCCTTAGCAAATCAAACCTATTCCAATTCCAGCTGCTATCAAATAGGATTTTGTGGAGATTGTTAGGGAAAAGTCAGGACTGGGTTATATGAACAATCAACTTCCAGTTACTCAAGTCCAGTTTTCTGTGTAAAGAAGCAGAATGGAAAGTTGAGGGTGGTTCATGATCTTAGAGCCTTGAATAGAGTCACTATCAAGGATGCTGGTATGCCACCAAGTGCAGAGGATTTTGTTGAAGCTTTTTCTGGAAGGGTGTGTTATGGTTTGGGTGATATTATGAGTGGTTATGATGAGAGGGAACTTCATACGGATTCAAGGCCTCTCACAAGTTTTGAGACTTCTTTGGGAAGATTTCAGCTCACTAGGTTGCCTCAGGGAGTAACTAATCCAGTGGCAGTTTATCAAGCACAGATGGCTTGGATTTTGCAGGATGAGGTTCCTACTCACGCTGGTATTTTTATTGATGATGGTGGAATTAAAGGACCATCCACTGATTATGGAAATGAGTTGTTAGTGTAGAACCCTGACTTAAGGAAGTTTGTTTGGGAATATGCAATAACTCTAGAGAGAGTGTTGTTAAGGATTGAAGAGGCTGGTTTGACCATTTCAGGGTCAAAATTCTGTTGTTGTGTTCCTGCTCTGGAAATTCTGGGTCATGTGGTATGTAAAGAGGGAAGGATTATGGCGAAGAAGAAGATTAATAAAATTCAGTCATTGCCAAGGCCTAAAAATACTACTGATGTCAGGGGATTTTTGGGTGTGTGTGTATATGTCAGGATTTTTATTAAGGATTTTTCTTTGTTGGCTTCACCTTTAAGGAGGTTGACCAAGAAAGATACAGATTGGGAATGGACTGAAGAGTGTGAAGAGGCTTTTCAGAAGTTGAAAAAGGTTTTTGAAGAAGATATTGTTCTTCATAAGTTGGATTATGGTGTTGGTGATGGGAAAATTTATCTGTCAGTGGACTCAAGCTATATTGCTGCTGTTGCTGTTTTGTCTCAGGAGGATAAATCTGGGAGGGTCAGGCCAGTACAATATGAGTCTGTGGTGTTTATTGAGGTGGAATCACTACGCAATATAGGGGGTGGACTTGCTAGCAAGTCCTCAACCTGAACTCAGATGGAACTCAGATGGAACTCAGACTGAACTCAGACTGAACCCATACTGAACTCTACTTGAACACCCACCTAAAACTGTTCTGCTGAGTGGTGTTCATCCCTGATTGTATGGTTCCTTTATCAATAGCTCAATGTGTGTTCAATCTATGGTGAGTTTGGGTCCAAGGTTGCGGACTTGCTAGCAAGTCCGCCCCCCATATTGTGTGGTGAATCTAGGTATTCTCAACCTAAGTTGTAATTGTGTGGTGTAGCAAAAATTTTAAAGAAGCTACAAACGGTTTTGTGGGGGCAGCATTTTGAGCTTCATGTGGATGCAAAATTTTTGGTTCAGATGATCAATACGCCTAGTCTTCCAAATGCTCCAATGGCTAGGTGGGTGGCATTTATTCAACATTTTTTTTTTGACCTGGTACACAAACTAGGCAAAAGTTTTACAATGCCTGATGGATTATCAAGGAGGCCACCTACAGATGAAGATTCTGAGGGTGAAGAGTTTGATGAAGATGTTCCAGTGGTTAGGGCCAGCACTAAGGGTGCTGAAGATTTTTCTGACCTCCCCCAAGAGGCTAAACTGGCTGGATCTGATCTTGATTCTGGTAATCAGGATGTTTTTGTTGATGAAGATGAAGTTGTTGATTGGGACAGCTCAAATTTGAAAAAGGCTGTTTTTGTTAGTGAATTGGATTCTCACAAGATTCAGTGGAAAGAGAAGGACGTGCCAAAATTTAAGGATTGGTGTCCTGGTTGGGCTGGTCAATTGGCTCATGTTCACACTGGTGATTTTGATGACAGAGTTGTACCCTTGGATTTTGTTTTGTTGAATTTTGAAGATGAGACCTGGGGTCAGTCTAGGTTTTATTTTATTTTGGTGGAATATCTGTTGACCTTGGAGAGGCCAGATAGTTGTGATGATGATACTTGGTTGGCAATTAAGAAGAAGAGTCCTGGATTTTATGTGTCAGGAAGAAGGTTGATGAGGATAAGGCATCCTAATCCTCAAGTTATGGTGACTCAGACGAAGGGTCAAGAAGTTGTGTTGAAGTCTTTGCATGAAGACCTTGGTCATAGAGGCTTTGGGGAGACTTACAGAAGAGTAGCTGACAGTTTTGGTGGCCAGGTATGAAGTTGGCTGTGCAGGGTTGAGTTCAATCTTGTGAAGAATGTCAAAGAAGAAGTCACTTGAACCCTAAAGAGGTGGGCCGTGTTACTGGGGAATCAACTGTTTTTGGAAGGGTCAGTCTGGATGCTGTCCATATTAAAGAGGGCAGGTATAAATACTTGATTGTTGCTAGGGATGATTTGTCTGGTTTGGTTGAGGCAGTGCCTCTGGTTAATTTGACTGCCAAGAATGTGGCAGAGTTTTTGAAGAAGGAGTGGATTTATAGGTATGGGTTGATGAAGTTGGTGACTGTTGATGGCGGGCCAGAGTTTGGTGCCAAATTTAAAGAAGCTGTGGCTAGTGTTGGTTCTAAAGCTAGAGTGGCTACACCGTATTATCCTGAAGCTGAAGGCATGGTTGAGAGAGGCCATCAAGTTATCAAGAATGCTTTGGTGAAGATGTGTGGAGATAGTGTTGAAAAGTGGAGGCATTATTTACCCTTGGTGTTATTTTCTGATAGGGTCACTGTGAAGAGGACAACTGGCTATTCTCCCTATGAGTTAATGTTTGGTCAGAAAGCCATTCTACCAGTGGACTTGGAAGCTGTATCTTATCTTTGAATTGATTGGGATGACGTGCACTCAACAGAAGATTTGCTCTGTGCCAGGATGCAACAGTTGGATTGTAGAGAGAAATGTCAGGAGAAGGCATACTATAGAATGATGAAGATTAGGAATTAATCAGTCAGATACTGGGACAAGAAGTTGGCTCATAGACTCAGGAATCCCTTGAAACCTGGTTGTTTGGTTTTGGTGTATAATAGAAGTTTGGAGAGTCAGTGGGGCAAAATGTTTGCTGACAGATGGAATGGACCTTACAGAGTCTGATCTCAGGCGTCTGGAAGTTCTTATGTTTTGGAAGAGTTGGATGGTGCAGTCTTGACAAAGAGGGTGGCTGCAGACCAAGTGAAGAGGTTTTATCCCAAAGGCACTAGGCATGAAGAAGATTGACTCCGCAATGAGGATAAACTATGGAACGTTCTTTTTTGGTTTTGGAAATTTTTGGTGTTTCAGAGCAACTTTTGTGTTGGAAACTTTTTGTTAGAAGGTACCCATGGGTGAGGCTTCTAGATTTGATCTTGGCAAGTGTAGGGGTAACTGATGGGCTGGCTGCTCTATCAACAGTTACCCCAGATTGTCTGTTTCAAACCCTTCTCTTAATTTGGTTGAACCCTAGTATTGGTTTCTTTTCACAGGTTTTAGTCCTCTATGACTTAAAACTGGAATTTCCTCTGGTTTTTGTGAGCTGGTCTCTTCACTCTTATTGGTTTTGGTTTTTTTTTTGTGTTGGATGTTGTGTTTTTGTTAGAAGTTACCCAGTGGGGGCTTCTAGTTTTTTTTTTGGCAAGTGTGGTGGTAACTGATGAGCTGGCTTCTCTGTAGAACAGTTACCCCAGAATGTCTGTTTCAAGTCTTTGTTTTTCCTAGTTGAATTCTACTTCTGTTGCTTATTATTCAGGTTTCAAGTCCACTATGACTTTAAACTGGTTTGGGACTGGCTTCTTTATCTTTGGCTCTTTCAGATTGGTGGTGGATCACTGGTGGTCTCCCGTCATTTTTACATATTGGAGGGAGCCCACCCAGTGATCATTTCTATGGACCAGACTTTCCCTTATTGGACAATTTATGGAGCTGGACTTTCTTTGATTTTGCAGTTATGTTTTTGCTAGATAGCAGTTTTAGATTATTTTCTTTTTTCTCTTTTTTTCTTTTAATTTTTTATGGGGCTTGTTTAAAATTATAAAGTCAAAAATATAGGGTGTTACCACATCAGGGTCACCTGGATGTGGGCAAGCATTGGTGGGGAAAGGCTCATCAATTGGCCGGGCAATGCTATTTTATTTTTATTTAATATTTATTTCATGTGTTTCTGTGTTTAATTATATTTATTATCTTCTGAATTTCTAAATTTTTTTGAATTTCGTTTTCTGTTAAACATGTAAAAGAATTAATTGTGTATCCACATCAAGGTGCACTTGGATGTGGGTAAGGTATCAGGGGATCAGCTCATCAATTGGCTGGGGGATATCATTTGTATTTTTTTTTTTATATTTTTTTTTATTTCATTTATGTTTTTTCATTTCATTTTATTATTAATTTTTAATTTTAGTATATTAGTAGATAAAAAAAAAGATAAAAAAAAAATCTGAAACTATTTTTATTATTTGTTTTATATTATTATTATGTTTCTAATCTTTTTCAGGAGCTCATTGTCTGGATGATGAAGCTTCTGGAGGCTGGTCCGGATTGTGATGAAGTTTTTGTTTTTTTTTGGGATTGTGGAAAGCACTGTGTTCTTTGAAGTGCATCCTGCTGGAGAGATGATAGGGATTGTAATGATCAGGAATTGGATTAGAGGGAAATTCAGAGGAGGAAGAAGAAGAAGATGAGGTAGGAATGGAGTGCTTGAGGGTGTGCTTAATGATCCTAGACATTTTCCAGTGGTCGTCCAGTAGGCGCTTTCTCAGGGATTTTTCAAAGTCATTCAAAGGTCCATGGAGGGCAAAGGATTTTAGCATGTTTGAACACATGGTGCTTAGGTGTTTCTTAATGTCTCCTTAATCCAAGGTCAAAGAATTTTCAAGAGGTTGGCCAGCTCCAATAATAGATTCAGGAGGAGGGGTGCCAACTAGACAAGAAGAATTGGATCAGTAATTATTTTTGTTGAAGAAATAGGATAATTAATTTGGTACCTACATATTGGAAGCTCATCAAATCTGTAAGCAGCTGGGATTTGGATCTCTGATGATTTTGTAATGGTCATAGTGGGTGGATCAACTAGGGAAAGATATGGATTCTCATGGTCTTCCTCTGAAGGATCCTGAGATGGTGAACTGGGATGCTGATGTTCGTGGGGCCTAGCTGGAGCAGTGGGATTGATGTTGTTGTTGTGGTTGTTATTTCTGTTGTATTCAGCTGGAGGAGGTGCTGGTGATGGAGTACCAGGGTTGTTAAAGGATGGAGCAGGAGAGGGGGATTTGGAAGCAGATTGATCTCTTCTGGATGGAGATTTTGAAGAGATGGAACTGTCAGAGGAGTAGTTGGCTGACAGAGGAGAGGTGTAGTTTCTTTGTCTTAGTTGGGGACAAAGTTGTTTTTGTGGAGCAGTGTGTGTTGTTCTAGTTTCTTCTTGGGGTTCTCTGGCAGGTCTCTTAGAAATCTGGGAAATTTTGGTGCTTTTGGACTTTGGAAGGGTGGATTGCATTGCTCTGGGAGCAGTAGAAGGTAGTTGGGTTGAGTTGTTGTTGTTGTCTGGATGAATGTGGCTGTTTTCTGGCCGTTTTTGAAGGTTTTGGCCCTGATTTTCACTGTTTGGTGAGGCAGGCAGGCCGCCCGACGTTAGCAGGGCCACCTGGACGCAGTCTAGAAGTCTGGGAGTTGATCTTGAAGCTTTTGGATCTAATTTGGCAGAGATAAAAGCAGTTTCTTGTGAGGCTAAGACTGGTCTTTTGGGAAGAGTGTGGGAAGCTGAGCTTCTGGATCTTCTGGAAGGAGCAGAAGATAGAGAGGAAGAGGAAGGACCAAGCTCTGGGGATCTGGTAGGGGATCTGGAGATGTATTTGTGAGAAGGAGAAGGCGGAGGAATAGGGTAGTGGGCGTCTCTGTCACATCTTTTCTTTTTGGAATAGCAAGAATCACAAGCCCTGTTGTAGAATTTGGATTCAGGATTTGGAAGAGTGAATGTGTAAGGTCTGCACATGTGGATGCACTGTTTGCAGGCATAGTCCTTGGGAGCAGTGAAGCAAGGGAGAGTAGAAGGGTTAACATCAGGAGATCCAGCCATAATCTGTGGTGAGAAAAGATGATGAAAAGGGATAGGAGGAGATTTTTGTCAGTGATGGGTAGATGATGAAGTGAAGGTGGAAGTTCAGCAGGTTGGCTGTAGAGGTGTTCTGCATGAAATTGGCTGCGTCTATTTTATGCAAAATTCTTTCAGTCCATCAAGACTCTAAACTGAAAAAGCTATGGTATCAAGGCAGTCCATCAAGACTTTAAACTGAAATCTGGTTTCTGTTAGTCCTCCAAGACTTTAAACTGGCTGGTTTCAAGATTTTATCAAGATATTCTGTCAAGACTTTAAACTGAACACTGTGTTAGTCCCCCAAGACTTTAAACTGAGGGTTGTAAGTCCCCCAAGACTATAAACAGAGGAAAAAGGGTTTTGTTGTTGGAGTTGGTTTTTAAAGATTGGTTCAGGGTATCCACAGGGGGAGCCTCCGAATTTAGCAATGGCAAGTTTGGGGCTAATTGATGGGCTGACAGCTCTATTTACAATTACCCCAGAATGTTAGTTTTTTCTCTGTGTCTTAATGTGGTTGATCTCTGGTTCTGGGTTTATGATTTAGGTTTTGAGTCCCCCAAGACTTTAAACTGAGGGTTTTTGAGTCCCCCAATACTATAAAATGAGGATGGTCCCCCAAGACTTAAAACTGAGGGTTGTTTGTGGTTACATCCTATAGAGGGTGTGGTCAATTTTTCTTTTCTGAATCAAACTCAAGTACTAGTGGAATTACAGAGGGAATCAAGAGATGAAATGAAGTGTTCAGAATTAGCCTTGAACTGGTGAATGAGGTGTCTTCTGTTCTCAATGTCCTGTGGATCTCTAGCAGGAGTGGATTGGAAGTAGTGAAGCAGAAGTTGTTTCTGTTGAGATGTGTGTTGTTGGAACTTGGCCCTGATAGTGGGCAAGTGCGTTGGTGTTGGTGGTGCAATAGATCCTACATTGTTATCATCAATATCAGAAGAGGGAGGAACTGAGAAGTTATCAGTTTTAAAGTTGAAGGAAGAAATGAATGTTCTTTACCATCAGATGGACCAGGGATGGTGGAACTAGTTGTTTTATGGGTTGTGGCACTCTTCTGGGAAGGGTGGAGCTTTTTGATTAATCTGGGTATCAGGATGGATGGCCTAGATCTTTTGGTGCTGGCAGAAGAAGGACCAGGTTGAGGTGGAGGTGAATCTGTTGTGGAAGAAAGTGGACCAGGTCTGTGGCAGGTCTTCTTTCTGGATTGGCAGACATTGTAGGACGTTCTGTATGGATTGACAGGTGGTGTCATGGCGCAGATTAAATTATTGTTGATGCAGTATTGGCAGGGACCCATTTCAGATGCAGATTTGGGAAGAAGGTTAAACATTGTGGTTGGATAAAGAAAGAATGCGGACATTCTCAATTGGAGGGAGGATGTGGTCTTCTAACATTGTCAGGGGCTTTTGTTGTGTGATTTGGCGCTGTTTGTGCATGTCTTAACTGACATCTGTTAAAGATTTGGGTATTTTTCTGGTTTTATTCCCTGGATATTTGGTCTACGGGTATGTGGGTACTATCATTGGATAGCCCTGGTTTTTCTCTATATTTTATGTCTTGAAGACATTTTTCATACTTTGAGTTTTAAGGGGTCATTTCCTCATTTTTCATTTATAAAAGATTGCTGTTTAATTATGTTTTTCGTGTTTTACGGGCTAACCTTAAGTCTTAGGGTTGAGTGCTTAGTACCATTGGATAGAGCTAATTTTTCTCTATATTTCATGTCTCAATGTTGTTATAGTGAAATTCAGTGTTTTAAAGATTTTAGTAGTTGTAGCTAATTTTTCTAAATAGATTAGTGGTTTTTGTTCGTTTTCTGGCTTCAGGGAGGCGGGGCCGCTTCAGATGGCATCTCCGACGTCGGGCAGCCCACCCGCCTCTGTTTTAGGAGGTTGTGGAGCGCTTCAGGAGGGTTTTTTATGCAATTTGGTGGGTACAGGCACCAGATTGGTGGGTGCGCATGGGCTCTTAGTTAGTGGTCTGTGTGTACATAGTGAATAAGACAGTTTGGGGCAACCTTAATCATCATACAACCATCAGGAGGTGATATCATTGTTCCTCACTCAGTTTTCACTGTTTTCTGGCCACAATTGGCTGTGTTTGTTGCAAGTAAGTTCTTCATTTAACTTAACTTTGGCAACTGTTTTCCCTGTTATAGTCTTGCAAGCTATAGCAAGTATTATTGCTGTCTCTGGTGTGGATTTGCAGCCTACATCAATTATCTTTGCTGTCTCTGGTGTGGACTTTGTTCTACATTTCAGTTCTTTAGTCTGGTAGTCTATCTGGGGACTACTTTCTTGGCTCATCAAGCAGTCAAGTGTGTTAAAAAGGGGCTTTAGCAAAACAGGAACCAACTTACTTTAGAAAGTAAATCTCACATCTATTTTTCTAAAGGGACAGGGTATTTTCTCTCTTGTTTATCTTCAACTCCCTTAGTCAAGGCTTATAGCTTGTACTATAGGATTGTCTACAAAGATCTTCACAAAAATGTTTTGAATCTTCTTTATTCATTATCTTCATATTTTTTTCTTGATTTTCTTGAATTATCTTTGAATTTTTATCTTCTTCTCTTGAGTTTTCTTCTGACATACAAAATTAACCAGGGGTTTCCCCAATGCTCACAGGTGTGGCCCAGGTAATGTTTTTGAAAGGTGTAGAAGAAACCCTAGCAGTGCACAATTGGGAGGACTTACTTTTACACCCCAATCTCACCACCCCAAAACTTTTCCGCATATCTTTCAATAAAGATATATAACCAATCTTATTCCTTGAGCTTGAATTAAAAATAATTGAGAATCTTGAGAGAGAACAGAGACTTGATAAAAATCTTGATGAATACTTGCAGAGAAGAGAAAAATTAAAAAGAGTAAGTTGAATATCCACTTGGTATATCTCTAAGGGATCTGACCTACTACAACCTTGGATTTCCTCATCTTGGGGAGAGGTTGTAGCACAAGGGTGATCAGACCTCATTACTTTAAAAAAGACAGACTCTCAATAGAGCCTGAACCACACTCCAGAAAACAAGAGGCGGAACCAACTTCTTTCCTTCTCCTGCAACAATCCATGCACTGGCACATTGAAAATAAACCAGGCCTGGTCTCCCAACCATCCTCTCCAGGGGATGATAACCTCATGTGAAGCCCCCTTTTGTCTTCACCAGTCAACTCCAAGGCGATTCCCAAATCAAATTGATAACCAATTCTTGCCTGAAAATCCATCAAGAATGACCCACCCCAAACAGCTTTAACTGTTCCCTTAGAAATATAAAAATGAACCTTCCTTGAGGCTCCGCCAACATCTCACTTCACAAACTCAGAAGATCCAACCAGTTCATTGACATGGCCAAAAATCCCTCTTAAATTTCCACCAATACCAGTTTTGATGGGGAGGCCCAAATGAGTTGCCTTAAAAAAGGAAATCAGGTTTATCTGAGAACCTGAATCCACCAATGCCCTTGCCTCCCTGCCATTCAGAGTGACATTTACATATCCCAGAGGAGCAGAAAAATGTGATTCCAACCCCTCAGTAAACTGTTCAGCAGAATCACAGATGTATTCCACCTCCCCAGAAGAAACTCTTCTCCTGGTCTACAACTTTTTCTGTCTATCAGCCAACCCTGGACTGATAGCACACAATTCCCCATAAGAAAGGGAAACCTGACCCTGATTCATCCTTTCCCGGACAGAGTCCATAACATTAACTTGACCAGAAACTACTGGCCTCTCAAAGTGAGCTCTTTGCTTCTCTACCTTGGTCCTAGAAGCTTCTTGAGGACCAGCACCACCAACAGAATTACCATTAACAGGAACCAAACCAGATCCCTCACCAGAACCTCTAACTCCAGCAGGCTTTGGAAATGAATCCAAAGGGACATCCTCCTCAGAGTCAGAATCAACCTCCATTGGCATTGGCTCACCATTCATGTCCAATGTACCAAAACTAGGGGGGCCATGTTAGCCATACCCTTCTGCATCTTGTACAGCTCTTCTTTGCTGTACCTCTTCCTAGCTGCACTCAGCTTTGGATCTGCCTTTGAAGAATTTGGCTTTGGTTGGGCTTGAGAACTGCTCTTAGGCCTTCCCACCTTCCCTACTTCCACATCATAAACACCAGCCAAGCATTCTCCACTTGACTGTCCACCACAGGAATACAAATCCAAACCACCAAAGGAAGTAGAAAAAGAGACCTTATCGACCTCCTTTCCCTTTCACTTGACGTCATCATTCTCCTTATCAGAAGACTTCCCCTGATCAGGAATCTCCTCAAACCTTGGCCTCCTTTGATTGAGACCACCCCTTCTCCTGACCAAATCAACAGGAGCTTGCCCCTCACTGGGCTTCACAAATGAACCGTCAGGGAACTTGAAAACCCTGCCATCAAATTCCACCTTTCCTTCAGACACATCCCTGTTCAATGCCCAAAAATCATTGGACCTGTGCCCCCTCTTGCTTCCATAAGAGCAGACCCAAGGATCACTCCTACAAGCCCTCCTATCAAAATCTCTAGGCTGAGAAGGTGCCTTATTGACCTTCTTAGCCTCCTGAACAAAACTATGCAGCTGCTTTGTGAGATCATCCAACTACTCCACCACTGGGTCCCTGTCCTATTTGGGAACCTGCACCATATTCTTCTCCTGCTTCATCTCCCTAACTTACTCTTCAGCCAAAGCCTCACTGACTTTGCTGACATATTTGGCACACCCCTCCTGATAGGTGTCCACAGCCAATAACTTCAAATGGGCCTCAACAGCCTCCTTCACCTTATCCAAGGCAGGCAACTTCTGGTCCCCATTATAAAGAGTCTTCATCAAGTCCTTCCTTGACAGCTCCTTCAACACATCCATCCTGACATCTCTAGCCAGGGCAGACCAAAAAACATCCTTGGCAGCACTTTCATGTGCCAGCTCCTCCACTTCCACCAAGTATTCTACCACAGGATCAAACTGTAGCAGAAACTTTCTGTAACTATGCAAGTTACCAACACCACCATAATATTGCCATTCACTGACAACCTTGTTCAGATCCACCATAGTGAACCTGACACCCCATCTATCTACCATCTCCCTACACAACAATTTCCAATCCCTCTTCTTGTAGCCAGACATGGCCACAATCACCTTCTCCACTGACCTATCACCAATGAAGAAGATAATCTGCTTTACCATGTCCAGGTAGGAAGCACCATCCACTCCAGCAGCAGTTTCATACTTCTCTAGAAACCACTTGACATCCTCCCCATTAAACTTGGTACAATCCCAAGTTTTAATCCTTACACACTCCCTAACCATCACAGAAGGAGGACCATCTCCCCCACTTACAGTCACCACAGGAATAGCAGAACCAGAAGCCATTCCTCCAGTCCAAAACACCAAAAAGAGCCAACCAAAGAAAACAGAGATTCCAAAGAACTAGCAAGTTCTACCCCACGTTGGGCGCCAGAAATGTAGACAATCCTATCACCACACAATATGGGGGGCGGACTTGCTAGCAAGTCCGCAACCTTGGACCCAAACTCACCATAGATTGAACACACATTGAGCTATTGATAAAGGAGCCATACAATCAGGAATGAACACCACTCAGAAGAACAGTTTTAGGTGGGTGTTCAAGTAGAGTTCAGTATGGGTTCAGTATGAGTTCAGTCTGAGTTCCATCTGAGTTCCATCTGAGTTCAGGTTGAGGACTTGCTAGCAAGTCCACCCCCTATATTGCGTAGTGTATAGTACTAGCTATAGGCCTTGACCAGGGGAGTTGGAGAAAAACCAGAGAGAAAATCCCTTGTCCCTTTAGAAAAATAGAGTGAGATTTACTTGCTAAAGTAAGTTGGTAAAGCCCCATTTTCAACACACTTGACTGCTTGATGAGCCAAGAAAGTAGTCCCCAGACAGACTACCAGAACAAAGAACTGAAATTTAGACCAATTTCCACACCAGAGAAAGCAAAGATACTTGATGTAGGCTGCAAATCCACACCAGAGACAGCAATAATACGTGATATAGCTTGCAAGACTATACCAGAGAACCTGTTGCCAAAGTTGAGTTAAATGAAGAACTAACCTTGCAACAAACACAGCCAATTGTGGCCAAAAAACAGTGAAAACTGAGTGAGGAACAAGGATATCACCTCCGGATGGTTGTATGATAATTAAAGTTGCCCCAAACTGTCTTATTCACTTTGTACACACAGACCACTATCTAAGAGCCCATGCACACCAACAAATTTGGTGCCTGTACCAGCCAAATTGAATAAAAACCCTCCAGAAGCGCTCCCCAACCTTCTAAAACAGAGGCGGGCGGGCCGCCCGACGTCGGAGGTGCCTCCTGAAGCGGCCCTGCCTCCCTGAAGCCAGAAAACCAATAAAAACACCTAATCTACTTAGAAAAACTAGCTACAACTACTAAAACCTTTAAAACATGGAATTTCACTATAACAACATTGAGACATGAAATATAGAGCTAAATTAGCCCTATCCAATGGTACTAAGTACTTAAACCTAAGACTTAAGGTTAGCCTGTAAAACACAAAAATCAAAATTAAACAGCTATCTTTTGTAACTGAAGAATGAGGAATTGACCCCTTTAAACTTAAAATATGAAAAATATTATCAAGACATGAAATATATAGAAAAACAGGGGCTATCCAATAATAGTAACCACATACCAGCAGACCCAATATCCACGGAATAAAACCAGAAAAGTACCCAATTCCTCAACAGATGTCAATTAAGACATGCACATACAGCGACAAATCACACAACAAAGGCCCCTGCCAATGTTGGAAGACCACAATGATGGAGAGGCTTCAGATGGTCAATTTTGGACCCGAGTATTGGTTGTCACAGCAAGAAAAGAAGTTATTGTTACAAGTTATGGTTCTAAGAGAAAAGGCTATTGCATTTTCTGAAGAGGAAAGAGGTTTTTTGAAACACTCTTATGGTAAACCTTATATTGTTCCAGTTATACCTCATGCGTCATGGCAAAAGAAGGCTTTTCCAATAACAGTGGCTAAAAGAGAAGAGTTTTCAGAATTAATCAGGGGAAGGTTAAAGTCTGGCTTGTATGAACAGTCTATGTCTAGTTATGTATGTCCAGTGTTTTGTGTCGTTAAACATAATGTTAAATTAAGGGTTGTTCATGATCTTAGGGAGATGAACAAGGTTACAGTAAAGGAAGCAGGAATGCGACCAACTCCTGAGGAGTTTGTAGATTTTTTTGCAGGATGTGCATGTTACAGATTAGGTGAAATTATGGGAGGATACAATGAGTACGAATTGAACAAATCATCCAGACCCATGACAATGTTTGAAACCCCACTGGGGCGCTTCAGGTTGACAAGGATACCGCAGGGCGCAAGAAATTCTGTGGTGGTATACCAAGCACAGATGATGTGGATATTTCAGGATGAAATTCCAGATCATGTGGGAATTTTCATTGATGATGGCAGTATAAAAGGACCAGTCAGCAATTACAATGGGGAAGTGTTAGAGGAGAATCCATATATTAGAAGGTTTGTTTGGGAATATGCGATTACTCTGGAAAGAGTGCTATTCAGTATAGAAGAGGCAGGATTAACAATCTCTGGATCCAAATTTGCTTGTTGTGTTCCAGCACTAAATATAGTGGGACATGTGGTATTCAAGGAAGGGAGGATCATTGCGGAAAAACAGAAGAATAAGGTGCTTACATGGCTGAGGCCAAGAAATACTACGGAAGTTAGAGAATTTTTAGGCATTTGTACATATGTAAGAATGTTTATTTGAGATTTTGCTATGTTATCTTCACCTTTAAGGCGCTTAACATGAAAAGATGTTGTATGGGATTGGACAGACGAATGTGATGAGTCATTTGAGTTGTTGAAAAGGATTGTAGGAAAAGATATTCTTTTGAAGAAATTGGATTATGGACAAGGCGCTAGGAAAATTACTCTAGTGGTGGATTCTAGTGTGTCTGCAGTGGGTGCAGTTTTGATGCAAGAGGATGAGGAAGGTAATGATAGACCTGTCCTTTATGAATCTAAGACTTTTACTAGAGTAGAGTCTAGGTACTCCCAGTCTAAGCTAGAGTTATGCAGAGTAGAGAAGATTCTTAAGAAGCTACAATGGATGCTTTGGGGGCAACATTTTGAGTTGCAGGTTAATGCGCTATCATTGGTGAAAATGATTAGTAGCCCAATTTTACCAGATGTGCCCATGACAAGTTGGGTAGAAATGATTAATTTATTTTCTTTTGATTTGGTCCACAAGCTGGGAAAAACTTTCACTATGCCAGATTCATTATCTAGAAGACCGCCATGTGAAGAAGACTCAGACGCCAAAGAATTTGAAGAAGATGAGAGATGGTTAAATGGCATAGATTATTATTATGAAAAGTTTGGCAAGGCTCTCTGTGATGACAATAAACTAGTTGTGCGGAATGTCTGTAAAGACATAAGGCTAAATGTTGATGATGCGCAGGATGTTTGAAAAGGTAGTCTGCAACTGGATTTAGGGAACATTGAAGCTAACATAGCGCCAAGGAGTTGTTAGGCAAGGCAACGGAAGAATCAGATGACAAAGATGATTCAAGGGGAAGTCAAGATATTAGCACTCATCCTAAAGAAGGGGAGTATTCTGAAGATGACACATCTACTGATGAGGGAGTAGATTTGTTAAGACTATATCTGGAAGGCAGTAGTAGACCAGATTTCTGTGATAAAAAGGTTTGGGGCAATATTGAAAAGCGCGCTAAAGGCTATTTTATAAAAGATGGGAAGTTATGGAAGGATCAAGCCTTGTTTCCCCAGTTAGTTGTTCAAACTAGAAAAAGGAAGGAAAAAATACTCAAGGAGTTTCATGAGAATTTAGGACATAGAGGTCAAGACAAGACGTATCACAGAGTTAGGGAGAGATTCTGGTGGCCCAATATGGATAATGAAGTAAGAGATTAAGTCAAATCTTGTCCTGAATGTCAGCGCAGGAGTTACAGAAAGCCAAAAGAGAAAGGTAGAGCGATGGGCAAAGATACTGTTTTTGGTAGGGTCAGTTTAGACGCAGTTCATATAAAAGAAGGAGGCTTTAAATACTTGGTAGTAGCCAGGGATGATATATCAGGATGGGTCGAAGCAGCGCCATTGGTAAATCTTAAGGAGAGTAATGTAGCTGAGTTCTTGAAAAAAGAATGGGTTTATAGGTACGGGGTAATGAAGATGGTGACTGTAGATGGTGGCGCTGAATTTGCTGGAGAATTCCAAGAGGTAGTTAAAGGTATCGGCGCAAGGCTACGAGTTTCAACACCATATTATCCAGAAGCAGAGGGGATGGTAGAAAGAGGGCATCAAGTTATAAAGGATGCGCTAGTTAAATTATGTGGGAATAATGAGGCAAAGTGGAAGAACTACTTGTCATTAGTTTTTTTGCAGACAGGATTTCAGTTAAAAGGACAACAGTATTTTCACCATATGAACTTATGTTTGGTCAAAGGGCGGTATTACCTATTGATATAGAGGCTGAATCTTTTCTAGGATGCGACTGGGATCAAGTGCGCTCAACTGAAGACTTAATTCTAGCAAGAGTAGTGCAGCTTTAAAGAAAGGACGAGTTTGTGGAGAAGGCATATGATAGAATGATGCAGATCCGTGACAAGACAGTTAAATTTTGGGATGAGTGTTTAGCGCATAGGTTAAGGAAGCAATTGAACCCAGGAGATTTGGTTTTGGTTTATAATAGAAGTTTAGAAAGCCAATGGGGGAAGATGTTTGATGACAGATGGAATGGTCCTTATAGGGTCAGAAAGCAGATAGCTGGGGGGTCTTATTTACTAGAGGAGCTAGATGGTACTGAATGGAAGTGGTGTGTGGTAGCAGATTAGATCAAAAGGTTCTACCCAAGGGGTGTTCCAGTGATACAGGATGACCTCCAGAATGACCTCTGGGAAGAGGTTAAACTAACAATTTATGTTAAGCTTTGTTTTTCTAAGAGAACTCACAGGAGGCTTGACACAGTTGTGACGGATAGAGGGTGCTAACTGGAAGTTAGGTGAACTAAGGATGAACAGGCAACTGGCATAAGCGCTCAGATGAGGACACAGAGGAAAATTAAATCTTATATTTTCATTGTTCAAGGGGACATGACAAGATAGGCAATTGGATTAAAGGAGGCACATACCATTTAAACGCAAAAGACACTGGGAATTTAGATAATGGGCTAACTAACCAGGAGTTGAATAATGACTTATAGATGGGGCGCTCTACAGTTTGATTCTTATTTACATCATGTATTTTTTGTATTGCAGTAAAGGCGGTAAAGTTTTATGATTTATATGGTTTATTTATGATTTTTTAGGGTTTACAGTTTTTTAAAGAAAGTAGAGGGATCAAAGTTAGGCACTCTAAATTTAGAAGACAGGTAGTATGGAAGACAGGTGTAGCAAAATAGGGCCATGTCTAAAATGATTATTTAAAGGCATAGCTTGAAAAAATATATGAAGACTATGTACAGGAATAATGGACATAGAAGGCTCATATGGAGGGTGCTAGTGGACTATTCAGTATCGGGGTGAAATCTATTAAGATATCCTTTCCAGTCTTCAGGCATGACGAAACGACAAGGATCAGCAGGGAGTCCAAGAATAGTTGATGAACTGATTTCTTTCATTAGTTGACCTATCATTTCTATATGGTTGTAGCGGGCTTCAAGTTCAGCATCAGAAAAGGCTGGTGCGTTATAATGGGATAGAGACATAGCATCATATATAAGACAAAGTCTGGAAAACATTTGCATGGAATGGACAAAGGGAAAAGGAATAGGAACCCAACCCAGAGAGATGGATTCATTGAAGCCTGAAAAAGAGTCAGCGGTGTGGTCTTCCAACATTGGCAGGGGCCTTTGTTGTGTGATTTGGCGCTGTTTGTGCATGTCTTAATTGACATCTGTTAAGGATTTGGGTATTTTCTTGGTTTTAGTCCGTGGATATTGGGTCTGTGGGTATGTGGGTACTATCATTGGATAGCCCTGGTTTTTCTCTATATTTTACGTCTTGAAGACATTTTTCATATTCTGGGTTTTAAGGGGTCATTTCCTCATTTTTCATATATAAAAGATTGTTGTTTAATTTTGTTTTCGTGTTTTACGGGCTAACCTTAAGTCTTAGGGTTAAGTGCTTAGTACCATTGGATAGAGCTAATTTTTCTCTATATTTCATGTCTCAATGTTGTTATAGTGAAATTCCGTGTTTTAAAGGTTTTAGTAGTTGTAGCTAATTTTTCTAAGTAGATTAGTTGTTTTTATTGGTTTTCTGGCTTCAGGGAGGCCGGGCCGCTTCAGGTGGCCCGCCCGCCTTTGTTTTGGAAAGTTGGGGAGCGCTTCAGGAGGGTTTTTTATTCAATTTGGTGGGTACAGGCGCCAGATTGGTGGGTGCGCATGGGCTCTTAGTTAGTGGTCTGTGTGTACATAGTGAATAAGACAGTTTGGGGCAACCTTAATCATCATACAACCATCCGGAGGTGATATCATTGTTCCTCACTCAGTTTTCACTGTTTTCTGGCCACAATTGGCTGTGTTTGTTGCAAGTGAGTTCTTCATTTAACTTAACTTTGGCAACTGTTTTCTCTGTTACAGTCTTGCAAGCTATAGCAAGTATTATTGCTGTCTCTGGTGTGGATTTGCAGCCTACATCAAGTATCTTTGCTGTCTCTGGTGTGGACTTTGTTCTACATTTCAGTTCTTTGGTCTGGTATTCTATCTGGGGACTACTTTCTTGGCTCATCAAGCAGTCAAGTATGTTGAAAAGGGGCTTTAGCAAAACAGGAACCAACTTACTTTAGCAAGTATATCTCACTCTATTTTTCTAAAGGGACAGGGGATTTTCTCTCTGTTTTTTCTCCAACTCCCTTGGTCAAGGCCTATAGCTAGTACTATAGGATTGTCTACAGCGGGTAAAGGAAGCATAAGTATAATAAAGGGTACTTACTTGCTAATAAATTTTGTGGGCGCGCTGATGGCGAAGAAATGGTAATTGTGTCAGGAGCAGCTTTAGTGGAGCCTGAGTGCATGGAAGCATTGGAGCACGTAGTAGAAGAAGGAGCAGTGCTAGGCTGGATAGATATTTTGGGCCTGGGAAAAGTAGGAAGCAATGGCGAGTCATAAGGAATGTTGTTATTTGCAGAAGAGTTGGGTCTAGCGGGACTAGTAGTTTTAATTATGGGGGCGCTGCTGGTGGAACTAGGAGGAAAGAGAATATAGCCAGTAGGCTGAGGAGTATTATGGTTCAGAGAGATATTGAAAGTTTTGTGGTATCTAAAGCAGTTGTCACAGGCAGGTCTAAAGGAGGCATACCCCCGAGGTCCAGAAAATGTACAATGAAAGTTGTGGCGTTTACAAAATGAGCACGCTTGATCTTTGGGAACTGTGCGATATTGAGTCATGATGTTTGGATGAAGGTAATCTGGGTTATTAGATGGGCTATTTATAGGTTAATAATAGCATTATGGTAGAGACGTCAGTCGCGCAATAACTGACATGAGCGCTGAATGGTTACTAAGATAGATGTGAAGAATCTTCATCAAAGAAGAAAAAAAAATGAGGGACCTAAGGAAAGGCAAATCCATCGCAGTCAAGAGAAAGTCATACACTGCAAAGATCTGAAGATTTCAAGGGAACGCATGCATATATGACGCAGGGGATGTATTTGCTGCTATAAGGAGTAGCGCCAATCTCAGATTTATTTTGTGTTTATTGTTTCACTTTTCATCGGCACTTAGTAGTAAGATGCGCTGTTTGTAAAAAGGATGATATTTTTTTTTCTGGGGGCAACTCATCTCGCAGATTTTGGGTTCTCACAAGGGAATTTGGGTCAATCAGAATCAAGAAAAAAAATATTATTACATTTTTTACAAAACTATATACAATTTTTAAGGAATATATAACAAATATTTTTAGTATTCTGCGTCATCTTAGATAGGGATGCAGAAGGCCTAGTCCTAAACAGCCTCTTGCATGTTTTTCTGAAAGGTGGTGACTAGCTGTTTTCTTTTGTCATAATCGGCACGAGTATTGACCGGGACTGCCTTGAAAAATTTTTCAACGGAGACTATCATATTGTTCATACAACGCATGGTTGCATCATATGGTGCGCAGGTAACGTGCTCTGCAAATTCCCAGTTTTGAGCCATGGCGGGCTCTTCTTCTTCTTTGTTGTCAGCTGACCAATCATCCAGGATGATAGTGTTGAAGACTGGTTGAAGGGTATTCCAGTCAGGAGTCAGTGAGCGCAGAGTGCACTCAGGAATTGGATCTGTATCCCAGGAGGGATCTTCTTCCAAGGCAGGAAGGAAAAGGGGAGCATTAGGCGGCGGAGGCAATGTAGCATAAGGAGTGGCTGGCACATTCTAAGAGAGAAAAGAGCTTATGTTAGCATTTAAAGAAAAAAAAAAAGAACTTACTGTACTCTTCTCTGAAAAGAGAGAATTTGGAACAGAGGCCACACTACTAGGTGTAGGTGCCTGGTGATTAACCTTGGATTGTTTGTTGCTAGGTGGAGTTGCAGATGTAGGTGCAGGGCGCTTGATGGCCAACTGACTCATCATATTTGAGGTTTAAGCGTTGGGATCCAGGCGCGCAACAGTGGGTAGCCCATCATAAATAAATTTCTTCTTGCATTTTTTACAGTAATTGCATTACTAAGAAAAAAAAATAGAAGATTAGTAATAAGGAGAAAGAAAGGAAAAGAAAAGAAGAAAAAAGACTTACAGTAAAGAAATGGTTTCCACGGAGGGCTTTTGAGAAATGACAGGGAGTTATGCCATTCTCAATGCAGCGGGTGCATCTTGTCCCACCCATCAGAATAGTAACTGGCATTGCAGGTGGAGCAGCAGCAGGCTGGGTAAGCATGAACTGCCGGATAGCGTCCACGACGATGGCGGTATTTTTGGTATTAACGGTATTATTTCTAGTATTCATTAAAAAGAATTAAGAAATAAAAAATAAAAATTATGAAGAAAAGAGGATTATAATAAATAAGAGAAGATGGAAGAAGATGGAGGAAGAAGACGCTGCAAGACGCAGGATATTTAAAGGCTCCTGGGGACAGTTGCGAGTAGAGGGAGGATGTGGTACGCGCCTTGCAGGTAGTTTGATTTTGGACCAATCAGCTTGCATAGTCCAGGAAGAAAAAAGGGGATTCATAGCGCAGTACGAAGTGCTAAACTATAACGCGTGTTTGTGTGTTTCAAGGACAAAGGGAAATAGAAGTGCGGAAAAGAATAGGGTCTGTGCGCTCAGATTTTGCAGCAGGATGCGCTGCATAATGGGGAATTTTCAGTGTATCTAGTATTTATTTATGGTCCTACTACTTATTGATGAATGATTTATTTATTAAACCTCAGGGGAAGACTAATAAAATAGATATACTCAATTTAAACTCACAATACTTGGATTGAAATGCATGCTTAGTGGTGGAAATTAGATAAATAGAATATAATTATAGCTTATATAATGATAATATCAACTTATAAAAGGCTTTATAATATATTTCTAAATGTTAATAATTGTATTGAAGTGTTTTATTGAATTTTAGTAAGTAATTGATGATAAATAACTGTCAAAATCCCTCCTTACTTATACCCAAATCCACTGGAGTGCACAGACCTTCAATCCAGATGATGTCACTTCTATCCCTGGAAATTACAGCACTGTGAGGGCCCATCACCTCCCCATGGCGTCTACTTCAAGCAGATTCAACACCCAGACCTCCAGTAAGGACCCTCCATCACAGTTAATGATAACACAGACCCATACCATAAATAGAAAATCCAGATAAAAGCGGATACCATAAAGAAACAGGTAAAGTAGCTCATCCAAAGAGAAGTTAATGAAACCCAAAGCATATAAAGGAAACAAATGAAATTTTCAAGACCCCAATAACATCCCCAAGCATCCATATTAACCCAGCAATGACCTCCCAACCCATAAATCCGTGAATATCCATCCAAGGAAGCAGATTAAGTTGTCCAGACTGAGTGTATGCGCCTGAAATAGATGTTTATGCTTCTGTAGGTGTTTTGAGTCCACTGGATACATCCATATGACCTAAAATAAGCAGAAAAACAAATTTTATAGGCTATTAAGAGGCTAAAACCCACTTATATACCTAAATATACATAATATACTGCATATTTCACTGAATATGAGATTTATGTTTACATATAAGCTTATGTATGTCAATAATTACTTAATATCACTTAAGATAAGTATATTATGACTCCATTAACACCTTAATAAGTATTACTAGGCTATGGATAAGCTATTTAAAATATTATAATTTATATAATAGTAATAATTATATATATATGTAATATAATCATATATATTATTATTTTAACCTTATGTTTAATGTCAGTACAGTCTAGTATATAAGTATGATATAATAGTGTTATTTTATGGTCCTACTACTTATTAATAAATGATTTAGTGATTAAACCTCAGGGGAAGATTAATAGAATAGTTATACTCAAATAAAACTCACAATACTTGGATTTAAATGCGTGCTAGTGGTGGAAAATAGAAGAATAAAATATAGTTATAGCTTTTATAAAGATAATATCAATTTATAAGGGCTTTATAATATATTTCTGAATACTAATAATTGTAGTGTAGTGTTTGTTTGAAGTGTAGTAATTGAATGATTATAATAAACCGTCAAAATCCCTCCTTACTTATACCCAAATCCACTGGAGTGCACAGACCTTCAATCCAGATGATGTCACTGCTATCCCCGGCAATTACAGCACTGTGAGGGCCCATCACCTCCCCACGGCGTCCACTTCAAGCAGTTTCAACACCCAGACCTCCAGTAAGGACCCTCCATCACTATTAATAATAACACAGAGTCATACCATAAATAGAAAACCCAGATAAAAGCGGATACCATAAAGAAACAGGTAAAATAAATGATCAAAAAGAGATTTAATGAAACTAAAAGCATATAAAGGAAACAAATAAAATGTCCAAGCCCCCAATAACATCCCCAAGCATCCACATTAACCCAAAAACATCTTTCCAACCCATAAATCCGTGAATAACCATCCAAGGAAGTAATTTTAGTTGTCCAAACTGGGTGTATGCGCCTGATATAGGTGTCTATGCTTCTGTAGGCGTTGTGAATCCACTGATTTTGTCCATATGACCTAAAATAAGCAGAAAAACAAAGGTTATAGGCTATTAAGGGGCTAAAACCCACTTATATACCTAAATATACATAATATACTGCATATTTCACTGAATATGAGATTTATGTATACATATAAGATTATGTATGTCAATAATTACTTCATATCACTTAAGATAAGTATATTATGACTCCATTAACACCTTAATAAGTATTATTAGGCCATGGATAAGCTATTTAAACTATTATAAATTATATAATAGAATAATAATTATATATATATATAATAAAATAATATATATTATTATTTTAACCTTATTTTTAAGATATAAGCTTAATCTAGTTAAGGTTATCTTATTTTAAGCATAAGAAATACTCAGTCCTAAGGATATTTAGGCTGAAACTCCCTCACCCCAAAAAAAACAATAAAAAAAATGTTAAGACATTTTAATTAATCTTAAAGAATGAAATAATAAAAAAAAATTTTTTATAATACATATACTGAATGAACAGTATTATTTAGATTTAAATTTTTTCAAGAGATTTTTAAGATCAGAGATTTCATTTTCTGGAATCCACTGGTCATATTCACTTGATTTATTTTTAAATCTTAATAGATACTCAACTCCCTTTTCTTTAGTAAGGTGTCTCTTTTTAAGTATCTTTTCAATTTCTGCTTTTTCCACTATTTCTTCAGGTTGCTGTTTATGCCTTCTTGATCTTCTTGGAAAGAGAGCAGTATCATTAGAATGGTATGGTTTTATAAGAGAAATAAGAAATACTGGATGTTTTCTATCATAAGGTGCATATAGAATAACTTCAACAGCATTATTACCAACCATCTTTTTAACTACAAATGGTCCAATGAATGGATCCTTCAATTTAACATTACCATTTAAATTGAAATGTAGTGTTGAAATAAGGACTTCATCACCCTCTTTGAACATTTGTTCTTTATGGGCTTTATCCCATCTTTTCTTTTCATACTCAAAAGCCTTATTTATACATTCTTGAGCATGTTTTCTGCATAATTCCTGCATCTGAAGAAAAGATTTAGTACCTGGATGAATATCCAATCTAGGTAACTTATTAAGAGTTTTAGCAGGGGTATTAGGTACATAACCCAACCATAACTCAAATGGCTTTTTGCCAGTGACAGAATGTACTGTACTATTATATGCAAATTCTAAACCTGGGATAAGGGTTACCCAATCATGCGTGAATTTGTCATTGTCTTTAAAATTAAGACCAAAAGCACAGTATCTTCTTATCATATCTTCTAAGGTTTGTATCATTCTTTCTGCTAGCCCATCAGTTTGTGGATGGTGTGCTGTAGAAAGTTTTAATTGACACCCTGAAACATCCATAAGTGACGTCCAGAACTCAGAAGTAAATTTAGGATCTCTGTCAGAAACTATTGCTTTGGGGAAACCTGCTGTATTTAACATTTGTGTCCACCATAAAAAAGCTAAGTCCTTTGCAGAAACCTCTTTGTGGGTAGGAATAAATTTACACATCTTTGTAAATCTATCTACAATTACCCAGCAGGAGTTATAACTCTTATGACCTGCTATTGGCAAACCTGTTACAAAGTCCATATTAATGATTTCCCATGGAGCTTTTGGTTGCTCAATTTGTTGTAATAAACCAGCTCTTTTTCTTGTTAATCTTTTAGATTTTTGACAAGAATCACATGTTTCAACATATTTCTGAACATCCTCAGACATGTTAATCCACCAAGCTGTGTTTTTTACTCTGGTTAATGTTTTATGGTAGTCAAAATGACCTGCTAATATATCATCATGACATATACTTAACATTAACTCCTTCATTGAAGGGGGAATTACAATTACATTACTTAATTTTTTCCTGTAATATATAAAACCATCCTCATTGGAAAATTTTCCTTTCTCTAATGCCTCTTTATACTTATTTGGTAATGTTTTTATTAAAACATTCATTGAAGCATTAGATGGATCATTTAATATTGTAGTTAATTTACTTAAGTCAGGATCTGAATTATAATTATCAAGAATTGATTGCATAAATTCATCCTCAAGATCTACAATATAAATGCCATAAATGTTAATAATATCTGACTCAGGAACATAAGCAGGATTATCATCATTATTAGGCAGAGGTACTCTAGATAACAGATCTACGTTAGAGTGCAAGGTTCCTGCTCTATGTGTAATAGTCATCCGTCCTCTGTATTCTTGTGCAGCTAATTGCCATCTAAACATGTGTCTATTAGGAGTTTTCATGTTTAAGAGTGACTTAACTGCACTACAGTCAGTTATTAACTCAAATTTTTGGTCTTCAAGGTAATAATGTAGCTTTTCAAGAGCCCATACTACTGCCAAACATTCAAGTTGAGTAGCACCATATTTCAATTCACCACTTCTCAGAGTACGTGAAATATAGCAGATTACTACTTCTGACATTTTACCTTCAATAAGTTGTTTTTGATGCAAAGCAGCACCTAGTCCAATAAAACTTTCATCTGTATATAATACAAAAGGTAATTGGAAATCTGGTAATCCCAAGATAGGAGCTGTCATTAAACATTCTTTCAACTTATTAAAAGCTTGTTGTCTTTCATTATTCCAAATGAAAGCTTCTGATTTCTTTATCAGTGTGGTCAGTGGTGCAGCAATTGATTGGTAGTTTTTTATATATTGTCTATAATAACCACACATTCCAAGAAAAGATTGTACATCCTTCACATTTTGAGGAATGCCAATATTCTTTATTGCAGCCACTTTATTTTGGTCTACACATATTTGTAAGCCAGATACAATATGACCAAGCACTTTTAAAGATTCAAACCCAAATTTACATTTTTTCAATGCAAGGGTCATTTTTATTTCATCCATTTTCTGAAATACTTTCCTTAAATGGATTAAGTGTTCATCAAAAGTTTTAGAGAACACTATGATGTCATCAATGTATACCATTAACCATCCCTCAATCATTTCATTATGGAATGTTATATCCATTAACTTTTGAAATACTGATGGAGCATTCTTTGGTCCAAATGGCATTCTGACATACTTATAAATTCCCATGTGTGTTGTTATCAACAAAAAGTTCTGTGAATTCTTTTCAACATGAATTTGATGGTACCCTTTATTTCCATCTAGGCAACTTATATATTTAGCACCTTTAAGGGTAGCATGTATAGAGGCAATCCTTGGCAAGGGATAAATATCATCTACTGTAAATGTATTTAATGCTCTATAATCACCGCACAGTCTTGCTTTATCTTGTTCATAAGAAATCAGCACTGGTGATATTACACAATATTTTGGTGTAGTTTCAACCTTCTCAAGAATGTTCATTTTTAATAACATCTTAATATTATCCTCTATGTCTTTCCTCTTCATTGGTGAAGCAGGGTATGGTTTCTTTTTAAGACTAGCAGGAATATTATCCATGTCACAGGTTAAACTAATTTTCATTTCATGATCTTTTACAAGGCCAAGTTCATTTGTACCATGTGCAAAAGCCATTGGAAAAGCTTTAATTAATTCCAAAATATTATCTTTCTCAGTTTCACTTATCTGAGTGCCAAATGATGCTTTTGAAATTTCTGTTTCCAGAAGTTCCATCTCATTGGATTCTCTTCCTTTAGACGGGGAATTTGTTATTGACTCAATGTGTAAGACAGTGTTAAAAGAATTTATTTTAAATGTCCTTTTACCATTCATGCCAATTGTAAAATTATTATTAGCAGGGTCTAATTTTACACCAAATTTAGTCAGAATATCATTTCCAATGATAAAACAGTTACTACAATTTGTATTATCCATTACTACAAAGTCACAAGTTACCCTTACATAACCATGTTGGTGTTTAAAGAAAACAGCAGCTTTGTATTTACCAATGGGGTGTAGTACTGATCCAAAACCTCTCCAATTTTCATTCTGAAGTGGTTCAAGCTTAAACTTATATTCACTATCAATTTTCTGTAATGTATTAGTGGAAACAACTGAACCAGCAGCTCCTGTGTCCAATACTATATTAACATTTTCACCAGAAATGATAGCTGGAACCGTGATAGGTGTCATTCTAAAGTTATCATCTTGTATATCCTTAATGATTTCAGCATCCTCAAAATTCATTAAAGATTCATTTGAGTCCATATTTAATATTGGATTTTCAAAGATGGACAAATCATCTTCCAACATACAGACTTCATTTTCATCACTATATGAGATATTGCTGTCATAATCACTTGATTCTTTACTTTTTTCAGTTTCAGTTTCAGATTCACGTTGATTTTCAACAATATTTATGTTTTTCTCACATTTGTGACCTTTTACCCAAGGTTTGTTACACTTATAACAAGTATTTGTATCATACTTTTTAGGTACTACAGGTGCAGTAGGTTTTTTCTGCTTCTCCTGAAGTGTTTTTGAATTCTGAGTTTTTACAGGTTCAACATTTTGCTTATAAGTGGAATACCTTGATTCATACTTATGGTTTAATAATATTTCATTGCAAATATTAATAAAGTCAGAATATTCAGTGACATTTAATGTTCTAGCTACAACAATGTCTCTGACAGATATAGGTAATTTGTATATTATCTTATCTTTCCATAAGTTAAAATCCATATGAGGCTCAATGGCTTTTAATATTTTATTTAAATTCATTAAAAATACCATAGGTTTGTCACCATTCAACGGATTATACCTGGTTTTCTCATACAGTCTCTGCTGAGTAAGCCTGAATTTAGAACCTCCAAATTGTTTTTCAATAAGTTGTTTCCATTCAGCCCAAGAGTAGTCTCTACCCTCACTTAAGACAGCTTCAAACCATAATAAAGCAACATCCTTAAATAAAGAAATTAATTTTGATGTTATCTCTTCATCTGGTAACTTATATGAGAATTTCAAGTTGTCAATTCTTTGAATAAAATGTTGCCAATCAGAGCTGGCTTCCCCATCATAAGTTGGGTACTGATCTATTTTAGGCCAGTTCTTCTGGTTGGATTTTATCTCACTAATATTAGGTAAATTCAACAACTCATTTACTTTTGATAAATGGTCTTGTATTTCTTCCTGCACGGATTTGTGACTTACATTTTCAGATTTGACACTACCACCAGATGGTTTTAATTGTGGTGGTACAGGGAAGGAATGAGATTCACTTTTGCCAATGAAAGGATTATTATTATATTGATTATACTTATGATTATCCTGGTTCATTAGTAGATTGGCAGTTTCAATCTCAACTTTAGTTAATCTTTGTAGCAACTCAGAGACACTCTGATTTGTCTGTGCAAAAGATAACTTTGTTCTTGATTCAGTTTTTAATAAGTGTGTTTCATATAATTTTTCTAACTCACAAAATTTGTTTGAAAGGTCATTATATTTATTACTCAATGAATCATATTTAAGAGTTAGAGACAAATGTTCTTTCTCTAATTCTTTATTACGTGTTGCTAATTGAGAAATGTTCAATGTCAAGGATGAAATTGTATCACTAGTGAGCTTAACTGTCTGTTCCTCACAATCAGTCATTCTATTCCACAATGCTGAAACAATTCTATGGACAGTTGGATTATTGTTAAAATATTCCATGTCCTCCTTTTCAATTCTCTCACTCTCCTGTGAACTTCTCATCTCACTAGTAGGTGGTTGCAACTGAGGATTAACTGTATTATCATTGTATATAGTACTGTTATTATGGACAAAAGACAAGTCAGGTGTATCTACTCTAAAACCTAAATTTCTTAAATCCTCCTCTATTTTTTGTACAGATTTAACATCAATAGAATTACCTATATTGTAATTATCAGTATTATGTCTAATCTGAGAGGGTAAGTTACTTACCAAGGGATGGTTGCCAGTCCTGATTTTTGGCGCTTTTTTCCCTTGTAAGGGTGAGCTGAGGAAGTCAGATGAGGGGGTGGATCCCTGTTGCAACTGTGGCTTGTCCACTGTTGGTGAAACCAGTCCCATTTCCATTTATCTACCAGGATTTTCTCCTGGGAGTGAGTGGACCCTCCTTGGGTAGGGGGTTGCTGATTTGATTGACTGGGCTGGCCTCCCTTTAGTTCTGCCATTGCCTGATTCATCTGCTGAAATCCTACCTTGCAATTGTTTTGCAACTGCTCTACTTCTTTGAACATGAGAGATTTTGATTCCTCTAGCTTCAGAACCTGGTTGGCCAGGTGGGACAGTTGATCCTGAAGAGGAGGAGACGTCTTTTTGATAGTTATCTTTTTTAAGAGGGCGTCCTTTTCCTCTATACTCATGCTTTCTGGCTGGGGGTACTGTTGTCCCTCCATGGTGATGTCCTGGAAAGTTTTTATTAGCTTTAGACCTGGTATTATAAGCAGGCTGTTCACTTACACAATCCTGAGGAGCACTCATATTGTTCAGAATAACAATATTTTACGTCTACAAAAGGAAAAACTCTGTGGAATCAGTAGACAAATAATATTAGCAATTATATTACTAATAAAAAAGCAATGGAGCTTACCCTGAATTTATATCTTTATTTATTTAAATAAAATATAAGAAAAATTCGAAAAAATCTGTTAAAAATATAATAATAAGTTTAACTAGACCTCTATAAGGGTGAATAATTAGCTTACCAAGCTTTAGCCAAATACCAATTTAATTGGGTGTTATATTGGTGTCCAAATACCAAGTGAAATTGGGTTTATATTGGGTACAGTTACTACTGTAAATATCTAATTTTTATGATAAAAAATTAGTACAATTATTATAAGGGTTCTTTTCCGCAATCAATGAGCTATGATGACCCACTATTATGCAGCAGACCCAAATATTTGGTTAATTTTGAGTTGTACTAAGATAAAAATCACGTCCCAAGGCTTATACTAAATAATAAGTAAAATATAAGGAAAGACCCCCAATTGTCAGTACAGTCTAGTATATAAGTATGATATAATAGTGTTATTTTATGGTCCTACTACTTATTAATAAATGATTTAGTGATTAAACCTCAGGGGAAGATTAATAGAATAGTTATACTCAAATAAAACTCACAATACTTGGATTTAAATGTGTGCTAGTGGTGGAAAATAGAAGAATAAAATATAGTTATAGCTTTTATAAAGATAATATCAATTTATAAGGGCTTTATAATATATTTCTGAATACTAATAATTGTAGTGTAGTGTTTGTTTGAAGTGTAGTAATTGAATGATTATAATAAACCGTCAAAATCCCTCCTTACTTATACCCAAATCCACTGGAGTGCACAGACCTTCAATCCAGATGATGTCACTGCTATCCCCGGCAATTACAGCACTGTGAGGGCCCATCACCTCCCCATGGCGTCCACTTCAAGCAGTTTCAACACCCAGACCTCCAGTAAGGACCCTCCATCACTATTAATAATAACACAGAGTCATACCATAAATAGAAAACCCAGATAAAAGCGGATACCATAAAGAAACAGGTAAAATAAATGATCAAAAAGAGATTTAATGAAACTAAAAGCATATAAAGGAAACAAATAAAATGTCCAAGCCCCCAATAACATCCCCAAGCATCCACATTAACCCAAAAACATCTTTCCAACCCATAAATCCGTGAATAACCATCCAAGGAAGTAATTTTAGTTGTCCAAACTGGGTGTATGCGCCTGATATAGGTGTCTATGCTTCTGTAGGCGTTGTGAATCCACTGATTTCGTCCATATGACCTAAAATAAGCAGAAAAACAAAGGTTATAGGCTATTAAGGGGCTAAAACCCACTTATATACCTAAATATACATAATATACTGCATATTTCACTGAATATGAGATTTATGTATACATATAAGCTTATGTATGTCAATAATTACTTCATATCACTTAAGATAAGTATATTATGACTCCATTAACACCTTAATAAGTATTATTAGGCCATGGATAAGCTATTTAAACTATTATAAATTATATAATAGAATAATAATTATATATATATATAATAAAATAATATATATTATTATTTTAACCTTATTTTTAAGATATAAGCTTAATCTAGTTAAGGTTATCTTATTTTAAGCATAAGAAATACTCAGTCCTAAGGATATTTAGGCTGACATTTAAGATATAAGCTTAATTTACTTAAGGTTATCTTATTTTAAGTATAGGAAATACTGAGTCATAGGGATATCTAGGCTGACAGGAATAGTGTGTTATTGATTTAGGACTGAAAGTGCTGAACAATATGGACTTATATTTTCAAATAATTGTGTATTATGCACTAAGGAAGGTATTATGGCTTAAGGAAAGGCTCAAGTGCAAAGTATACTGCACCATAGCTAGTGTGGTAACTTACTGAAACAGATGATATAGGAGGTTAACTAGTTGAAACTCAAAGCAACTAAGATCAGCGTTATAAGGAGTAAAACTTGGAAGAAGCGCTGAAACAAACAAAGGTACATTCAAGGGCACTCTGTGGTCTTCCAACATTGGCAGGGGCCTTTGTTGTGTTGTTTGGCGCTGTTTGTGAATGTCTTAATTGACATCTGTTGAAGAATTGGGTATTTTTCTGGTTTTATTTCGTGAATATTGGGACTGCGGGTATATAGGTGCTATCATTGGATAGCACCGGTTTTTCTATATATTTCATGTCCTGATAATATTTTTCATATTCTAAGCTTTAAGGGGTCATTTCCTCATTCTTCAGTTACAAAGATAGCTGTTTAATTTTAGTTTTTGTGTTTTACGGGCTTACCTTAAGTCTTAGGGTGAAGTACTTAGCACCATTGGATAGGGCTAATTTAGCTCTATATTTCATGTCTCAATGTTTTTATAGCGTAATTCTGTGTTTTAAGGGTTTTAGTAGTTGTAGCTAATTTTTTAAGTAGATTAGGGGTTTTTTATTGGTTTTCTGGCTTCAGGGAGGCCGGGCCGCTTCAGGAGGCACCTCAGACGTCGGACGTCCCGCCCGCCTCTGTTTTAGAAGGTTGGGGAGCACATCTGGAGGGTTTTTATTCAATTTGGCTGGTACAGGCGCCAAATTTGTTGGTGTGCATGGGCTCTTAGATAGTGGTCTGTGTGTACATAGTGAATAAGACAGTGTGAGGCAACTTTAATTATCATACAACCATCCAGAGGTGATATCCTTGTTCCTCACTCAGTTTTCACTGTTTTTGGCCACAATTGGCTGTGTTTGTTGCAAGGTTAGTTCTTCATTTAACTCAACTTTGGAAACAGGTTCACTGGTATAGTCTTGCAAGCTATATCAAGTATTATTGCTTTCTCTGGAGTGGATTTTCAGCCTACATCAAGTATCTTTGCTTTCTCTTGTGTGGACATTGGTTTACATTTTAGTTCTTAGGTCTGGTAGTCTGTCTGGGGACTATTTTCTTGGCTCATCAAGCAGTCAAGTATGTTGAAAAAGGGGCTTAGCAAACAGGAACCAACTTACTTTAGCAAGTAAATCTCACTCTATTTTTCTAAAGGGACAGGGGATTTTCTCTCTGGTTTTTCTCCAACTCCCTTGGTCAAGGCCTATAGCTAGTACTATAGGATTGTCTACAACGCATGTCAAGGTGTCAAGCATGAGTGAGACAAGTTAATACTAGTGTTAGTAAGGATAGGGTATGTTTTAGTCGCTGTAGTTGTTACAAGTGGTGTACGTGGTCTACTAATAGATTAGTTACTGTTTTACTAATGTAGCGCTAGAGTCAGCGCTGGAGATCCACTAGGGAACTGTGTTTAGAGCACTGTAAAAATATAAAGAGGGTATTGCATCTAGTAATAGAGGGAGGACAATTGGACAAATATTTAGTTAACATAAAAGAAGTTAATAATTTTGAAGTCAAAGATATTAGGATTTTCTTCAAGCATTTGTTTGAGAGTATATAGATTCAAAGGATTAACTATTATTTGTTAACTTAGCAGTATCAAACATAGCTTATCTCCACTATACATCTCACAGTGATAGCAATATACTCACGAACAGTTCAAACACAATTACACCAAGCAATGCGATTTATTTCTCACAATGGACAAAAGAATTAGAAGCAAGAAGAATCGAAAGAATCAATAGAATTATTGATAAGAAAGTTAAAGCAACAAGATGGCATTACAAGATTAAAAGAAAACACTACAATCTAATAGGACCATTCAAGAAACACAACGAGAAGAAAATCAAAAAGCATATTTGTGGTGAAATGCATATGAATAAAGAAAAGGTAACAGTATACAAATTCACAGCTAAGAAAGAGAATAAACGAAAAACATATGATGAGGGAAAAGTAATAGCTAAGAAGACAAAAGGGGAATGTGACATATGGGAAGGTATGAAAAGAGAAGTAATAGTAAACTATTTGAAATGTCACAAAAGAAAGGCTTGTAATTACCATGCGCACTTTAAAGCAGTAGCGTATAAATAAGTGCGCATAATGATGATTTTTAGTTAGTTGTAAATATATTTATTCTTGTTTTATAACATTGTTTATATTGGAAATATATTAGGTTTTATCAATTATTTTAATATTATTAGAGTTATTTTATTGCTATAATAAGGCATATTTAAAGGGAGTGCTTCAAGAGGGAGTAGCTGTGGATATTAGCACTTGTTAAGAATAGAAATATCTTGATAGTAATACTTTTTTTTGGATCTTTTAAAAACTCAGTTCTCAACTTATAAACTTTGTAATCACATATTTGTGTTACACATTATTGCGCTGTCTTTAAAAATTAGAGTGACAGGCGCTTCTTTTTAGAAATTGAAAGGAAGAACCAACCCATCTTGCATTGTGTCTACTGCTTAGTACTTTAGAACTCTCTACAACGGCTCTAAAAGTCTATTTAGAATATTTATTGGGAATAGGATGGTGATTGGAGAAGCTGGATTAGTTTGAAATATTTTATTATTAAACAAAAAATGATGTTGAAAAAGTCAAGATATGAATGTTTGTTCAGATTTATTAATTTAATGGATCATATGATTTTTTACTGCCGCAAAGTTAAATTTAATTAAATTCAAGAAGCTCAAGAACCTTTGGGAATTTTTCCTGAATTTTTACTATTTTTCTTATATTTTTAATTGATTTTTAAAGATTTATTAAATTATTTACGTTTTTCAAAAATTACTTAACTTTGATGAATTTTCACGTGGTGAATAGAGCTGCACAGATGAAGAAAAATAGTTAAGAATGTTAAAAAGAAGTAGCCCTATCATGTGTTATTTTTCTAGACTTTTAATTATAGATTAAAGGTTCTAAGTGAGTCCGGAGGTCCAGATGAGCTCCAGAAAAGCTCCGGATGAGCTCCAGCCACGCTCCATAGGGAAAAAGGGCACATGACTGATTAATATGCATATAAGGCTGTAGACTCGAAATTATTTAGGAGGAAAAGGGAGAGGAAATAGAAAAATATAATAACCATTATTCATATATTACTTTTGTCAACAAAATAATTAATATTTATATTACCCTTATAAAATAACAATTTTACATAAAACTTTAAATATTTTACTCAAAATCTCTTAAAAATTAACATATAGGATATCATTAGAAAGGTATCAACTCCATGGACTCATTTATAGTATCTGCTTTCAAAAATTATTAAAAACTAAAAACAGTAAAACTTCATTCTTTTAAAATATTGTTTCTGGTGTACCTTTATTGTTGCATTTCAGTTGTTATGCACAGAAGAGCCTCTCAATCATCCTAACAAGTGTTAATTAGACAGTGTTTCATTATTTATTATTATCAAGTAGACTTGTAAGCTTATTTATCTAAAAAACTCACAAATTCATTTAGAGGGACAGGGTTTTCTCTGATTATCCAACTCCTTTGGATTCTGCTTACACCAAGGCGACTGTAAGAGTCTACCTACAGCGTCACTGCTGCAAGCAATGCACATTGCTGCTGAATGCAACGTGCATTGCATGTGCTGCTCATATCTCATGCAGCTGATTTCAAGTCAGCTGCATGAAATATGGAAGTGAGTGTGCAATGCGCATTGCATACAGATTTGGCCACCTCCCAGCCTATTAAATTGGCTGGGAGGGTGGAGAATGTAAAAGAAAGCAACCAAAGTCGCTTTTAGCAACTTTGGTTGCCTGAAAGCAACACTTCTAGCCAGGGTAAACCTGGCTGGAAGTACTAAATTGAAATGTAAGGGACCCAAGTCAATTTTAAAGGCTTGGGTCATAAATTAAGGCTTCCAAAAAGCAGCCAGTAGAAATCTGGCTGCAATAAAAAGTAAATTTTTTAATTAAAATACATAAATAAATAAACATGTGTTCAAATAGGATATACAATGATCTGCAGACATTTAGAAAAGGCCTTCCATTTTTACACATAGAAAAAAAATCAAATGTTGCTTTCAGCAACATTGGCCATGTTTTGATATTTTGAGCCAAGTAAAATCAGGAAAAAGGTCAAGGCAAAAAAATTGCACAATTTAAAATCTACCAATTTAATATGGTGAGGAGTTTCATATTTTAGAAATAGGTGGTGCACATTATAGTTCCCTTTAAAAAAATTTGAAAAGGAAATAATTTTGACGGAATGTAAATTTAAATGTGATGAGTGTATTTTTTTAGCTACATGAAACATGGTAGCTAGAATTATGTGGCGTCAATTTTTTTTAGATGTGAAATTCAGTGTTCCACAAATGTGCATCTGTACAACATGCAGCCAAGTAAATTCTAGCTGGAATTATTATATGCATAGGAAAAAATGATCATGCTGTGTACAGTGCCTTGGCAACATCATTCTTGGAATTTAGATGAAGTTTATCATATGACTTGGAGAGCTGCATTTTTTTGAAAATGTGATCAGTGAAAATTCATGATATATACATCTGTTTGCCACCCAATTTATTTTTCCTTTCTCTTTCTCACTTACCTTTTTAAAAAATTATCAATCATATTTTTGCTTTATCATTTTGAATTATTGGTACTATTTTCTTGACCTTATCTGATTACCAGTAAGCAAATTTTTCTTGCTTTTGCATTTCATATCATTTTGGTTTGTTACACTTTTTTACACTTTTGACAAGTTAATCTAATGATTCTAATTCTGAATTTATTTTTATGGTATATTTTACTGTACCCTTTCAAATCATTATCAAAAAATTCTTTTTCATTTAACTTAAAGTTTTTTTATTTGTTTGTCAATTTACTTTTCTTTATTCCTTATCAAAAATGTTCAATTTATTTATCTAACTATTTATTTTTTAAAACAGTGATTATAAAATAAACTTTATAATTAATTTTGATCAATCAGCTACAAATGGAAGAATATTTTATAGACACATAAGTTCATGTTTTGCTTATCATTTTTCTATATTTCTTTAATACTATCTCAACCATTATATTATTAATATGAAAAGTAAAACATCATGTCGTACTTTCTGAAAGCATACAGGATAATGTTTTGCTTTTCATAATAATAATTAGAATGTTTGTACTTTACCTTTAGTATATTGATTTTTAAGATGTTTAAAAGTCTTGTACTTGCTGAAAGCATACAGGACAATGCTACAGTTTAAAAATTAAAAATTTATTGAAGTATAACTTTCTAAGTCAATATATTGGTCAGAGCAAGATTTTCCATTTTATATATGTTGATATGATAATTCTGTAAATTTTTTAATATTACTAGTGTACTGGAGTTATACTTTCATTATATTATTAATATTAAGTGTAGAGCCAAATCTCGTACTTGCTTAACGCATACAGGATAAAGCTATACTTTTTATATGTATAATTTAATAAAGTATACCTTTGAAACACTTTCTTAATATTTTAAATAAAGAAAAAGTATATAAATTTACTAATATGTAAATATGCTAATTTTATATTTCTAATATTGAAGATATGATAAAGTTAAAGGTATCATTGACTGATAATTGAAATTCTGTTACTATTTTCTAATTTTTAATTTTTTTCTATTTTAAATCAAAATTTAATTCTCTTAGAATTGAACCATCAATGAGTAACAATTTGAATACAAAACGGCCAGGGAAGAACTCTAACAATAGTTAAGCAAAAGACATTGCTACCAGAATGAAACTTGAAAACGCTCTTGGAATGGATAAAAAAAGGAAGAAGCCATATTTCTATGCACAATATTATGCAAATAATATGACAGATTGCAATAATTATTACAGTTTTTTTCCTGGTTGTAGTATTTTTAAACCAAAAGGTGTCTTAATACCTAATGTTCTTGTGCAGACTTTTGAAATTCATGAGCTCAAAGAACTAGATATGTTAGAAGCTACACTGCAATGCATTAAGGATATTTCTTACTGCAAACATGAAATTATAAATGATTGTTATCATCAATGAGCTGGTGGTTTTGGAAAAAATTTTGGTGGTGGATTTATTTTAGATAGGAAAAAAAATTTATATATTTGTAAGTATCACTTTTTTTAATTTAAATACTGAATTTTTGAATGATTTTCCTTGCAGATGAATACACTGATGATATTGTACACATGGATGAGTATAAAAAACAAATGAAGAGGATTGCAATGTACTTTGAATTTTTTTTTAAAAAAATATCAAATGTAAAGTACAATGAGGCAACTAATCTTTGTGCAAAACTTGGTATTCCTGGATTTTCAAAAGTGTCTAGTGAAGAAGAGGGTGTACCGTTTTCTAGTAATTTAACTTGGACATCTGGAGCAAATGGTAATGGTTTCTCCAATTAGTTTCATCTTCATAAGGATGCAAGTGAGTATACTTTAGGAATCTTTTTTCCTAAAAATACAGAAAACAATGCCATTCATAGGAAGTACAATAAGACCCAACCACAACAAACAGGTGGAGAACTTATGTTTCCCAAAATTCAAAGTAAAATCAACTTTAAAGCAACTAATGGAATAACAGTGACGTTATGGCCTGCTTACCAACTGAGGCATTTTACTTCAAGATGTCATGAAATTCCTGGCTTCACAAGGATAGGTTCTTCTATTCAAATCAGCACTAGACTTTTTCATGCTATAGAAAAACTTAATGTTTTTGATATTGATATTTCAGAATACTTGGAAATTAACAAAGAAAAAGATAGTTTGATTATTTGATTAGTGCTTTGAGTCATTTTTTGAGAAGAGATGACTTAATAGAGGAAGAAATAGTATCAGCAAAGTATTATTTATCTAATGTTAAGAAAAATCTAAAAAAAATTAAAAATTTAAATATTAAAAATTTATATCATATATAAACAGCTTAATGCAAAACTAAACATGATAAATACTGGGAGTAGCTGTAACATTTTCAGTTGTGATGATTATAGTATTATCTATTTTATTATTTGTGAAATAGAATAATTTTTTTTCATAATATAATAAGAAAATTTGATTTACTTTTGAAGAAATATATAAGTTGTGAAGTCTTTAAATTTCATTTTTATTAACTTGGTAGCAAAGGTTCTAAAATAAAAAAACTATAATAAAAAATTTGAAATATATTAGTCATAAAAATGTGCTATTAATGCTACCAAATTAAATGTATAGTTTTTAGGTCAAACAGGCTTATTAATAAAAAATTAAATAATAAAGAGTTGATGAAAGAATTTTGAATCAATAATAGATTAAATTGTATTTTTTTAAGAATACACTCATTTAATTATTTAAATTGCCCTACTTCTGATTTAAAATGTTACAATCAATGAAAAAATTTGTAAAAATTAATATATTATTCAATATTAAAGGTAAAGTATCAAAACCAAAGCAGTTATCATATTTTTATATAAACAATAAAATATTTAAGAATTTAATACAAGTATTTGAAATCATATAAGTAGATTTTAAATTCTTCCTTATTGTTGGACTTACAATAATTTTTTTTAATAATTAATTTAGAAAATCATGTCAAGGGTTTCATAATAAATTTCAAAGATGGTCACATGTTTGACATATCTGAAAGAAAATAACTTGAATTATACAAGATAAATCAAGTACACAGAACTTTATCTATTTACATAATAGAATATTAATTTATTGAAAGGCTATGTTTAGCAAAAAAAGGTGATACTGGCTGAATGGAGCTCCAGTGATTAAATAAATCTGCAGAAATTTCCCTAGCAATTCCCAGAGGACTTGGGGTATCAAATTTTAAAGGAAATGGATCACACTTACCTATAAAAGGTTTTATTAATGTTAAAATATAGTTATTTAAATTTTTCCAAATTATTTCTTCCATCAAATGATTTTTTTTTCATGTAAATTAAGAAACTTAATTTCTGATATCACCTCCAAACAATCAGCTTCTGAAGCCAATAAATGATCTTGAGAGCTCAGAAATAAACCATGGCCACCATCAATTATATAGAATTTAAATGGTCCAATAACGTTTTATGTCAGCCTGAATATTCTCAGGACTGAGTAAAATTACTAACAAATTATGTTAAACATATGTAGCATACATGGGAACAATAAATAATTGTATAAAAAATTGATTTAATACAAATATATGCCATTATAAAGCATTATATACATGCATATATCCACCTTATTTAAGTCTTATGTACTTAATATTAAGTTAGAATATGTTAGGGTAACCTTAAGAACCTTAGCCATAAGCCTACATAATTTTTAAGTACACATAAAGCTAATTTTTCTATTATTTTATTGAAATAATTGATAAATGCGCTTATTCTCACTAAAAGTTGGATATATGCGCTATAAATGTTAAGATAATAAAAATGCACCTGGACAGATCAAATTGCCTTATTTGGAACAATTAATCTGGATATTTAAAAGTGTAAAAATAACACTTTTCAAATTTGGTGCTTTTTATGCCAGAAATGGCCTCTGTGCAGTGGCTACATACTGCCTGCATTTTTCCCGTGTGAATAGCTTCATTTTTAGCAAAGTTAGTATTTTTCACGCTAAGATTACCCCACATACATGCACTATATGTGGAAACACACTAAAATAGGCGAGGGATGCTTATTTAGTGTCTTAATTTAGTTTCAATGTGATTTAACCTTATTAAATGCACTAATTGCATTAGTTACATCAGTCTTGGTGCCCAATTATTCTACCACGCTGAAAAATCGCCTATTTAGTCAAGGATTTACCCGTGGTTAGGCCTGCCAAGAGTCTGCATACATGGATCAGCCCTTACATGCATTAAATTAGGTTTTTCAGTGGTTTCTCAGTCAATAATGCTTATTTTTGGACAGGGATTTCACGTATAAACTTGTAATAATTAGCTCTAACATTTCTACTGTTAATCCCCCTTAATACTGTGTTATATTTAGTACCTTTTCTTTATTTTTAGTCTATTAAAAATAGATATTACACGCATATACACTCTTTTTTGGGTTATTCTTTATTTGTGATGGATTATCCCTATTATTTCAGGATTTTGGCGTGTGATATTATTCTTTGTTTGTCATTGGTCATTCATTATGTTGTTGGACAGGTCTATTAGTTATTTTGAGGCGTATTTGGCCGTGTATAGGATTGGAATCATCAAGGGGCATCATTGGGAAATTATTGGGTATAAAAGGAGGGGGTTTTGGTCATATTTTCTACATTCAATTTATCATCTTTACAATTACAATTACAATATATAACCAATACAATTTATCTTACATTTCATTAGTACTTTAGAGAGTCTTTGAATAGTATTTTAAATATATTACATCTATTTTTCTGCACAACAATAAGCCTTGTAATACCAATTATAATAAGTGAGAGTAAATTACTGAGCCTTATAATTGATTTTATTCTACTACTTGCTTGTTTTATACCATTGTATTCATTTGGGACCTTTTTTAAATCTTCTAGACACTAGAACAGCAAGCTATTCACGTCTCTGTACTTGGATTAAGCCTGACATTTTACTTGTGCCCTTGCCCTCTTTTCCATCTTTTCTCTTTCCACCCTTTCCTCTTCTTGCCCAAACAACCTTATCATCTCCAGCCCCTTATTAACTACCCATGTCTCAATAACACATTGAGTGAACTGAAGCTTTGACTGATCAATTGTATTCAAGGTGGTGAGCCACCTGGTACAGTGGTCGCATACTATGCTTCCCATGACTTGATTCCAAGTTGATTACAAAAAGTTATGGCAAGTCCAATCAAAGGCAAATTTCTGAAATTCTTTTTCTTGCAATTCACGCTCTAAGTTTCTTTTGACAGAAGGTAGGATTGGTGCTCCTCCTTTTAGTCCTCCAGGCTCAGGTGCTGGAAAAAATTTGGGCAGTCAAATTTTGGATTGCAAGAAGGCTATAGAATTGGTTATCAGAAATTTTCAATCAGCTGCAGAATTGGCACAGTTAGAAGATTGGACTTGGGTTAGGACAGTTTGAATTGGTTTCAGGCTTTCCAATTTTCAATCTCCAAAGGTGTTGGGCTTACAAGATATTTTGCTATTTGTGTTTGTCCCCCAAGTCAATACTTCAGAAAGTGGTAAATATTTCTATTTAGAATGTCTGAGCTCCTGGAAACATCATTCCTTCTAACTAAGCCTCTTACAGCCCTTAACCCCCATTCTTTTTCATGAGACTCTGCTGAATTGTGTCTGTGGTAATCACTTATACCCATAATAATTGAGGGATTCACTAACAATTCAAATAATTAATTAAATTGGTTATTTTTAAATAAAATAATACACTACAAACTTGACTTGCCAGCTCCACTTGTGCTTGCTCCTTAGTTTGGCTGAGCAGATGATGATTGGTCTCCAAAAAATTCCCTCAATACTTCACTAGCTCAATCTCTTCCTAGCTGATCCGCTTGCTGATCAGCACTTTTAGGAGCAGAAGGATGATTGGGATTAAAATTTATTGGTTCTGCATGAGACTCTTGGCCTGGATTGGGATTAGGTGGTGGGTTATAATTAGGAGGTACAGATTGAGATGCATCTGTAGCTGGATCAGCAGCAGGTGGTGGTGGAGTATTTCCAGTATTAGTATGTTGAGGTGGAAAACAATCAGAATTGGTTGGTTCAACAGACATCCCTTCAAAATTATCATCCATAATGAACTGTAATAAAATAAAATAAAATAAAAATAATCAGTTGTTAAAATTTATACCTACCAAAGTTAAAGTAAAAAAAGATACTATGTTTATTGTCTTTTTAACGTGTATGTTCTCTTGGGGAAAAAAAAAGTGAATAATATATAGCTATCAGCTAAAGTGGGAAGGTCAAACTATTTATAGTAGATGAATGAGCAAGAAGATTGTTCATTAAGTAACAATTTTATCATATTTCTCATTATCATGATTTTCTTTCTTTCATTCTTACATTTAAGATAAAAATGACTCATTGAAAGCATGGGTTCTGTTGCAATAAAAGGAATCAATTTAATTGTTTACTGATTTAAGATAAGGTAAGTTGGATGCATTTCATTTTTTTAATTGAGCATTGAAATATTTCTATTACCATTTACAAACATCACCAATCCTACAAATTCCACCAATTCCAAATTAACACAAATATGTTAGTCAACAGAAAATAAACTTGATTAATTTTTTAACTCACTACTGTCTGCAGTCCAATGGCTGTGAAAACCTTGTCTTTGATTCCAAACATTCCTTTTTTGTGCTCAAAAGTAGCTGCATGTCAAATTATTGCATCTTTTTTAATCACAATATGAGTTGCTTTGGCTTCTCTTACTAACCGGCAATGCACTTGTGGGAAAAGCTCATGGGGATCCTTTGATGTTTCTTCTGGATGGAGCTCTTTGAAAGGACTTACTATTAAATAGATTTGATAATTCTCTTCCTTTGAACTGAAAAGATCATCTATTTGCCCAAACTGGCTATCTTTTCCATAGTAAAATTCAATTGTTGAATTAGAAATGTGTTGATGGTAACTGTCACCTAGATATCCCTAGGACTGAGTATTTCTTATACTTAAAATAAGATAACCTTAAGTAAATTAAGCTTATATCTTAAACATAAGGTTAAAATAATAATATATATGATTATATTACATATATATATAATTATTACTATTATATAAATTATAATATTTTAAATAGCTTATCCATAGCCTAATAATAATTATTAAGGTGTTAATGGAGTCATAATATACTTATCTTAAGTGATATGAAGTAATTATTGACATACATAAGCTTATATGTATACATAAATCTCATATTCAGTGACATATGCAGTATATTATGTATATTTAGGTATATAAGTGGGTTTTAGCCTTTTAATAGCCTATAAACTTTGTTTTTCTGCTTATTTTAGGTCATATGGACAAAATCAGTGGACTTACAACATCTACAGAAGCATAGACATCTATATCAGGCGCATACACTCAGTTTGGACAACTTAATCTGCTTCCTTGGATGGTTATTCATGGATTTATGGATTTGGAGGTCATTTCTGGGTTAATGTGGATGCTTGGGGATGTTATTGGGGGCTTGGACATTATATTTGTTTCCTTTATATGCTTTGGGTTTCATTAAATCTCTTTTTGATTGCTTATTTTACCTGTTTCTTTATGGTATCCGCTTTTATCTGGATTTTCTATTTGTGCTATAGATCTGTGGTATCATTAATAGTGATAGAGGGTCCTTACTGGAGGTCTGGGTGTTGAATCTTCTTGAAGTAGACGCCATGGGGAGGTGATTTGCCCTCACAGTGCTGTAATTTCCGGGGATAGCAGTGACATCATCTGGATTGAAGGTCTGTGCACTCCAGGGGATTTGGGTATAAGTAAGGAGGGATTTCGATGGTTATTTATCATCAATTACTTACTAAAATTCAATAAAACACTTCAATACAATTATTAACATTTAGAGATATATTATAAAGCCTTTTATAAGTTGATATTATCACTATATAAGCTATAATTATATTCTATTGATTTATTTTCCACCACTAAGCATGCATTTCAATCCAAGTATTGTGAGTTTAAATTGAGTATATCTATTTTATTAGTCTTCCCCTGAGGTTTAATCTTTAAATCATTTATCAATAAGTAGTAGGACCATAAATAAACACTTTTATATCATACTTATTTACTAGACTATACTGACAGTAACTAGTAAGCCTCTTTCCATGTATCAATATGCTTTCTACTTTTTCAACTACCCAATCCCCACTTCTCTCTGATGGTGTCAAAGCCCGTCTTGATGTTTCTTTTCCCATTTGGGCCTTTACCCATTTAGTAAATAATGCCATACTTAGATGGATCCATTTGTTTTTTTTATCAAGATTAATATGGATTTTTTAGTCTCACATTTATCATTATCTTCAGCTTCACCAAGATCTAATACCCTAGACTTCCAATACCAATGTTTGAGCATTGTTAGCGGTATCTCTCCTTTGGTCAATATTAATAAATTGGCACAGCTGAGTTTTTAAACCATTGCTTACAAACATTACATACGTGGATGGTGATTGTTTGGAATTCCAGATAATATATGATTCACCTGCTCTCCAGAACAAGTAGCTGTACCTGATGGTGGAGCAAGACGCTTTATCATTTCAGGATAATGTTGAGTGATATGCAGATTTGGCTTTGTGTTAATATTCTTCCAACCCTCTTCCAGGCACTCACAATAATCTAACAGAAATTGATCTAGATCTTTAAGCTCATTAGTGTGTATATTTTTTAATGTCAAAAAATTGGTTATTGAGCATAATGTTACAATTTATTTGAGAAGATAATATTCTCTTGGTTTTTCAGCTGAGGAAGCTGAGGATTCAGATTCTTTAAATTTTTCAAACCAAAGGGGTATAAGTGACAAAGGGAAGTAGAGAGTATACAGCATGTACCATTCTTCTGCCTTGAGGGATCCTGACTTTTTAGATCCTACTGATTTTGGAACTTGTGTTAGCCAGGATGGTCTTCTTACTTGATCAATTATCTTCCATACAACCTGTAGCTCTGCTACTGTGATTTGTGAACTACTACTACTTTCATTTTCTTTTTCCTTACCTTTCCTTTTATTTTCATCATCTCTAGTTTTCTCATTTGATGAGTGAGATCCTTTACTCTGTGATATGCTAATGCTCTGTTGCCTTAAGTTATACAATGAATTCATACTTCCACTTCTGTGAGACTGTTATGAGTCCAAATTGCTATATGGAGGAGTAAATTTGGAGCTGGATGACTTAGTCTGGCTTCTTGATCAATTTGTTCCCAACCCTTCACTATCTAGTCCATGATGACTTGATGACTGTCTTGAACTCGTAAGTCTTTTCCACTTGTGCTGTCTCGTGTGTCCTGTATCATCATCATCATTATTTGTGGTGCTTAAGCTACTTCTACGTTTTTTAGAATGTTTGTGTAGTGAAGTATCAGAAAAGAAATTGTCATCTTCTTCTCTTACATACCAATTTTTATCATTTTCCAGCTTTCTTTCTAGATCTTTTGCTGCATTTTGGATTTTAAAATAGCTTAGACTGTGATCTTTTAGTTTTCCAAGCATATGTGAATGCATAAAATCAATTGAGAAATATTAAGTTGGACACCAATATTCAAGGTTATTCAGCTCACTCCATTGTACCCCATGATTCTGAACAATTGATACACGCTCCCAATGTGACATAGAATTTTTCCAATTTGTTGCCCAGCACATATGATCCTTATGATTCCGTAATGAAAAATTTCCCACATTTTTTTCACTAATTTCATCTTTAGAGATATTACAGAAAGAGCAGAACATTCTCACAGAGTGACTTGAAAAGCCAACCAATTTTTGTATTGCAGGAATGTCACCTATCAAAGAGAACAATGCAACTCTTAATTTCCTGCCTTGTGGATAAAGATACATCTTTTCAATCAATATGTCATCCCATAGAGTTTGTAGATCAATAACCAGCGGTTTTAGAAGGTGATTAAGCTGTTCACTTGTGGGTTCTGTTGGTCCAGGTATAATAGCATACAAAAAAATATTTTCCATTTTGTATCTATCTTCTTGAGGTAGGTTCATACACACCATCATAATATTTCCTACAGACTTCTGATGACCTCCAATCCTGTTACCACCAGGCCTAAACAAGTTGAAATATAAAGGAAACATTGAGTTTCCTGAACTTATTGTATATTCATCATCATTGCCACCCAGAGCTGGAGTGGTAATGGGAAAGTTTTTCCAAATCGAACCATCACAAAAATCCTTCATCAAATCACACTCTACATTGTTTGCCACAGGGGTTTTCTTCTCAATCAGATGCTCAAATTTGAACAGTTTGATCTTTTCTTTTAGCCATTCAATAAATTAATGGTGATGAAATGCTTTAAGAGATAAGTATTTTACATGTCCTTCATGTTCCTCCATCAAATACAGCCTTTCATCACATTTAACTACAATTTGTCCTGCTCCAAAAATTTTTAAATAGCGCTTTGATGATGAAAAAAACGGTTGATTGAAACATAGTATAGATGGTAGAGATTCAGAGTTATACTCATAAAGAGCAAAGCATTTAGGACAGCATGTTTTAGTGAGAAATGATTAAGATTTAATCAACTAAAAACCATATCTATCAAGTGTGGGATCAGGCGGACAATGCTATCAGAATCCAGTCTTCCACTATCACCTAGAAGTTTGAGCTTCTTAATTTCTTCATCCAAAAATTGAGTACAACCTTCTTTTCTCAAATTATGAATCAGAGAAAGCTTTGCTGCCTACCACATAATTATTTGGCTATACTGTTCCCCAATATTTGAGTTTCTAGAGACTGTAGAAGATACTTCTGCCCCCAATAGTGACTGCCCCTATGTAATAAATCATCAAAACAAAATACAGACTTTTATTCTCACTTTGAACTATAGATATACAGATTACTGTTTCTGTGGAGCTGGAACTTCCAATGTTAAGTGGATTTTTGGAAGAAATAACCATCTGGGCCTTCCTATTTCTTTCCTCTTGATGTTTTGCATAAGAATTAGAGATTTTGAAATCCATACCAACTTCAAAGCACCCAAAAGAAGTTTGATACTTTCTATTGACACATCCAAGCTCTTGATATTGGCATACATGAAAAAATGGAGGCATTGTAATTGGGATAAATGTAGGAATAAGTTAGCTGTTGGAAGTTACCAATTGAAGGTATTCCTTTTTTTGCAAGGCACTAGCTAATATAAGCTACATTATTTTATCAAAAGATTATGATAGAATATGTGTTGAAATTATTTAAGTTTAAATGTTTACTTTTTAATCAGATAAATTATATATTAATTAAAAGCTATGCAGTCTACTTCATTTGTATTCTGTATACTCTCTGCATTTGTACAACAATGCATGCATGTTTATCAGAATGTTTTCTATCATAGAAAAAATTCTATTTTACACACAAGTATCTTAATTATTTTTCTATCAAATGCCTTCTGAGTTATATCTAACTACCCTATAATTATTTGATTTTAGTAAAAATTCTTAGTTATGGACTATAAGAAAAGTAATCCATATTTTTAACATAATTATTTAAAAAATTACCCCAAAAATCAAAGTTAAACCCACAAATAAGGTTAATATTTTGTAAAAACCAATCTCAAACATATTTCTTTCACTTTGAAGATTGGCCTGTACTAGGTAGAATTTTCCATAAAGAAATAATCAAAAATACTCAAATAATTGATGCTACAAAAGTGTAAACCTTAAAGCATTACAAAAAATCTGAAACCTTGTATAATTTTTCATACATAAATGTGATGAAGTGACAATATAGTCTATTCATTCAGGTTGAACAAAAATTACTCAATGGAATATGTATTACTATCATAATGGACCAAAAATAATTTTTTGGTAATCAAAAAATGAACATAGCCTCACATTTATCAAAAATTTTTTGTGGAAACATTTTTTGAAAAGAAAAAAAAATCCTTTTCTCAAATGAGTCCGCTTTCATCACATAATAATTCTCTTCCTTTTGTACAATTCCTTTTGAGTTCAAATTGTATATAAAAATATAATTTATGCATATTATAATGCCATACAGTTGAAATATTTCTTATTCTTAATTTTTGTGATATTTCTCCTTAAATCAACTTTGATCATAAAGTTTTGGAGCTACACAATTTATCCTTCCTCCTTGTTTAATTTTATTGAAAACTTTCTTAATCTAATTGTTTATGAATTCTAGTAGCTCTAACTTTCCTCATGGATACCTGCCCAAAAACACACAAACACTTAATAGAATTTTAAATGAGACTTTGCCTCCATTCAATTCTCACTTTTGCAGATCTATACACAATTTTTGTTGTTCACTTTTGGATATGTCACCAGAATCAAATGGATGGAAGAGAAACCCTACTGAAGATCAATTAGACAGATTTTCATCATTCGACATGAATTCTTGCAAAATCACCTTTGAACTACCTCATCCAGAATCAAATTAAGCTGTTTTGGAAAAGTTTCCACCAATTTTACGTGAGTATTTTATTGACCACCTTTTCATGTGCGGTTTCCCAGGGTCAACTTTTGCTTGGAACCTAGTTTGGTTTGACAAATGGAACCAGGCCTTGGCAAATATTCTCATTAAACACTGGGACAATGCCTTAAAAACCAATAATTTGATTGCATATCCAATTGACTCAACTCAAATTAGCTTCTCAAATCAAATGGGAGTTCTTCACCATTGGTTTTTAGGTCATTCTGATAAATTAAGACTTGGAAAGTATTCTGATAGCTCTCAACAAATAATTAAAGTGAAAAAGCATAAATATAGAATAAAAAAAAGTATGAAAATCCCCTTTTTTTCAACCATTTTGATTTATGGCCTATATTTCAAATAACAAAGATTCTTAAAATTCAGTTAACCGAACTAAACTTCTTAAAAAACTTCCACATTGTGAAACTTATCACAACCTTTTCACAAACATCAAGTGTTGTTCAGACACCGAAATGTATAATGATGGATTGTTAAGACGTATCTTAATGCAATGGAGGTCTGAAGAATTTTCTAAAGTTGCACAATATCTTGACCAACAACACTTTGATATTCGAGATACTTCGACCTACTCTGGAAGTGTGCTAAAGGACTTGGCCTTGTACAAAATAATTAGTTTGGTTTCAACATTATCACCTAACCTTAATCCTTTTCATGTCCCCCAGGGTGTGCCGAACGACTGTTATTCTCCCTTATATCTTGCATCTCTAAATCCTCAACAACTCAGACTTTTAAATCCTAAAAATCCCATAAATTTACCTGCTCTCCTTTAAATTCTTTCTTCCTCTAATGTGAGTGATTGAAAAACTCCCTTAATAATATGTTTGCACACTCATACTCCTCATTTCCACTGTTTGGGACACTTAGCCTTGAAAACAAAAACATTATTTTAATGATTACTATTATCATTAAAATTTATAGAATTTAAAATTGGCTTACATTGTTAGCTACATTTTTTCCTTTGAATCTTATACATGCTGAATTCTATACTTCCATTCACAAAATAATTCAAAACATTTACTTCATTTTGCCGCCCCATCCTATACAGCCGATCAACAGCCTGCTGCTCAACTGCTGGATTCCAATTTGGCTCCTATTTCAACATTGAACATATAAAAAATTTTATATTTTTGTTCTTGATATGAAATATAAGACATTGAGCTCATCATTGTATATACATTTTGAGCACACCTGAGATCTATACCTACTCCTTCAGCCTGAATCGTTCCAACCAAAACTTGGAAATTTTTATTAAAATGGAATTCATGCACATTTTTGTCTCACTTTGTCCTGCTGAGTTCACCCATAAGCTGGGTATACCTAATATTGTGGTCATCTAGAGCCAATTTTATTCTATTTTGAAATATTAGAAAATTGTTTTTAATAATCCAACACAATTTTGTAAAACAATTCATTATAGAATCACTTACTTCTGCAAAAAGTCTGCAAAGTTGGAGAATATAACAGCTTTTGGAAAGTTTATACCCCTTTCACCAGACAAAAAGTTTTTCAAGTGGCCTATAAGATGACAAATCTTTGCGGAATGCTGCCAGGTGAAATCAAAAGTTGGTGTTTCATCCAGATTTTTGCAGATTGGATGGTTGCAGAATTTTCTTAAAATCATAAGCTCTCTAAGAGATTCAGATGAGTCCCAAGGGAGGTGAGTGCTTCTGGAGGGCCCATATTGCTCAGTGAATCCTTCTTGAAGCACATAAAGTTTAGACCTCCATGGATCTGCTAATTGAACCAATATCCCCATTTGAATCTCTTTTGGAAGAGACAAAATTGCATACTTTGTTCTACATAGGGTTATGAATTTCATTAAGTGATTGATTTATTTAATAGAATTAGCCTCTCCTTTTTGCAAACCTGGAAAAAGGAAATTCTTCCATAACCAGTCTTCTTGCTACTTTTTTATTTTAAGAAAAAATATGAGACTTTGAAGGTCAGTGGGCCTGTTCTGAAGTGGAGTTCCAGTCAAGCATAGTTAGTTTTGGGATTCCAAGTCAAATATTGTTTGAGCCCTCTGCGAGTAACGATTTTTAATTTAGCTAAAAGAATATTTATAAAAATTGATTATAAAAATTAAGTTTTAACACTACGCAATATAGGGGGTGGACTTGCTAGCAAGTCCCCAACCTGAACTCAGATGGAACTCAGACTGAACTCATACTGAACCCATACTGAACCCTACTTGAACACCCACCTAAAACTGTTCTGCTGAGTGGTGTTCATCCCTGATTGTATGGTTCCTTTATCAATAGCTCAATGTGTGTTCAATCTGTGGTGAGTTTGGGTCCAAGGTTGTGGACTCGCTAGCAAGTCTGCCCCCCATATTGTGTGGTGTAAGTTTTAGATATAGAAATGGGCACTAACTGAGCTTCATCTAAAACAACTCTTTATCAAAAGAGCTTTTGAGTAACTGGTATCTTTTTTTGGCTTTGATTTTTTGACATTGTTGGGCTAGCTGTTTCATAGGTTGTTAAAACAATAGCAGAGTCCTTTAGCTCTTTGAAGTTAGTATTTTGACAATCCTTCCCATAAAAAACCTTGAAAGGAAGTGCATTATCTTCAAAGTGCACACTTATTTCATTGATCCAATTCAATAGCGTTGCCAGTGGGCATATAATCAGTGTGACTGAGCTCTGATTAATACCTTCTTGATTTTCTGATACCTGGAATTGTCTTTTTTCATTTTGAGTTGCACTTATAAGAGAAAGAGTTGACAGTGTCCTTCCCAAGCCCATATCATCAGTGAGTATTGACCTGTTTCCTTTAGGGGTTAATTGATTGTTTTGAAACTGATCTTTATAGTCATCAAATCCAGTTCTAAGCCAATGGATGTCCTGGTGCCTTCACATGATATACAACTTTTCCTTCAACATTCCTTCATTTTCAATCATAAAATTTATTGCTTGAAGTTGATGTGTTTTGGGAACTGTTTTGATTCCTCGGATAAGTTGATCAGCTTTTTAATCTTGAGTACTCTGAGATATTTGGAAAGAGCCTTTAAAAATTACATGCGGTGTAGACAATCCTATAGTACTAGCTATAGGCTTTGACCAAGGGAGTTGGAGTAAAACCAGAAAGAATAACCCCTGTCCCTTTAGAAAAAAAAGTGAGATTGACATGTTGCAGAAAATTGGAGTTCTGTTTGCTAGACCCTCTAATTAAACACTCTTGACCTCTTTAAAAGTGAAGATAATAGTCCCAGACAGACTTCCAGAAAGAGTTGAAATGAACAGTAATATATTCCAAAAAAAACCAGCCTATGAGACATTGAGGAACAGAGAGTCCATGAGTAAAGAGATAAGATTATTCCCCTCAAAATCTTCCCACACACGCATCATACAGCCAGTGCACAGACCACCCTGACCAATTCCCCAGCCAAAATCCAGCTTTCCCAGCCTTTTTCATGCATAAAAGTGCATTTTAGAGCCTCTCCAGTGCCCAGGAAGCCAGGAGGCTTGGAGGCCGCTCCGCTTAGGGGCGGGCGGGCCACTTCTAGGACCTAAAACACCCATACAACCCATAAAAACCCTAAAAACCCTAAAAACCCATAACTTCACTAATAAACAAGATAAACACACATAAGACATACCAAAATGAAAAGAAAATGAAGTAAAATAAGCTGAGACATAATAAATGACCCTAGCTTAAGCCTACATAAGCACCACTAAGCAATAAACATCCGATAAATACCAATAATAACACCATAACTACCCTATAAAACAAGGTAACCACCCATAAGGGATACCAAAATGAAGAGAAAATAAAGGAAATTAAGCTGAGACATAATAAGTGACCCTAACTTAAGCCTCCATAAACACTACTAACTACCACCTAAAGATGAAAAAATCCACTAATAACACCATAACCCCAATAACACCTAACATACCAAATACCCCCAAAAATGCACTCCAAAGGCCTACCCAGGTTTGGATCACCACAGCGGGATATTAAAAAAGATAGTGGAGTTGTAGCTCAGGATTGGACATAAATCACTTTGAGCAGAATAAAATGCTTCTTTAGCAAGACTGGTTAGTGTACTTGAAGAAAAGACGCATCCCCAAAGTTGATACTGATTACCAAAAACTGGAACCAAGTAAGCATGAAAATAGAATGGCTTCATAGGATTCAAGGCACTTCTTTGGTTTAAATAGTGAGATCCAGACCCAATGTCACCCAATAGTGGTCCAATTTTCTGACTCTGTACTTGAGAAAGATTACCGACAATGGTTGGTTTTCTTTCTTCTAATAGTCCAAAAATATGAACATTCAAATGGCCTCGCTGTAACATCGTGGGGGTTGGTGAGTTTTGAAATCTTGAAATTAAATTCATATAAATTTATTGATTGTTATTGAGAACTTTCCAACACATCTGAGACTTGACATATTAAGTAAGAATAGTATCTGAAGATAGTGGTTGGTAAAAGATGAATTGAAGCAAAAAATGAATAATCAGTTTTGAATAAAACGACAAAATAACTTTTTGGAATATGCTAAGCTAAGCTCATAATTCTTTCACATGTATTATTATTATCTTTTTAAAAAATATTGGAAATAAATCAATGATAACTGAAATAAATAATATGGCTTAAATATAAATCTTGAGCCTATAGAGTAAATTTGGGTTTGTCAAAGAATAAAAATTTTATTAATAAAAATGTGCTTTATTGTTACATTATAATCACAAAATAGAATAACTTCACTCTTATTACACTTATTTATGTTTCTTTTTAATATTAAAATTCTTAAGATGGCAGTTCAAAATCCAAATTGAAACTACTACTTAGAACAATGTCTTGATACTAACATACTTTATGTAAGTCTTTGGACATTGTCACGCGCCATGTGACACTCGAGGCGAAAGCAGCTCATTAAATCAATAATATCGAGTCCTAAATCTATACTTGAAGCGCAGAAAGCAATTCTCCATAGCAACTGTGATTTTCCTTTGTGTACTTACTATTTAACTGCGCTAGCCTAAACTCTAAATCTAAATTAGTCAATCTCCCAATAGGGTACCTTAGTCCTTTTCAATAAGCGATGCACAGCGCTAGGATCAACGAAATAGTACAGTAGTAGTTTTTCATTAAAGTTTTGTTAATTAATTAAAAAGGGGTAAATTGAGCATGGACAGATATTTAGCGAAGAGGGTCTAAGTGTATGTTAGTAATGGTCAATGGAATGGGAATGGTGCGATGGAAGGGAGGTCAATGCGAGGAGGAACAAAGGATATAAAAGGGGTTGGGTATTTGGTTCAATATTCCTTAGAATTAAATTATAAATCGTATTTACATTAATAGTGGTAAATCTTTAAAGTTAAATCATTGTTATTGTATCTTTCTTTTATTTTCTCAATATTCATTTCTAAATCCTAAATCTTTGATTATTGAGTTTCCAACCCTTCGTGAGATCTTAAGAATTCCTATTACCTGTGAAACTATTTTATAATTCTTCTTGAACGAGCCTCGAACCTGTAGCTCTTACTTCGAGTGACCTTCGAACCACTTCCTCGAATCATTCCTCTGTGCTTCGAAGAAGTCTCTAAATCTCTCATCTCACTTTCAGGAACATCCTCGACCTTGTGCATAGGTCGTCCAGTGACAGTATAATTTAATTCTCCATAGTTCTCATTCTTTGCACTACTACGTCCTTTTAGGTGTTTTTTAAGTTTTTAAATGGCACCTGTTCAACGCACTCCTCCTCCGGGCGCTACTACTAGAGCTCGAGCTAGGGGCAGGCCAACAGCCACAAGGTCTGTTTCCCGCACTCACTCTTTGGAACCACTCGAACTTAGGGAACGGAAACATTCAGTTCAATCTGTAGAAGACATCCCACAAGATTTTGAGGATTCTAGCGATGAAGAAGAAGGAGAGGATACAATGCACGAGGCATTATCCGCCCCAGCCAATCACCCTTCTGGTCAATCCTCAGAACCTGGACCATCTAACTCTCTGGAAGATTTCATGAGAATTTTCATGAAAACCCTTTCAAATCCAACGTCTTCAGAGGGATCTAAGTTCAAAACTCCTTCTATGAAATCTCCTGACAAATTCAACGGAGATCACCCCAACAGATTGCGACCCTTCTTGCAAACCTGCAAGCTACTGTTCCATAATGACCCTCGAACCTTTAACAGCGACCAATCAAAGGTTGTTTACGCTTCTTCATTCCTAGCCGGGAAAGCAGCAAGATGGTTCGAACCTTATCTACTCATGCTTTCTTTGACAGAAACCCACTTACTTATCAATAATTGGGAAAAGTTCGAAGACCAACTTTTTACGTTGTTTGGGGACCCTAATGAAACTGAAAACGCAGAAATTGAACTTGATTTTCTTCGCATGAGTGATAATGGCAAAGCCTCTGAATATATCTCGAACTTCAGAGCACTTCAAACTCGAGTAGGTTGGAATGATGCTGCCCTTAAGTATCATTTCAAGAAAGGACTCCCTTCGAGGATTCTGGATCAATTAAATCTTCACGGTCAGAAGATGACTACTTTAACAGATTTAATGGATCGAACCCTCGAACTTGACGGTGTTTATCAAGGATGACTTCAACATCGTCGATATGCCAACAAATCTCAAGGCCTAAATTTTAAATCGGGACCTTCTTCACACCCACGACCAAATCAATCCTCCTCAACTCAATCCAAACCCAACAAGGGAAAGGATAAACCTCGACCAAAAGGCTTGACCCCAGGCGATATCAGCAAAGTACTGGATCCTAAAGGGGAACTTAAAGAAGCTGAGAGGAAGAGACGAGCAGATAATGGGTTATGTATGTATTGTGGGGGTAAGCACAAGTTGGAAGACTGTGTAAAGTTGAAGGAAAGAGAAGGTACTAGTTCGAAATCAAAAAACTAGTAGATAGTTTACTTGTGTGCAAAGCAAACTATCTTATCTCTCCCAGTGCACAGAACCTCCATGTCTTAAGGACTGGAGTTGCCTTAAACCGCTTGAGATTCATTCTTTTTAAGGAGGATATCCCCTTCAGTTGTCTTATAGACTCTGGAGCTTCAATTTCTTTTGTTAGTTTATCTTTTTCCGAGAAGCTTCAACTAACATTTACAGATGTCGATCGAACTCCAATCTATTTGGTCGAATCAGAGGAACCCAAATATTGGGTAAGTAAGAAAGTTTTATGGGTTTTCAACTTTCCAAACTTTCCCCCCGTCGAGTGGGAATTATCAGTCTTGGATGCCCCAAGGATGGATGATACCATTCTTGGCCATGACTTTTTAACGCATTGGAATCCCGAAATTGATTGGACTAAGGGATTGATCACCCCACGCTCTAAGTATATTTCTGATTCTTCAATGCAGGTCAATAGGGAGTTAAACAACCCGCCTGACAATGTCCTGCTAGAGGACAAGTCTCTTCCAGATGACTTGCAAGCATCTGATCCTTCTCTAAATGAGCAATTGGCTAACCCTTCTAGCTTGATGACTTCGCTCGAAGAGGATTTAAATTGCCTCGAAGTAATAGAATTCTGCTCTCTCAATACAGGTATCCCCTCGACAGATTCTCTCGAAGATGAAGAGGACGACCAAATCAACGTTGAAGCCATTAAATCAACTCTACCGGAAATCTACCATGATTTCCTCGATGTTTTCTCAATCTGCAAGGCCAATAAGTTACCACCTCATCGACCCTACGACCATCAAATAGAGTTAATAGGCCCAGTACCTCCGGCAGGTCCTGTCTATTCTTTATCAAAGGACTAATCTCAAGTTCTTCGAGAATACATTGCAGAGAATGTAGCCAAAGGTTTCATCAGAGCCAGTAAATCTCCAACCGGCTCCCCTGTCCTCTTTGTAAAAAAGAAGGACGGTAGTCTTAGGTTGTGTGTTGACTATAGAAAGCTCAACACAGTCACAAAGAAGAATGCATATCCTGTTCCTCCTATGTCATTACTTCTTACCCTTTTCAATGGTGCTAATTTCTTTTCTAAAATTGATCTTAGAGGCGCTTACAATCTAATTCGCATTGCAGAAGGTCATGAACCACTGACTGCAATGCGCACTAGATTTGGTAGTTTTGAATATTTAGTTATGCCTTTTGGATTGTGTAACGCACCTTCAACTTTTCAATTTTTTGTTAATGACATCTTTCAAGATGTTGTTGAACAATTTGTAGTCGTCTATTTAGATGATATTTTAATATTCTCGAAAACACTAGATGAACATATTCATCATGTTCGACAGGTCCTAAATTGTCTTCGAGATCATGGTCTCTACGCCAAGCATAATAAATGCGAATTCCACCTCAAATCAATTGATTTTTTGGGCTTTACGTTGTCCACTGACGGTTTAGTCATGGATGACAAAAAAGTCCAGAAAATCCTGGAATGGCCTGAGCCTAAAAACATTAAATCGCTCCAAGGATTTTTGGGTTTTGCAAACTTCTATAGAAGATTTATTAAAGATTACTCTAAAGATATTTCCAATATTACTTCTCTTCTTAGAAAAGACATTCCTTTTGTTTTTACTTCTACAGCACGAAAGGAATTCGAAGCACTAAAAACGGTGTTCACCACAGCCCCAATTCTTTGACATTTTGATCCTTCTGCTTTGACAATAGTCAAGACAGATGCTAGAAATTATGCTGTTGCAGGGGTCATCTCTCAATTCAATCCTCAAAAAAAAATTTTTCATCCTGTTGCTTTTGAGTCCCACAAACTCATTGCGGCAGAATTAAATTATGAAATTCATGACAAAGAGCTTTTAGCTATTATCCATTGTCTTAAAAAATGGTGTTCTTTTCTTCTCAGCCTAGATAGTCCTTTTCAAATCTTAACAGATCATAATGCTTTGAAATACTTCATGTCTTCTAAAGTGTTAACCAGGCGTCAAGCCAGGTGGGCTGAAGTTTTGTCTGAATTTTCTTTCTCTATTTCCTATTGCCCAGGAAAAAACTGCATTGTCCCAGATATCTTGTCATGTCGGGAAGACTTTTACCCACAGCGGGGGGACGCATTTGCTGACAAGAACCCAGCAAATGTGCAATCAATCTTCAACAAATCAATGTTAACGACTCATCAACTTAATTCAATGACAATTCAATCTTTTTGAAATCCACTATCTAACATCCTCGAAGCTCAGTCAAAGGACGAATATTGTTTAGGGTTAAAAGACAAAATACTCTCGAAGCAAGGGGCCAAAAGATTTAGTATTGAATCAGGCCTATTAGTCTTCAAAGGTAGAGTAGTCATACCCGACAACAATGAGATAAAATTATGGATTTTCAACAGTCGACATGATTCCCCATTAGCTGGTCATTTTGGGGTTGATAAAACCTACCAGTTAATAGCAAGAGATTTCTTCTGGCCAGGTATGACCAGGGAAATCAAGGCCTATATAAAAGCTTGTTACGAATGTAATAGGAATAAGGCTCCCCGTCACCGGAAGCATGGGTTGCTTCAACCACTTCCTATTCCCTCTAAACCTTGGGAATCTTTATCGATGGATTTCATTTCTCAACTTCCTATTTCTAATGATTTTGATGCTATATTAGTAATAGTAGATAGATTTTCAAAAATTTCTATTTTCATTAAAACCACTACTACTGCTACAGCAGAAGATTTGTCAAAATTGTTTCTAGAATATGTATTTTCTAAACACGGCTTACCAAATGATATTATTTCAGATAGAGGCTCATTGTTTGTATCCACATTCTGGACCCAACTGTGTCGACAACTTAATATCACGAGGAACCTCTCCACGGCCTATCACCCTGAAACCGATGGTCAAACAGAAAGAGCTAACCAAATCCTCGAACAATATCTTCGAATGTATTTCAGTTACCAACAAGACGATTGGACCACATGGTTACCATTGGCCAAATTTGCTTATAATAACTTGACTCATTCTTCGACACGACAATCTCCCTTCGAAACCATTTATGGACGACATCCTCGATTCAACTCAATCCATGTAGGAACTAATCATCCTGCGGAACATTATCTTCAAACTATATCACGACTTCAAGAAGAACTTAAAACAAATTTGGAATCAGCGATTCGAAGATACAAGGAACAGGCCGACAAACATCGACAATCTGCTCCTTCCTTTAAACCAGGCGACAAAGTATGGCTTGACGCACGAAACATTTGAACAACACAACCATCAAAGAAACTGGCTGAAAAGCGCTTGGGACCATTTGAAATCGACTCTGAAGTCTCTAAAACTGCATTTCGACTCAAGTTACCTCCTAAATGGCAGGCGATTCACCCTGTTTTCCATGTATCTCTCCCGGAACTGGCTCGAGAAATGTACCCGGGCAAGAACCAACCCCCTCCGGAACCGGTCGAAGTAGAAGATCATCTAGAGTGGGAAGTAAGTCGTATCCTTGATTCAAGAATAAGCAAGGGGAAACTTCAATACCTCGTGGAATGGGAAGGCTTCCTCAATGACTCAGACAAAACATCCTGGGAACCAGCCATCAATGTTTCTAACGCCCCTGAACTCCTAAAATCTTTTTATTTGAAATATCCTTTAAAACCAAAACCTTAAAATTTCTTTTATTTAAATTTTCTTTTCTTTTTCTTTCTTTCTTTAAAATCTAAACACCTCTTAAATTTCTTAGCCTTGTTTTCCCTTTTCTCTCTCTTCTTTTTCTTTCTTCTACTTCTATATAAATTTTCTCTAAAAACCAACTAAAAGTAAAATCAAAAGTAAAATTAAATTAAATAAAATAAAATAAAATAAAAATAAAATAAAATAAATAGAATAAACATAAATAATAAAATAAAATAAAAAAACTCTTAAATCTCTCTAAATATTTTCTTTCTTTTCTCTTTTTCAATTCTCTAAAAAACATTCTTTTCTTAAATTTAAAATTCTCTTTAAAATTTTCTTCTCTAAAAATTTATTCTCCCTTTAAAATTTTCTTTTCTTCAAACCATCAAATCTTGTACGGCACGACCATTTCCTCGAACTTAACTTCAACCTCTAAATCTCCCTATAACAATTCTTTGAACAAATAATTCTTCTTTTCAAATTCTCTTTAAATTCTAAATTCTGTGTTTTCTTTTCTTTCTTTTTCTCTCTCTTTTCTTACATAAAATTTTCGTTTTAAAACCTTAAAACTTCCTTCAAATTAAACAACTTTTTCCTTTCTTTAAATTTCTTCTTTCGAATTCTAAAATTTTTATTTAAAACTTCTTTTTTCTTTTCCTTTTTTCTCTCTCTCCCAAATCTTATAAAATTAATAATATTCACCTACAATAAAAAAAATAAAAAATAAAAAATAAAATAAAATAAAATAAAACTAAAATACAAATTTTTCTACTTCTTTACATCTCCTTTTCATTTCAAATTTTTTCTTTTAATTTTTCTCGAACCAATCTTTTCATTTTCTTCAAAACTACCCTTATCTCCTTCCTGCATTTCTCAAATACCTCCTCCTCTCCTACCGGAACCACCTCTCCAATCTCCAAGAGTTCCTCTGCCACGTCGAAGGAAGCAGCGTCAATAATTGTGTCGACCTCCCCACATAACTCTTCCGTGAACCTTACTCGTTGACCTTGACTAGGTTTCTTTGACCACACCTGGTCCAGTGTGTCTTCAGGTTCTTCAACTACATCCGTGGCCGGAGGGTTTGCCTCAGTTGGCAAAACCGGCGCAAGCTCCCCAATCGGGTCTTCAAGGGTATTCGATGTCTAAACAAAACTCATCAGTAACTTCATCCTTAAAAAATAACAATTGAAAACTTACCTCGAAGATGGGGTCAGGCTCTAAGAATAACCTTGGCGCCACCTCGACCTCTGCCTCTCTTTCCTCCTCGTCGTCTTCGATGACCACCCGTCGTTTCTTGGGTGCCCGCCTTGGAACAGGTACTTCATCTTCATCTTCCTCCACTAACTCGTCGACCTCTTCCTCGACACCTCGCTTCGAACTCGTGGCCTGGGTTACCCAGGTTGTGATCTCGTTATTTAGCTCCTTATCATTTTCCCCCACCGATTGTTCATCTTCAATAGAGACATCTGAAATGTCTTCAACCACCTCTTTTGTTTTAGGGATTACCCAAAACTTGGTCTTGGTGAACCGTTGTTTGATCTCTGCATTCTTTGTCAACGCATTGCACTCCACTCGTGGCCAACAGCAAAACTTGCATTTCTGGCGAGGGCCTCGAGTTGCCGTACTTTCAACACAAAAATATTCCATGCTTTCACAAGCCGTGCAAGTTTGTGAAAATTGTCGCGTAATCATTCCCCCATCCGCTTTAGGGTGTGGAGGCGTAGGTGTGGGAGTAGGGAAGTTCATTATAAAAAGAGAAATTAATAAGTGAGGAAAAGTTATAGAAGAAGGGAAACTAGTGTGGGAAGATGGCTCAAGCTCAACGGAGTTCGCGATTCTTATACCCGGGCATCTGTCACGCGCCACGTGACACTCGAGGCAAAAGCAGCTCATTAAATCAATAATATCGAGTCCTAAATCTATACTTGAAGCGCAGAAAGCAATTCTCCATAGCAACTGCAATTTTCCTTTGTGTACTTACTATTTAACTGCGCTAGCCTAAACTTTAAATCTAAATTAGTCAATCTCCCAATAGGGTGCCTTAGTCTCCTTTTCAATAAGCGACGCACAGCGCTAGGTTCAACGAAATAGTACAATAGTAGTTTTTCATTAAAGTTTTGTTAATTAATTAAAAAGGGGTAAATTGAGCATGGACAGATATTTAGCGAAGAGGGTCTAAGTGTATGTTAGTAATGGTCAATGGAATGGGAATGGTGCGATGGAAGGGAGGTCAATGCGAGGAGGAACAAAGGATATAAAAGGGGTTGGGTATTTGGTTCGATATTCCTTAGAATTAAATTATAAATCGTATTTACATTAATAGTGGTAAATCTTTAAAGTTAAATCATTGTTATTGTATCTTTCTTTTATTTTCTCAATATTCATTTCTAAATCCTAAATCTTTGATTATTGAGTTTCCAACCCTTCGTGAGATCTTAAGAATTCCTATTACCTGTGAAACTATTTTATAATTCTTCTTGAACGAACCTCGAACCTGTAGCTCTTACTTCGAGTGACCTTCAAACCACTTCCTCGAATCATTCCTCTGTGCTTTGAAGAAGTTTCTAAATCTCTCATCTCACTTTCAGGAACATCCTCGACCTTGTGCGTAGGTCGTCCGGTGACAGACATACACTTATGGTGGGCTCAATAATATCAAAATTGATTTGAATTGTATGTTTTATCAAATATCTATGTGCTCTAATGTAATAATTGAGATACTACAGTTTAACCCTCTGTTACCAACTTGGAAAGAAAACATATGTAGATTCTTTTAGACTAAATATCTTTCACCAGACAACCTACGCACAAGGTCAAGGGTGTTCCTGGGAGAGTGAGATTAGAGGAAGGAGTTTTAGAGACTTCTTTGAAGTACAGAGGAAATACTCAAGGAAGTGATTCGAAGATGAGTCAAAGGAATATCTGCTTCTTCGAGATATGTTCAATAAGAATCTTAATATAATTTAAAGGTAATATTAATATTCTTAAGATCTCACAAAGGGTTCTCAATAATCAAATATTTAAGTTTTTAGAAATGATTAATGAGAAAATAAGGAAATGTACAATAATAATGATTTAACCTGAAGCTTTACCACTATTTAACTATATATATGTTTTATAATTTAATTCTAAAGAATGTCAAACCAAAATCCCATCCCTTTTATATCCACTACTCCTCCTCGCATTGACCTCATGCCCATCCATCATTCCGCACACCACAGACCTCTGAAAAACACCCATTACACCTGGACCCTCCTCACTAACATCTGTTAACCCCTTGACCCTCCACTAACCATCCCGTCTATGCTCACTACACCTGTTAATAACCCACAGACACACAATAAACCTTTAAAAGAATATTGCATTGGCCATTGCACTGTGTGTTGCCTATCAAAGAAAAAGACTGAACACACTATTGAGAGATTAACTAATTTAGATTTAAAGTTTTAGATTAGCGCAGTTGAATAGTGAGTACACAAAGGAAAGTTGCAGTTGCTATGTAGAATCACTTCCGCGCTTCAAACATGGATTAAGACCTTGTTATTATTGATTTAATGAGCTGCTTTTGCCTTGAGTGTTACGTGGCGCGTGACAGATGCCCAGGTATAAGACGCAAGCTCTGTTGAGCGTGAGAACACATTCTTCCCACACTATAATTTTCCTTTACTTCTTTTTAAAATTTTTCATTATGTCTAACTGCCCCAGTCCCGTTCCCACGCCTCCGCACCCCAAAGCTGATGGCGGTATTGTTACTCGCCAATATACCCACACTTGCATAGCTTGTGAATTGATGGAGTATTTCTGAGTCGAAAGGACAGCCACACGAGGACCTCTCCAGAAATGCAAATTTTTTCTCTGGAGATGGGTGACCAGTGATGCCCTTACAAAAAATGGGGATATTGAGAGGAGGTTTATGGAGACTAAGTACTGAGTGATCCCTAAGACCAAAGAGGTGGTCGAAGATATTTGGGACGTATTGGTGGGGGATGATCAATCGGTGGAAGAAGAGGAAAAAGAGGTCAAAGATACCGTGGTGACTTGGGTAGCCCAGGCCACAAGTCAAAACTAGGGGTGGAAGAAAAGGTGGATGAGGATGAGGTTCCCATCTCAAACCGTCCTCTGAAAAAACAATGGATGATCATTGAGGATGATGATGAGGAGGAGAAAGGAGTTACAATAGAGGTCACCCCAAAGCTGTTTTTATAACACAATCCTGTTTTTGAGGTGATTTTTACCTTTTTCTTGTTTCAAGTTTTTAGTTTACACTGATGACTATATGTTATATTTTTAGAATTCAGATGTCATCAAAGAAGCTCCGATTGTGGAGGCTGTTCCATCACTTCCAGTTGAGGCCAGTCAACCGGCAGTTGATTCGAAGGAGGAGGATGAGGAAACTCTTGACCAGGTGTGGTCAAAGAAGCCTTGGCATGGTCAACAAGTTCTATTTGTCAAAAACTTAAGTGAAAAGATCGACAAGATTGTCAATGCCGCCTCCTTTGATGTGGCAGAAGAGTTACTTGAACTTGGAGAGGTGGTACCAGTAGGAGAGGAGGAGGTATTTGAAAAATGCAGAATCAAAATAAGGGTGGTGTTGGAGAAAATGCAGGAGAAAATTTGAAATGGGTAGAGAAAAAAGAAAAGAGAGAAGGAAAAGAGAAAAAAAAGTAGAAAGCAAATGTAAATTGTGTATTTATTTATTCTATTGGTTTTGTTGTTTTTGTTGAAATTTTATTATATGTTTTATGAGATTTTGAAATAGAAAGAAAGAAAAAAAGAAAAAATATTTGAATAAAAATTTTGTTTTAAATTTTGAAAAGAAGAAAATTTGAATGAAAGAAGAAAAGAAAGAATATTTAACTGAGGAAATTTAAGTTTAACTTTTTGAAAAGAAAAAAAAAATTTTAAGTAAGTAAAATAGTTGATTGGAAATTTTTGTTTAATGTTTTTAAATGAAAATTTAATGAGAAAAAAGAGAAAGAAAAATTTTATTTGTGAAAATTTATTTGAGGTTATTTTTCCAGTTTTGAGAAATTTTGGTTATTTCACCACACAATATGGGGGGCGGACTTGCTAGCAAGTCCGCAACCTTGGACCCAAACTCACCATAGATTGAACACACATTGAGCTATTGATAAAGGAACCATACAATCAGGGATGAACACCACTCAGCAGAACAGTTTTAGGTGGGTGTTCAAGTAGAGTTCAGTATGGGTTCAGTCTGAGTTCAGTCTGAGTTCCATCTGAGTTCCATCTGAGTTCAGGTTGAGGACTTGCTAGCAAGTCCACCCCCTATATTGCGTAGTGTTTGAAGAGAAAGAGAAAAATATTTTTGAAAAAAAGAATTTGAAAGAAAAGAGTAATTTGTTCAAAGAATTTTAAAAGAGAGATTTAAAGAAGGAAGTGAAGTTTGAGAAATGTTGTCGTATTGAGTTTGTGAAAAATTTTAATAGTTTGAAGAAAAAAAAATAAGGAAATAAAAATTGTATTTTGAAAAGAAGAAAAGAAAGAAAATTAAAGGAATTATTGATTTTTAAGATTTTATTTTAATGAATTGTTTAAGTCTTTGTTTTTTTGTTATTTTATTCTTTTAATTTAAATTTATTTTATTTTATTTTATTTTGTTTTGTTTTATTTATTTTTAAAGAAGGTTGAAAAAAAAAAACTTTCTTGAAAGAGAAGAAGAAAAAAAAACAGATTAAGGATTTTTAGAAGAGAAGAAGTTTTAGAATTTTAAGAAAAGAAAAGGAAACAAAAGAGAAGAAAAATAAAAAATAAAAAAGAGCTTTAAGGTTTTGGTTTTAAAGGATATTCAAGATGAAAAGATTTTAGGAGTTCAGGGGCGTTAGAAACATTGATGGCAGGTTCCAAGGATGTTTTTTCTGAGTCATCAAGGAAGCCTTCCCATTCCACAAGGTATTGAAGTTTCCCCTTGCGCATTCTTGAATCAAGGATACGCCTTACTTCCCACTCTAGATGGTCTTCTACTTCGACCGGTTCTGGAGGAGGTTGGTTCCTGCCTGGGTATGTTTCTTGAGCCAGTTCCAGGAGAGATACGTGGAAAACAGGGTGAATAGCCTGCCATTTAGGAGGTAGCTTGAGTTGAAATGCAGTTTTAGAGACTTTGGAGTCAATTTCAAATGGTCCCAAGTGCTTTTAGACCAGTTTCTTAGATGGTTGAGTTGTTTGAATTTTTTGTGTGTCAAGCCATACTTTGTTGCCTGGTTTAAATGAAGGAGCAGATTGTTGATGTTTGTTGGCCTGTTCCTTGTACCTTTGAATTGCTAATTCCAAGTTTGATTTAATTTCTACTTGGAGTTGTGATATGGTTTGAAGATAATGTTCTGCAAGATGACTAGTTCCTACATGGATTAAGTTGAATCAAGGATGTCTTCTGTAAACAGTTTCAAAAGGAGATTGTCGTGTCAAAGAATGAGTCGAGTTATTATAAGCAAATTCGGCCAATGGTAACCATATGGTCCAGTTGTCTTGTTGGTAACTGACCTACATTTGGAGGTATTGCTCGAGTATTTGATTGGCCCTTTCTGTTTGCCCATTGGTTTCAGGATGATAGGCCGTGGAGGGATTCCTTGTGATACTGAGTTGTCGACACAATTGAGTCCAGAATGTGGATAAAAACAATGAGCCTCTATCTGAAATAATATCATTAGGTAAGCCATGTTTGGAAAATACATGTTCTAGAAACAATTCTGACAAATCTTCTGCTGTAGCAGTAGTAGTGGTTTTTATGAAAATAGTCCTTTTTGAAAATCTATCTACTATTACTAATATAGCATCAAAATTATTAGAAAGAGGAAGTTGAGAAATAAAATCCATTTATAAAGATTCCCAAGGTTTAGAGGGAATAGGAAGTGTTAAAAGCAACCCATGCTTCTGGTGACGGGGAGCCTTATTTGTATTACATTTGTAACAAGATCTTATATAGGCTTTGATCTCTCTTGTCATTTCTGGCCAGAATAGAACCCTCACTATTAAATGGTAGGTTTTATCAACACCAAAATGACCAGCTAATGGAGAATCATGTTGACTATTGAAAATCCATAATTTTATTTCATTGTTGTTGGGTATGACTACCTTACCTTCAAATACTAATAGACCTGATTCAATACTAAATCTTTTGGCCCCTTGCTTTGAGAGTATTTTGTCTTTTATCCCTAAAAAATAATTGTCCTTTGACTGAGCTTCGAGGATGTTGGATAGTGGATTTTGAAAAGATTGAATTGTCATCAAATTGAATTGATGAGTTGTTAACATTGATTTGTTAGAGATTGATTCCACATTTTCTGGGTTCTTGTCAGCAAATGTGTTCTTCCACTGTGGGTAAACGTTGTCCAGAGGTGACAGGATATCTGGGACAATACAGCTCTTACCTGGGTGATAGGAAATAGAAAAATGAAATTCAGAAAGAAATTCAGCCCACCTGGCCTGATGCCTGGTTAAAACTTTGGATGACATAAAGTATTTCAAAGCATTATGGTCAGCCAGGATCTGAAAAGGACTATCTAGGCTGAGAAGAAAAGAGTGCCATTTTTTAAGACAATGAATTATAGCTAATAGCTCTTTGTCATGAGTTTCATAATTTAATTCTGCCGCAATGAGTTTGCGGGACTCAAAAGCAACAGGATGAAACAATTTTGTTTGAGGATTGAATTGAGAGATGACCCCTGCAACAGCATAATTGCTAGCATCTGTCTCAACTATTGTCAAAGCAGAAGGATCAAAATGACAAAGAATTGGAGCTGTGGTGAAAGCAGTCTTCAATGCTTCGAATTCCTTTTGTGCTGTAGAAGTAAAAACAAAAGGAATATCTTTTCTAAGAAGAGAATTAAGATTCGAAATAGTTTTAGAGTAATCTTTGATAAATCTTCTATAGAAATTGGAAAAACCCAAAAATCCTTGGAGGGATTTAACAGTTTTGGGCTCAGGCCATTCCAGGACTTTTTGGACCTTTTTGTCATCCATGACTAAACCATCAGTGGACAACGTAAACCCCAAAAAATCAATAGATTTAAGATGGAATTTGCATTTATTGTGCTTGGCGTGGAGACCATGGTCCCAAAGATGATTTAGAGCCTGTCAAACATGATGAATATGTTCATCGAGGGTCTTTGAGAAAATTAAAATATCATCTAAATAGACAACAACAAATTGTTTGACAACATCTTGAAAGATGTCATTAACAAAAGTTTGAAAAGTATATGGTGCATTACACAATCCAAAAGGCATGACTAAATATTCAAAACTACCAAATCTAGTGCGCATTGCAGTCAGTAGTTCATGACCTTCCACAATGTGAATAAGATTATAAGTGCCTCTAAGATAAATTTTAGAAAAGAAATTAGCACCATTGAAAAGGTTAAGAAGCAATGACATAGGAGCAACAGGATATGCATTCTTTTTAGTGACTGTGTTGAGCTTTCTATAGTCAACACACAACCTAAGGCTACAATTCTTTTTCTTAACAAAAATGACAGGGGAGCCGGTTGGAGATTTACTGGCTCTGATGAAACCTTTGGCTACATTCTCTGAAATGTTGTCTCAAAGAACTTGAGATTCGTCCTTTGATAAAGAATAGACAGGATCTGCCGGAGGTACTGGACCTATTAACTCTATTAGATGGTTTTAGGGTCGATGAGGTGGTAACTTATTGGCATTGCGTATTGAGAAAACATCAAGGAAATCATGATAGATTTCTGGTAGAGTTGATTTAATGGTTTCAATATTGATTTGGTTGTCCTCATCTTCTTCAAGAGAATCTGTCGAGGGAAGACCAGAATTGAGAGAGCATAATTTGACTACTTTGAGGCAATTTAAATCCTCTTTGAGTGAAGCAATTGAGCTAGAAGGGTTAGCCAATCGCTCATTTAGAGAAATATCAGATGCTTTCAAGTCATCTGGCAGAGATTTGTCCTCTAGAAGGACATTTTCAGGCAGGTTGTTTAACTTCCTATTTACCTGCATTGAAGAATCAGAAATATACTTAGTGCGTGGGGTGATCAATTCCTGTGACCAATAAATGTCAGGATTCCAATGCGTTAAAAATTCATGGCCAAGAATGGTATTTTCCATTCTTGGGGAATCCAAGACTGATAATTCCCACTCAAAGGGGTAAAAATTCGGAAAGTTGAAAACCCATAAAACTTTCTTACTTACCCAATATTTGGGTTCCTCTGATTCGACCAAATAAATTGGAGTTTGGTTGATATCTGTGAATTTCAGCTTTAACTTCTCGGCAAAAGATAAACTGAAAAAAGAAATTGAAGCTCCAGAGTCTATAAGACAACTGAAGGGGGTATCCTCCTTGAAAAGAATGAATCTCAAGTGGTTTAAGGCAACTCCAGTCCTTAAGACATGGAGGTTCTGTGCACTGGGAGAGATAAGATAGTTTGCTTTGCACACAAGTAAACTATCTACTAGTTTTTTGACCTTGAACTACTACCTTCTCTTTCCTTCAACTTCACACAATCTTCTAGCTTGTGCTTACCCCCACAATACATACATAGCCCATTATCTGCTCGTCTCTTCCTCTCAGCTTCTTTAAGTTCCCCTTTTAGGTCCAATACCTTACTGATATTGCCTAGGTTCGAGCCTTTTAGTTGATGTTTGTCCTTTCCCTTATAGTGTTTTGATTGAGTTGGCCATGAGTGTGAAGAAGGTCCCAATTTAAAATTTAGGCCCTGAGATTTGTTGGTGTATCGATAATGTTGTAGTTGTCCTTGGTAAACGCCGTCAAGTTTGAGGGTTTGATCCATTAAATCGGTTAAGGTAGTCATCTTCTGACCATGAAGATTTAATTGATCCAAAATCCTCAAAGGAAGTCCCTTTTTGAAATGATACTTGAGGGCAGCATCATTCAAACCTACTTGAGTTTTGAGCGCTCTGAAGTTTGAGATATATTCAGAGGTTTTACCATTATCACTCATGCGGAGGAAATCAAGTTCAATTTCCGCGTTGTCAGTTGCATTAGGGTCACCAAACAATGTAAAGAGTTGGTCTTCAAACTTTTCCCAATTATTAATAAGTAAGTGGGCTTCTGTCAAAGAGAGCATGAGAAGATAAGGTTTGAACCATCTGGCTGCTTTTACGGCTAAGAATGAAGAAGTGTAAACAACCTTTGATCGGTCGTTATGGAACAGGAGCTTGCAGGTTTGCAAAAAGGGGTGCAATCTGTCTGGGTGTTCTCCATCAAATTTGTCAGGAGATTTCAAGGAAGGAGTTTTGAATTTTGATTCCTCCAAAGACGTTGGATTTGAAAGCGTTTTCATGAAAAGTCTCATGAAGTCTTCTAAAGAATTAGATGTTCTAGGTTCAGAAGGTTGACCAGAAGGGTGAGTAGCAGGGGCAGATGGTGCCTCATGCATTGTATCCTCTCCTTCTGCTTCATTGCTAGAATCATCAAAATCCTGGGGGATGTCTTCCACAGATTGGACTAAGTGTTCCCGCTCCCTAATGTTGAGAGGTTCCAGAGAGTGAGTGCAGGAAAAAGGCTGTGTGGCTGTTGGCCTGCCTCTGGCGTGAGCCGTAGTAGTAGCTCCCGTAGGAGGAGTGTGTTGAACAGGTGACATTTCTAAAGAATTTAAAAACACCTGAAAAAAGGACGTAGTAGTGGGAAAGAATGAGAATTACAGAGAATTAAATTATACTTTCACCGGACAACCTATGCACAAGGTCGAGGGTGTTCCTGGGAAAGTGATATTAGAGGAAGGAGTTTAAAGACTTCTTCAAAGTAAAGAGGAAATACTCAAGGAAGTGATTCGAAGATGAGTCAAAGGAAAAGCTGCTTCTTCGAGATATGTTGGATATGAATCTTAATATAATTTAAAGGTAATATTAATATTCTTAGGATCTCACAAAGGGTTCTCAATAATCAAAGATTTAAGTTTTTAGAAATGATTACTGATAAAATAAGGAAATGTACAATAATAATGATTTAACCTGAAGCTTTACCACTATTTAACTATTATACATACGTTTTTTAATTTAATTCTAAATAATGTCAAACCAGAATCCCATCCCTTTTATATCCACTACTCCTCCTTGCATTGACCTCATTCCCATCCATCATTCCACACACCACAGACCTCCGAAAAACACCCATTACACATGGACCCTCATCACTAACATCTGTTAATTCCTTGACCCTCCACTAACCATCCCGTTTATGCTCACTACCCCTGTTAATAACCCACAGACACACAATAAACCTTTAACAGAATATTGCATTGGCTGTTGCACTGTGTTTTGCCTATCAAAGAAAAAGACTGAACACACTATTGATAGATTAACTAATTTAGATTTAAAGTTTTAGATTAGTGCGGTTAAATAGTGAGTACACATAGAAAAGTTGCAGTTGCTATGTAGAATTGCTTCTGTGCTTCAAACATGGATTTAGACCTTGTCATTATTGATTTAATGAGCTGCTTTTTCCTTGAGTGTCACGTGGCGCGTGACAATATCAAATTTTGCTTTTCACAAGATGGGAAAGTGAATATTATGATATGTTAAGTGATATGTTCAAGCTTTGCTCAATATGTGCTCAGCTGAAGATCAAAGTAATCACCAAGCTCCAAGAGACCTGTGATTGAGTTGGGTTGAACCTAGGTCTAACTGATTACCAAACTTTTGTCCAATTGATTTAAATCTGGTTTCACAATGAATTGCCGACAGCTTTTCAACAGCTTTCCAGCCACTTTCCAACATTTTTAAATGAGGGGTATTGCTAGCAATACCTCCCCCCAAATTTTCTGTGGTGTATTATGTTAAAAATATTGTTATTCAACCAAGAGCCAAAACATGTCAAAGCTGAAGATGGCTCCATCTAAAATTTGGTGCTCTTGACCTTAATCCTGATCTAAAATCTCAATTAATAAAATTCAACTTTTTGAATTTCCAGGAGAAAAGAGTAATTCAGTAAGATTAATTGATTAAATCAATTTATCTGAATATATCAATAACTCAAAGATATTTTGAAAATGAAATATATTTGGCCATTGAAGATAATTGAAATAAAAATATCTCCAACTGGAAAGGATATTATTTCAGATGAAGATGAAGAATCATACAAAACTTATTTATGAAATGGAAAATATAGTGATTTTTGGGAATTAATTTACAAGTATAAAATAGAGACTCAATAAAAACCCAAATTGTTTAAATAGAAAGCAAATACAAAAAATTCATTCTTCAACTAGTAGATTTTTATTTAAATTAAAAGAAAAGAGTCAGAGAATAAAGATTAATTTGTTGAATCAATGAAAGAAAGTGATAAATCAAAGAAAAAATATAAATTCAGAAAATTAATTGATAGAAAGGTAGAAAGTATGGTTGAGGGAGTAGGATCTAGATTGTTATATGTCAGTAGTTTAGTGAGTCAAGAAAATATTGACCAGTTTAAACATGTAAGGAAGGAGATACAAAAATTATTGGAAGACTTTCATTTTGATATTAAAGAAGAAATTCAGATAGAAATAGACTAATATTTTTTGAAGCTGAATTTTGAAGGCTCTTTACAAAACCATAAAAACCACACCTCTATTCAAAAATAAAAAAATAAAATACATATACAACAGAAAAATAGAAAAAAAATCAACCCAATAAACCAAGCACCTCTTTACTATTGTAATTTAATTTATTTTCATTGACCCAGGCAAGTAAAAAAGCTTGGTTACTGGATTTATTAGCAATGATTTGCTTCATTTTTGATTTATTGGCTTGTAACTGAATTTGAGCATTTTCCAATTGGAGAATGGGAAGGAGCAATCTGCATTGCTTCAATAGAAAAATCTTGTTCATCAATGGTTTTTCTCAGCATTGAAATCGCCAAAATAAAGAGAATTAAGAATAGATTTAAGAGATCCTCTGGGAAGAGGAGGATTTGGAGCTTGTCATGCAGCATCATGTGCTTTAGGATCATTGGTAGGAAACATAGCCATTTCAGATTCCAAAAAATTTTCCAGAGTTTTCATTCCAGAATAGTGATTCATATTCATTTTGTGAATAACCAACAACTCTGCACTCAAGTGCTTAACTATCCAGTTTAGTCCTTACCTCTTTGTGGACATGAACATATGCCTTTTTTCCAAAGGTCCTCATGTTGTTAAAATTTGTTTGAGTACCATAGACTATTTGTAGAGGTTTTGATTCTGTGATCTTGCTGTTTGGTATGAGGTTATGAACAAATAATGCCACCTTTTAAGTTAGACCCCAGAAGCTTTTTTGGAAGTCCACTTGTTAAAAGAAAAGTTCTTGCAATATCACCCACTGTTTGATTAAATCTTTCAGCTGTTCTGGTTTGTTCAGCATGATAAGGCATAGTCACTTCATGAATAGAACCTTTTGAAGCAAGATATGATTTCATCACCATCTGTCCCAAGTAAAAGTAATGTCTTTCCAGTAACAGTAGTTAGTTGATCATGAAACATCTTGAAGGCACCCATAGCATCACTTTAGTTTTTGAGAAGAAAAACATTTCCTTATGTAGAAAAAGAGTCCCTGAATAAGGTTGCCCATTTATAACCACCATTGACTGTTACATCTTTGGTTGGTCTAATCAAGTCTCCAACTATTAGTGACAATAAGGATTTTGGTGCAATTTTACATTGAGCAGTAGTTTTTTTTTTTGTTTTTTTTTTTGTTTTTTTTTTTTTTTTTTTACACTTTTAGCAACAGCACAGTCATCACAATCAATCTTCACTTTTTGGGAATTCTGAAGGCAAACTAGGGCCAAGTTTGAATTTAATGAGATTGTTTGTGTAAGACGGGGTCACTAGTATGTCCTAATTGACAATGTCAATCCAAAAGTGATCCAGGGGGAGCATAAGGGCAAGGAATTGAGGCAGAGTATACATCCTCAATCAACACACTTGAAAATGACATGTGGGTATCTGACACAGCAGGCAAAGAAGTAGAATAACTTGGAGCAGAAATTATATTACCGCTATGATCAAAGTGACTATACATATCTGTATTTACAATATAATTATTATCATCAGATACTGAACTTCCTATAGTTATTTTGTCAGGCTAGGGTCAAGTACAAGGACGTGAACTAGCTTGAATAGTCAGTTGTCTAGAAGATTTTAATGGTCCTATATGAATACTGTAGTTCTAATCCACTAAGTTGTAAAATATAATCAAATATAAAGGTCTCAGTAATATAATTCTCACTATTCTTATATATGGCTTACAATCTTTATAGTTGGTAGAAAAATAGATTATATAAATTCAGATACTATTCAAAAGTCTTATAAAAGTACTAATTGATATGTATTGTAATTGGTTTGGTTATATTGGTTGAATTGTAATGATAAAGAATGAAGAAATACAACCCAAAAACCTCCTCCTTTTATACACACTGAGTTCCCCAATGATTCCCTTGATGTACCACCCAATACACAGTTAATGACGCCTCTAAACAACTAATAGACATGCCCATCAACATTCCCAGTAACCCATGACATAATTAGAAGAGTAACAACCGCCAAAATCCTGTAATAATAAGGGAAATCTATCAAAATTAAAGAAAAAGACAAAAAGAGAGTATATGCGTATAGAACAATAATATTAAAGACTAAAGGAGACTTTTTAAGGTTAATAATAGCTTAATAATAAGGGGGATTGACTGTAGAAATAATGGGGCTAATCCTGACATTATACTACGTGAAATTCCCATTCAAAAATAACCAAAATTGACTGAGATACCACCCAAAAACTTAAAAAAGAGCGTGAGATGTGGGGTAACTACATGCAGTTCTTGGCAGGCTCTTGCACGGGTAAATCCTTGACTAAAATTAGGCGAATTTAAGCGTGGTGATGAAATAAAGTGCCAAGAGTGAGGTTATTAATGAAATTAGTGCATATAAACAAGGTCAATGCATTATTAATTAAGCTAGGACACTAAATAAGCGCCTGTCGCCTATTTTAGTGTGTTTCCCCACAGTGGGCGTAGAATGTGGGGTAATTATAGTGTGAAAAAGCTAACTTTGCTAAAAATGAAGCTATTCACACGGGAAAAAAGCAGGCAGTATGTGGCCAGTACACAGAAGCCATTTCTGGCATAAAAAACACCAAATTTGAAAAGTGTTATTTTTATGCATTTAAATAGCCAAATCAATAGTTCTAAATGAGCCCAATTGATCTGTCAAAGCGCAATTTTGATATTCTCAATTTTATAGCGCATATAGTCAACTTTTAAGTGAAATAAAGCGCATTTCTTGTTTTTTGCATAAAACAATGAATATAACAGCTTTAAGTGTACTTAAAAATTATGTAGCCTTATACTTAAGGTTCTTAAGATTACCCTAACATATTCCAACTTAATATTAAGTACATAAGACCTATAAAAGGTGGATATATGCGTGTATATAAGGTGTTATAATGGCATTTTTTGTGTATTATCATAATTTTACTTATGTATACTATTTGTGTACTCTTATTTATTATTCCCATGTATAGTTCATGTGTTTAACATAACTTATAATTACTTTTTACTCAGTCCTGGAGATATACAGGCTGACATATTTTCTAAGCATCACACACCAAAATAGTGTCTTGATTTTGATTACAGAGATTAAAGTTGAACTCTTCATTGATTATAATAGTGATATAGCCACATCAACTGATATTGTGACATTGTCACCTCTTAATTCAATAGCACCGTTGGTATTAGCTGAAATATTAGCCAGCGATGTAGGTAGAAGAACCTGAGTCATGATGGCTTTGAATAAATCATTGGAGAAGTGAAAGCCAGTGGAGATAATTGCATCAACCCATTCAGAAATGTGTTCCCAATGTTTGATAGTAGGAGTCAAGAGAAGAGATTTAAATAATGAAAGTCGTCATGTATGAGTTCCACAATTATTATTTTTTTTTTTATTTTTTTTTATTTTTATTTTTTAGAGAGGAGAAGATATGCCAAATGACAGGTATTATCAGGTATGTAAAGGCATTTGGAGTGAGGTATCAATTGTATGAAAAATCATATTCCATGCAAGTTGATTAATAAAACCATTTCTCAATTGTGTCGTGTCATCAGTGGCATAGGAAGATGTACTGAGATAGTTAGACATGGTAATTTTGATCTACCAGTCCCAGTCACGCCAGTTGGATCCATCAGCAAGTAACTTTATAACATTAATGGTAGATTTAGTAACACCATTGATTAACTTTTGGCATTGCTCAATCTCACCAAGAGATAAGGGGTGGGAAGGATAAGATTGAGAGGTCATTTGAGATAAGTCAGAAGAGGTAGAAGGGAAATGATAATGACAGAGGAAGGAAAAGTCGTTTCAACAAAGATATTGGTGGTAAAATGGGGGGGGGGGGGGGGGTCAAATTAGTGTAGTGATCAGGTGGCAGCCGGATGACGGATGAAAAAAGTAGCAAATATTCTTACAAAATCACCAAGATTTGCTAACTTGGCTATATACATTACCCTCAAAAAAAGAAAAGAGAAAAAAAAGAAAAAAAAAGGTTTCATTTTCATTTTTTTTTTTTTCTTTACCCCTCTCTCAATTATATGTGACATACATACATGAGTAAGATATTCCTCTGGTAGATTTCCTAACAATGTGCCCCTCTCACAGTAGCCTCAATATGTTTCCTTTTATTGCACTTTGTTTCTGGCCCATTTTCATCTCTCATACATGTACATAGCATCTAAAGTGTCTCCTTTCCTTCATGCCCCTCGTCGGGTGAGATTGCAAGATAATAAAAAAAAAATGAGTAAGGTATGCCATGTTACAACATATCAGAAAAAAAAAAAAAAAAACTCTCAGTTATACATAATACCCTCAAAAAAAAAAAAAAAAAAATCATTTTCTTTTTTTACCGATCTCTCAGTTAGTTAGATATGACATATATGGTATGGGCGTTTTGCAACATATCAAAAAAAAAGAGTAATGAGGAAGATAAAAAATTTTGCAAACTCGGTCTACTTCAACTTAAACACCAAATACAAGAAAACGAGAACGACGCATGAAGATCAGTAACATCCTTTTCCTCATATCAAATATCTATGTACAAGCCCTTTACGAATGGTTTTTATTTCACTTAGATTCATTTTTATATAGCGATAATATAGAGAAATAGTAGGTATTAGCACAATTTAACTTTTTTTACTCCCCTTCCCTGAGGAAGTAACAGAAGAGAGACCACAAAAAAAAAAACTCAAACTATTAAGAAAAACGACAACTATATTTTCTCAGTCTAAGAGGAGTAATGTAAAAGTTTTTGGAGGTAAACAGACAAACAAGCAACTTTTTTTTTCATAGCTCATCATGAGAACCACCAAAATCTTTCAATAATTCTTCTTTGAGCTTTTTGCCTTCATCAGAATTTTCAAAAGAAGCTACAGGATCATCATCTTTCTTTGAGCTTTCGGATGGTTTTTCTTCGTCCTCAGACTTGGGTTGTGAGGCTTGACCTGCAAATTGGGAAACATCAATGTCGATAGCTTCTTCTTCTTCTTCGTCTTTCAATTTATTTTTAATATCGCTCCACTCAGGGAATGATGAAGGGTCAAAAGCTCCATCCCCAGAAGGTTCACCGGCGTCATCTGCCTTGGGATTCGGGGGTCCAACTTCAACAGGCGGAGCAGGTTTAATATCGCCGACTTCAACTGGTTCAGTTTCCGATACACCAATAGATTTTCGAAGTAATAATTCAATTCTTCCAAAATATTCATTGGAATTAGGCACGTTAAATCCAGATCTAATCAAACTTGTATCCCAAAGAACTGAAACTGTCTCCTTGACCTCAGTTTTCACTTTAGGGTCTTCGATATCCGCAACTTTTGCTAACAATCCTTTTATGAGTGGGTGCTTGGGATTGATTTCGAAGACCTTTTTGGCTTTGCGGAACATGTCCATCATGAAATTATTTTCACCACCTTTAGAACCTTGAGCTGCCATTAGGCGTTCCATATTGCCCTAAAAAAAAGTAAAATAAAAAATAAAAAGTATGAGTAACGGCCAAAAACTTGGAAGAAAAAAGCCAAGGAAATGCCTCTTACTGTCCAAGCGTATGAATCCGTCACAACAGCGCATGGTGAGGTGGTCAATCGGTTGGAAATGACAACTAAAAATATGAAAATATAATAAAAAATAAGATAAGGTGCTAAGCTTGAATATACTTTATATTATGCCGCTGTTATGAATCTGTACTTACCTTCGCCAACAAATTCCTTGAGTTCCTCTTGGATCCATTTAGATAGAGGCTCGTATTCCTTTTTGAACTGTTCAAGCTGAGTTTTCTCATCAGCTTCGTCTTCATCACCCATTTTCAATCCTTTCTTGGCAACATCTTGGAACCGTAACCCTTCGTAGGATGTTAAGGTACTAGTCAGCATTTCGTCCATCGGGTCAACCAAGTACAGCACTTCATATCCTCTGGCAACAAGCTTCTCAACAAAAGGACTCTTGGAAAGATCGGCCGCTTCAGATCCAGCACCTGCAATGAAATATATTTGCTTTTGACCTTGCTTCCGACGAGAAATGTAGTCATCCAGCCCAACTTGGTCTTTCAGATATTTGTCATTTGAAGAATAAAATTTAAGTAACTTGGCCAGTTTATCTCGGTTTTTGGAATCTTCAACCAAACCGATTTTGATAGAAGTACCAATTTTTGGCCATAATTTAGTGTATTTCTCGGGTTCCTTCTTAGACATATTGATTAAATGATCAATGTACTTTTTGACAATGATATTTTGAATTTGCTTTAAACTGCGGTCAGCTTGGAGGCTGTCACGCCCGACGTTCAAAGCCAGATCATCGGCATCAATAATGACTTTGAGCCAGTTCATCCATTTAGGGAGGAAATTGGGGGAAGGTTCCTTGGTAATCAGAACCTTACGAACATAGAGTCTAACAGCGTCAAGTTGAATATAAGTCTTGCTGTAGAATTCGCCAGGAACGGTTTCTGGTATAAAGATTAATCCAACAAAAGAAGTTCTTCCAGCGTCTCCCTATTATTTGTGAAGTGAATAAACGGTGTCAGCCATAAACTGAGGTGTAAAATATCAAAATAAATGAACAAAAACCTGCCTTCCAGTGAACCCACGAAGCAGGATCTTGAGCGGCACCACTTAAGGATTTGTAAAACGCAGTATACTCATCATCCTTGACTTCTTTCGGATCTCTGAAAACCAATGAATAAAACATAATGTGATGAGATAAGGAATTATAAAGAATTTGAGAAAACGTTCCAAGCGCCAAAAATCGAAAGACTAATGGAAATCAAACGTACCGCGTCCAAAGAGGCCCTTTAGTGTTCAACTGTTCCCAAGAGGCAACTTTAACTTTTTTGGTTTTAGGGGCTTTGTCTTCTTCCTTATCCTCTGCATCTTCTTCTTCTTCATCATCATCCTCGGAATCAACTTTCATGTCATCCGCATCAGTTTTGGCTTCATCGTCTGATTTTTTTGCAGTGTCCTCAGTCGGTTCTTTGTCGTCAGATTTCTCCAATTTTTCAGAGGATTCCGTCTTTTCGGTTGCATCATCACTTTTTTCTTTATCATCTGCGGATTCAGCTTTAGGTTCATCGACGGGAACCTCTTCCTCTAAATCAGATTTAGCAAAACAAATAGTAGTACAGAGTTAATTTGAATGTTAGGGCAATAGATGATTAAACACATTTGATAAAAAAAAAACCTTTTTCAGTCCATAAGAATATAGGAGCAGAGGTAGCATATTCAGAATGAGTAGATATCAATTCTTTAAGTTTATCAACTTCAAGAAAATCACTAGCGTCATCTTTTATGAACCTAAATCACCCGAAATATATATATCAATGTTAATAAGATAAACTTCCAATGACAATGATATGAAAAAGCTACAAACAATGTGATTTCAGTTCCTCGGCCAAGACTAGGTCCTCTGGGATCTTCACTGATTTTAAATTCGGCAGCATTGGCATCACTCTCAAAGACCCATTGTTTTGGATCTTCATTACTTTTACTAGCCACCAATACACGATCTGCCACAAGAAAGCTTGAATAAAATCCCAGACCGAATTGCCCTATAAGATTAGCACCGGTGCCAGCCTTTTTATCCTGATCAGACTTTTCAATTTTCGATAAAAATTCTGAAGTGCCAGACCGGGCAATAGTGCCCAGGTTTTTCTGCAACTCATCACGAGTCATTCCAATACCAGAGTCTGGATTAAACAAATCAAAAATAAAATAAAATAAGTTTGGTTGTGATTTGGTATGGGAAAAAGGTCAGAAAAGGTAAATATATAACAATTGATTGTTATGATTATCCACGAACCTCTAATGATTAGCCTTTTTCCAGGTTTGTCAGCAATAATACTGATATTCAAAGCTGGCGCAGGGTCCAAAACCTAATAGGGGGAGGGGGGGGTTAAAATACATATTGAAAGACCAATCAAGATAAAGAAGGAAGAATGTGAATGGGAATGCAGAACAAAAGGCACTTACTTTGGGTGAAGTAAGACTAGCAAAGCGTAATTTTTCGAGCGCATCACCACTGTTACTAACCAGTTCGCGCAGAAAGACATCACGATCATGGTAAAGATGGGATACAACGACACGCATCAGACGAGCAATATCACTCTGAGTGAAGAAAGGTTAAACCAGAGGGGACAGATAAGAATGAATGGTTAATGTGATGAAGATAGGAAGGAAAAATAAGCTTACTTGAAACTCAAACTTCTGCTCAGTTTTAGCCATCAAGACCTGTTGTTCAGGCTTGAGTCCGGCATCAGGGATAGGGAGGTGATCTTGAAGAGCATCAGAGTCAGCGGAGATGAGAGAGAAGAGGGAAAGAGCAAGAAAGACGAAAGAGTATTTTGAAGAGAAGCGCATTGGGAACAGATGGACAGAGAGTATTAAAAGGAAAGATGATTAGGATTTGCAAGTGGATTAATCAAAAGATAACTAGTCAACGTGGAAAGACGAGAATGTAATTGGCTGTGGCACCCAGAACTTTTGGGTTTGGGCTTGAGCTTTTTATGCGCTGATCGAATGTTCGAGAGCGTCGTCCACGTGGAACTTGGTCGTCAGTGATTCCTCTCTTGAGTTTCCCCTTTGTTCCCCTTCTTCCACTCCCCCACCACGTCACACGTCACACCGCACCCCACAAGATTTGTTTCATGTCTTGGCTCTCAGTCCATGTCACCATACTCTGGCTCTAACTCTCCTTCCAATCGATCCCTTGGATACATCTTTTCTCCAAATCGCTCTGGGGCTTCATTCTCGTCTTTTTTTCTTACTCAAAATTCATTGTTAATAATTTGTCATTTATTGTAGTCAATAGTTGTCTTTAGATTAGATTATCTGTAATCTATTTGGTATTTGCTTACAGCTAAAATCAGACCATGTCTCACGCAAATGAACGTTGAAAGGCGCCTTCGGAAAAATTAATTTGTTTCTTAAAAGCCTTTGATGTTGGAGAACATTCAATCATAGATCATAGGAGGACAATACTGACTGGATAAGAAGCTAGGGGAGTTAAAAGGTCGCTAGGAGGGAGTTACCGAGAAAGAGCTAAATTGTTGGGAAATCTATTGGTTTTAATGAGGAAGGAAGCAATATGGAACATTTGATTATAAGCAATGTATTGGTTGTAAAAGATTTTTTTTTTTTTTTTTTTTTTTTTTGGAAAGTAGCAGAGAGAGTTCTGTGTGCTTCAATATGAACTGGGTGGAACAGCAGGAACATGATCAGGAGTGTCGTTTGAGGAATGTGAGTGAAGGGTGCAGTGAGGAGAGTCAGAAGGTTTGAAACAGTAAAGAGAATGTCTCAGAGGTGAGTATCCTGAGCGTCGTTGTTTGAATGCTGTGGCTTGAGCTCGGTGAAGACTGTTTGGCATTTTAAAGACATAAGATAGGTCAAACTTGCCCTTCAATCTCCTGAGCATGTCTTTTCATTAGGGGGTATCAATGTTGACCGATTCGCAATTAAATTAATTGCGGATAAAAATCCTTAAACCCCAATTATCTTCAGCAATATAATTGGGTTATTAGTATGGTAGCAATGTCAGTGCTATCTCCGGAGTGAACCGGGGAAAGCATGACCTCGCACCATAGGATTATATACTAGACTATGTACATAACACTTAAACCGCTAAGTACATATGCTTATGCCCATAATACCCCCCCTCTTAGCGATTTTCCCACTACCGTATCCTTCCAACCACAGAGAAAAAAAATATTAAAGATAAAGAAATTAGAAGAGAAGAAAAAAAAATTAAAAAACTCCCAATAAACATCTTTTATCCCGCCAAATATTTGCTCCCAAATTTTTTGTTAATAGATCCGCTATCTGATCTTTAGAACATACCCAATCAATTGTAATTTCCCGGCGATGTACCTGTTCGTTTACAAAATAGAAGTCGCGGTCAACATGGCGGCAACGCTTATCAGATGGATTATCCGTGGCGGCTACTATTGCACCCTTGTTGTCGCAGTGCAATCTTGTTGGTCCATGGCATAGGTCAAGTTCCCTTAAGAGGTTTCTCATCCATAGTGCCTGCCGAGTTGCATTTGACATGGCCATTAATTCTGAATGTAAGGACGCAGTAGCTACTCTCGATTGGCGTTTTGATTGCCATAAGATTAAACATCCATTTAGACGTAAGATGTGTCCGCCTGTAGCTCTAGCAAATTCACCACCCCACGTCGCATCACAGTAAACATCAGTTGATGGATGTTCAACAATATGGGGAAATAAATGAAATTTCAACTCTTTAGTAAATTCTAAATATCAAAGTAGATGATTCAGCGCATTCCACTCTTCTTTACCTGGTCTTGATGCAAAACGTGCCAGGAAGTTGACTGGATACGCCAAATCAGGCCTTGAACCCGCTACAAGATATGTTAGAGAACCAATAATAGACAGAAATTTTGTTGAATTAATTGCCACGTTTTCTTTATCTTTTAAAGAGACCAGAGAAAGGTTAGGTGGTAGCGGTGAATGTGAAGAAAGATGAGCTGCGTTATGTTCATTGAGGATTCTATCAACTAACGCTGGTTGATGGATAGTAAAGCCCTTTTCACATCGTGACACCGCCAGACCCACTATTGAGGAAATTCTGTCAGACCACTTCACTTTCAGATATGTGTTCATAAATTGTTCCAACTCTGCTAAGACTTCCAAATTGCTACCCACCACTACTCCATCATCAACATGAATCCATATCATTGATTTCGAACCATTTCTAGTGAGAACATAAACACTTGCGTCTTGGTTACTAGAATGATAACCGAATTTGGACAATAAACCACTAAGATGTTTCCACCAACATCTTGCTGCCTGTTTGGTACCATATAATGCTTTTTTCAGTTTACATACATGAGAATGATTCCCCGTTTCAAAACCTTCAGGTTGTTTCACGTAGATTTCCTCTTCAAGGTCGCTATGTAGGTACGCTGCCGTTACGTCAAACGTCTCAATGGGCAAATTGTATGTTGCTGCAATTGTAAGAAGAAGACAAAGTGATGCAAAAGTGGCTGTGGGAGCAAAGGTGTTGTTAAAATCTATTCCTTCAATTTGTTTGAAACCCTGAGCGACAAATCTAGCCTTATGTTTGATAACTTTTCCAAATTCGTCACGTTTCAAAGCAAATACCCATCTCGCGCCAGTTACCGATTTTCCAACAGGAAGGGGGACAATTTCCCACACCTTCATGTTGTTCAAATTTTCCAGTTCCTGGTGACAGGCCGCCTTCCATAGATTGGCATCTGGGCGTTGCATTGCTTGTCTGAATGTACAAGGTACTCGATCGGACAATTCACAGGCATTGTTATTTATGTATTCCACCAAAGAGTCTTGTGCTTGGATTGTTTCTTCAGCTGTAAAATCTCCAAACCGTAATGAATTTATAATGAATGATAGATCTCCTTTTGAAGTTGATTGAAGAGGCGGAGAGATTGATTCCGGTGAATATGGTTTTGTCAGACCAGCGTCAGTTGTGTCTTCACCTTCTGGAATGAACTTAGCCATTGCAGATTGGACAAAAGTATTTGTTTCAGGATGCCAGAACATCCACCCTTTTCCACCGTCAAGGAATCCGACAACCCTGCATTGCATCGCTCGTGGCTCCATCCTTGTACGCTTTTCAGTAGGAATGTGTACATACGCCCATTGACCAAAAATTCTGATTGGTGATAGATCGGCTTGTTGTTTGAAAATTATTTGAAATGGTGTAGTATCATGAATACGGACATTAGGTATCCTGTTGTGTATATAGGAAGCCCAGCAGTACGCCAGTGGCCAAAAGGTGTTAGGCAGATTTGCAGCTAGTAAGATGGTACGTGCGATTTCTCCAATTGTTTCATTGAAACGCTCAGCCATACCATTCTGTTCGTGGTGGTATGGCATTGAGTGCTCATGTAGGATACCATTGTTAGAAAGAAATTCAGAAAACTTTTTATTCATATATTCCTTACCGTTATCTGTTCGTAAGGTCTTTAGGCGGCCTCCTGTTACATTTTCGAGCCTGTTTTTAAAACATAAGAACGCTTCGAAAACATCGGATTTTTTACGAAGGACAAAAATTTCCCCATATGTGGAGAAAGATTCCCTAAAGGTAGCAACATAAACTTCACCATTGTCAGTTATATCTACCATGGGACCGACTAAATCTGATACCACCAAATCCATCAAACCATGTTCTCTTTTTACAGCAATACATGTGTTTCTGCGTTTGCTTTTTGAGACTGCACATATGTCACAGTGTAGTTTGCATGATGGAAAGTATGTCGGTGCACCAGCACACAGACCCATTTTCGCGATCCGCTGCAGGATCCTTGGACTAACGTGTCCAAGTCTCCGGTGCCAATCCATAATGGAGTCCGGAATCGCCTTCGGGTAAGGAATGTTAGAGGGAGGAGATGGTACAAAAGGGGCAGGTAATGACGAAGAAGATAAAGATTTAAAATAATCAATTGCAAAAGGACTAGTCTCTAGATTACACGGATAGACTAAATCAACCGTCCATCGTCTTTTACTAGGCTTTATAGGAGCAATAAATAATTTTTTTTTGTTTTTTGAAATAACGTAGTCATGGTTATTATTAAAACTAAGAGTAATATCATTTTGTAAAAGATCAAATGGTGAAATTAAAGTAGACTTTGCCTTGTCACAAAAGAAAACACCCTTAATAGTGATTAATTCTTCACCAACTCCTTTTATTATCATGTTTCCGTACCCCGTTATAAAAGCAGCCATTGAATCAGTAGCCGTCTTTACAGATATTGGGGTTTTGAGTGCTGTAAAATCTGAAAGTAGACGTACATCACCTGTGACATGATGAGTAGCCCCGGAATCAAAAACGCCTTTTGCTCCGTTACTTTCTAATTCCGTCAACCAATCTTCACTGCCCAAATCTAGTTCATTAAGGGCTGAGCTGAGGACATTCAAAGCAGTAGAATCGATTTCATTCAATCTGACTTTTGAAGCGTTTGATTGTTTCCCTTTTCGATCGTTTAGCGATCGGCGGACATGATTGACAGCATTGCAAGCTTGCTGGAGACGGGCTTCGCGTTGACCCCACACTTCCACATTGAACGCAGAGCCATTACCATTGTACGGACATGTCTTCCAAAAATGTTCACTTGAATGACATAAACGACAATAGTTATCGCTCTTACTATCAGCAGGCCGATAACTGTCGGTTTTTCCTCTCCTGAAAGCAAGTGAAGCCACAGCATCCTCGCTATGTTCGATTGATGTTGCCAGGGAGGTAGACATTGTCGGGGCATTATTTGACACATGCATGACAGAATTAGTGAATGCATTTTGGAGCACATCCATCATTTCATCAAACAATGGTTGAGCAATGTCTTTACGCAGTTCAAAATAACAATTAGCTTCGACATACAGATGGCTGGCAGTGGAAGGAAGAAGTATTTGCGTGAACATGGCCGCAGGTTCGTCAAAACCAAACGTAAACCCTGATCGTTGAATTGCTTCTAAAATTGTTTTTATACTTTTTCCATGGGTCATAACTTTTTCAAAAGGGGAACTTTTAATCTTAAGCAATGAGTTGAAGAGAGACATCCTGGCAGTATGGGAAGATTTGTCAAACTTTTTGCTGAGGATGCTAAACGCCTTGTAACACGAAGTACCAAAATCAATGAAGGATTGAAGTTCTTCATCAAGGGTGTAGTATAAGACGTGCCAGCTCATTTCGTCTTCAAACTTTTCAAGCGGCGTTTCAAGGTTTATCGCCTCTGTTGCATATTTGGTGGTTCGGACACGTCGATTCAAAAATAAATGTAAGTTCTTAACCCACACTTGCCAGTTATTCCCATCAACCTTCAGCTTAGGTAAATGTTTGGTCTTCGTGATGATATCCTCTATGACCTCAGCACAGTCTTTTCCTTTATATTCATTCAAAGGATTTGACGCTGTAGTTTGGGTTTGAGGAGGCATGGCCGGGGAAATCGTATGGGTATCTCTTAATAACGACTCGGCGACAAGTAAAGGAGAATGAGAGGAAGTTGAATATGAAAGAAGCGGCGATTCAGGGGGTGAGGTATCAGCCGGTAAGAAAGGGCGCGCTGTGTCTCCACTGGAGGAGGAGACCGGTGACGCAGTGTGAGAGAAAGATTTCGAGCGTCGGCGATCACGTGTCGTAATCGTTGGATGTGCGGTGTTAGAGAGATGTGGGGGAGGGTCCAAATTACGAAGTTCGCGCTGTAATCTGGGTTTGGATTTAAATGGGTCGGGGTTGTTGAGATTGACGGGCATGAATTAAATGCCCGGTACCTAGACTGTGTTTCGGGATGATGAAACGCAGAAGAAATAATATTTGGATTTGGTCGTCCAGAATTAATAGACGCCAAGAGAGGCACGTTTAACGTGGGACAAGCACGGGATTCACACTTGGTTCCGAGAGAATAATACAAGAACGTCAGTTGTTCAGGGACAGCCCATAACCTATGGTAGCAATGTCAGTGCTATCTCCGGAGTGAACCAGGGAAAGCATGACCTCGCACCATAGGATTATATACTAGACTATGTACATGTCAGCCTAAATATCCTTAGGACTGAGTATTCCTTATGCTTAAAATAAGATAACCTTAATTAGATTAAGCTTATATCTTAAAAATAAGGTTAAAATAATAATATATATTATTTTATTATATATATATATAATTATTATTCTATTATATAATTTATAATAGTTTAAATAGCTTATCCATGGCCTAATAATACTTATTAAGGTGTTAATGGAGTCATAATATACTTATCTTAAGTGATATGAAGTAATTATTGACATACATAAGCTTATATGTATACATAAATCTCATATTCAGTGAAATATGCAGTATATTATGTATATTTAGGTATATAAGTGGGTTTTAGCCCCTTAATAGCCTATAACCTTTGTTTTTCTGCTTATTTTAGGTCATATGGACGAAATCAGTGGACTCACAATGCCTACAGAAGCATAGACACCTATATCAGGCGCATACACCCAGTTTGGACAACTAAAATTACTTCCTTGGATGGTTATTCACGGATTTATGGGTTGGAAATATGTTTTTGGGTTAATGTGGATGCTTGGGGATGTTATTGGGGGCTTGGACATTTTATTTGTTTCCTTTATATGCTTTTAGTTTCATTAAATCTCTTTTTGATCTTTTATTTTACCTGTTTCTTTATGGTATCCGCTTTTATCTGGGTTTTCTAATTATGGTTGGGCTCTGTGTTATTATTAATAGTGATGGAGGGTCCTTACTGGAGGTCTGGGTGTTGAAACTGCTTGAAGTGGACGCCATGGGGAGGTGATGGGCCCTCACAGTGCTGTAATTGCCGGGGATAGCAGTGACATCATCTGGATTGAAGGTCTGTGCACTCCAGTGGATTTGGGTATAAGTAAGGAGGGATTTTGACGGTTTATTATCATCATTCAATTACTACACTTCAAACAAACACTACACTACAATTATTAACATCTAGAAATATATCATAAAGCCCTTATAAATTGATATTATCTTTATAAAAGCTATAACTATATTTTATTCTTCTATTTTCCACCACTAGCACGCATTTAAATCCAAGTATTGTGAGTTTAACTTGAGTATAACTATTCTATTAGTCTTCCCCTGAGGTTTAATCACTAAATAATTTATTAATAAGTAGTAGGACCATAAAATAACACTATTATATCATACTAATATACTAGACTGTACTGAAAATTGGGGGTCTTTCCTTATATTTTACTTATTATTTAGTATAAGCCTTGGGACGTGATTTTTACCTTAGTACAACTCAAAATTAACCAAATATTTGGGTCTGCTGCATATTAGTGGGTCATCATAACTCATTGATTGCGGAAAAGAATCCTTATAATAATTGTACTAATTTTTTATCATAAAAATTAGATATTTACAGTAGTAACTGTACCCAATATAAACCCAATTTCACTTGGTATTTGGACACCAATATAACACCCAATAAAATTGGTATTTGGCTAAAGCTTGGTAAGCTAATTATTCAAACTTATAGAGGTCTAGTTAAACTTATTATTATATTTTTAACAGATTTTTTCGAATTTTTCTTATATTTTATTTAAATAAATAAAGATATAAATTCAGGGTAAGCTCCATTGCTTTTTTATTAGTAATATAATTACTAATATCTTTTGTCTACTAATTCCACAGAGTTTTTTCCTTTTGTAGACGTAAAATATTGTTATTCTGAACAATATGAGTGCTCCTCAGGATAGTGTAAGTGAACAGCCTGCTTATAATACCAGGTCTAAAGCTAATAAAAACTTTCCAGGACATCACCATGGAGGGACAACAGTACCCCCAGCCAGAAAGCATGAGTATAGAGGAAAAGGACGCCCTCTTAAAAAAGATAACTATCAAAAAGACGTCTCCTCCTCTTCAGGATCAACTGTCCCATCTGGCCAAACAGGTTCTGAAGCTAGAGGAATCAAAATCTCTCATGTTCAAAGAAGTAGAGCAGTTGCAAAACAATTGCAAGGTAGGATTTCAGCAGATGAATCAGGCAATGGCAGAATTAAAGGGAGGCCAGCCCAGTCAATCAAATCAGCAACCCCCTATCCAAGGAGGGTCCACTCACTCCCAGGAGAAAATCCTGGTAGACAAATGGAAATGGGACTGGTTTCACCAACAGTGGACAAGCCACAGTTGCAACAGGGATCCACCCCCTCATCTGACTTCCTCAGCTCACCCTTACAAGGGAAAAAAGCACCAAAAATCAGGCCTGGCAACCATCCCTTGGTAAGTAACTTACCCCCTCAGATTAAACATAATACTGATAATTACAATATAGGTAATTCTATTGATGTTAAATCTGTACAAAAAATAGAGGAGGATTTAAGAAATTTGGGTTTTAGAGTAGATACACCTGACTTGTCTTTTATCCATAATAACAGTACTATATACAATGATAATACAGTTAATCCTCAGTTGCAACCACCTACTAGTGAGATGAGTAGTTCACAGGAGAGTGAGAGAATTGAAAAGGAGGACATGGAATATTTTAACAATAATCCAACTGTCCATAGAATTGTTTCAGCATTGTGGAATAGAATGACTGATTGTGAGGAACAGACAGTTAAGCTCACTAGTGATACAATTTCATCCTTAACATTGAACATTTCTCAATTAGCAACACGTAATAAAGAATTAGAGAAGGAACATTTGTCTCTAACTCTTAAATATGATTCATTAAGTAATAAATATAATGACCTTTCAAACAAATTTTGTGAGTTAGAAAAATTATATGAAACACACTTATTAAAAACTGAATCAAGAACAAAGTTATCTTTTGCACAGACAAATCAAAGTGTCTCTGAGCTGCTACAAAGATTAACTAAAGTTGAGATTGAAACGGCCAATCTACTAATGAACCAGGATAATCATAAGTATAATCAATATAATAATAATCCTTTCATTGGCAAAAGTGAATCTCATTCCTTCCCTGTACCACCACAATTAAAACCATCTGGTGGTAGTGTCAAATCTGAAAATGTAAGTCACAAATCCGTGCAGGAAGAAATACAAGACCATTTATCAAAAGTAAATGAGTTGTTGAATTTACCTAAGATTAGTGAGATAAAATCCAATCAGAAGAACTGGCCTAAGATAGATCAGTACCCAACTTATGATGGGGAAGCCAGCTCTGATTGGCAACATTTTATTCAAAGAATTGACAACTTGAAATTCTCATATAAGTTACCAGATGAAGAGATAACATCAAAATTAATTTCTTTATTTAAGGATGTTGCTTTATTATGGTTTGAAGCTGTCTTAAGTGAGGGTAGAGACTACTCTTGGGCTGAATGGAAACAACTTATTGAAAAACAATTTGGAGGTTCTAAATTCAGGCTTACTCAGCAGAGACTGTATGAGAAAACTAGGTATAATCCGTTGAATGGTGACAAACCTATGGTATTTTTAATGACTTTAAACAAAATCTTAAAAGCCATTGAGCCTCATATGGATTTTAACTTATGGAAAGATAAGATAATTTACAAATTACCTATATCTGTCAGAGATATTGTTGTAGCTAGAACATTTAATGTTACTGAATATTCTGATTTTATTAATATTTGCAATGAAATATTATTGAACCATAAGTATGAATCAAGGTATTCCACTTATAAGCAAAATGTTGAACCTGTAAAATCTCAGAATTCAAAAACACTTCAGGAGAAGCAGAAAAAACCTACTGCACCTGTAGTACCTAAAAAGTATGAAACAAATACTTGTTATAAGTGTAACAAACCTTGGGTAAAAGGTCACAAATGTGAGAAAAATATAAATATTGTTGAAAATCAACGTGAATCTGAAACTGAAACTGAAAAAAGTAAAGAATCAAGTGATTATGACAGCAATATCTCATATAGTGATGAAAATGAAGTCTGTATGTTGGAAGATGATTTGTCCATCTTTGAAAATCCAATATTAAATATGGACTCAAATGAATCTTTAATGAATTTTGAGGATGCTGAAATCATTAAGGATATACAAGCTGATAACTTTAAAATGACACCTATCACGGTTCCAGCTATCATTTCTGGTGAAAATGTTAATATAGTATTGGACACAGGAGCTGCTGGTTCAGTTGTTTCCACTAATACATTACAGAAAATTGATAGTGACTACAAGTTTAAGCTTGAACCACTTCAGAATAAAAATTGGAGAGGTTTTGGATCAGTACTACACCCCATTGGTAAATACAAAGCTGCTGTTTTCTTTAAACACCAACATGGTTATGTAAGGGTAACTTGTGACTTTGTAGTAATGGATAATACAAATTGTAGTAACTGTTTTATCATTGGAAATGATATTCTGACTAAATTTGGTGTAAAATTAGACCCTGCTAATAACAATTTTACAATTGGCATGAATGGTAAAAGGAAATTTAAAATAAATTCTTTTAACACAGTCTTACACATTGAGTCAGTAACAAATTCCCCGTCTAAAGGAAGAGAATCCAATGAGATGGAACTTCTGGAAACAGAAATTTCAAAAGCATCATTTGGCACTCAGATAAGTGAAACTGAGAAAGATAATATTTTGGAATTAATTAAAGCTTTTCCAATGGCTTTTGCACATGGTACAAATGAACTTGGCCTTGTAAAAGATCATGAAATGAAAATTAGTTTAACCTGTGACATGGATAATATTCCTGCTAGTCTTAAAAAGAAACCATATCCCGCTTCACCAATGAAGAGGAAAGACATAGAGGATAATATTAAGATGTTATTAAAGATGAACATTCTTGAGAAGGTTGAAACTACACCAAAATATTGTGTAATATCACCAGTGCTGATTTCTTATGAACAAGATAAAGCAAGACTGTGCGGTGATTATAGAGCATTAAATACATTTACAGTAGATGATATTTATCCCTTGCCAAGGATTGCCTCTATACATGCTACCCTTAAAGGTGCTAAATATATAAGTTGCCTGGATGGAAATAAAGGGTACCATCAAATTCCTGTTGAAAAGAATTCACAGAACTTTTTGTTGATAACAACACACATGGGAATTTATAAGTATGTCAGAATGCCATTTGGACCAAAGAATGCTCCATCAGTATTTCAAAAGTTAATGGATATAACATTCCATAATGAAATGATTGAGGGATGGTTAATGGTATACATTGATGACATCATAGTGTTCTCTAAAACTTTTGATGAACACTTAATCCATTTAAGGAAAGTATTTCAGAAAATGGATGAAATAAAAATGACCCTTGCATTGAAAAAATGTAAATTTGGGTTTGAATCTTTAAAAGTGCTTGGTCATATTGTATCTGGCTTACAAATATGTGTAGACCAAAATAAAGTGGCTGCAATAAAGAATATTGGCATTCCTCAAAATGTGAAGGATGTACAATCTTTTCTTGGAATGTGTGGTTATTATAGACAATATATAAAAAACTACCAATCAATTGCTGCACCACTGACCACACTGATAAAGAAATCAGAAGCTTTCATTTGGAATAATGAAAGACAACATGCTTTTAATAAGTTGAAAGAATGCTTAATGACAGCTCCTATCTTGGGATTACCAGATTTCCAATTACCTTTTGTATTATATACAGATGCAAGTTTTATTGGACTGGGTGCTGCTTTGCATCAAAAACAACTTATTGAAGGTAAAATGTCAGAAGTAGTAATCTGCTATATTTCACGTACTCTGAGAAGTAGTGAATTAAAATATGGTGCTACTCAACTTGAATGTTTGGCAGTAGTATGGGCTCTTGAAAAGCTACATTATTACCTTGAAGACCAAAAATTTGAGTTAATAACTGACTGTAGTGCAGTTAAGTCACTCTTAAACATGAAAACTCCTAAAAGACACATGTTTAGATGGCAATTAGCTGTACAAGAATACAGAGGACGGATGACTATTACACATAGAGCAGGAACCTTACACTCTAATGTAGACCTGTTATCTAGAGTACCTCTGCCTAATAATGATGATAATCCTGCTTATGTTCCTGAATCAGAGATTATTACCATTTATGGCATTTATATTGTAGATCTTGAGGATGAATTTATGCAATCAATTCTTGATAATTATAATTCAGATCCTGACTTAAGTAAATTAACTACAATATTAAATGATCCATCTAATGCTTCAATGAATGTTTTAATAAAAACATTACCAGATAAGTATAAAGAGGCATTAGAGAAAGGAAAATTTTCCATTGAGGATGGTTTTATATATTACAGGAAAAAATTAAGTAATGTGATTGTAATTCCCCCTTCAATGAAGGAGTTAATGTTAAGTATATGTCATGATGATATATTAGCAGGTCATTTTGACTACCATAAAACATTAACCAGAGTAAAAAACACAGCTTGGTGGATTAACATGTCTGAGGATGTTCAGAAATATGTTGAAACATGTGATTCTTGTCAAAAATCTAAAAGATTAACAGGAAAAAGAGCTGGTTTATTACAACAAATTGAGCAACCAAAAGCTCCATGGGAAATCATTAACATGGACTTTGTAACAGGTTTGCCAATAGCAGGGCATAAGAGTTATAACTCCTGCTGGGTAATTGTAGATAGATTTACAAAGATGTGTAAATTTATTCCTACCCACAAAGAGGTTTCTGCAAAGGACTTAGCTTTTTTATGGTGGACACAAATGTTAAATACAGCAGGTTTCCCCAAAGCAATAGTTTCAGACAGAGATCCTAAATTTACTTCTGAGTTCTGGACGTCACTTATGGATGTTTCAGGGTGTCAATTAAAACTTTCTACAGCACACCATCCACAAACTGATGGGCTAGCAGAAAGAATGATACAAACCTTAGAAGATATGATAAGAAGATACTGTGCTTTTGGTCTAAATTTTAAAGACAATGACAAATTCACGCATGATTGGGTAACCCTTATCCCAGGTTTAGAATTTGCATATAATAGTACAGTACATTCTGTCACTGGCAAAAAGCCATTTGAGTTATGGTTGGGTTATGTACCTAATACCCCTGCTAAAACTCTTAATAAGTTACCTAGATTGGATATTCATCCAGGTACTAAATCTTTTCTTCAGATGCAGGAATTATGCAGAAAACATGCTCAAGAATGTATAAATAAGGCTTTTGAGTATGAAAAGAAAAGATGGGATAAAGCCCATAAAGAACAAATGTTCAAAGAGGGTGATGAAGTCCTTATTTCAACGCTACATTTCAATTTAAATGGTAATGTTAAATTGAAGGATCCATTCATTGGACCATTTGTAGTTAAAAAGATGGTTGGTAATAATGCTGTTGAGGTTATTCTTTATGCACCTTATGATAGAAAACATCCAGTATTTCCTATTTCTCTTATAAAACCATACCATTCTAATGATACTGCTCTCTTTCCAAGAAGATCAGGAAGGCATAAACAGCAACCTGAAGAAATAGTGGAAAAAGCAGAAATTGAAAAGATACTTAAAAAGAGACACCTTACTAAAGAAAAGGGAGTTGAGTATCTATTAAGATTTAAAAATAAATCAAGTGAATATGACCAGTGGATTCCAGAAAATGAAATCTCTGATCTTAAAAATCTCTTGAAAAAATTTAAATCTAAATAATACTGTTCATTCAGTATATGTATTATAAAAATTATTTTTTATTTTATTATTTCATTCCTTAAGATTAATTAAAATGTCTTAACATTTTTTTTATTGTTTTTTTTGGGGTGAGGGAGTGTCAGCCTAAATATCCTTAGGACTGAGTATTCCTTATGCTTAAAATAAGATAACCTTAATTAGATTAAGCTTATATCTTAAAAATAAGGTTAAAATAATAATATATATTATTTTATTATATATATATATAATTATTATTCTATTATATAATTTATAATAGTTTAAATAGCTTATCCATGGCCTAATAATACTTATTAAGGTGTTAATGGAGTCATAATATACTTATCTTAAGTGATATGAAGTAATTATTGACATACATAAGCTTATATGTATACATAAATCTCATATTCAGTGAAATATGCAGTATATTATGTATATTTAGGTATATAAGTGGGTTTTAGCCCCTTAATAGCCTATAACCTTTGTTTTTCTGCTTATTTTAGGTCATATGGACGAAATCAGTGGACTCACAATGCCTACAGAAGCATAGACACCTATATCAGGCGCATACACCCAGTTTGGACAACTAAAATTACTTCCTTGGATGGTTATTCACGGATTTATGGGTTGGAAATATGTTTTTGGGTTAATGTGGATGCTTGGGGATGTTATTGGGGGCTTGGACATTTTATTTGTTTCCTTTATATGCTTTTAGTTTCATTAAATCTCTTTTTGATCTTTTATTTTACCTGTTTCTTTATGGTATCCGCTTTTATCTGGGTTTTCTAATTATGGTATGGCTCTGTGTTATTATTAATAGTGATGGAGGGTCCTTACTGGAGGTCTGGGTGTTGAAACTGCTTGAAGTGGACGCCATGGGGAGGTGATGGGCCCTCACAGTGCTGTAATTGCCGGGGATAGCAGTGACATCATCTGGATTGAAGGTCTGTGCACTCCAGTGGATTTGGGTATAAGTAAGGAGGGATTTTGACGGTTTATTATCATCATTCAATTACTACACTTCAAACAAACACTACACTACAATTATTAACATCTAGAAATATATTATAAAGCCCTTATAAATTGATATTATCTTTATAAAAGCTATAACTATATTTTATTCTTCTATTTTCCACCACTAGCACGCATTTAAATCCAAGTATTGTGAGTTTAACTTGAGTATAACTATTCTATTAGTCTTCCCCTGAGGTTTAATCACTAAATCATTTATTAATAAGTAGTAGGACCATAAAATAACACTATTATATCATACTCATATACTAGACTGTACTGACAGATTCACTCTCACCACTCGGAAATGTGTCTAAGTCACTTGCAACACTCAAAAATTTGTGTGATTCACTCTCACCACTCGGAAATGTGTCTAAGTCACTTGCAACACTCAAAAATTTGTGTGATTCACTCTCACCACTCGGAAATTTGTCTAAGTTGATTGAAACACTTAAAAATTTGCATAAGTCACTTTTACCACTTGAAATATTGGCTAAGCCCATATTTTTTAAATTTTTCTTGGGGGAAGTTGCCACTGAGAAAACCAAGGAGATGAAAGGCCAATGAGAGATAGGTGTATGAACTCCAGCAGAAATGAAAGCAAAAAAAAATGTTGTTGAGAGTAGGGGGTGAGGGTAGATGAGCAAACAGACTTGACAAGGTAAGGAAGAATAGATGGCCAAGTTGTGGTTATGAAAAATTGAGTAGAAAAATGTCAGATAAGAGGTGAACATTGACACGTTAAGTGTCTAATAACCCAATTGTTAGCAAAAATAATTGGGGTATAAGGATTTTTATCTGCAATTAATTTAATTGCTGATCCCTGAACATTGATACCCCCTATTATGAATCTTGTTTTGGTACTGAGAATGCAACTAAAGGAGGACAGCCCCCTACATCAAACATCAATGGATATCTTCTAATGGCCAATGAATTATGAAATAAGACAGATGGAAGGATTAATATTTTGCCTAAAAGATCTCTGAATGCTTCAAGCACTATAAAGCCAAATACAAGAAGGCTAAGACTCTTTCATCTTCCACTGATTTTGGTATTACTGACTTTGATATCAGTATGGGCATCAAATCCATAGACAATAAACTTGATTCTTTATGTCCTTACTTTAAAGAGATGGATGCTATTTTTGGAGAGCAAGCTGATGTTACTCCTGAAAACATGTTGGATGGTGAAGATTCTATCTCCAAACATGATGTCAAAAGAAATTATTTTCCTTCTTCTTCTACTCAATCCTCCCCTCATTTAACTTCCTCAAATCAAAATATCTTTTCAATAGATCCTTATGGCAATATAAACCAACTTGATCTAACTCAAGTATGTTTTTTTTTCTTTTATCTTACCAATTATTTTTTTTATTTACATTTTCTTATTTCTAAAAAGGCTGAAGAACAAACACAGGAGCCACAATCAACTGTCACGCGCCACGTGACACTCGAGGCGAAATTAACTCAATAAATCAATAATATCGAGTCCTACATCTATACTCGAAGCGCAGAAAGCAATTCTCCATAGCAACTGCGATTTTTCCTTTGTGTACTTGCTATTTAACTGCGCTAGCCTAAACTCTAAATCTAAATTAGTCAATCTCCCAATAGGGTACCTTAGTCCTTTTCAATAAGCGACGCACAGCGCTAGGATCAATGAAATAGTACAGTAGTAGTTTTTTCATTAAAGTTTTGTTAATTAATTAAAAAGGGGTATATTGAGCATGGACGGATATTTAGTGAAGAGGGTCTAAGTGTATGTTAGTAATGGTCAATGGAATGGGAATACTGCGATGGAAGGGAGGTCAATGCGAGGAGGAACAAAGGATATAAAAGGAGTGGGGTATTTGGTTCGATATTCCTTAGAATTAAATTATAATATCGTATTTACATTAATAGTGGAAAACCTTAGAAGTTAAAACATTGTTATTGTATCTTTCTTTTACCTTCTCAATATTCATTTCTAAATCCTAAATCTTTGACTATTGAGTTTCCAACCCTTCGTGAGATTTTAAGAATTATTATTACCTTGGAACTAGTTTATAATTCTTCTCGAAAAAACCTCGAACCTATAGCTATTACTTCGAGTGACCTTCGAATAATTTCCTCGAATCATTCCTCTGTGCTTCGAAGAAGTTTCTAAATCCCTCATCTCACTTTCAGGAACATCCTCGACCTTGTGCGTAGGTCGTCCGGTGACATCAACTGAGTCAGAAGACAGAAACAATGATGAGGAGGAAAATGTGACCTTGAACAAAAAGCAAAGGGCTTCAAGTAGTCTGAATTTCCACTCTCAAAGAAGAAGAAAAAGTAATACTTCATCTCAAACCCCTTTTTCTTCTATTGAAGAATTTTTGGAGAAACTTGATTCTGGTAAGTGATACCAAACCTCTTAATACTTTACTCTGCTTTCCTTCTACTTTTTGTTAATATTTCTTATCACTCTAGAAAAAGTGGAAGTTGCTAAAGAGACTCTAAAGTTTGAAAAGAAAAAATATGAGCTCTCTTTAAGGAGGGATGACAGGGTACATGATTTGGAAGAGAAGAAGTATGAGCTCTCCTTACGGAAGGATGATCGGATCCAAGATTTGGAGGAGAAGAAGTTTGAGCTCTCTTTACAGAAGGATGGTAGGGCCCAAGATTTGGAGGAGAAGAAGTTTGAGTTAACTCTTAGTATTGAAAAATCCAAAAATAAGGAAAAAACACTCGAGCATCAAAACTTAATGGAACAGATGAAGTATAAGCATGATCTCCAAGAAAGTTCTAAAAAGAAAGATTTCTTGATCGAATGCATTAAAGCAAACAAATCTGTTGAAGAAATAGAACATTTAATGAAATTTTTTGTTGACTAGTTTCTTTTATTTCTTTCACACTTCATGTGTTCATATTTATTTGTACATAAATTTTACAATTATTTTCTGTATTTCTTGAAATATCGTATTTTAATGTTAAATATTCTTTTTTTAAATAAAATTTTCATGTCTCCTTTGAAAATTTGACGATCCCCCACCCCTGGATTTTTTTGAAGTAAGGGGTGGGTATCACAAAAATTCTTTCATGTCATGAATCTTGAAAGTTTTATATGAAAATTTGGCTTTACTACCCCCTGCATTTTACCGGTATCCTAAAAATTCTTACATGTCAAGAATTTCACAAGTCTTATAAGAAATTTTGGCAAAACCCCCCATGAATTTTATTGAAGTAAGGGACGGGTATCACCAAAAAATTTTCACCAAAATATTTACAAGTCAAAAAAATTCTATATCTGTTTAAAAAAATTGGCAATACTCTCCCCTGCATTTTATTGAAGCAAGGGGTGGGTATCACCAAAATTTTTCTAAGTCATCAATTTCACATGTCAGATTTGAAAATTTGGCAATACCCCCCCCCCTGCATTTTATTGAAGTAAGGGGTGGAAGTCATCTAAATTTAATATAATTACATAAATTATTAAATAAATATCTAATATATATCAATTTCCCTAGTTTAAAGTAATGACAATCCCTAAAGCCAAAATGCAGACAAAGTCGAGAAACATAAGTTTGGGACTTTCTACAGGTATAGGCAAGAGGAACCCCATGAAACAAATAAATGTTATCATGATTACCTGTTATACAACACAAGGTCGATGGCTCATCACATTATTTGAGAAAATTGATATATAAAAAATATTTATTAAAAATTTATGAAAAAATATAAAATTTTCGATGACAACTCTAATCCCCATACTTTTTGGATCTAGATAAAGTTTTTTTAAATCGAATAACTTTACCTTCTTTCTTTACCTTATTGATTCTTTGTATCAACTTATTACTGATTTGAAATGAGCAACCGAAATGAGTGAAATCTTGACAGGATTTCAAACCAGGAGGAGCTTTGGTCGTTTGATGATTATCCTTAGAAGAATTCCAAATAGTTTCAATGATACCATTTCCCAAACAAAAATCAATGATGCACCGGTGGTCTGGAAAATATAAACCATGTCCTTTAATTTTAGCTGGAGATGGTATTGGGTGGCCAGTTATTGGATTGATATATGAGAATATTCCAAAAGTAAGAAAATTGGCATCATTCCTATCGATATGAATCCTATTGTGGAATCCAGAATGAGTGATAATAACATTAGAAAATAAAAGATATTCATGGCTGATATCTTCCCATTCGGAGTCACACCAATTCGGTATTCCAACTTTGGTTGCAAGTTCATGATTTTTTTCAAATGCCTTATTACAGAGCTTTTTGAGTCGAAGAGCAAGAAAAGAATTAAAGTAGGGTAGAGTGTCCCATAAGCGAAAATCTTCATCTTTTTGTGCTTTAGTGATATTATTGAGCAATGAATATATACCTATATAATTGAAATAAGTGAAATGATATTAAGAATGGAACAAAAATTATTAGACATACCAAGAGAATATCCTTTGACAAAACCAGGTCTCCAACCAAAACCAATCATGATACCACCCAACAAATTCTTATTCCTTATAGGTAATCGAACCAAAGCCATTTGATAAAGAGTTATGATAAGATCCGATAGTTGATTAAAAGCTTCATCTTTTACAACATCGAATGAATGAACTTCCAAAATGAATTGAGGCTTAAAAGCATTGCTGATAACTGTAACAACTCGATCATCTCCAAATTCTGTTAGATATTTGATATCTTCTGGTAATTTTTTTGGATATTGATTTTTTTTATCTACTTTAGTTTTATAAAAAAAAATGTTTGGGATATGACGAAAATAACTTTCGCAGAGAGACTTTTTTTTTAAATATCTTTTCTTCTGATGAGACTGATTATCTTTAATTTTTTTTGATGATTTAGAAGATGATTGTACGGAAGTTGATTTCAAAGAAGATGATAGAGTTGATTTCAAAGAAGATGATAGAGATGATAAAGATGAAGATGATAAAGAAGATAAAGATGAAGATAAGAGAGAAGTAAGGGGTGAATCAGAAGTAGAAGACATTTTTTTGATCTGAAAAAAAAATTAATTGTCAATAAAATTTTAACTCAAATTTTTTTTAAAAAAAATTCCTACCTAATAATAAAAAAAGCTGTTTTTTTATTTTAAAAATAAAATTGAAAAAAAACCAAAAAATCAGTAAAAAATTTTCCAAAAAAAAAATTTATAAAAAAAAAACCTGAGGTTTTATTTTAAAAAACACAATCAAAGCAAAATCCTATTAAAAAAATTAATAATTAAATTCATTCAAAAAAGAAAATTTCAGTAAAAATTAAATCACAAAAAAAAATTAAAAAAAAAAATTAAAAGTGAACCTGAAGATTGGTTATTAAAAACCTTCTCACAAGATCATGAAAAAAAAAAAAATCAGTAAAATCAAAATAAAAAATAAAAAAATAATTTAAATAAAATCAAAATAACAAAAATTAATTATAGAAAAAATAAAAATAAAATTATAAACCTTTTTTGTTTTGTAAATAAGAGGGACAGTCCTTATCAGAAAGAATTTTTTTTTTTTCTATATTACTGCAAAAAAAATAAAAAAAATAATCAAAATTACAAACAAAAATTTGTTAGTATCTTTATTTGAAAGTTGGTAACCCATCTTTATCTCCCATAAATTTCCCCTTTTCCCCCTCAAATGCTCTCCTTGCCTGCCTCAAAATCCCCCTGAAATACCCCCCTTTCCCCCCTCTTTAGGTCCCTCATCACCCTCCTTCCCCCCTCTTTAGCTGCCTCAAACCCCCCCATTCCCCCCTCTTTAGCTGCCTCAAACCCCCCCCCATTCCCCTCACCTTAGGCGCCTCAAACCCCCCCCATTCCCCTCACCTTAGGCGCCTCAAACCCCCCCCATTCCCCTCTCCTTTGGCACCTCAAACCCCCCCCCATTCCCCTCTCCTTAGGCACCTCAAACCCCCCCTTCCAATCACCTTACCCCCTCCCAAACCTTTACCACTTTCTCTACCCCCCCCCCCCCCCCCCCCCACCTCCTTGTTAACAAACGATCTGTAACGATTGTTTGCTAAGTAATCGAATTGCTAATGATTCAATTACTTAGCAAAAAATGGTTACAAATCGTTTGTTAATAGACAGGGGGGGGGGGGGGGTAGAGGAGGATGTAACGATTGGGTAGGGGGGTAAAGTGAGTAGAAGGGGGGGAAGGGGGGGTGTTTGAGGCGCCTAAAGAGAGGGAAAGGGGGGGTTTGATGTGGGTAAGGAGAGGTGAAGGGGGGGGTTTGAGGCGGCAAAAGAGAGGTGAAGGGGGGGGGTTTGAGGGACATAAAGAGAGGAGAAGGGGGGTGTATTGAAGCACCTAAAAAGAGGGGAAGGGGGGTGATGAGGGACCTAAAGAGGGGGGAAAGGGGGGATTTGAGGCAGCTAAAAAGGGGGTAAAAAGGGGGTCAGAGACAGGTAAAGAGAGGGAAAAAGGGGGGCCTTGAGGATGATAAAGAGAGGTGAAGGAGAGAAAAAAAAACAAAAAAAAAAGAGAAAAAAGAGAAAAAAGCAAAACAAAAATTAGTTTACCCTAGAACAAAAATAAAAGAAGCACTTACAAAAAAAACAAAAAAAACAATAAAAAAGCAAAAAAAAGCAAAAAAAAAGCAAAAAAAAAATCATGATTAGCAAATAAAAAACCATGAAAAAAGAAAAAAAATGACCTACCTGGTGAGTTGAGTTGAGAAAATAAATGCAACCAAAATATTTGAGGGATGTTTGAGGAGAGGATGAAAAGGATATGAGTGATGAATGAAAAAAAAATCACTGACAAAATATGCGATATAAGAAAATATGCGATTTCATGTTGAGGAAGTGAAAGAAAACCAATGAGCCATCCAAAAAAAAGATATTCACCGTAAATTCAAAAAAAAATGAATATGCAACAAACCAAAATACAAAACCAAGTGATTAAAGTACACAAAGAGGACATTTGGAAAGTATGAAAACATAAAAATTAAAAATTAAAAGGGTGAAGAGAAATGTTGGAGAGTAATTGGCATTATAATGGGGCGTATGCCGGTTGATTGAATGATTTGTAAATCAAGGGAGGGGAGTGCCAGTGGTGGTTCAGGATCCTCTTCTTCATAAAGATCATTCCACTCATCCTTTAAATCAACTAGAATATTGTGGAGTATTACGCAAGTCAAGATCCAATGATTTGCAGTTTTGATCTCCAATTTTTTTTGAAATTGGATTCTGAGCTCCCGAAGACTAGAAAATCGTCCCTTTAAAATACCTATAGCATGTTCAATTTGTACTCTTGATTGTGCAAGGTGATAATTAAAGGCAGTTTTGGGGTCATTTTCAGAAGTTTCACCACGGAAAGCAGGTATAATGTACTTTCCACTTGCATATGCTGAGTCTGCAAGGAGGTACTGAGATTTGTCAAAGTATGATTCAGGGGATTGAGAAATCCTCATTCTTTGGAAGACGGAAGAGTCATGACATGATCCAGGGCAGCCACTGTGAAAAGCAATAAATTTTTTATTGACATTGCATACAAGTTGAATGGCAATAGAGTATCTAGAAACAAGATAAAAAGTTAGATTGTGAAAGATGAGAACTTGGAGAAGATTTTAAAGAAACATTTTTTTGCGATCAAAATAATGGTTGCCATCATGAGCAGGCTTTTGACTCAAAGGGATGGTTGTGCCATCAACAAAACCTATACAGCCAGGGAAACCTTCAGCTTGCATTACTTGAGAGGATTCAAGTCGCTGTTCTGGAGTTGGCCAAGCAAGAGTTTGAGACTTGAGGGAAAGGATAGCAATCATACAGCGCTTGGTGTATAATATCACGGTACCATATCCTATGTTAAAGAGATTATCCAAACGTCTTACAGCAGCACCATTTCCATTTGAGCCAAAGCGACATAGAGCAACAGCAAGTTGGATGGCAGGATTACGCTGTTTGTTATGAGAATTGTTATGGAAGATAGGATGATCGGAGATGAGTTGATAAAGTTTGAAGAAAGAATCGGGAGAAGTTCTAAAAAGTTGTGTGAAGTTTAAATGAGGAATGTTGAGAATGGAGGCCGGATCATATCGGGGATCATGATAAAGATTTGGCCCCCTGGTGATGATGTAACACTTTTTGGAAAGAAAACACATATAAGCTAAAGCATCTTCCAAATCAGAGTCAGATTTATAGTAAAGAACTAAAAGAAAAGTAATAGCATTCATTGTTGAGTGAAGTAGCTTCCTAGTAGAGAGGTGTTTCATTGTTGCCGGTGGAAGGGTTATGTGATGAGGGAAGTGGGAATTCACCGCCAAATGTGCAGTTGGGGTGTGTAGATAGAAAAAAAACTTAAGTGTTTGCCACCAAAATTAAGTAGCATAGAGTGAGGAAATACTTAAGGATGGCATCAGCAATTATAAGTCATGTGACTTTCTTAAAAATCCATCATGGATGAGATGAGTTTGGGATCAGGAATTAGGAATGGAAATTGGGGTATAAGAGGCGGGATAATGCATTATCGTGTATTTCTTATCCACTAGCCCTGGGGCTAGTGGATAAGAATCTTCTGCAATTAATAATGTCTTATCCCAGGAAAAAAAATTCCTGATCCCTAATTGCAGATCCCTGAACATTGATACCCCCTATTATCTTCAGCAATATAATTGGGTTATTAGACCTTTTACGTGTCAATGTTCACCTCTATCTGACATTTTTATCCTCAATTTTACATAACCACATCTTGGACAACTTTCTGGATATCCCAGGCTTTCTGCCTTGCTGCGCACTCCCAGCTTGTCTATTCATTCTATCTGCTCAGAACCACTCCCCATCTCATCTGTTTTTTTCTTCTCCTTTTCATCTTCAAACATCTCAACATGCCTTGTCATCACATATCTTCTCAAAGGCAGGCTTCCCCCAGATGTTCTCCAGATCCCATTACTCCCTCTTTCCCCTGCTCAGCTGAGAAATCAAAGACCATTCAATTAAAAAAAGGTGATCATCTCATACTTATCAACTGGCTGAAAACTAAAACTAATTAGGGGGTATCAATGTTCAGGGATCCACAATTAGGGATCAGGAATTTTTTTTGCCCAGATCCGACATTATTAATTGCAGAAGATTCTTATCCATTAGCCCCAGGGCTAGTGGATAAGGAATGCACGATAATACATTATCCTGCTTCTTATACCCCAATTTCCATTCCTAATTACTGATCCCAAACTCATCACATCCATGAGCAATTCACATGGTTTCAAATTATGTATCCTAACCTTATGTCTTTCTGGAGCATAACACACCTACATTTCTGTTCTTAAGCCTTAAAATAAATTTTTTATCTGCACACCTCACTCAAAGATTGGTCCAAGTCACCCTCACCACTTGTAAATTTGTCCAAGTCACTCACAACATTCAAACATTTGTCTGAGTCACCCTCACCACTTGTAAATGTGTCTAAGTCACTTTCAACACTCAAAAATTTGTGTGATTCACTCTCACCACTCTGAAATGTGTCTAAGTCACTTGCAACACTCAAAAATTTGTGTGATTCACTCTCACCACTCGGAAATGTGTCTAAGTCACTTGCAACACTCAAAAATTTGTCTGATTCACTCCCACCACTTGGAAATGTGTCTAAGTCACTTGCAACACTCAAAAATTTGTCTGATTCACTCTCACCACTCGGAAATGTGTCTAAGTCACTTGCAACACTAAAAAATTTGTCTGATTCACTCTCACCACTCGGAAATGTGTCTAAGTCACTTGCAACACTCAAAAATTTGTGTGATTCACTCTCACCACTCGGAAATTTGTCTAAGTTGATTGAAACACTTAAAAATTTGCATAAGTCACTTTTACCACTTGAAAAATTGGCTAAGCCCATATTTTTTAAATTTTTCTTGGGGGAAGTTGCCACTGAGAAAACCAAGGAGATGAAAGGCCAATGAGAGATAGGTGTATGAACTCCAGCAGAAATGAAAGCAAAAAAAAATGTTGTTGAGAGTTGGGGGTGAGGGTAGATGAGCAAACAGACTTGACAAGGTAAGGAAGAATAGATGGCCAAGTTGTGGTTATGAAAAATTGAGTAGAAAAATGTCAGATAAGAGGTGAACATTGACATGTTAAGTCTCTAATAACCCAATTATTAGCAAAAATAATTGGGGTATAAGGATTTTTATCTGCAATTAATTTAATTGCTGATCCCTGAACATTGATACCCCCTATTATGAATCTTGTTTTGGTACTGAGAATGCAACTAAAGTAGGACAGCCCCCTACATCAAACATCAATGGATATCTTCTAATGGCCAATGAATTATGAAATAAGACAAATGGAAGGATTAATATTTTGCCTAAAAGATCTCTGAATGCTTCAAGCACTATAAAGCCAAATACAAGAAGGCTAAGACTCTTTCATCTTCCACTGGTTTTGGTATTACTGACTTTGATATCAGTATGGGCATCAAATCCATAGACAATAAACTTGATTCTTTATGTCCTTGCTTTAAAGAGATGGATGCTATTTTTGGAGAGCAAGCTGATGTTAATCCTGAAAACATGTTGGATGGTGAAGATTCTATCTCCAAACATGATGTCAAAAGAAATCATTTTCCTTCTTCTTCTACTCAATCCTCCCCTCATTTAACTTCCTCAAATCAAAATATATTTTCAATAGATCCTTATGGCAATATAAACCAACTTGATCTAACTCAAGTATGTTTTTTTTTTCTTTTATCTTACCAATTATTTTTTTATTTACATTTTCTTATTTCTAAAAAGGCTGAAGAACAAACACAGGAGCCACAATCAACTGAGTCAGAAGACAGCAACAATGATGAGGAGGAAAATGTGACCTTGAACAAAAAGCAAAGGGCTTCAAGTAGTCTGAATTTCCACTCTCAAAGAAGAAGAAAAAGTAATACTTCATCTCAAACCCCTTTTTCTTCTATTGAAGAATTTTTGGAGAAACTTGATGCTGGTAAGTGATACCAAACCTCTTAATACTTTACTCTGCTTTCCTTCTACTTTTTGTTAATATTTCTTATCACTCTAGAAAAAGTGGAAGTTGCTAAAGAGACTCTAAAGTTTGAAAAGAAAAAATATGAGCTCTCTTTAAGGAGGGATGACAGGGTACATGATTTGGAAGAGAAGAAGTTTGAACTTTCTTTATGGAAGGATGATACACCACACAATATGGGGGGCGGACTTGCTAGCAAGTCCGCAACCTTGGACCCAAACTCACCATAGATTGAACACACATTGAGCTATTGATAAAGGAGCCATACAATCAGGAATGAACACCACTCAGAAGAACAGTTTTAGGTGGGTGTTCAAGTAGAGTTCAGTATGGGTTCAGTATGAGTTCAGTCTGAGTTCCATCTGAGTTCCATCTGAGTTCAGGTTGAGGACTTGCTAGCAAGTCCACCCCCTATATTGCGTAGTGATAGGGCACAAGTCTTGGAGGAGAGGAAGTATGAACTCTCTTTACGGAAGGATGATAGGGCACAAGACTTGGAGGAGAAGAAATTAGAGTTATCTCTAAGTATTGAAAAATCAAAGAAAGAGGAGAAAACACTTGAGCATCAAAACCTCATGGAACAGATGAAATATAAGCTTGATCATGAAGAAAGTTCCAAAGAGAAAGATTTCTTGATAGAATGTGTTAAAGCTAATAAATCTGTTGAGAAAATTGAATGTTTAAAGAAATTGTTTGATGAATAGTTTGTTTTATTTCTCTCACACTTCAACTTTTCATAATTAATTGTACATAAAATTGTATCTTAATTTCCTTGTATATCTTTACTCTATCCATCATTAGTTGAATTTTCAAATTTTCACCACACAATATGGGGGGCGGACTTGCTAGCAAGTCCGCAACCTTGGACCCAAACTCACCATAGATTGAACACACATTGAGCTATTGATAAAGGAGCCATACAATCAGGAATGAACACCACTCAGAAGAACAGTTTTAGGTGGGTGTTCAAGTAGAGTTCAGTATGGGTTCAGTATGAGTTCAGTCTGAGTTCCATCTGAGTTCCATCTGAGTTCAGGTTGAGGACTTGCTAGCAAGTCCAACCCCTATATTGCGTAGTGTTTAATGTTATAAATTCTTTTTTAAATAAAATTTTCAAGAATTTTTAATGTTAAAAATTTGTTTTTAGTTAAAATTTTCAAGTCAAATTTGAAAATTTCCCAATCCCACCCCTGCATTTGATTGATCTAAGGGACAGGTATCACCAAAATTCTTTCAAGTAAAGAATTTTGCAAGTCTTATATGAAATTTTGGCAATACTCCCCCCTGAATTTTATTGAAGTAAGGGATGGGTATCACCAAAATTTCAAGTCAATTTTTTTTTGCAAGTCTCATATGAAAATGGAAAAAAATTTAAAAATGAAAATTTCATCAACCAATTATTTTCACCAGTCCAAATCATGTTTTCCTATTTTATATAATAGCCAGTAGAACAACTCAAGGCCAGATGAACCATCATATAAAACCAGAAAACTATCTTGACATAACTTTAAAAAATAATTGGAAGAAAAAAATACAAAATTAAATGAAAAAAAATTAAAAATGAAAATTTCATCAACCAATTATTTTCATCAGTCCAAATCATGTTTTCCTATTTTATATAATAGCCAGTAGAGCAACTCAAGGCCAGATGCACCATCATATAAAACCAGAAAACTATCTTGACATAACTTTAAAAAATAATTGGAAGAAAAAAATGCAAAATTAAATGAAAAAAAATTTAAAAATGAAAATTTCATCAACCAATTATTTTCACCAATCCAAATCATGTTTTCCTATTTTATATAATAGCCAGTAGAGCAACTCAAGGCCAGATGCACCATCATATAAAACCAGAAAACTATCTTGACATAGCTTTAAAAAATAATTGGAAGAGAAAAATTCAAAATTAAATGAAAAAAATTCAAAAATGAAAATTTCATCAACCAATTATTTTCACCAGTTCAAATCATGTTTTCCTATTTTATATAATAGCCAGTAGAACAACTCAAGGCCAGATGCAACATCATATGAAACCAGAAATCTATCTTGACATAACTTTAAAAAATAATTGGAAGAAAAAAATGCATAATTAAATGAAAAAAAATTTAAAAATGAAAATTTCATCAACCAATTATTTTCACCAGTCCAAATCATGTTTTCCTATTTTATATAATAGCCAGTAGAACGACCTAAGGCCAGGTGCACTATCAAATAAAACCAGAAAACAATCTTGATGTAACTTTAAAAAATAATTTGAAGAGAAAAATTCAAATTCAAATGCAAAAAAATGTTAAAAGGAAAAATAAAATTGAAAAAAAATTAAAATTTAAAAAAATTAAAAAAGATAAAAAATAAAATAAAATTAATAAATGAGAAAAAAAAAGAAAAATAAATGAATGAAATTATTTAATGATAGAAATTTTTTTATAATATTTTAGTTACCATACTTGATAGATCTACTAACCCTCCCTCATATTTTAGTAGCCATGGACCCTTCACCCCTTACCTTACTTACCCAGTTTATCAAACTTTTATTGATCTGAAAAGAACATCTAAAATGAGTAAACTTTTTGCAAGATTCAAATCCAGGAGGTGCCTTAGTAGTTTGATGATTATCTCTTGAAGAATTCCAAACTACTTCCATAATCCTGTTTCCTAATCCAAAGTCCATGATAAATTTATGATCTGGAAAGTATAGTCCATGGCCTTTGATTTTAGCAGGTGAAGGGATTGGTCTTCTATCAATAGGATTGATATAACAGAAAAACCAAAAAGTAAGAATATTAGAATCAGTTTTTTCAACATGGCTCTGGCTATGAGATCATCCATAGTTGATTATAACATTAGAATAAAAGATATAATCATTACTGATTTCAGCCTATTCTATATTTGTCCAATTGTGAAGTCCAGCTTTCATGGCCAGTTTATGATTAGATTGAAATGCACAAATATATAATTTTATGAAGCGATTGGTCAAGAAATAATTGAGTGATCCTAAGATTTGGGAGGCAAAACCCTAGATAATCATCAGATACGATTTTCAGAAGCCTTATTCTCTAATTATGCAATATAAAAACACAAAGTAAATTAAGTGATATTTGGAAAAAAAGGCTCAACTATAAAGGCCAATATCTCAGGAACCACTGAACCAAATTCAAATCCCTTTATTGGAAATGAAAGATAGTCTTCAGGAGAGCTGTTAGTAAAGGGAAATGTGATTTAAACAAACCTAACCCTAATTTGTTACAAAAAATAAAATAAAAAATTAAATTGGGAAGCAAAAGCCCAACTTTAACTGTCGGCCGGTCATCTAGAAGAAGGATAATAATGAGAAGAAAACAAAGAAGAATAACAGGAAATAGAAATAATGGAGTATAAAAGGGAAAAAGGAATAAATAAAATTTGTAAATTTAATAAAATAAGAAAAAGAATTAAAGAAATGCAACAATGTGGTGATCCAAACCTGGGTAGGCCTTTGGAGTGTATATTTGTAGGTATTTATAATGCAGGGTATAGTTGGGGTTATGGTGTTTTTATTGGTGTTTTCTTGTTTCTACATGTAGTTACTGTTGATTTGTTGTTTTAGAGGGGGATTTTGGATGTTTTTAGGCATTTGAGGGCCTAAAAGCGGCCATCCCAATGTCAGGCGGCCTGCCCACCTGTGTGCATGGAAGCCTTTAGAGGCATTTTTTTATGCATGTAGAAAGGTGGGAGAGCTTTATTTTTGGCAGGGATTAGGCTGGAGTGGTCTGTGCATAGCTGTATGAGGTGCGTGTGGGAAGATTTTTAGAGAAAATCATCTTATATCTTTACTCATCACCTCTCTGTTCCTCACTGTCTCATTGGCTTGTGTTTTTTTGGAATATATTACTGTTCATTACAACTCTTTCTGGTATTCTGTCTGGGACTATTATCTTCACTTTTAAAGAGGTAAAGAGTGTTCATTTAGTGGGTCTAGCAAACAGATCTCCAATTTGCTGAAACAGGTAGATCTCACTTGTTTTTCTAAAGGGACAGGGGTTTTTCTTTCTGGTTTTCCTCCAACTCCCTTGGTCAAGGCCTATAGCTAGCACTATAGGACTGTCTACAACAACACTTTATGAGGAAAAAACACAAAGGAGAGTTTTAATTTATTAATCAAATATTAATTGTAAGTAAGTCAAAGTTTCTGTGTGGCTAACAATATTTATTACTAATAAACTTAAGGAAACCTTTTAATTACTTGATTAATATTTAAAGTATAATTGTAATACTAATAAAAATTAATAAATAACATGTTTATATATTTAAAATATGTAATAGTGTGAGTAAAATAAGTGGTGAGGCTACAGGGGGTTACCCAAGGCCCTTATATAGGCAAGGGGCCCTCTGAAGTGCCACAGTAATGTATATACAATAAAAAATAAAATAAAAATAATTATGTAACTTAATTTGAGTAAGTGCAAGGGAACCTGTGAAACAATTAACTAACACACATTAGTAAGATCCTAAAATTTCCCAAATTATTCCCAAACATTCACAATAAAATTAGGAAGTGATTTAAATAAGTTTGAGACTCAATAAAACAATTATTTTAATTTAAAACATGTCTGATAACCCTTTTAAAGAAACCAATTTTAAGTGAAACATAAAAAGGAACTTATTTTAACACATAAAAAAAGTGTAATTAATTAATTTAGTATAAAACATGAATAATTAATTATTTTAATTAATTTTATTAGTGTAAAAATTATTTTAAGTTAAAACAAATACTTATTAGGGGGTCTCAAACTTGACCAAATATGCCACATAAACATGCCACAAAAAAGGTACCAAACACGCCATCAAAAAATGAAATACACCTGCACTGGACAGGTGTATTTCGATGGTGTCTTTGGTCCCAAAGACACCATCTTTTGGTTGAAACAAGCCATCAAAACACTCCCCTCCTTCATCTTGATTAGTCAGCACTAGGTACAGACATGCCATCACCTTAGATTTTTTTTCACTTATTCCTTAAGGGCTTATTATTCAACATGTGAGATATGTGACTTACCACCACTTAAGCAGCCCCTTCATCATACACTCACCCTTAATCTTCATCAACACTCATCAACATGCTGCTTTCAGTCCGTCAACAGCTTGAGATCCTTGCTACCGCTGTAGCCCTTGATCTGATGGTTAATCCTAATACTGATTACAATGCTGAAATTGACTTGGTTTTTATGTGTGCTTTGTTGGAGAGTCACTACTTAGTTTCCAGAACTCTTTCTGTATGGAACCAACCACAATTTGACTTTGAAGCTCTATCCAACATACCCGAAATCAGCTTCAAACAAATTTTCTGTACAACTTTGCCTGGTTTTGTCACCTTACTTGAATTAATAAGAGATCACTCAATTTTCCAGAAAAATTCTCGTTTTCCACAAATAGATACTTCTATTCAACTCTCTGTTGCGCTGTGTCGTTTTGGATCAAATGGAAATGGTACTGCTTTAACCTGTCTTGAAAACCTCTTTCAGATTAGTCAAAGAACTGTCCACCTTTATACAAAGTGTGTAATTACTGCCATTCTTTACCTTCAAGATAAACTTTTGACATGGCCAAATAAGAATGAATGCTTAGAGAGCTCTCAGGTGATGCAAAAAGAAGGGTTTCCAGGTTGCATTGGTTTTGTTGATGGTACCACCATACCATTAAGTCAAAAACCTGCCAGAGATGGTAATAACTATTTTGATCGCAAAAAAAGGTTTTTCTTTTCAAATACATGCTCAATTGAACCTCATGCTTATATTTTCCTTTTTGTTTCTGCTGTGGTGATCCCAACCTGGGTAGGCCTTTGGAGTGCACATTTGGGGGTATTTGGTATGTAGGGTGTTATTGGGGTTATGGTGTTATTAGTGGATTTTTTTCATCTTTAGGTGATAGTTAGTAGTGTTTATGGAGGCTTAAGCTAGGGTCACTTATTATGTCTCAGCTTAATTTCCTTTATTTTCTCTTCATTTTGGTATCCCTTATGGGTGGTTACCTTGTTTTATAGGGTAGTTATGGTGTTGTTATTGGTATTTATCGGATGTTTATTGCTTAGTGGTGCTTATGTAGGCTTAAGCTAGAGTCACTTATTATGTCTCAGCTTATTTTCCTTCATTTTCTTTTCATTTTGGTATGTCTTATGTGTGTTTATCTTGTTTATTAGTGAAGTTATGGGTTTTTAGGGCTTTTAGGGTTTTTATTGGTTGTATGGGTGTTTTAGGGCCTAGAAGCGGCCCTCCCACTCCTAAGCAGAGCCACCTCCAAGCGGCCTGCCCGCCTGGGCACTGGGGAGGCGCTAAAATGCACTTTTATGCATGAAAAAGGCTGGGAAAGCTGGATTTCGGGTGGGGAATTGGTCAGGGTGGTCTGTGCACTGGCTGTATGATGCATGTGTAGGAAGATTTTTAGGGGAATCATCTTATCTCTTTATCTCATCGCCTCTCTGTTCCTCACTGTCTCATTGGCTTGTGTTTTGTTGGAATATATTACTGTTCATTTCAACTCTTTCTAGTAGTCTGTCTGGGACTATTATCTTCACTTTTAAAGGGGTCAAGTGTGTTTAATTAGAGGGTCTAGCAAACAGATCTCCAATTTGCTGCAACAGGTAAATCTCACTTGTTTTTCTAAAGGGACAGGGGTTATTCTTTCTATTTTTACTCCAACTCCCTTGGTCAAGGCCTATAGCTAGTACTATAGGATTGTCTACATTTCTGGCGCCCAACATGGGGTAAAAATCTCTTGGCTTTTTGGAATCTCTCTTGATCTAGGCTTCTCTCTTTGGTGGATCTCCTTTGGTGGATTTTGGATTTGGTGCTATATCTCTTTGTGGTTGGTCTAGAGGTCTTCTTTTCTGTTGGTTTTGGTCCCTCCTAGGTCTCTAAGGCTCTTGGGGGGGACATTGGCTATCTTTGGTGGAGATTGGAGGCTGTAACTGGGAGTTGCTAGGATGGTTAGGATTCAGTCTTGGGATGGTTCAAGGTTTTTGGGGGAGGATTCAAAGGGGTTTTTCAATAGGTTTGAGGTTGCTGCTGAGAGTTATGGGGCCTCACAATTGGACATGGTTAGGCAAGTAATCTTTTTCATTGGTAATAGGGAGGTGGAGAAGGAAGTTTCAGGCATGACAGGATATAGGAGTCAGGACTGGGGAAAGTTGAAGATTGAAATGGCTAAAAGGTGGCCTACTACTTTCTCAATGGTGGACCTTCATGGGATTGCTAGGGAGTGAGAATTGAAAGGTGGTGTAACTTCTCTTTCTCAGTATGGGGAATTTATGGAGGAGTTTGGGGAGGCTCTGGATTATCTGGTATATAATGATATATTACCACATGAAGATGGGGCCAAGTATGTATTTTGGAGTGCCATGGGTAGGAATGTAAAGGTGGAGGTTATGGAGATTCTTTTCAAGGCTGACTTGATGAAGACTCTTCCAAATGGGGAAAATAGGATTCCTGGTATGGCTATTCTGAAGGAGGTTATTTTGGGATATTTGGATGATATGAAGGATAGGGATGTGGAATCTGGAGAGGAAATCCTTTTAAGTGGAGAGGTTCAGGAGACTGTGGTGGCAAATTCAGTTTCTAGGGAGGTGTTTGAGCCATCAATTTTGGAAGATGGGGACTCTGATGATGTTTGTGAAACTGATTTTTCTTTTCCAAAGGATGCCATGGGATCTCAGGAATGTGCTTCACTGGATGTTTTGGAAATGTACACACTGGAGGATCAGTGTATTTCCTCAAGGTTGGGTGAATTATGTGGGAAGGAGGACTTGTCTGGTCATGAAGAAGGATTTTGGGATATTGAGAAGGAATCTGTGGTGGATGAATGGTTGTTGAGGGATGATTATTTTTCTTTCTCAAGTTCAGATAATGGCTTATTGGAGGAGGATGTATCAGTTGAATTTTCGGATGGACAGAAAGATTCTGTCTTGGATCTTTTACTCATAGAGGAAGATTATTTTCAGGTGGGTCCCTCAAGATCAGAAGGTCTCTGCTTGGAGGAGGATTTTTATTTTAATGTTATGGATGTTATTCTGGAGGATTTTGCAGATTCTAAGCAAGATTCCTGTAGGGAAAAGGAAAATTGTGATGTTTTGGATGTCACTGGTATAGAGGTTGATTTTAAAGATGTGGTGGAGGTTCCAGATGTTTCCCAGGGTGGAGAATTTATTGATTCTGGTGATGTGAACTATGGTAGACTCAGTGTATGGAGGAGGATGGAAGATTTGTTTTGAGGTCTGGTGTTGGGATATCAGAATTGGAAGAGGAGCTTGGGGGGTTCAGGCCCTAGGGGAAAACTAATTGGTTTCAACATTTGGATTTCAAGAATCTGATTCCTCCGAAATGAGGATAAACTACTTAATTTGTTTTGGTTTTTCTTAATTTGGCCTCTATGTATTTGGTCAGGATTTTTTTTTGTTTTTTTTCCAATTCTTATCAGTCTCTCTGGTTCAAGTCTCTATATAAAAAAGGGAGACCGGGCCACTTCAGGCGGCACCTCCGACGTCGGGCGGCCTGCCCGTAATGAAAAAAAAAATCTTAGTATAATCACCACAGAAAATTTGGGGGGTATTGCTAGCAATACCCCTCATTTAAAAATGTTGGGAAGTGGTTGGAAAGCTGTTGGAAGGCTGTTGGGAGTTCATTGTGAAACCAGATTTAAATTAATTGGACAAAGATTTGGTAATCAGTTAGACCTAGGTTCAACCAAACTCAATCACAGGTCTCTTGGAGCTTGGTGATTACTTTGATTTTGAGCTGAGCACAGATTGAGCAAAGCTTGAACATATCACTTAACATATCATAATATTCACTTTCCCATCTTGTGGAAAGCAAAATTTGATATTCGTTCTAAGAATATCTACATATATTTTCTTGCCAAGTTGGTAACAGAAGGTTAAACTGTAGTATCTCAATTATTACACTAGACTACATAGATATTTGATAAAACATACAATTCAAATCAATTTTAATATTATTGAGATCACCATAAGTGTCTGTCCAAAGACTTACAAAAAGTATGTTAGTATCAAGACATTGTTCTAGGTAGTAGTTTCAATTTGGATTTTGAACTGACATCTAAAGCATTTTACTATTAGACAGAAACATAAATAAGTGTAATAAGAGTGAAATTATTCTATTTTGTGATTATAATGTAACAATAAAGCACATTTTTATTGAGAAAATTTTTCTTCCTCCACAAACCAAAATTTACTCTATAGGCTCAAGATTTATTTTTAAGCCATATTATTCATTTCAGTTATCATTGATTTACTTCCAATATTTATTAAAAAGATAATAATAATACATGTGAAAGAATTATGAGCTTAGCATAGCATATGTTAAAAAGTTATTTTGTCGTTTTATTCAAAACTGATTATTCATTTTTTGCTTCAATTCATCTTTTAACAACCACTATCTTCAGATACTATTCTTACTTAATATGTCAAGTCTCAGATGTGTTGGACAGTTCTCAATAACAATCGATCAAATTTATATGAATGTAATTTCAAGATTTCAAAACTCACCGACCCCCACGATTTTACAGCGAGGCCATTCGAATGTTCATATTTTTGGACTATTTGAAGAAAGAAAACCAACCCTTGTCGGTAATCTTTCTCAAGTGCAGAGTCAGCATATTGGACCACTATTGGGTGACATTGGCTCTGGATCTCACCATTTAAACCAAAGAAGTGCCTTGAATCCTATGAAGCCATTCTATTTTCATGCTTACTTGGTTCCAGTTTTTGGTAATCAGTATCAACTTTGGGGATGCCTCTTTTCTTCAAGTACACTAATCAGTCTTGCTAAAGAAGCATTTTCTTCTGCAAAAATCGATTTATGTCCAATCCTGAACTACGACTCCACTATCTTTTTTAATATCCCGCATGTAATTTTTGAAGGCTCTTTCCAAATATCTCAGAGTACTCAAGATTGGAAAGCTGATCAACTTATCCGAGGAATCAAAACAGTTCTCCACACACATTAACTTCAAGCAATAAATTTTATGATTGACAATGAACAAATGTTAAAGGAAAAGTTGGATATCATGTGGAGGCACCAGGACAACCATTGGCTTAGAACTGGATTTGATGACTATAAAGATCAGTTTCCTAACAATCAATTAACGCCTGAAGGAAACGGGTCAATACTTGCTGATGATATGGGTTTGGGAAAGACACTTTCAACTCTTTCTCTTATAAGTGCAACTCAAGGTGAAGCAAGACAATTCCAGGTATCAGAAAATCAAGAAGGTATTAATCGGAGTTCAGCCACACTGATTATATGCCCCCTGGCAACACTATCAAATTGGATCAATGAAATAAGTGTGCACTTTGAAGATAATGCGCTTCTTTCAAGGTTCTTTATGGGAAGGATTGTCAAAATACTAATGTCAATGAGCTACAGGACACTGCTATTGTTTTAATGACCTATGAAATAGCTAGCCCAACGATGTCAAAAAATCAAAGCCAAAAAAAGATACCGGTGACTCAAATGCTCTTTTGGTATAGAGTTGTTCTAGATGAAGCTCAGTTAGTGCCCATTTCTATATCTAAAACTTAAAACTTAATTTTTATAATCTATTTTTATAAATATTCTTTTAGTTACATTAAAAATCCTTACTCGCAGAGGGCTCAAACAATATTTGACTTGGAATCCCAAAACCAACTATGCTTGACTGGAACTCCACTTCAGAACAGGCCCACTGACCTTCAAAGTCTCATATTTTTTCTTAGAATCGAAAAGTGGCAAGAAGACTGGTTATGGAAGAATTTCCTTTTTCCAGGTTTGCAAAAAGGAAAGGCTAATTCTGTTAAATCAATCAATCACTTAATGAAAGTCATAAGCCTACATAGAACAAAGGATGCAATTTTGTCTCTTCCAAAAAAGATTCAAAGGGGGATATCGGTTCAATTAGCAGATTCATGGAGGTCTAAACTTGATGTGCTTCAAGAAGGATTCACTGAGAGATATGGGCCCTCCAGAAGCACTGACTTCCCTTGGGACTCATCTGAGTTTCTAAGAGAGCTGATGATTTTAAGAAAATTCTGCAACCATCCAATCTATGAAAATCTGGATGAAACTCCAACTTTTGATTTCACCTGGCAGCATTCCGCAAAGATTTGTCATCTTATAGGCCACTTAAAAAACTTTTTGTCTGGTGAAAGGGGTATGAATTTTCCAAAAGCTGTTATATTCTCCAACTTTGCAGACTTTTTGCAGATGTAAGTGATTCTATAATGAATTGTTTTAAAAAATTTTGTTGGCTTATTAAAAACAATTTTCTAATATTTCAAAATAGAATAAAAATGGCTTTAGATGACCACAATATTAGGTATACCCAGCTTACGGGTGAACTCAGCAGGACAAAGCGAGACAAAAATATGCATGAATTCCATTTTAATAAAAATTGCCAAGTTTTGGTTGGAACGAATCAGGCTACAGGAGTGGGTATAGATCTCAGGTGTGCTCAAAATGAATATATAATGGTGAGCTCAATGTCTTTTATTTCATATTAAGAACAAAAATATTAAATTTTTTATATGTTCAATGATGAAATAGGAGCCAAATTGGAATCCAGCAGTTGAGCAACAGGCTGTTGATCGGCTGTATAGAATGGGGCAGCAAAATGAAGTAAATGTTTTGAATTATTTTGTACAAGGAAGTATAGAATTCAGCATGTATAAGATTCAAAGGAAAAAAATGGAGCTAACAATGTAAGCCAAATTTCATTTCTATAAATTTTAATGATAATAGTAATCATTAAAATTCTGTTTTTGTTTTCAAGGCTAAGTGTCCCAAACAGTGGAAATGAGGAGTATGAGTGTGCAAACCTATTATTAAGGGAGTTTGTCAATCACTCACATTAGAGGAAGAAAGAATTTCAAGGAGAGCAGGTAAATTTATGGGATTTTGAGGATTTAAAAGTCTGAGTTGTTGAGGATTTAGAGATGCAAGATATAAGGGAGAATAACAGTCATTTGGCAAACCCCGGGGGACATGAGAAGGATTAAGGTTAGGGGATAATGTTGAAACCAAACTGATTCTTTTGTACAAGGCCAAGTCCTTTAGCACACTTCCAGAGTAGGTTGAATTATCTCGAATATCAAAGTGTTGTTGGTCAAGATATTGTGCAACTTTAGAAAAATCTTCAGACCTCCATTGCATTAAGATACGTCTTAACGATCCATCATTATCAATTTTGGTGTCTGAACAACACTTGATGTTTGTAAAAAGGTTGTGATAAGTTTCACAATGTGGAAGTTGTTTAAGAAGTTTAGTTTGGTTAACTGAATTCTAAGAATCTTTGTTATTTGAAATAAAGGTCATAAATAAAAACGGTTGAAAAAAAAGGGATTTTCATACTTTTTTTTTTATTCTATATTTATGCTTTCTCACTTTGATTATTTCTTGAGAGCTATGAGAATCCTTCCCAAGTCTTAATCTATCAGCATGACCTAAAAACCAACGGTGAAGAACTCCTATTTGATTTGAGAAGCTAATTTGAGTTGAGTCAATTGGATATGCAATCAAATTATTGGTTTTTAAGGCATTGTCCCAGTGTTTAATGAGAATATTTGCCAAGGCCTGGTTCCATTTGTTAAACCAATCTAGGTTCCAAGCGAAAGTTGATCCTGGGAAACCACACATGCGAAGGTGCTCAATAAAAGATTCACGGAAAATTGGTGGAAACTTTTCTGAAACCGCTGAATTTGATTCTGGATGAGGTAGCTCAAAGGCAATGTTGCAAGAATTCATGTCGAATGATGAAAATCTGTCTAATTGCTCTTCAGTAGGGTTTTGTTTCCATCCATTTGATTCTGGTGACATATCCAAAAGTGAACGACAAAAATTGTGTATAGATCTACAAAAGTGAGAATTGAATGGAGGCAAAGTCTCATTAAAAATTCTATTAAGTGTTCTTGTGTTTGTGGGCAGGTTTCCATGAGGAAAGTAAGAGCTACTAGGGTTCATAAATAATTAGATTAATAAAGTGTTCAATTAAATTAAACAAAGAGGAAGGATGAATTGTTGAGCTCCAAAACTTTATGATTAAAGTTGATTTAAGGAGAAATATCACAAAAATTAAGAATAAGAAATATTTCAACTTTATGGAATTATAATATGCATAAATTATACTTTTATATGCAACTTGAACTCAAAAGGAATGGTATAAAATAAAGAGAATGATTATGTGATAAAAGCAGACTCATTTAAGAAACGGATTTTTCTTTCTTTTCAAAAAATTCTTCCACAAAAATAATTTGTTAAATGTGAGGCTATGTTCATTTTTTGATTACCAAAAAATTATTTTTGGTCCAATATGATAGTAATACATATTCTATTGAGTAATTTTTTTCAACCTGAATAAATAGACTAGAGTGTCACTTCATCACATTTATGTATGAAAAGTTATACAAGGTTTCAGCTTTTATGTAATTCTTTAAGGTTTAGACTTTTGTAGCATCTATTATTTGAGTATTTTTGATTTTTTCTTTATAGAAAATTCTACCTAGTACAGACCAATTTTCAAAGTGAAAGAAATATGTTTGTGATTGTTTTTTTACAAAATATTAACCTTATTTTTGGGTTTAACTTTGATTTTTGGGGTAATTTTTTAAATAATTATGTTAAAAATATGGATTACTTTTCTTATAGTCCATAACTAAGAATTTTTATCAAAATCAAATAATTATAGGGTAGTTAGATATAACTCAGAAGGCATTTGATAGAAAAATAATTAAGATGCTTGTGCGTACAACAGAATTTTTTCTATGATAGAAAATATTCTGATAAACATGCATGCATTGTTGTACAAATGCAGAGAGTATACAGAATACAAATAAAGTATACTGCATAACTTTAAATTAATATATAATTTATCTGATTAAAAATTAAACATTTAAACTTAAATAATTTCAACACATATTCCATCATATTCTTTTGATAAAAAAATGTAGCTTATATTAGCTAGTGCCTTTCAAAAAAAGGAATACCTTCAATTGGTAACTTCGAATAGCTAACTTATTCCTACAATTATCACAATTACAATGCCTCCATTTTTTCATGTATGTCAATGTCAAGATCTTGGATGTGTCAATAGAAAGTATCAAACTTCTTCTGGGTCCTTTGAAGTTGGTATGGCTTTCAAAAGCTCTAATTCTTATGCAAAACATCAAGAGGAAAGAAATAGGAAGGCCCAGATGGTTATTTCTTCCAACAATCCACTTAACATTGGAAGTTCCCGCTCCACAGAAACAGTAAGCTGTATATCTATAGTTCAATCTGAGAATTAAAGTCTTTATGATGTTTCAATGATTTATTACATAGGGGCAGTTGCTATTGGGGGCAGAAGTATCTTCAACAGTCTCTAGAAACTCAAATCTTGGGGAACGGTATAGCCAAATAATTATGTGGCAGGCAGCAAAGCTTTCTCTTATTCATCATTTGAGCAAAGAAGGTTGTACTCAATTTTTGTATGAAGAAATTAAGAAGCTCAAACTTCTAGGTGATAGTGGAATACTGGATTCTGATAGCATTGTCCGCCTGGTCCCACGCTCAATAGATACAGTTTTTAGTCAATTAAAGCTCAATCAATCATTTTTCACTAAAACATGCTGTCCTAAATGCTTTGCTCTTTATGAGTATAACTCTGAATCTCAACCATCTATACTATGTTGCAATCAACCGTTTCTTTCATCATCAAAGCGCTATTTAAAAATGTTTGGAGCAGGACAAATTACAGTTAAATGTGATGAAAGGCTGTATTTGATGGAGGAACATCAAGAACATGTAAAATACTTATCTCTTAAAACATTTCATCATCATTCTTTTATCGACTGGCTTAAGGAAAAGATCAAACTGTTCAAATTAGAGCTTCTGATTGAGAAGAAAACCCCTGTGGCAGAATGTGTAGAGTGTGATTTGATGAAGGATGTTTGTGATGGTTCAATTTGGAAAAACTTTCCCATAATCACTCCAGCTCTGGATAGCAATGATGATGAATATACGATAACTTCAGGCAACTTAATGTTTACTTTATATGTCGACTGCTTTAGGCCTGGTGGCAATAGGATTGGAGGTCATCAGAAGTCTGTAGGCAATATTATGATGGTGTGTATGAACCTACCTCAAGAAGATAGATACAAAATGGAAAATCTTTTTTTGTATGCTATTATACCTGGACCAACAGAACCCACAAGTGAACAGCTGAATCACCTTCTAAAACCACTGGTTAATGATCTACAAACTCTATGGGATGGTATATTGATTGAAAAGACACATCTTTATCCACGAGGCCGGAAATTAAGAGCTGCATTGTTCTCTTTGATAGGTGACATTCCTGCAATACCAAAATTGGCTGGCTTTTTGAGTCACTCTGCAAAAATGTTCTGCTCTTTCTGTAATATCTCTAAAGATGAAATTAGTGAAAAGAATGTGGGAAATTTTTCATTACGGAATCATGAGGATCATATGTGCTGGGCAACAAAGTGGAAAAATTCTAAGTCACATTGGGAGCGTGTATCAATTGTTCAAAATCATGGGGTACGATGGGGTGAGCTGAATTACCTTGAATATTGGCGTCCAACTGAATATTGCTCAATTGATGTTATGCATTCACATATGCTTGGCAACCTAAAAGATCACAGTCTAAGCTATTTTCAAATCCAAAATGCAGCAAAAGATCTAGAAAGAAAGCTGGAAAATGATAAAAATTGGCATGTAAGAGAAGAAGATGATGATTTCTTTTCTGATACTTCACTGCACAAACATTCGAAAAAACGTAGAAGTAGCTTAAGCACCACGAATAATGATGATGATGATACAGGACACACGAGACAGCACAAGCAGCAAAGATGTACGAGTTCAAGACAGTCATCAAGTCATCATGGACTAGATAATGAAGGATTGGGAACAAATCGATCAAGAAGCCAGAGTAGGTCATGCAGCTCCAAATTTATTCCTCCATATAGCGATGTGGCCTCAATACAGTCTCACAGCAGTGACAGTAGGAATTCATTGTATAACTTAAGGCAAAGAAGCATTAGCATATCACAGAGTGAAGGATCTCACTCATCAAATGAGACAGCTAGAGATGAAGAAAATAAAAGGAAAGGTAAGGAGAAAGAAAATGAAGGTAGTAGTAATCCACAAATCACAGCAGCAGAGCTACAGGTTGTATGGAAGATGATTGATCAAGTAAGAAGACCTTCCTGGCTAACACGAGTTCCAAAATAAGTAGGATCTAAAAAGGCAGGATCCCTCAAGGCAGCAGAATGGCACATGCTGTATACTCTCTACTTCCCTTTGTCACTTATACCCCTTTGGTTTGAAAAATTTAAAGAATATGAATCTTCAGCTTCCTCAGCTGATAAACCAAGAGAATATTATCTTCTCAAGTCACTTGTAGCATTATGCTCGATCACCAATTTTTTGACATTAAAAAATATACAGACTAATGAGCTTAAAGATCTAGATCAATTTCTGTTAGAGTATCGTGAGTGCCTTGAAGAGGGTTGGAAGAATATTAATGCAAAGCCAAATCTGCATATCACTCAACATTATCCTGAAATGATAAACGTCTTGGTCCACCTTCAGGTACAGCTACTTGGTCTGGAGAGCGGGTGAATCATATATTATCTGAAATTCCAAACAATCACCATCCACGTATGTAATGTTTGTAAGCAATGATTTAAAAACTCAGCTGTGCTAATTTATTAATATTTACCACAGGAGAGATACCGCTAACAATGCTCAAACATTGGTATCAGAAGTCTAGGGTATTAGATCTTGGTGAAGCTGAAGATAATGATCAATGTGAGACTAAAAAAATCCATATTGATCTCGATAAACAAAACAAATGGATCCATCTAAGTATGGCATTATTTACTAAATGGGTAAGGCACGAATGGGAAAAGAAACTTCAAGACGGGCTTTGACACCATCGGAGAAAAGTGGGGATCGGGTAGTTGAAAATGTAGCAAGCATATTGATACATGGAAAGAGGTTTACTAGTTACCATCGACACATTGCTAATTCAACAATTGAATTCTACTATGGAAAAGATAGCCAGTTTGGGCAAATTGATGATCTTTTCAGATCAAAGGAAGATAATGATCAAATATATTTAATAGTAAGTCCTTTCAAAGAGCTCCGTCCAGAAGAAACATCAAAGGATCCCTATGAGCTTTTCCCACAAGTGCATTGTCGGTTAGTAAGAGTAGCCAAACCAACTCAAATTGTGATTAAGAAAGATGCAATAATTGGACATGCAGCTACTGTAGAGCACAAAAAAGGAATGTTTGGAATCAAAGGCGAGGTTGCCACTTCCATTGGACCGCAGACAGTAGTGAGTGAAAAAATTAATCAAATTTATTTTCTGTTGACTAACATCTTTGTGTTAATTTGGGATTGGGGAAATTTTCAGGATTGGTGATATTTGTAAATGGTGAAAGAAATAATTCAATGCTCGATTAAAAAATGCAATGCATCCAACTTACCTTATCATAAATCAGTGAACAATTACTTTGGTTGCTTTTATTGCGAGAGAACCCATGCTTTCAATGAGTCATTTTTATCTTAAATGTAAGAATGAAAGAAATAAAATCATGATAATGAGAAATATGATAAAATTTTTACTTAATGAATGATCTTCTTGCTCATTCATCTACTATAAATAGTTTGACCTTCCAACTTTAGCTGATAGCTATATATTATTCACTTTATTTTTTGACAAGAGAACATACAAGTTTACAAGACTATAATACATAGTATCTTTTTTTACTTTAGCTTTGATAGGTAAAAATTTTAACAACTGATTATTTTTATTTTATTTTATTTTATTACAGTTCATTATGGATGATAATTTTGAAGGGATGTCTGTTGACCCAACTGATTCTGATTGTTTTCCGCCTCAACATACTAATACTGGAAATACTCCTCCACCACCCTCTGCTGATCCACCTCCAGATGCATCTAAATCTGTACCACCTAATCCTAACCCACCACCTAATCCCAATCCAGGCCAAGAGTCTCATTCAGAACCAAGAAATTTTAATCCCAATCATCCTTCTGCTTCTGAAAGTGCTGATCAGCTAGTAAGAGATTGGGCTAGTGAAGTATTGAGGGAATTTTTTGGAGACCAATCATCATCTGCTCAGCCTAACCAAGGAGCAAGCACAAGTGGAGCTGGTAATTCAAATTTGTAGTGTATTCTTTTATTGAAAAATAACCAATTTAATTAACTTATTTGAATTGTTAGTGAATCCCTCAATCATTATGGGTATCAGTGATTACCACAGACTCAATTCAGCAGAGTCTCATGAGCGAGAATGGGGGTTAAGGGCTGTAAGAGGCTTAGTTAGAAGGAATGATGTTCCCAGGAGCTCGGACAGTCTAAATAGAAATATTTACCACTTTCTGAAGTATTGTCTTGGGGGACCAACACAAATATCAAAATATCCTGCGAGCCCAACACCTTTGGAGATTGAAAATTGGAAAGATTGGAGCCAATTCAAACTAAAAACCATTCAAACTGTCCTAACCCAAGTCCAATCTTCTAACCGTGCCAATTCTGCAGCTGATCGACAATTTCTGATAACCAATTCTATAGCCTTCTTGCGATCCAAAATTCGACTACCCGAATTTTTTCCAGCACCTGAGCCTCGAGGACTAAAAGGAGGAGCACCGATCCCACTTTCTGTCAAAAGAAACTTAGAGCGTGAATTGTAAGAAAAAGGTTTTCGGAAATTCGCGTTTGATTGGACTTGCCGTGATTTTTCAGAATCAACTTGGAATCAAGTCATGGGAAGCATAGTATGCGACCACTGTACCAGATGGCTCACCACCTTGAATACAATCGATCAGTCAAAGCTTCAGTTCACTCAATGTGTTATTGAGAAATGGGTAGTTAATAAGGGAAGGAGATGATAAGGTTGTTTGGGCAAGAAGAGGAAAGGGTAGCAAGAGAAAAGATTGAAAAGAGGGCAAGGGCACAAGTAAAACGTTATCGGACCAAGGTAAGTTTTTTATTTTACTTTGCTTTTTGTTATTATGAAGCTTATTTAGTTGGAATTCAGATTGCTAGTGCATGCTACAAGTTAGCAAGAGATCTCTGCAGTGATGTGCCAGGTTTTGTTGTGCTTTTTCATGATACTAGGTGCATCTCTGATATCGAGGAAGGCCCAGCACCAGCCCCAACTGCACCTATCCAAGCTATTCTTGGATGGCGAAATCCTGAACTCAATGATTTGTTTAAAAAAATGGATAAGATGACAAACGACTTAGCCCATACACCAGCTCAAAGAAAATCAGCATTAAAAACATATTCACAGTCATCAGAAAGGACAGTTGCACAAAATGGTATATTCAATGTTCCCAAATACCTCCCCAAGAATTGCTATTCAGCAACATTTTTGCAAGGATTATCTGTGAATGAACGTGAGTCACTTGGGGTTGGAGCTGATATTGATCTGGTAAAGATTCGGGAATCAATTAATAGAGCATCAACATCATCATAACTTAGGTATAACGGTGATCTTCTGTGTAATATAGCTATCTTATATTGAATTTTATGTATTCTGTTTTTTTTCAAAGCAGCTTGGTAAATTTTATAAAGTGATATTGAGAGAGAGTAACATTTTATTTAAGAAAAACAAATAATGTATGAGATATAAAAATGTATTTTCAACAAATTGATGGTCCATACCTCTTTATGTCACATTTATGTATCCATATTAATTTCAATCGAATTTAATGTTGACCAATACATAGTGAATACACGCTATGCCACTTATACTTGCCAGGCATTGCTACCATTAAATATGCCAGTATCAAAAATTAATTTAAATCGAAATTATTGAGCATGATAATCATGAATTTCTGGAGTCAACTGCTTATTTTTATGCATGGTGCCTTGCCAACATTAATTTCGATCGAAATTACTTTTGATACTGGCATATTGCATGGTGTCTATTCCTGGAAAGTGTAAGTGGCATAGTGTGTATTCATTATGTATTGCTCAACATTAATTTCAATAGAATTTAATATTGACATTTTCATATTGAACCCAAACCAGCAAACGACCCAAAAAATCCTTCATAAAACTGCTCATTAATTTCGATCAAAATTAGTGAGCACCATATACATATTGAATGGTAGTTATATCTGGTGTGTGTAAGTTGTAAAGCTTGTGTTTAATGTTTATTGGTCAACATTAATTTTGATTGAAATTAATATTAATGTGTAAATGATATTTACATGCTCAATATGCATTGTAATGTGTTTACTTAAGAATAGAGTGCCCTACTTTTCATCTTACATAAAAATGCTTGGTGGCATATCAAATTCAATTTTTATTAAAATTAATGTTGACATGTTACCATGCATAACAGTAAGCAACTGACTGAATAAATTGATGATAATCATGAACCTTAATTTCGATCGAAATTAATGTTGCCAAGTGCAGATTGAAAAAAAGCTATGCCACTTACACTAGCCAGGCATATTTACTATTTATTATGTATTGGTCAACATTAATTTTTATAGAAATTAATATGGATATGTAAATTTTATATTTACCCTCAACATGTATAGTAAATTTCAATACTTAAAAATACTTGCCGTCCTTTACATGTCATGCAAAAAAGCATTATATCATTTCAACATTAATTTTGATCAAAATTAATGTTGGCATGCCATTATGCATTGATACAACTAACTGACTGAAAAAGTTCATGATAAAAATGCTCATTAATTTTGATCAAAATTAATGTTGACCAATACATATTGAATATAAGTAATCTCCGCTTACTCAGACCAGATATAACTACCATTCAATATGTATATGGTCAGACTTAATTTCGATCAAAATTAATGGGAAGTTTTATGAAGAATCTTCTGGGTTGTTTTCTGGCTTGGGTTCAATATGCAAATGTCAACATTAAATTCGATCGAAATTAATGTTGACCAATACATAATGAATACACACTATTCCACTTACACTTTCCAGGCATATATACATGCAATATGCCAGTATCAAAAGTAATTTCGATCGAAATTAATGTTGGCAAGGCACCATGCATAAAAATAAGCAGTTGACTCCAGAAATTCATGATTATCATGCTCATTAATTTCGATCGAAATTAATTTTTGATACTGGCATATTTAATGGTAGCTATGCCTGTCAAGTGTAAGTGGCATAGCATGTATTCATTATGTATTAGTCAACATTAATTTCGATTGAAATTAATATGGACATGGACTATGCATAAAATTCCTATAAGTATAGGTAAGCTAAGCAGTTAGATAAACTGGTTTGATCAAGTACACCATATAAAAATTGATGTTTTAATGCCTTGGTTAATTTCGATCAAAATTCATTTTAAGCCATGCATGTTGAATTTTATCTATGTCTGTGTAGTCCATGTGAAATGGCTTGTATTCAATATTCAGGGGTCTATATTAATTTCGATTGAAATTATGAGGTTCATTGCCTCATAAATTTGATGGTTTCTGTCAGTGTTTCATGCATGGTGCCATATGATACTTGTTGATTCCTATCAAAATTAATTTCAACACCAATATATTGAATACAAACCATGGCACTTACAGTACTTGGTCATAGCTAAAATTCAATATGCTAGTCTCAAAATTAATTTCGATAGAAATTAATCAGGATCCATGAAGTTTATCAATAGTGTATGAGTTAAGTTTCAAGTCATATGTTTCATCATTTTCTTGCACCCATTTCTAGGTTATCTCAACAATTTTTTTCAAGTTTTATTATATTAATCAAAACTGTGGTAAGTTGTGAAAAATTAGCTAATCCAAATCTCAAATTGAATATTAATATTTTAATAATTTTGAATTTTGCTTAAGGTATCTCATTGGGTGATTCATAATAATATTTTATCAACTTAGTAGTCCTATAACTTTTGAAAAGTAACAATATTGGTATAGTTAGGGACAACAATGCAATATCTTGTGCAGACTAAGATATATTGCAAAATAAAACTATTCAATTTTTTTTTCCCTTAGTTGTATCCAAGTTTATCAAAGGTTTGGTCACGGTGCCCACACCCTAGCCTGACACTCCTCCTGTCACTTAAAAAACAAATTCTTATCTTAAATTCTAATGTTACCAATTTTATATTTATAATTCATTTCTTGTTTGATGAGGCATATCAGTATATATGTGAATCTCGCATTGTCATCTGAAAGTAAATTTAACAAATATTCATAAAGGATTATCCTTTTTTTTCATATAATATACTAATTAAGTGTATCTCCATTGTTTAGGAGTAAATTCTAATTTAAAAAATTTTGTATTTACCCGTGGCAATTTGCATATGGGATATACATTTGTTATTATTTGTTTTTCACACTAAAAGTCCCCAAAGAATTACTAGTATTTTCTGTTAGCTACATCAAATTTCGCTTCAATATAAACAGATTGTGATTTAGCATGTTACTCAGTTTACCCCACTATGAATAATACATGTTAAAAAAAGCTCAAATAATATAAAATCCCCCTCTTTATGTTTTCTGTTTCTTTCATCCTCACTTTAATTTTAATCTTATTCAATTTTTTATCCTATTAAATTATCAACTTCAATTTTCTAGAATAGAGTTTCTTATAATTATTCATCATATTACATCATAATTTTTTGATATCGAATACTTTTTTTTAATATTCATTAATCAATATGTCTAGTATACAAAATCCTACACCTCCACTTTGTATGTATATCATGTTCCTCTCTCTTAATTTATATATTTCACTTATGTTCTATATCTTTTTTTTTCAAAAATTTGATTTTCCAGCACCCGAATGTGTTTCATCCCACTCTCTGATTGATACTCGCTTTGAAGCTTTTGAGCTTGCACCATGTCTGCCACATGGCATGGCACCTAACCCTCCTGTACTTAGCAATGAGAGGCAGGAAATAATGAGAGTTCAGTATCACAACTTACTTGAATTGGCTAGAGATAAAACAGAAGAGCTTGTCAAGATCCTTAACAATAATCCTTCTCCTTCATATTTATCTAACCCTTGTAATGACTTACTCCAATATGTGAAAAGCCTTGAAAAATGTATGTTCATCACCTTTTTTGTCTCCTTTTAAATTAGTAGATAAGATTATTAATATTTTTTTTCTTCATATATATTTGTAGCTTATGAGGAGGGTATGATTCCTCCTGATGAAATCATTGTCATTAGGGATGATGATGAGACAGATGAACCATCAGATTTAACTCATGCTTCAACTTCTAAGGAAAATATTGAAACACCTGTTATCCACTCCAAGAAAAAGAGATTATTCCAAGGTTCCTCTTTTGTTTGACGTATTAAACCGGCTTCTGCTAATGAATTTTCTGATGTATCAAATAATAAATCTCAAAAAAAGCAAAGGTTTTGATAATGAGTATATTCTTGTTTCCTTTTTTTTTATTTTTATTCTTTTATCTTTAAAATTCTATCATATATCTCTTTTATTGCTTACATATTGTACTTTTTATCTTTCTTTTGATATTTTGTACCAGAAACTCACCTGCTGTAGATTGTTCCATCCATAAACGCCCTCTCCCTGATGAAGATGATGAAAAGAGCGATGAAAATAGCGATGATCAACTGTCAGAATATGAAGCTATGCTTGTTCATCAAAAAAAGCAAAGTTTAAAATCTTCTTCAAGACATGTTGATATGTTTGATAAAGATGATGATTCAAACAGCTCATCACTGAATTCCTTCATTTCTAAGAAGCAATACCCATCACCTCCTAAATTACCTACTTTGACCACTTTGAAAGCTTCTCTACCAATGAAATCAACTCCAATCAAGATATCAAAAAAACCTCTAACTTATTCACCCTCAGTTCTAAAAGAATCTGATTTGCAGGAGGAATTCTGTAAAATTCATAATTTTTATAAAGGTAGAATCAGCATGGCAAAGGTCCTCAGGTCGTGGTTGGAAATTGTTACTCTCCTCGAATTACACTCTTCTACTTCTTCCCAAGAACCCATGTCAAATATTCCAATGTTTACTTTTCATTGGGAAAAATCTTGTGGAGAAGATTGGCTTTCAAAACTTACTGAGTTATGTAAGTTACCATAATTTTTAGTCTTGACTTTTGTTCTTTTACTTATTTTTTTTTCCTTTTGTAGCAAATATTTTTTTAGAGATTGATAGCTCACAGCTATGGGTACTCGATAATATTGATTTCAAAAAAATGGAAGATTTATGTGATCCTGATGGGTTAAATACTGAAATTCTTTCCTCAACAAAGAAAACGGATCACCCTGAATCCAATCTTATCCGAATGCTCATGAGATTAATGATCCCAAGTGACCACTGCCGTTCTTCATGGGTATCTCTTATATCATCTTCACTTTATCTGACCGCACATGAATTCAGCCAGCTTCCATCACATCAAAACATTAACTCAGATTGTCCAATTGAACGTGGTCTTCAGCTTCTAGCTCACCTTTCAAATCTGAAGAGTCCGATTTCTGATGGCTTAGAAGTTGGTCCCACTGCACTTCAAACCCGTGATATATCAATGTCAACTCTTCTTCAAATCAGCAATATTATCATTGATATAATTATGTCAATTATCATTCTTAAATCAAAATATTGTGCTGCAACAATATCAAGTGGCAAGACTAGTGAAGCTCAACAATCAAGTGAGAAAAACAAAAATACTGAACTGACTATAATGAGAGAGAAACAAAAGGCTGCACTAAACAAAATAAATTCTGAATACTCCCACCACCGATATCAATCTTTCACATTCTATATAATCGATGGTGTCCGTGGTTTATTTCTGAGCTCTCAAGATCATAGATTGGCTTCAGCAGCTGATTGCTTGGAGGTAATATCAGAAGTTAAGTTTCTTAATTTACATGAAAAAAAAAATCATTTGATGGAAGAAATAATTTGGAAAAATTTAAATAACTATATTTTAACATTAATAAAACCTTTTATAGGCAAGTGTGATCCATTTCCTTTAAAATTTGATACCCCAAGTCCTCCGGGAATTGCTAGGGCTATTTCTGCAGATTTTCTTAATCACTGGAGCTCCATTCAGCCAGTATCACCTTTTTTTGCTAAACATAGCCTGTCAATAAACTAATATTCCAACATGTAAACAGATAAAGTTCTGTCTATATGATATATCTTGTATAATTCAAGTTATTTTCCTTCAAATACATCAAAAATGTGACCATCTTTGAAATTTATTAAGTAACCTTTGACATGATTTTCTAAATTAATTATTTAAAAAAATTATTGTAAGTCCAGCAATAACAAAGATTTTAAAATCTACTTATATGATTTCAAATACTTGTATTAAATTCTTAAATATTTTATTGTTTATATAAAAATATGATAACTGCTCTAGTTTTGTTACTTTACCTTTAATATTAAATAATCTATTAATTATTACAAATTTTTTCATTGATTGTAACATTTTTAATCAGAAGTAGAAAAACTTAAATAATTAAATGTGTGTATTCTTAAAAAAATACAATTTAATCTATTTTTGATTCAAAATTCTTTCATCAACTCTTTATTATTAACTTTTTTATTAATAAGCTTTTTTGACCTAAAATACTATACAGTTAATTTGGTAGCATTAAAAGCACATTTTTATGGCTAATATATTTCAAATTCTTAATTATAGTTTTTGTATTTTAGAACCTTTGCTACCAATTTAATAAAAATGACATTTAAAGATTTCACAACTTATATATTTCCTCAAAAGTAAATCAAATTTTCTTATAATATTATGAAAAAAAATTATTTTATTTCACAAATAAAAAAAATAGATAATACTATAATTATCAAAACTGAAAATGTTACAGCTACTCCCAGTATTTATCATGTTTAAATTTGCATTAAGTTGTGTATATATAATATAAATTTTTAATATTTATATATCTAGATTTTTTAGATTTGTCTTAAAATTAGATAAATAATACTTTGCTGATTCTATTTCTTCCTCTATTAAGTCATCTGTTTTCAAAAAAACTCTCAAAGCACTAATCAAATATTCTAACCTAAATTTTTCTTTTTTAATTTCTAAGTATTCTGAAATATCAATATCAAAAACATTAGGCTTTTCTATAGCATGAAAAAGTCTAGTGCTGATTTTAATAGAAGAACCTATCCTAGTGAAGCCAGGAATTTCATGACATCTTGAGGTAAAATGCCTTAGTTGATTGGCAGGCCATAATGTCACTGTTATTCCATTAGTTGCTTCAAAGTTGATTTTACTTCGAATTTTGGGAAACATAAGTTCTCCACCTATTTGTCGTGGTTGGGTCTTATCATACTTCATATGAATGGTGTTTTTTTCTGTATCTTTAGGAAAAAATATTCCTAAAGTATACTCACTTGCATCCTTATCCAGATGAACCTCATTAGAGAACCCATTACCATTCCCTCCAGATGTCCAAGTTAAATTACTAGCAAAAAGTACACCCTCTTCTTCACTAGAAACTTTTGAAAATCCAGGAATACCAAGTTTTGCGCAAAGATTAGTTGCCTCATTGTACTTTACATATGATATTTTTTTAAAAAAATATTCAAAGTACATTGCAATCCTCTTCATTCGTTTTTTATATTCATCCGTTTTTACAATATCATCAGTGTATTCATCTGCAAGGAAAAGCATTCAAAAATTCAGTATTTAAATTAAAAAAAGTGATACTTACGAATATGTTAAGATTTCTTTCTATCTATAATAAAGCCACCACCAAACATTTTTCCAAAACCACCAGCTCTTTGATGATAACCATTATTTTTAATTTCATGTTCGCAGTAAGAAAGATCCTTAATGCATTGCACCGTAGCTTCTAACATATCTAGTTCTTTGAGCTCATGAATTTCAAAAGTCTGCACAATAACATTAGGTATTAAGACACCTTTTGGTTTATAAATACTACATCCAGGAAAAAAATTGTAATAATTATTGCAATCTGCAATATTATTTGCATAAGATCGTGCATAGAAATGTGGCTTCTTCCCGTTTGTATCCATTCCAAGAGTGTTTACAAGTTTCATTCCAGTAGCAATGTCTTTCGCCCACCTATTGTTAGAGTTCTTCCCTGGCCGTTTTTTTTTCAAATCGTTACTCATTGATGGTTCAATCCTAAGAGAATTCAATTTTGATTTAAAATAGAAAAAAATCAAAAATTAGAAAATAGTAACATAATTTCAATTATCAGTCAATGATACCTTTAACTTTATCATATCTTCAATATTAGAAATACAAAAGTTAGCATATCTACATATTAGTAAATTTATATACTTTTTCTTTATTTCAAATATTAAGAAAGCGTCTCAAAGGTATACTTTATTAAATTATACATATAAAGAGTATAGCTTTATCTTGTATGCATTCAGAAAGTACGAGATTTGGCTCTACACTTAATATTAATAATATAATGAAAGTATAACTCCAATACATTAGTAATATTAAAAAATTTACGGAATTATGATATCCACATATATAAAATGAAAAATCTTGCTCTGATCAATATATTGACTTAGAAAGTTATACTTCAATAAATTATTAATTTTTAAATTGTAGCATTGTCCTGTATGCTTTCAGCAAGTACGAGACTTTGAAACAACTTAAAAATCAATAAATTAAAGGTAAAGTACAAACAATCTAATTATTATTATGAAAAGCAAAACATTATCCTGTATGCTTTCAGCAAGTACGAGATGATGTTTTACTTTTCATATTAATAATATAATGGTTGAGAAAGTATTAAAGAAATATAGAAAAATGATAAGCAAAACATGAACTTACATGTCTATAAAATCTTCTTCCATTTGTAGCTGATTGATCAAAATTAATTATAAAGTTTATTTTATAATCACTGTTTTAAAAAATAAATGGTTAGATAAATAAATTGAACATTTTTGATAAGGAATAAAGAAAAGTAAATTGACAAACAAATAAAAAAACTTTAAGTTAACTGAAAAAGAATTATTTTATAATGAATCGAAAGGGTACAGTAAAAGATACCATAAAAATAAATTCAGAATTAGAATCATTAGATTAACTTGTCAAAAGTGTAAAAAAGTGTAACAAACCAAAAAGATATGAAATGCAATAGCAAGAAAAATTTGCTTACCGGTAATCAGATAAGGTCAAGAAAATAGTACCAATAATTCAAAATGATAAAGCAAAAATATGATTGATAATTTTTGAAAAAGGTAAGTGAGAAAGAGAAAGGAAAAATAAATTGGGTGGCAAACAGATGTATATATCATGAATTTTCACTGATCACATTTTCAAAAAAATGCAGCTCTCCAAGTCATATGATAAACTTCATCTAAATTCCAAGAATGATGTTGCCAAGGCACTGTACACAGCATGATCATTTTTTCCTATGCATATACTAATTCCAGCTAGAATTTACTTGGCTGCATGTTGTACAGATGCACATTTGTGGAACACTGAATTTCACATCTAAAAAAAATTGACGCCACATAATTCTAGCTACCATGTTTCACGTAGCTAAAAAACATACACTCATCACATTTAAATTTACATTGCACCAAAATTAATTCATTTTTGAATTTTTTTAAAGGGAAGTATAATGTGCACCACCTATTTCTAAAATATGAACCTCCGCACCATATTAAATTGGGAGACTTTTAATTATGCAATTTTTTTGCTGTGACCTTTTTCCTGATCTTACTTGGTTCAAAATATTGAAACATGGCCAATGTTGATGAAAGAAACATTTGATTTTGTTTCTATGTGTAACAATGGAAGGCTGTTTCTTACTGGCTGAAGAGTGTTGTATATTTTATTTGAACACATTTTTATTTTTTTATGTATTTTATTTAAAAAATTTACTTTTTATTGCATCCAGATTTATACTGGCTGCTTTTTAGAAACCTTAATTTATGACCCAAGCCTTTGAAATTGGCTTGGGTCCCTTACATTGCAATTTAGTACTTCCAGCCAGGTTTCCCCTGGCTGGAAGTGTCTCTTTCAAGCAATCGAAGTCGCTAAAAGCGACTTCAACTGCTTGCTGTAATGTTTGCCACCCTCCCAGCTAATTTACTAGGCTGGGAGGTGGCCAAAGCAGTGTGCAACACGCGTTGCAGCTGCAAGTAACGCGCGTTGCACAATCGCTACCATATCTCATGCAGCTGATATCAAGTCAGCTGCATGAGATATGCGCAGCACATGCAATGCGCATTACTTGCAGCAGCGATGCGTGTTGCATGTGCTGCATGCAGTGCATTGCACAGCCAGTTTTTTTCTGGCTGTGCAATGCACACAGAGAAACCAAATTTCCTGCAAGGGACTTTGGTCTCTAAAATGGAAGCGACTTTCCCTACCAGGTGCAATCTGGTGGGAAAGTGAGAGAAACGTTAGACCGAAGTTGTTTGAAAGCAACTTTGGTCTTAAAAACATTAAAAATTATAAAAAAAAATGAGAAATGTAGAAAAAAAAAAAAATTAAAAATTAAAATGTGAGTATAAGAAAAAAAATAAGTGCTAGTGATACCAAAAATCCAAGCCAATTTCATTTGGCTTGGTTATTTAATAATTGTTTTTTAATACATTAAATTTAAAATTCAAACACCATAAAATATATGAATTTTTTTTATATGAATATTATAAATTTAATCTACCTCTTTCTCATAATTATATTTATAATTTTGTTTTTTTAATTTTTGACATTTAAGTTTATTTTTTGGAAATACAAAATTAAATTTTCAACTAAATTTTTTAGTAAGGTAAAATAAATTATAAATTTGACATTTTGTAATTGAATAATGAAAAAATTTTTAAATTTATTTAAAAAATATTTTTGTTAGAAGAATACAAATATTTTAAGGGTAGAAATATGGTGCAAATTGTAAGTAAAAAAATTATATTTTTTTTTGTGAGGGGTTATTTCTATTTTTAAAAATATTTTTCAAAAACATTCATAAAATACTGAATTAAATTACTTTGAAACTCAAATTTTTTGTAAAATAATTAAAAATGAAATAATAATATTGTTATATTTGATATAAAATTTGAATTGGTAATATTAATGTCTCTTTAAGTAAACTTGAAAATCATTTAAAAAGACCATGTTGAGAAGTACTTCATTTTTGATATACAATGGTTATATATATATCTTATATATATTTCTTGAGTGTTATTTTTATATACATTCAATAAAATTTGTAATATAAAATGCCATTTAATAATTAATTAATGTTCAACTTAGTTATAACAACTTCATATTTAATACCAGCCACTAGTATTTACTTTTTAATTTAAAACTCCAATATAATATGAGAGTATCCTTATTTTGTCTGTAAGTAATGAACAACAATAACAGACCATAAATGAGTGGGTAATTAATTACAATAAATAGTTGAAGAATAACCTATAAGAAATGATAAGTTTATCAGAAAGAGTACATTAAAAAAATATACTTTTGAATTTTTTTTGATATAATTTGGGTAGTTAAATGAAAATTTAAATTATCAGACATCAAAATGGATAAAATCTAAAAGTGGTGTTTATATAATAAGCCTCATATAAAAAAAGGATAAAAAATCTACTATGTAACTAAATTATTAAATATTAAGGTATTATTAAAATTATTGAAAAACTTATTTTACAGTTATAATGAAATCTAAATGTGAAAATAATGGTGGGATAATAGTAAGACTATGTGGAAACACTTTAATTTATACATACTTTCAACTATGTTCAGATAAAAAAATTGTTAAAATTGTATAATAACATCTAGTTAATAGTGATGCAATTTTATTTAGATCAAGAATAAATTTTTCTGAGGAAAAACTAATTAAATTGAGATATGGCCATCTCCTTTCAAGAGATAGAATAATAATAAAAATTTAAAAAATTATAATAAGTATTCTTAATCACCATTTTTGAAAAGTCTCTAGTAAAATTCATTATAATATATCATTCATTTATTACATTATATGGAGTTTCATCTTGAAGTAGTGATGTGCAGCTTTGAACTTATGTTATGAAAAACAAAATAGTTAAAAAATATATAGTTATACTAATGAAAAAGCCAAAAATAAAAATACTATTATAAATTAAAAAAATAAAACTACATAAATTTTATTCTGCTCTAATGATGGAAGGGTACTATGTATGAATTTCCACATGTTAAATCCAAACCTGCTTTAAGGCTAGTTTACAGGTAGAGCTATTAAGTTTCCTTAAATTCTAAAAATAACTTATGCATTTTACTAATTATTTTTTTCTTGTTTTCTTTCCAAAGTTGTTAGAGTTGCTTAATTAATACTGTTATCTTGATTGTAAGATATATAATTTTTTTTGAATACATGATTTATTGTTTCAAAAATTATATTATAAATTTAAATCATTTATTTCATTTTCTAAAGCTTCATTGTCAAAGACACAACTCCATTTTCTATTACTTAACAAATATATAAAATGTGATAGTAAAATTTGAGGAATTTTCTTTTTGAGAGGGTCAAACTATATTGTGAAGATTTTTATCTAGAAATTCTTGTACTCTAAAACCAAATAATTTTCTCCCTTAAGTAAGCCATTTCAAAAATATGAGAATATAAACAAGAATATTAACTTATCTTATTTTTATTTTCTTTACTGAAATTTTTAGTTCAATCCCTTTTTTTATATGACATTAGTATAAAAACATGGTTAAATGCTACTATATAATTAATTTTTATTATATATATATGAAATATTTAGAAGGTCATCCTTTTTTATTTACTTGAATAAATGGCTCAATTATAATACCCAACACTTATTAATGTTTCCCAAACTCAATAACAAATTTCTCATATGAGATATTAGCTTCTAATATAAGAAGTTTATCTATAGATGATATTCAACATGTGATTTTACTTTTTAGATTCAGCTAAAATTAAACAAAAGGAGAAATCATGCATATGTGTATAAATGGTAACCATATGTTACTTAGAGGATTGTGAAATTCACTCATCAGAATGGTTTAAGTATTAAAATAAATTGAGGTCATTATTTTCTAGTATTTGAAACTAATTAGGAAATTATTCTAAAAATATATTTTAATGTGTATCATGTTTAAAAAGTTGGAAATATGATTTTTGAAAATTGTGAGTTTCTTATGAGATAACAAGCTTTAGTTTACATTGTTTCAAGTAGAATAGAATTTTAGTATTAGAAATTGAAAGCAATGTAGCATTATCAGATTTTAACTGTGTTCTACTTATAGAATGATTACATAACATTAAACATTATTTAAATCAAAAAGGTTTAAAAGATATTTAGAATTTTACCAAATTTCACCATTTATTAATCTTTGATTTGAAAACAAACTATGATGTACACTCACTAGAAATAAGCAATCCCAATTTTAACATAATTTATCAATCCAAAAATAATGAGTCAATTAACATGAAAATATATATTATTTCAAAACCAATTCTCTAGATTTAAAATATGATGCTTTAATGAAAAATTATTAAAAAACTTTAATGCAATGAACTCTCTTAAAAAATTCAAAAATAGAATATCAAAACAAGTAATTTCTGCAAAAAAAACTACTAACTTTTGTAGATAAAGCATAAAAATAAGTCATATTTTTTAAAAAAATGATCTAACAATATTTATTTTTGTTAAAAAAATCAAAACATTGTTAAGTTTGCTTGTTATAATAATGTTAAAATCCACTAAACATTATCTAAAGGTGGTAAAATATGTTAAAAATATGTTGAATTTTGTGAGATAAAAATCAACAATTTTGTATCATTTCCTGTTGTGCTATGACTTTATTCCACCCTTTTTATCTGATTCTTCCAGTATTACTTTGCTATGATCATTAGTTTTCAAGTTAAAATTTACAAATGTTCATTATACTTGATAATATGAAAAATAACTCAAACTTTTATAACTACAAAATAAGATTTTGTAACTCCTTCTTTCAATCAATATTTGAAGAAATTTTTAGTTTATTTGAGTAATGATTTTAAGAATAACAAAAAATTTGAAATTCACAAGGAATTATTTCCAGAGACTATAATTATTTACTTGTGTAATGCATGAGCTACTTATCAATGATGTAAAACATCAGAAAAGTAAGTTATAGTTATAAATCTACAGATTATACTGTTTCTGGTATATATATCTTCAATAAATCTTTTAAACTTATTTTAGCCTACATACCACACAATAGAAAATCATTATATTAAAAAAGGAAAAAATTCTATGATAATATCATAAAGAATGATAACCATGGATTAATATTCCATAAAAATGGTTAATAAAATTTTAAGAGAACCTAAATCAGTATTCTTTCATCAAAATATATCCTTTTTGTCTTTGTAATTTATTCCAAACAAATTTTTTGAAAGTTGAATCTATATATCTAATGCCAAAACCACTATTAAGTTCCCTCTTAGACTTTTTAAGAAATTATATATATATATATATATGTATATATATATATTATTTATCAAAAATTGAAATAAAGAATAAAAACATAATTTTATTTACCTTTAATTATTTAAATATAGAGTATTTTCAGAATGCATTGTGGTTACTTGTGAAGGTTAGAAGATTTGAAGTTGGATTTATGAGTTTTTAGAAGGGCAAATATTGTAAAATTCTTTCATAAATATTTATTTCATAGTTTCAAATGTTGAAATCTACAAACTAATGGGATTTAAAATTATATTGAGATTTAAAATCTGTTTTCTACTCAAGTAAAATAAAATAAAATGATGATATCAAAATTGAAATTAAGTTTAAACTTTTGATATGCTCTATCTTCAATTTTATTGATAGTGCATCAAAAATTTAATAATATTTTTTTCCTTCATCACTTTTTACATAAAAGATAGTTTTATCATTTTATGAATTAAAGATTGCTTAGATAAATTTAACATCTATGTCAACTGTTTATGACTATTAATCTATATAATAAATTTTTTAGAAGAAAAAATAACATCAGTATATACTGACTTTGAAATTATTCAATTTAAAATAGTTTACAGGTAGATAATGAAGGGTGATTTCATTTTTGAATATGAATTATAGAAGTCTTATTTTGTCAATTTTAATTCTTTTTGAGCTCAAATGTATCCACCGCAACTTATGTAAGAATAAAAATTATTTTTATTGAAATTTACATGAGAAAGTATGCCTATTATTCAAAATCAAACTTGCTCTAATGGTGTTTTTCAATCATTATTTCCATTCATAACAATAAAAAACATTTCAATTTGCTGATGTTTTAGTTTTTGATATCCCCAAGTTTATATCTCAGGTGTACTATTCACAAAATTATTAAAAATATAATTTTCGAAATACATGATAAACTTGAAAGTGAGGGGGCATTAAATTTTTAAAAATGAATTCTAAATTCAGGATGGATAGTATTTTTTCTATTTTCACAAATGAACAATTTTTTGTTTCAATTAATCCAGAAAGAAAATTTTGTTGTAAGCATATTATATTATATTTATTATGATTTTAAATACTATATTTTCAAGATTTGTGTTTAATATTTCCTGTGAAAGTTAATGTTAATGTGAATTTAAAGTAAGCTTGAAGAAATTTAATCAATAGGCATATTGGATATTTAAAATAATATTTTGCTCCAATCTTGAATCATCCTGGGCTAAAAAATATCTTGAATAAGGTTTTTGTGGGTCAATTTGGATTTAAGTAGGATTAAGTGAGGTTTAATAAAGGACAGATAAAAGGCTAAATTCATTACTAGTGACTTTTTTCTCAAAATAGTTATAAAATATGTATCATTCTGGAATCAAGCTTCAATAAAGTTGAATTGAAACAGAGATAATTTCTAGCAGCACAACACCATATTTACAAAGGTGTAAAATACCTCAAATATTACTCATAATATAGGAAGGCAAGGAATCTACAAAATTCACATTTCAAACGAGGATTTATATTTTGAATTTGAAATTGAGAAATGGAATATTATTTTCCAATTTAAATATCTATTAGTCATTTTACCAAAAGTTTTCAGTAATCAGATTGAATTTTGATGGTATTTTGTTGTAGATTAATCATTTTGATGAGCCATTTACTCAAAATTACTGGTTTCGTTTCTAATATTCCATGTGAAATTCATTACGAATCTTTTTGAAAGTGAATAGTTGACATATTGGATATGCAAAAGCTTATGTTAGATCAAATTGAGATCAAAGGGAGTTCAACTGATGATCAAATTAGGATTTTACAATATCAAATGGTGATCAATGTAGGTTCATCTTGAGCTCAATTTGTGACAAATCTCTGACTAAATGTAAGGCCAAACAATTTCCTACATGGTGATGATGTGTGCATAATTCAAGCATAGATTTGTGGCTCAACGGAGTTCAAGCAAGGGGTATTGCTAGCAATACCCCCCCATTTTTTCTGTGGTGAATGAAGATGGAAGAAAAGAAAAATTGAAGTGAAGATGAATATTTTATTTAAAATAAAATGAAGATAAAAATGAAGATTATTGGTTTTATTTCACCTCCAGCAAGAGGTTAAACTGCAAAATTTCATTTCTAAATTGGATGTTTTTGGCTTTCAAGAATTTTAATGGTCTTTTAATGGTTTTGGTTTTTTATGGGAGAAGATTTGTGTTGGGAAATCCTTTTTGTTAGAAGGTACCCAGGGGTGGGGCTTCTAGATTTTATTTTGGCAAGTGTGGGGGTGACTGATGGGCTGGCTGCTCTATCAACAGTTACCCCAGATTGTCTGTTTCCAACCCCTTCACTTAATTTTGTTGAATTCTAGTATTGGTTTTTTTTCTTTAACAGGTTTCTAGTCCACCATGAATTTAAACTGGAAATTCTTTTGGTATTCAAGCGCTGGACCCCTCATGCTTATTGGTTTTGTTTAATTTTGTTGGATGTTGTGTTTTTGTTAGAAGGTACCCAGGGGGGGCTTCTAGATTTTTTTTTGGAAAGTGTGGGAGTAACTGATGAGCTGGCTGCTCTGTAGAAAAGTTACCCTAGAATGTCTGTTTAAAGTGTTTGGTTTTTTCTAGTTGAATTCTAGTGTTGTTTTTTTGTGATTCAGGTTTTTAGTCCTCTATGACTTTAAACTGGACTGCCTTGGATGTCTTTTGGTGCTTTTGGATTGGTGGCGGATCATTGGTTGTCTCCCATCATTTTTACTTATTGGAGGGAGCCCACCCAGTGATCTCTTCTGTTGACCTGGAGCTGGCTTTGCTATGTGGTTCTAGGGTGTTGGCTGTGAAAGTGGTGGATTCAAGATTATTTCCTTTTTTTTTCTCTTTTTTTTCTTTTTTTTTATGGAGGCTATGTTTGTTTAAAGGCTCAAGATAGGGCTCTGGCAATGTTTTTGGTAGAAGAGGAGGAGTCAAAATAAAAAAAAAAATTTTTAGGTGTGACCACATCAAGGTGCACTTGGATGTGGGTAAGGTATCAGGGGATCAGCTCATCAATTGGCTGGGGAATACCGTTTTATTTTGTTTTATTTTTTAAAGGAGGTTAAATGTTTTGGCTTTGATGGTTCTTGGTTTGGGGATTTATGGGCTATATCTTCAAGATTTTTTCTGGAAGGTCCTTCAAGACTTCAAGCTGAATTTTTTATAATTATGGGATATATCTTCAAGATTTTTTTTCTGGAAAGTCCTTCATGACTTTAAAATGATCTTTTAATTATGGGCTCAAGATTTTTTGATGTCCATCAAGACTTTAAACTGAAAATTCTGTTAGTCCTCCAAGACTTAAAACTGGCTGGTTTTCAAAGATTTATTCAAGAATTTAATTTTACTACTGTGGATCTAGTAGTCCTCCAAGACCTTAAACTGGCTGGTTTCAAGATTTTTTTCAAGAAGTAGTCTGTCAAGACTTTAAACTGAACACTTTGCTAGTCCCTTAAGACGTTAAACTGAGGATTGTTGATGGTGTAGTCCCCCAAGACTATAAACTGAGGAATGGGAGGCCGTGTGATGTGGATGTTTAAAGGCAGAAGGATCCATGGGGGAACTTCTGAATTTTGTAAAGGCAAGTTTGGGGGTGACTGATGGGCTGGCAGCTCTATATACAGTTACCCCAGAAATTTAGTTACTTCTCTAATTATTTTTCTGGTTGATCTCTGGTTCTGGGTTCTGTGATTCAGGTTTTTGCAGTCCCCCAAGACTATAAACTGAGGATTTTTGGAGTCCCCCAAGACTATAAACTGAGGGCTGTTAGTCCCCCAAGACTTTAAACTGAGGGCTGTTAGTCCCCCAAGACTTTAAACTGAGGGTTTTGAGTCCCCCAAGACTATAAAATGAGGAAATATTTATGCTGGTAGAAGGTTATAGTCAGGAAGACTTGTCAACTAGATATCACTTTTCATTGTTGGAGGCTGGTACAGCCAGAGTTGGAATTCAGGAACAGAAGAAAGATATTTTTTTCACAGAGATAGATTTAATGTAAAGTCATGGTGCAAGAGAGGTTTTAAAGAAGAAGCTTGGATTGCTGGTTCAGAAGTTCACTTAGGATCGAATAGGATCTGGTGGAAGAGAGAAATGGGCTGTTTGTAAAGATTCTAGATAGGCGTTCAAGCATGGTTGTTAGTGAAGGAAGAATGGGGAAATTCTTGATTGGAGGGAGGATGTGGTGATCCCAACCTGGGTAGGCCTTTGGAGTGCACATTTGGGGGTATTTGGTATGTAGGGTGTTATTGGGGTTATGGTGTTATTAGTGGATTTTTTTCATCTTTAGGTGATAGTTAGTAGTGTTTATGGAGGCTTAAGCTAGGGTCACTTATTATTTCTCAGCTTAATGACCTTTCTTTTCTCTTCATTTTGGTATCCCTTATGGGTGGTTACCTTGTTTTATAGGGTAGTTATGGTGTTGTTATTGGTATTTATCGGATGTTTATTGCTTAGTGGTGCTTATGTAGGCTTAAGCTAGAGTCACTTATTATGTCTCAGCTTATTTTCCTTCATTTTCTTTTCATTTTGGTATGTCTTATGTGTGTTTATCTTGTTTATTAGTGAAGTTATGGGTTTTTAGGGTTTTCAGGGTTTTTATTGGTTGTATGGGTGTTTTAGGGCCTAGAAGCAGCCCACCTGCCCCCAAGCGGCCCTCCCACTCCTAAGCGGAGCTGCCTCCAAGCAGCCTGCCCGCCTGGGCGCTGGGGAGGTGCTAAAATGCACTTTTATGCATGAAAAAGGCTGGGAAAGCTGGATTTTGGGTGGGGAATTGGTCAGGGTGGTCTGTGCACTGGCTGTATGATGCGTGTGTAGGAAGATTTTTAGGGGAATCATCTTATCTCTTTATCTCATCACCTCTCTGTTCCTCACTGTCTCATTGGCTTGTGTTTTGTTGGAATATATTACTGTTCATTTCAACTCTTTCTAGTAGTCTGTCTGGGACTATTGTCTTCACTTTTAAAGGGGTCAAGTGTGTTTAATTAGAGTGTCTAGCAAACAGATCTCCAGTTTGCTGCAACAGGTAAATCTCACTTGTTTTTCTAAAGGGACAGGGGATATTCTTTCTATTTTTACTCCAACTCCCTTGGTCAAGGCCTATAGCTAGTACTATAGGATTGTCTACACCGCAAGTTATTCTATTGCTCTTCAACTGGTTTGTGATATCAACAAGAAATTTATCGCTTTCTATGCTGGCTTCCCTAGGGCTTGTCATGATTCCTCAGTATCTCAACAAATGCCTATTTCTCAACAACCTCAATCTTTTTTTGATGAGAACCAGTATCTACTTGCAGACTCTGCTTATCAAAGTGGAACTGATGTGATCCCAGCTTTTTGTGGTACTGGTGATGAAGAAAGTGAAAGATCAAGATTCAACAAACATTTGGCGAAATCTCGTGTCAGAATTGAGCATGCTATAGGAATACTGAAAGGCCAATTTTCTTCTCTAAGAGAAATTAGATCTCAATTACACAATGAAAAGGAAATTAAGTTCATGGTAAATTGGATTACAGAATGTCTCATTTTGCACAATCTTCTTGCAAATTTGAAGGAGGAATGGAACGAACTTTATGAAGATGAAATCCCTGACCCACCCCCTCCTATTGAATTCATAATACTTCTTCATTGTCCCAACCAAATGCCATGCATCTCAAAATACTACCTATCACACATTCTCATTTTAATGAGCTACATTGATGTTTTTGAAATTTTATTACTTCGATTCCTACAATTTCTGGTATATCTCATTCCATAAGCTTAAAGGTATGTTTTTTGTCCCTATATTTAGGTATTTTTCTCCCAAACTTATCTGATTTTATTTATTTACTGACTTATGTTTTATTTTTCTCTTTTTTTTTCCTTCAAATTGCTTTGGTCATCTGCTGAATTGATTTGGCTGGATTTTCTAATTGTTCCTACATCTTTTTATTTCATAAAACTAAGTAACTCTTTAATTTTGTCATTTGACTTATTAACATTAAGACATGCAGTCATAAAAGTGTAGTTTCTGTATTTTTCCATATCCGCTTGCTTCATTTTGAATTCTTCTGCTTGTAACTGAAATTTAGAATTTTCTATTTGAAACTGATTATTTCTGAACTTTTCATCATCCTCCCTTTGAAGTCTTATCTTCTCCCTCTCCAAGTCTAAATGTTGCTTCTCAATTAGCATCCTATGATCTTCCTGTTCCTGTAAATGAAGCCACTTTTTTTCCACAAAATGTAATTGACGTTCCGCCTTTTTTTCACTAGACTCTATCTTCATAATTTCTATACTAGCTTGTTCCTTATCTGACACAAGTTTTACTATATATAAAAAGGTATTAATTATCAAAATTACATTAGTAAAGACAATAAAAAACATTACCTTGTTCACGTTTGTTAACCATCTCCCCATACGCAGAAAAAACAGTCTTTGATATAGACTGAGTAGACTGAGGGATGGGAAAAACACTAGAAGCCCTTTGCTTTCTTGTATTACTACCTGATGGTACTGGATCATCATCTTCTAACCTTTCATCATCAGATAGTTACTTATAAATTTGAGTCTGAATGATAAATAGTGAGTAGATTATGAAAACCCAAACAATAGTGAAAGTACATTAAGCTTACAATGATGGGTTCATCCACCTCAGGATCAGAATGTAAGGCAGGTTTTTCAAGTTCAGGAGAGTTGAGTAAAGGATCTAAATGTATATCTTAGTCATTGGTAATTGGATTACATGGTTTAGGTGCTTGTGATGTGTACAAGGGATTGACATTGGGTCTTTGTCCAAAGATTTCATCCATTTGAAGATAAAGAGGATACATAGCATTGAGTTTTTCAGATATAGAAGTTATACCTTGTTTCTTGTCATCTTCTGTCACTCCAAAACCAGTTGAAGTAGAAGCTGTTTTGGCCTTCTTATATTTACCTTGATAATTTTTAAATCGTTCCCTCATTTGCTTTGTTGACAAATCCATCTTACCTTTAGTTTTGGACATTAATTCAAGTGCCATTTGATTATAACCACTCAATTTGGAGGAAGGTGGACGACCAACTTGGGTAGCCTTTTCACAACCAAAGCACACATCAAAATTGGATTTTATTTTTAGCCAGTTAATTACAATCTGAAGATCAGCTGGCTTTAATTGGGTAAATTTTTGTGAATTAGCTTTTGGACAAGGCATGATGAATGAGAACTATAAAAAATATATTTTTCAGTCAATAAATAAATTTTTGATGAAGAAATAAAAAATACCAAACAAGTTTATGTGTGGACTTAAAAAGATAGCCTGGAATAAAGATAAGAAGTTTAGAGGATAGAAAATTGAACTGGAAGTGTTGATAAACTTACTGTGGTGACATGAACAAAAATTGGTATGAGAAAAGTGGGAGGTAAAAGATGTGATATGTGGTGTATAGGGGGGATCTATGTATAGGTGGGCTGACCTGTGGTTCGAGAAAATTGTACTAAAGTGGGACATATTTGACCCCAAGTTTGAGATGTCAGGTACCAAATCAGCCATCTTTCATGGCGTGTTTGTATGGCATTTTTCAGATGAAATCCGCTAGGCGTATTTGGTCATGTTTGAGACCCACTATTATAACAAAATTACTAATTTTTAGAATAAAACATTAATTATTTATTTAATAAAGTGTTTTAACTTGTTTAATACTTTGATGACACAATTATGAATCAAAAAAGCACCCAATATTATTGTTTAATAAGATATGTAAGGCTTTATTTAATATATAATCTTAATTAATTAATTTAATTACATTATAAGTTAATTTTACACTTATAATTATAATATATGTTTATAATTTATTAATTATTAATTTATATATATTAAATACATAAAAATGTGCCATAATTTATAGAATGAAAATATATCATGCTTAATTTAAATATATAAATAAATTATATAACAATAAAATTTTTATAACCCTTATTTTACTTATATTCAATAAGATACTTATATAATTTTATTATGCAATAAAATCATAATTTATATACATAAAATGCATATTTTCACGCCCTCTATTGGTTCCAGTAAATTAACATAACATTTACTGGGCTCCTGGTATAGCCTGGCTGACACTCCCTCACTTTAAAAAATAATTAAAAAATGCTAAGATTTTTTCTTTTTATACTTTTTTAACAGAGTAGGAATATTTGAAATTTCTTTTCCAGGTATCCATGCATCATGCTCAGATGATTTGTTCTTATATCTCAATAAATATTCAATACCTCTTTCAGAAGTGATAAATCTATCATTGAGAATGTTATCAATTTCTGCAGTTTCTGTGACTTCCTGAGGGTTTATCTTAGGTCTTCCCCTTCTTTTGGGAAATAAGTCACAGTTGGAAGTATAAGGTTTAAGCAAAGAAATGGGAAAAACAGGATGTTTCCTATCATATGGAGAATACAATACAACTTCTACTGCATTATCTCTAACCATTCTTTTAACAACAAATGGTCCCACAAAAGGATCTTTTAATTTGTTGTTTCCTTGTAGATTGAAATGGACAGTAGATATCAACACTTCATCACCCTTGTTAAATGTGTATTCTTTATGGGATTTATCCCATCTTTTCTTTTCATATTCAAATGCTTTATCAATAGAGCTATGAGCATGTTTTCTGCATAGCTGTTGCATTTGAATAAAATATTTTACACCAGGATGTAGTTCCAACTTCGGTAATTTATTATTGAGAATTTGAGCAGGAGTGTTTAGGACATAACCTAACCAAAGCTCAAAAGGCTTTTTCTCAGTGACAGAATGAACAGTGCTATTATATGCAAATTTAAGACCAGGCAATAGAGTGACCCAGTCATGAGTAAATCTGTCATTGTCTTTATATTCTAATCCAAAGGCACAATACCTTCTAATCATATCTTCCAGAGTTTGAATCATTCTTTCAGCTAGACCATCAGTCTGAGGATGGTGAGCTGTAGACAATTTTAACTCACAGCCACAAATATCCATCAAAGAAGTCCAGAATTCAGATGTAAATTTTGGGTCTCTATCAGAGATAATGGCTTTTGGAAATCCAACAATATTAAACATGTAAGACCACCATAAGAAAGCTAATTAATTTGTGGATACATCTTTGTGGGTGGGAATAAATTTTCACATTTTGGTGAATCTATACACTATTACCCAATACCCAACAAGAGTTATAACTGTCTTTACCTGCTACAGGAAGACCAGTGACAAAATCCATGTTAATGATTTGCCAAAGAGCATCAGGTGCTTCAATATTTTGCAACAATCCTGCTCTCTTACCTGTCAATCTTATAGATTTTTGACAAGAATCACAAGATTCAACATATAATTTAGTGTCTTCAGACATATTAGCCCACCAAGCAGTGTTTTTAATTCTGATAATGGTTTTATCAAGATCAAAATGTCCTGCTAATATGTCATCATGACAAAGTTTTAAGATGGTTTCTTTCATGGAAGGAGGAATAACAATTACATTGGTCAGTTTTCTCCTATAGTAAATATAACCATCTTCAATGGAAAACTTTCCTTTACTCAAAGCACTTTGGTACTTTGGATGAAGAGTTTTTATCAATGCTTGATTAGAAGCATTCTTCGGATCATTTAAGATTGTAATCAATTTATTTAAATCAGAATCTTGATCATATGAATCCAGAATTAATCGTAACAGCTCCTCTTCCATATCATCAATGTATATACCATGTATATGTACTGTATCATCCTCAGGTACATAGGCTGGTTTGGAAACATCATTTGGAAGAGGTAATCTGGACAACATATCAACATTTGAAATGAACATTTCCAGCCCTGTGAATAATAGTCATTCTACCTCTGTATTCTTGAACAGCTAGTTGCCATCTAAACATGTCTATTTGGTGTTTTCAAGTTTAAGAGGGATTTCACAGCACTGCAATCAGTAACTAATTCAAACTTTTGATCATCTAAATAATAATGAAGCTTTTCTAAAGCCCATACAACTGCTAAGCACTCTAATTGAGTGTCACCATATGACAATTCACTTTTTATTAAGGTTTTTGAAATATAACAAATTACTACTTCTGAAACTTTTTCATTAATAATTTGTTTTTGATGTAGAGCAGCTCCAAGTCCAATAAAACTTTCATCTTTATAAAGAACAAAAGGCTTATTAAAATATGGAAGGGCAAGGATTGGGGCTGACATTTAACATTTCTGTAATGTATCAAAAGCTCTTTGAGTATCCTCATTCCATATATAAGCCACATCTTTTCTTGTTAGTTTGGTAAGTGGTAAGGCTATGACTTGATAATTTTTTATATATTGTCTATAGTAGCTACACATTCCCAAAAAACTCTGTATTTCTTTTACAGAAGTTGGTGCTGACACATTTTGGATAGCAGCAACTTTTCCTTGGTCTACACAGATCTGTAAGCCAGAAACTACATGACCCAGGACTTTCAAGGATTGAAACCTAAATTTACACTTTTTTAAGGATAAAGTCATGTTAATTTCATCCATTTTCTGGAAGACTCTATTTAAGTGTTGGATATGTTCATCAAAAGTTTTAGAAGAAACTATGATGTCATCAATATAAACCATTAACCAACCTTCAATTATTTCCTGATGAAATGTGTTATCCATTAATTTTTGGAATACTGAAGGGTCATTTTTAGGGCCAAAAGGCATTCTAACAAATTTTTAAATTCCCATATGGGTTGAAGCTGTTTCAATTTCAGACAATTATAAATTAATTTCCTCTGTTTGTCTGCCTTTACATTGGATAAAAGAATGACAAGATTTTAAAAAGGGTGCAGAATGCTTTTTAGAAAAAATTTTAAATTTTCTTTTCCCATTCATTCCCAAAGTAAAACAATTGTTTTCAGGATCCAATTTAATGCCAAACATGGTTAAAGTGTCATTTCCCATGATAAACCAATTGCTTAAATTGTCATTTTTCATCACAACAAATTCACAAATAGCTCTGACAAAGCCACCATTATATTTAAAGAATACAGTGGTTTTGTATTTGCCAATGGGACATAAAACAGAATCATAACCTTTCCATTTTTCAGAGGTTATAGGTCATAATTTGCATTGATAATCCTTATCTACAGAAGCCAGTGCTTTTTCAGACGCTACACTTCCTCCAGAACCAGAGTCAAGAATAACCTCAACATTTTTACCATTTATGATAACTGGTGCTCTTAAAGGGGATATTAAAATGGAACTGTCAGTAATATCTCTAATTACTTCAGCATTTTCTACAGAAGATAAGTCAATATCAAAATTATCAGACCAATTATCAAAATATTGGATATCATTTTCTAAAACTAGAACTTCCTGAGAATACTCATGGTCATAAGAGATATTGCTGTTACAGTCACTGGAGGAATCATCAAGACCAGCTTGAGTATTTTCAGAATCCTCAGTTTGTTCAAAAAGATGAATTTTCTTGTCACAAATATGTCCTTTCTGCCATGGTTTTTTAGATTTAAAACAAGTGTTAGTTGCATATTTATTTTGAGCAACTGGGGCAGAAGGTCTACCAGTTTTGTCTGGAAGTTTTGTGGAAGGCTTTTGCTGGTCATGATAAGATTTAAAAGGATAATTCCTTGGTTCATATCTATGATTTAGTAGGACTTCATTACAGATATTAATAAAGGAATAATTCTCTCTCACATTATCAGTCCTTGCCACAATCAAAACTCTCAGAGAATTTGGTAATTTGTACAGAATTTTATCTCTCCAAATATCATAATATATTTTAGGATCTGTGGCTCTAAGAATTTTTGTAATTTTCATAAGATAAAACAATAGGTTTTTCAGGAGAGGAGGACACATATTTTTCATTCTCATATAATCTCTTCTGGGCAAGCCTGAATTTGAAACCACCAAATTGATTTTCAGTCAATTTTTTCCACTCTTTCCAAATATATTATTGATTTTCCCGTAAGACATATTCATGCCACATTAAAACTACATTGGAAAATAAAGAAATCAATTTAGAGAAAAATTTTTCATCTGGAAATTAATAAGAGTTTTTCAGATTATCAATTCTCTGAACAAAGTGCTTCCAGTCAGATGAAGAGTCACCATCAAAAGTGAGATACTGATCCAGTTTGGGCCAATTTTTCTGGCTACTGGGATGGTCCATCTTTTGATTTGAATTATTCAAATTCATTAATTCCTGAATTTTAGCCAGGTGTTCAGAAATTTCATTATTTAGAGAAATAGCTGGTTCATGACCATTAAAAGATTTTTTTCTAGTAGCAAAAGATTTTACAGACTCATTGTCAGTTTGTTTAATGGCTGAAATATGGGGAAGAAAAGAGCTACTTTGTTCAGGCTCCTTTCCTTTATTCTTATGCAGCTTATGGGCAGCATTTTCATCTACACCATAATGATTGATGGCTAAGGCTGAAAATTTTTCCTGTAGGTCAGACACATAATTTCTTATCCTTGGAATTTCAGACATCTTTTCATTCATTTTTGCAAGGGATAAAACATTTCTGTCCTCAAAAACTGTGTGTTTGGTACTTAGTGCATGGAAATCATTTTTTAGCTTTTTCAACTCATTGTGTAGAGACTTAATTTCACTTTTCAATGAATAATTTTCCTCAATAAGGGGTTTTAATTCACACAAGTTTTTATGCAGATGGATATTCTTATCTGAGATAGCTCTATGGTCACTTCTTATTTGTTTCTGTTGGCTAAGAACAATATTAAAAGTTTCTTTGATTTTAAAATAAGCTGTATCTTGTACAGAAGAACTCACTTTACAATGCAAGTGAAAATTATTCAATCTATCACTCTCATGTACTAATAAATCTCTCAAATTTTTGTCTTTCACATCATTAAAATCAACTGTATCTTTCAATATATCCTCAGAAGTTTTCTCAAGTAAGGTATAGACTTCAGGGGAAACGGAATCATTTTTAATTTCAAGAGAAGGATTAATTAAAGAAGTAGAAGTCAAATTTAAAGGTTCATCAAATGATAATTTACTAATTACATCATTAGGGATACTCATTAAAGGAAGTTGTCTCTTTATGGGCTTAACTGTTCTTTCACCATGATCCACAATATTACCTGTGGAAGAAGATTTGTTATTATACATACCAACATGTTTATCAAACAAATCACTTACCATGTCAAGGGAGTAAATTTCACCTGTGCCTTCTTTCTTCTTCCTCCCTGATAAGGATGGGCCTGAGGAGATGGATGGTAGGTTGGTGTCCTGGATGGGCCAGGGTGTTGAGCTGCTGGCTGCTGAACATTCTGTTGGTAATGGTTCATCAGGTAAACCCATTTCCACTGTTCCACTTTCAGAGTGCTTTTATTTTGAGTGGAGGAGCTGGGTGCCTAATGGGGCTGAGGTTGAGACTGAGACTGAGACTGAGAGGCTGGGAAAGGAGGAGGTTGAATCTGTTTGTGATTTAATAGCTCCTGAATCTGTTGCCAGAGTGTGTCTACTCTTGCCTTGTATTTCATACTTTCTGCCTTCAGCTCTTTTATGTTACTGGAAAGTTTGTTTATTTGTTGTGTCAGAGGAATATTTTTTATTCTTATACCCTTTAGAGGATTTTCCTGATTTATCTGAGGTTTTGATTCTTTCAGAGTTGTTTGGTGAGGGGGGTTTGCCACTTCTCCTGATATTTCTACATCCTGAAGGGTAAGAAGGTTGTTTGTCAGCTGAAGAGTTCTTGTAAGTTAATTTAGAAGAACCTACAGATTCATTTTCAACATCCACTTCAATTTCATCCACATGCAGATTATCCATGCTGTTAGCCAAACTACTGGACATAAAAACTGTGAAAAAAAAATCAAAATGATTTTAATAATTCAAATTAGTATTTTCAAAATAAAAAGTAATCAAATGATTTTTTAAAAAAAATAAAAAATTTAAATTTTATTTAAAAATCAATTAATTAACAAAAATGTAATACAAAAAATATGTAATTACAAATTATTTTATTAAGAAATAACAATAATTTTTATGGGACCAACCAAAAAGGTTTAATAAGTCAACCAAAAAATATATTGGTAATATTGGGACTAAGCACTTAGTACTATTATGGTCAACCAATAAATCAAAAAAAAATTCAATAAAAATTAATTTAATAATTTATTAAAAATTTTAATGGTCCTCTAGGACTAAGAGTATAACTCTATTATGGCCAACTAGAAAAAATTAATAAAAAAATATCACTTATGCTCAGCGATTCAGAAATTAATCCAAAATCACTGTAATTGCAATAAAAATTTAGTAACATAATTGAGAGGTGCAAAGGTTAACTTACTATAGTGATTGAGTAATCACTGTAAAATATATATTATTTAATTTAATATAAACCAAAAATTTTGAACCCAACTTCAAAACATGGTCGTGGCAAAATTGTCTTTTTTTGCATTAGGTGGTCGATGCGTTATGATGTTTTTCAAAAAAGGTCATATCATTTGGAAAGGCCTCCAATTTTTGGCGGGTTGTCTAGAAGAAGGATAATAGGGAGAAGAAAATAGAGAAGAATAACAGGAATCAGAAATAAGGGAGTATAAAAGGGAAAAAGGAGTAACTAAATTCTGTAAATTTAATAAAATAAGAAAAAGAATTAAAGAAATGCAATGACACTTTATGAGGAAAAAACACAAAGGAGAGGTTTAATTTATTAATCAAATATTTATTTTAAGTAAGTCAAAGTTTCTGCGCAGCTAACAATATTTATTACTAATAGACTTAAGGCAACCTTTTAATTACTTGATTAATATTTAAAGTATAATTGTAATACTAATAAAAATTAATAAATAATGTGTTTATAAATTTAAAATATGTAATAGTGTGAGTAAAATAAGTGATGAGGCTACAGGGGGTTACCCAAGGCCCTTATATAGGTAAGGGGCCCTCTGAAGCGCCACAGTAATGTATATACAATAAAAGTCAAATAAAAATAATTATGTAACAAAATTTGAGTAAGTTCAAGGGAGCCCGTGAAACAATTAGCTAACACACATTAGTAAGATCCTAAAATTCCCCATATTAATCTCAAACATTCACAATATAATTAGGAAGTGATTTAAATAAGTTTGAGACACAATAAAACAATTATTTTAATTTAAAACATGTCTGATAACCCTTTTAAAGAAACCAATTTTAAGTGAAACATAAGAAGGAACTTATTTTAACACATAAAAATAGTGTAATTAATTAATTTAGTATAAAACATGAATAATTAATTATTTTAATTACTTTTATTAGTGTAACAATTATTTTAAGTTAAAACAAATACTTATTATAACAAAATTACTAATTTTTAGAATAAAAAATTAATAATTTATTTAATAAAGTGTTTTAACTTGTTTAATACTTTGATGACACAATTATGAATCAAAAAAGCGCCCAATATTATTGTTTAATAAGATATGTAAGACTTTTTTTAATATATAAATTTAATTAATTAATTTAATTACATTATAAGTTAACTTTACACTTATAATCATAATATATGTTTGTAATTAATTAATTATTAATTTATATTTATTAAATACATAAAAATGGGCCATAATTTATAGAATAAAAATATATCATGCTTAATTTAAATGTATAAATAAATTATATAACAATAAAATAAATATAACCCTTATTTTACTTATATTCAAAAAGATACTTATATAATTTTATTATGTAATACAATATTAATTTATATACATACAATGCATATTTTTACGCCTTCTATTGGCTCCAGTAAATTAACATAAGATTTACTGGGATCCTGGTATAGCCTGGCTGATATTAAAAGTCAATATCTCAGCAACCACTGAACCAAATTCAAATCTGTTTGTGGGAGATGAAAGGCAGCCTTCAGGAGAATCTTCAGTAAAAAGGACATTAGATTCAAATAAACCTAACACTAATTCTGAGTCTGATTTTCAAAATTTTAGAAAAACTTGAAAAGTGGTAATGGAGATGAGAACAAAAGAAGTTCAATAAGTTCACTGTTATCCAGATAAGAGTCATGCATATATTTAAGTATAAAATTCTCATAGAAGGAAAGAGATATCATATAGGCATGAAGAAAAGGAGATGAAACTTACATTGATTGAAAAGTAGGAAAAATAGAGTGAGAAAGAATGATGTTGGAATTGGGGAGAAATTGAATATGGAGTAAGTGAAATGCATAAATAATGTGAAATGTAGGTATTTTAATGACATGGAACCAAAAAAAAGTTAAATAGGGGAAAGGGGGGATAATGACCATGCCAAGGATGAATGATGAGTAGTGTGATGGAGCTAATAATGAAAGTAAAGAGGGAGAGAAAAAAAGTTTAATTGTACCATTAAAATCAAAAATAACCATTTACAAAAAAAATTTAGATACAAAAAAGAAAAAAAAACAGAAAAAAACAAAAAAAAAATATAGTTAGCAATCAAAATTTCAAAAAAATGGATAAAATGACTTACCTGGAGAGATCAGATGAGCAAATTAATGAAACAAATTTTTTGAGGGATTTTGGAGAAGAGGAGGTAAAGGATATGAGGAATGAATGAAAAAAAGAAACAGTGAAAAATTATGTGATTGCAGAAAATATGCAATTTCATGTTTATCTGGTGAATGAAAACAAATGAGACATTCCAAAAAGAGACATTCACTGTAAATTCAAAATAAAAATGATTATGCAAAAAAACAAAAAACACTAAACCAAGTGAATAAAGCACATAAGTTGAACATTTGGAGAGTATGAAAAAAAATTAAAGGGGTTGTGTTTAAAAATGTTGGAGGGTGGTTGGCATAATGACAGAGTGTATGCTGGTGGAAAGAATGTTTTGTGATTCAAGGGAGGGGAGATCTGGTGCAGGTCTGGGATCCTCTTCTTCATAAACATCATTGAAAAGACATGTAAGCTATAGTGTCTTCCAAACCTGAGTCAGAATCTGAGTCAGCAGCTAAAGTTAAAGTGATAGCATTCATACCTGAGTGAAGTTTCTTCCTAGTAAAGAGGTCCTTCAGTATTTTTGGTAGAAAAGGTGGCTGGTAGAAGGTTTAGGTGATGAGTGGGAATTGGGAATTTGCCACCAAATGAGCAGGTGGGGTGTGTAGATAGAGAAAAATGTTATGCATTTGCCACCAAAATTAAGTAGCATAGAGTGAAGAAACACATAAGGATGAGAAAAAATGTTATGTGTTTGCCACCAAAATCAAGTAGCATAGAGTGAAGAGACACATAAAGATGGCATCTGCAATTATATGTCATGTGACTTGCTTACAAATCAATCATGGATGTGATGAGTTTGGGATCAGGAATTAGGAATGTAAATTGGGGTATAAGAGGTGGGATAATGCATTATTGTACAATCCTTATCCACTATCCCTGGGGCTAGTGGATAAGAATTATCCACAATTAATAATGTCTGATCCTGGCAAAAAAAAATTCCTGATCCCTAATTGTGGATCCCTGAGCATTGATATCCCCTATTGGGAGGGGGAGAGTAAGAATGACTTGGAATGTGAATTTAGGAGTGATTTCAGTGATGATATTGATAGATGTAGTGTTTGAAATAAGGGGGTATGAAGTACTCACTTCTGCCATTAGGGATCCGCCTTTTTTCTTTTTTTTCTGTTTTTCTTTGCCTGGATCTGACATTATTCATGGTGGAAGATTAGGGGGTATCAAAGTACCCCAATCAGACATTAAATTAATGAAAAATAAAAAATGAAATACCCTAATCATTGTCCATCTTTTTTTTTTTTTTTTTTTTTTTTTGGCAATAAATAGGTTACTGTGATCATAAAACCTCTTGGTGAAGTTCTAAAAAACTTTCAAAATCTGCATATTAAGTTAGAAATTTGTAATTATTTAAAATGTATTTCACAACACAAAAAAAAAGACACAAACTTGACATTAATTCTCAGTAAAAAGGTGTTTTGGGGGCACAATATGGAATATTTTGAAAAATAATCATGGTTGATTTGGTGGAGAAAAGAGGTATTTTGTAATGGAAGATTTTGATCAGCAAATTCTTTTTTTTTCTTTTTCTTTTTTCCTTTGCAAAACCTCACCAAGAGATTTTGTCATTGCTGTATTTGGTGTGGGGCATATCTAACTTTAACTTTAATTGGACTTTTTTTTTATTGTGTGGGATCGGTAATGGAACAAAACAAATACTGGGGGCAAAACTGTGTCCTGTTTTCATTTCAGGTGGTAACGTCCCACAATGAAATGTAACATGATGCAAGAGCCCATGTCATGTTTTGGACAAGACATAATGTCACATTTCGTGTGCAGGACATTGCCACCAAAACACAAACATGACATATTTTTTGCCCCCATGAAATGTGTTATTTCAATTTTTTTAAAGCAATTCCTTGGTTAGTATATTTGAGTCTTCAACTGCGAACAATGATAGATCCCTAGTAGCATATCTGAGTACTTTGGTACCCTCTAATGTTGATGAATTACTCAAAAACCACTTATAATCTTCTATTCCTCTTTTTTTTCTTAATCTGCCTTGATGATTAACTAAAAAACCTGACTCCTCTCAGAAGAGAACAAAAAAAATTAACATAAAGGGAACTACTAGAGTTTTTATTCTGTCTGGAAAACTTCTTGTTGTTAATATTAGATAGGTTACACTAGAGTATTTACTTAAGTTATGGCTATTATACTATTTTATTACATATTTTTGATCATGATGAGACAATTACTTTATTCATTTTTATTCATTAATTATCTCGCTTCCTCTAACCTAACTTGATGATATATCAGCATTATATATGGATATCGGTACACATGAGTGTTCGGTATCCATCTTTTACTTCTTAATCTTTTTATTACTTTTATCTAGTCATCTCAATCTAACGTCTCTTTTCCTTATTATTATTAAGTCTTGTCCTTTTTGTCCCTCTTGTCCAAAGTCCACAGTCCATTTTGTCCCAGTCTGCACTTGTCCTTAAACTCAAATTTACCTGCTGCTTTTATTCATCAGGTAAACATGTACGTATGCTCTACAACAGCAATGGTCTTATCCATCTTTTACTTCTTAATCTTTTTATTACTTTTATCTAGTCATCTCAATCTAACGTCTCTTTTCCTTATTATTATTAAGTCTTGTCCTTTTTGTCCCTCTCGTCCAAAGTCCACAGTCCATTTTGTCCCAGTCTGCACTTGTCCTTAAACTCAAATTTACCTGCTGCTTTTATTCATCAGGTAAACATTCTTGTCCTTTTTTTCCCTCTCGTCCAAAGTCCACAGTCCATTTTGTCCCAGTCTGCACTTGTCCTTAAACTCAAATTTACCTGCTGCTTTTATTCATCAGGGTTAAGGGCCCAGCGCTCTAGCTAATTAATTAACGCTGGCTACTCCTAAATCCACAAATACTTCATCGTCTCCATCCAGTCCCACCTCATCTACCCACACTGCCATGGCCGAACCACCAGTTCCTCCCAGCTTCTCTTTCCTCCAAGATTCCTCAAACTTTTCAGAAATCAAAGGGATAGAAAAACTCAATGACAAAAACTACAGCACATGGAAGACAGACCTTAAATATGCCCTTACAGTGCGAAACCTGGATCTGTTTCTTGATAAGGACTTCCCTATCCCTACAAATCCGGAACTTCTGTATCTTTAAAATACGACAACGTCAAACCAATACCATCATTAAGATGTTCATGGATCGAGCTAATCAACACAAATTTATTTTGGACGATGATGTTGTGGACCCAGCAGAGGTATGGACCCGAATAAAGGATCACTATGCTTCCAAATCAAGCCAGAATTGCTCCTATGTCATCAACAAATTGTTTAAAATCAAATTCACCAAAAGCAATATATTAGGGGCTATGGACGAATTCAGAAGTACTATAAAGCTCCTTCGAGACGTGGCACCAGATCTCTTCAAAGAAAATATTTTGTCTTACATCATGGCGAACTATGTTCTTAATCTCCTGCTGGAGTCCTACCAAACATCTGCTACAATCATCCTCAGTAAATACGACATTACTAACGTACGACCAACTATAGAAGGTATCTTTGCTGACATTGAAGCTGAAGTAACTTGGCGAAGGGTTCTAAAAATTTCTGGGACTAATTCAGGATCAGTTTTGGCCATGGACACCAAAACTAAAATATTCTGCTCTCGAGGTAAACATAATCCCCTAGCTCCTCATTCTGAGGATTCATGCTTTCAACTTCATCCGGAAAAGCGCGATGAATTCCTCAAACGAAAGAAAGAACGTGAAAACAAGGACAACTCGAATAATCCAAAAGTTCTATCTCTATTTTCTAATATACCGGACAACTACGCCATCTTGGACAGTGGCGCATCGTACTCAATTTTCAATGATCGAAATGTATTCAGTCAACTCGAGAAATCCAACATGGCTTTATCGACAGCTAACGGAGAGGAGGTACTTGCCCCTGGACAAGGCAAAGTTTCCTTCAACTCTTTGACTGGCTATCAATTCAACATCGACCGTGCGTTATTTGCACCATCTGTTAAAGCAACGCTCATCTCTGTCATCGACTTACTCAAGGATGGATGGTACCTCATTAATGAAAAAGGGAACTTCAAAGTCAAATACGAAGACAAAACTCTCATTGAATGCTCAACCAAAGGAAGAATTCTCAGCTTTCCTTTCCTGCAAAACTCTATTTTTCATATAGACAATCCTCAAACACCGGAGCTTGGTCTTTTACATCACAATTTTGGCCATCCCAATAATCAAACTATGCAGCAACTATTTCCAGGTTTGAATTTCACAAATTTTACTTGTAAAACCTGTGCATTAGCTAAATCACACATACTTCCATATTCTGGCTCATTCCCAACCCCTGAATCTCCTCTGGACGTCATACATATGGATCTGTGTGGCTCGATAACTCCAGAATCCAAGGGAGGAAAATCCTACTTCTACCAAATAGTTGATGGGCACTCTCGTTACCGACATGTCTATTTTCTGAGTCTCAAATCTGAAACCTTTGAAAAATATAAAGAGTATGAGAATCTTGTCGAAAATCAGAAGAGTCATAAAATCAAATGCATAGTGTCTGACAACGGTGGAGAATTCACTAGTAATTCTATTACCAAGCACTTCAAAGACAAGGGAATCCTCCACTTACGAACAGCACCTTACTCCCCCCAACAAAACCCCATTGCCGAAAGGGGGAATAGGTCCATAGTCGAAAAGGCTCGCTGCCTATTGATCGAATCAGGTTTGGATTTGCATTGGTGGGCCGAGGCTGTCAACACAGCTACGTTTCTACTTAACATTCTACCGTCATCGGCACTCGAGAATCACAAGTCACCCTGGGAACTATGGCATGGGGATTCAGTCAAAGTGCCAAGAAAACTATATCCCTTTGGGTCAGATGTTATTATCTATCAGCAAAGTCATAAATGAGATGGAAAATTTGCTAGTAGTGGGGAAGAGGGGATATTCCTGGGTTATTGTGAGGGTCACATCAATTATCGTGTTTATTCACCCATTAACGATACTATCATAATCACTCATAATATAAAATTTCTTAACACCTTTGATTTAGCTCATTCCATCTCTAAAGGCGAACCAATCAATGCTCTAACTTTTCCAGACATTGACTTCTCCACCACACTAACATTTGATCTTCCGGCTGACTCTGGCCCTTTCAATAATGATCCTGAGCTACAGGATGCTGAAAACCCATCAAATGACAACAATACAGTGCCACTCGACTATCCTTCCTCATCAAAACACTATACGTATATTGATGAAAACATCAAACCTGCTAAGGAAATTTCATCAAACATTGACGCTTCAAATATCCTGACATCTAAACGAAGGGGTAATCCAATTTGTATGTTAGTTACTCCTTTTGATACACCTAAAAGCTACCATGAGGCTATCAACTCTCCCGAGTGCGATGAGTGGCTAAAGGCTATTGACGCTGAGCTCAACAGCATTTCTAAACATAACGTGTGGGAGGAAACTCCTATTCCCAGTCATAATCACTTACTTGGCACAACCTGGACTTTCAAGAGGAAGACTGATGCCGAAGGGAATATTATCAAATACAAGGCTAGACTTTGTGTTCAAGGTTTCTCCCAAGTTGAAGGAATTGAATATAACAAAACCTACGCACCTACTGGCCGTCTAGCTACTCTGAGGTTTCTATTAGGAGTTGCAGCTTTCAAAGATTGGGAGATACATCAAATGGACGTCAAATCAGCCTTTCTACATGGTGAACCCGATGAAGATTTATACCTTCGATTCCCTAATGGCTATACTCCCAAAAACAACAACTTATGTCTACATTTAAAGAAAGCCTTATATGGACTTAAACAAAGTCCTTGATGTTGGTATTTGAAACTCTCAAATTTCTTTAAGGAAATAGGCTTTTGACCCAGTCTAGCCGACCCTTGCCTCTTTCTCAGCAACGACGCATCAAATCCTTGCTAAGTATTTATTCATGTAGATGATCTCATTATAGGTGGACCTTCCGTTCAAAGTTTTAAAGATAAAATATCAAAAGTATTTGATATGGATGACCAGGGTGAACTGAAATGGGTTCTAGGGATGAAGGTAACTAGAGATAGAAATCTGCATACTATTAATCTGTCACAAACACTTTACATCAACAATATTCTCAAAGAATTCAATCATCAAGATTGTAGATCCGTCTCCACTCCGCTAATCCCCAATTCTCAATTCACTCAATGTTCTTCAAATAAACTCACTCATGTCTTTAACTATCGTAGAGCTATTGGCTTATTGAACTATCTTGTCTTGTGTACTCGCCCAGACCTAGCCTTTTCAGCCAGTTCTCTGGCTCAATACCTCAATGAACCATCTGACGAGCAAATCAATGCCTTTTTCCATGTCCTAAGATATCTACAGCTAACAAAAGACTACTGTCTAACATTGGGTAATGTTGATCATAGCCATATAGGTCATTTAATTGGATACGCTGACTCTGATTACAACAAGTCCACTGACTCCAAATCAACCTCTGGCACATTGGTCTTTCATCTCGGTCTCGTTAGTTGGAGGTCTACCAAACAACAATCTGTCTCTCTATCCACATCTGAATCCGAATACTATTCCATGACTGATTGTGGACAGGATCTAATTTGGACGAAGGAGTTATTCAAAGACTTTTCCATTGAGCTTCATCAGTCATACCTCAAAGGCGATAATCAGGGGGCTATCAAGTTAGTACTGAACCCTCTTTATCAACATAGGACCCGCCATATCAACACTAGAATTTGTTGGCTACGTGAGCAAGTAACCAACGGTGAATTTTCCATTCAGTATGTCCCCACCGGCAACATGATAGCAGATATTATGACCAAATCATTACCACGTCCTAAACATCTTGAATTCATTAAATCACTCAACTTGACTCCATTGCTGTCTTGAGCACGAGGGGGTGTTAATATTAGATAGGTTACACTAGAGTATTTACTTAAGTTATGGCTATTATACTATTTTATTACATATTTTTGATCATGATGAGACGATTACTTTATTCATTTTTATTCATTAATTATCTCGCTTCCTCTAACCTAACTTGATGATATATCAGCATTATATATGGATATCGGTACACATGAGTGTTCGGTATCCATCTTTTACTTCTTAATCTTTTTATTACTTTTATCTAGTCATCTCAATCTAACGTCTCTTTTCCTTATTATTATTAAGTCTTGTCCTTTTTGTCCCTCTCGTCCAAAGTCCACAGTCCATTTTGTCCCAGTCTGCACTTGTCCTTAAACTCAAATTTACCTGCTGCTTTTATTCATCAGGTAAACATGTACGTATGCTCTACAACAGCAATGGTCTTATCCATCTTTTACTTCTTAATCTTTTTATTACTTTTATCTAGTCATCTCAATCTAACGTCTCTTTTCCTTATTATTATTAAGTCTTGTCCTTTTTGTCCCTCTCGTCCAAAGTCCACAGTCCATTTTGTCCCAGTCTGCACTTGTCCTTAAACTCAAATTTACCTGCTGCTTTTATTCATCAGGTAAACATTCTTGTCCTTTTTGTCCCTCTCGTCCAAAGTCCACAGTCCATTTTGTCCCAGTCTGCACTTGTCCTTAAACTCAAATTTACCTGCTGCTTTTATTCATCACTTGTTCGTTTTATGTGTGTTCCCCGTCTTCGCCTTTGACTTACACATTCTACGCATTTCATAGAAGCCAGAAACGCGCACTCTAGAAACAATACAGTAACAGATAGTAAAACATACTTAAAATGAAAAACTGAAGTAATTATCCATACATAACTTTTTTTTTGCCTTGGGCCATTTGTATATATTGTTGCATTACTTTTTGAGTGGGATTTTTGCAATAAAAAGAGCAAGAAGTAAATGTCTAGCCACCGTACCACATGATACTGCGGGAAATCTGGGATAAGGGGGGTGAGGGAAAGGATGAGGACTTGTTGGAAAGGTTGTTCATTGAATTCAGTTAGAACTTGATTTTCATATTAATTTATGTTTTGTTTTACACCCACCGAGCTTAAGCTGAATTCAAGAAGTGGACTTGCTAGCAAGATTTTCTCATGGATTTTTCATGGTGATGGGGGAAGGAGAGAACACACAACCTCTGAACAGACCAGGCTTAAAAATATATGTTGTACACACTAGCATTGCGGAACCGGCTTTCAAATTTTTTCATTAATTTCGCTTATTTCATGAACTCAACTAGGTGGTTCTTCTTCTCGATAGACCGACCAACTTGTGCGATGTTGTAGAATGTAAAATTCATTAATAATTCTGGAAAACGTCCAGCTAGTCCAAATGAATAAACACACCATTGTTTTTAATATAGGTAGAATTCAATGTCGATCGATAGATATCATCAAGGTGAATCCATTTGAATGAGAAAATAAAAATGAACCGGTAATCTCAGTTAGACTGGAGTTGAATAGTTGAACAGAAGTAAAGGATGATAAGAGGGGAACAGAACTCACATAAAAGGTTGAACACTATCGGGTTATTTCCCCTCGTTCACCGTCTATTTTATTTTATTTTTCTAGATATCTTCTTCACTTTCATTTCTACTCTCACTTTTATTATTTATTCTTTTCATCTTTTGAGGCTTCCTTATTCAACGTTGTCTTATATTACCTCTGATTCTCATCTTTAAATCTTCAAAATGCGTCTCTCTTTTATTACTCTCATTGCACTCAGTGGTAAGCATTTCTTTTTGTTTTTTGTCTACTATTTTTTTCAGTAAAATTAAAATTCGCCCCCTTTGTGTCACGTGACTGCATGATTTTTTTCCAGCTTACATGGTAAACGCTTCCAAAATGAACAACGGGAAAGAAATAGAATCTTACCAGTATGTTGTTTAACAGTTATAATCAAATTTTTCTCAAGTTTTTTCTCAATCTTTTTTTGATGCCTGGATTTCATTTTGACGAAATAGCTATGAGCCTGTTTCCAGCTCTTACCTCAAACCCAAAAAACACGCCACTAAATCCTATCACCAAGGTATGAAAAACAAAAAAATTCAGCCGCGGGCTTTTAGACCTGAAAACTTAGCTTTCATGACGGGTGGAAATTTTGGAGCTAGTGCTGGCTTTAATGCTGGAGTTAGCGCTGGTGTTGGAATGAAAGTTCATCTTGATATGGAAGCTTGTGTTGAACTTGGCGCCAATGTGGGTGTTAATGTTGGCTCAAATTTTGGTGTAAACAGTTACTGGGCTTCACAAATTGGTGCTCAAATTGGTGCTCAAGCTGCTTGGCAACTAGGTCTCACTGCTTCAGCTGGATCTTCGCTTAACGTTGATGCCAGTGCCGTCTTGGATATTTGCGCCATGATTGGAGGTAACCTTGGGATGGAATATGGTATTGGTTTTTACACTGGTCTCGTTATGGGTAAAGCTATTGGAGCGGAAATCACGGCTCAAATTCAGGCTGGTGCTGGTGCTGGTGTTGGTGCTGGTGCTGGTGTTGGTGTCGGAGCTGGTGCCGGTGTCGGAGCTGGTGCTGGTGTCGGAGCTGGTGCTGGTGCTGGTGTTGGTGCTGGTGTTGGTGTTGGTGCTGGTGTTGGTGTCGGCGCTGGTGCCGGTGTCGGAGCTGGTGCCGGTGTCGGAGCTGGTGCCGGTGTCGGAGCTGGTGCTGGTGTCGGAGCTGGTGCTGGTGCTGGTGTCGGAGCTGGTGCTGGTGTCGGAGCTGGAATTGGTGCTGGAGCTGGAATTGGTGCTGGAGCTGGAATTGGTGCTGGAGCTGGTGTCGGAGCTGGTATTGGTGCTGGAGCTGGTACTGGAGGTAAACCTGGTGTCGGAGCTGGTGCCGGAGTTGGTGCCGGAGTTGGTGTCATTATTGGCTCCAGTTTAAACATTGACGCTTGCGTTAAAGTTGGAACATTAGTTAGTGGAGTTGCTGCTGCCAACGTTGGCGTCAATTCTGCTATTGCTGCCAGTTTTGGTGCCAAAGTGGGTGCTGCTGTGGCTGCTCAAATCGGTTTGGGTGTTGTAGCTGGTGCAGGAATCAACGTCAACGTTGACACTCTCACTGGAATTTGTGTCAAACAAGGTATCCTTATTGGAGCTGGACTTGGTCTGACCGCCAAAGCTTCGGCTTCTCTGGGTGCTGCTATTGGTGCTCAGCTCTCTGCTGCTGCCAGCGCTAAAACAAGTGTTGGAATCAACGCCGGGCTTGGACTCAAGGCAGGGGCTGGTCTCAATACTGCTTCCTGTCTTCAAATTGGTGGAAAAGTAGGTGCTCAAGTTGGCGCAGCTCTAGGGGTCAACTCTGTTCTCAGTACCCAAGTTGGTTTCGAGATTGCGACTCAAGTCGCCGCTAGACTAGGAATCGGTGCCCAAGTTGGGTTTGGTATGAAGGTATCTGCAAAGACATGCTCTACCTTGTCTTCCCAAATTGGTGCCACTGTTGGTGCCATGCGAGGTTTGGGCGCTGAAGCTGGTGTAGCCATTGGTGCTGGTATCAGTGCACAAATACTAGTTGGATTGGGAATTAGTGTAGTGGCTTGATTGATGGATTACCTGTAGTCAATGTTCCGAGTCAAATATGTGCTATACTTATATCAACCACCATATCATACGCATACAAAAGTTCTTCTCATCTCTGTCTGTAACTAATATCATTCTTATCTGACTATCATTTTCTTTGTATATTCTGTGTTTACAATCTTTCAGAATGTGATAAAATTGATGTTCTAGGCTGTGACATTGAGGTTATTTAATTGGGCTACACTAATGATGTCACCTATCAATATTAAGAGCTAATGGTGCACAAGTTCCAGAACTGCGGAAAAAATCATTTTGCCTTATTTTGCCTGTAATATTGCATCAGTAATAGAACTTAAGGCATCTACCTCCGTGTCGGTAAAAAATAAGTATATGATTGCATTTTACTTGATCATTACATAATGAATTTCAATATTCAACCGCCCTACGCGGTATCTTTTGCTAATCACTCATTAAAATTACTATTCATCCCTCACACTCATTCAGCAAAACTTAAGTATCTCACATGCCCTTCAATGTTCTTGATGAATTACTCAATATGGAAAAAGAAGACTATATTATTTCCTATTTATTCAACACTCCAAAATCAAACATATGAAGAGAAAAATAAGTTAAATTGAATCAACAACGTATGGAAGGCCATCAATGACTAATGAGTGACTACTTTACACCCAGTTGTACATACAACAATATCTTTTTTGAGAGACGTTTCCGGATGAGCAGGGATTTATTCAACAGTATATGTCATGACCTACAAAATCATAACTGTTTTTGGTTATGGAAAAAGGTAAGTTGTGAAATATTTCAAAATAATAGTCATAGTTTAATTGCCTTGCATTTACTTAGGATTGCTGTGGCCAAGTGGGTTTGACACCAGAGCAGAAAATGAGGGCTGTTCTACAACAACTAGCATATGGTATTTCAGCTGATAGCACTGATGAGTATATCCATATTGGAAAAGCTACTGCCCTGAGAGCACTAAAGCACTTCATCAAAGATATAATTAGCTTATATGGAAAGGAATACTTATGAGAACCTAATGCTTCTGAAAAGAAAATTATATTGAGAGAGTATGAAGAATGAGAATTCCCAGGATGTCTTGGTTCAATAGATAGGATGCACTGGGTATGGAAAAATTGCCCAGCAGCTTGGGCAGGTCAACTTCAAGGAAAAGAAGGCACACCTACAATGATACTTGAAACTGTGGCTAGCAAGAGCCTGTGTTTTTGGCATTGCTTTTTTGGAACTCCTGGAGTGCTCAATGATATCAATGTTCTCCATAGAAGTAACATATTCAACAGATTATTGGCTGGTACTCAAGATGAGGTGTGTTTTAAGATAAACAATCATAGATATAAAAATGCATATTACCTGGCAAACAGAATTTATCCTCCATGGACAACACTTGTCAAGACTATACCCCAACCACAAGATGAAGCAAGTCAATACTTTTCCAAACTACAAGAAGCTCACAAAAAGACATTGAGCATGCTTTTGGAGTATTACATGCATGATGGGGAATCATTAAACAGCCATGCCGTCTATGGAGGAGAGAAATTGTCAATCAAATAATGACATGTTGTATAATATTACACAACATGATCATTGAGTCATAATCTAAAACAGATCAATTCCTATTCAACATACAAAATATATCAAGTCAAGTAGTTGAAATCCATCATGATCCTGCCTTGTTCAACAGTATATCTCATTATATGCAGAGGAGTCAAGATCTACACAACTCAACTATCCACTTCCAACTACAAAAAGATTTAAAATATTCATAACTGGGGCAAGTAGAGGTACTGTAAATGAAGAGTAATTAAAAACAATTTTCTTTAAATTAAAAAACCACAGAATATGTCTAGTTAAAATAAATAATTGTACCTTTATTTTTATTAAGTCATATGGTTTCTTGCATTTAAAAAATGTGAAAAAATATAATTAAAACCCAAAAAAAAATTATATATAGGTAAAACATAAATGTTTAAAAAAATTAGTTAAAACTGATTTCCAATTAACAAAAATGAACAAAAATGCATACCTTGAAAATTTTGTTGAGGGTCCATTATCGTGCAATTTATTTGCAAAAGAGATGTAGCAATTAATAATTTGATAATTCATAGGTAGAAATGGGACATTGGCACACATAATAATGTAAGGATTTTTCAATTGGGTCATTTTTATAATATAAAACTAATAGTTACATAGCAAAAAATAAATTTATAATTCATAGACAGAAATGAGACATTGGCAACAATAGTAATGTAAAAATTTTTCAATTTGGCTATTTTTATATAATAGAATATAATTAATATTAATAGAATATATATAAATATAATACATACTATAAATTATAAGATATTTTAATTACATGGAATGAGGAGGGAATGTTCTGCAGAACAACCCTCTAAGGCCAGTAGATTTTTTACTGTCCAGTCATTTTTAGAGGCGCCACCTGATGCCAATATGCCTCACTCCTGGTAGATTGAGGCAGTTTTTCATCTTTTCTGAGAAAAAAATTACTTACCCTTACCTTGCCCAAAAAAACCTTGGTTATCTCCTGGAAAATATGGATAGTAATATTTTAGAAACTAAAAATCAAGAGTTAGCCAAAGGAAAAAAATTAGTAAGAAAAACAAATTAAATATAAAAGAAAAATATATTTACCTACTAAAAAAGAAGGGAGAGCCAAAGAAAAATGAAATAGTAAGAAAAACAAATTAAATCTATTAAAAAAAAGGGAGAGCCAAAGGACAAAAAAATTAAAAAAAATATTACAGAGAAGAGAAAAAAAAGATTTACCTACCTAAAAAAAGGAGAGCCAATGAAAACCAAAAAAAAGAAAAACAACTTAAAAATAAGAGAGAAAAAAGATTTACTTACTAAAAAAATAGGAGAGCCAAAGGAAAAGGAAATAGTAACAAAAACAAATTGAAATTTTCTTGCTAATATTTTCACCATTGGCTTACTATTTCCTTTTCCTTTGGCTCTACTTTGGCTCTACTTTGGCTCTCCTATTTTTTTAGTAAGTAAATCTTTTTTTCTCTCATATTTAATTTGCTATTGTTACTATTTCTTTTTTCTTTGGCTCTCCTATTTTTTTAATAAGTAAATCTTTTTTCTCTCTTATTTTTAATTTGTTTTTTTTTTTTTTTGGTTTCCATTGGCTCTTCTTTTTTTGAGGTAGGTAAATATTTTTACCTCTTCTTTGTAATTTGTTTTTCTTAATTTTTTTTGTCCTTTGGCTCTCCCTTTTTTTTTACTAGATTTAATTTATTTTTCTTACTATTTCATTTTCCTTTGGCTCTCCCTTCTTTTTTAGTAGGTAAATAGATTTTTTCTTTTATTTTTAATTTGTTTTTCTTAATAATTTGTTTTCCTTTGGCTAACTCTTGATTATAAGTTTCCAAAATATTACTATCTGTATTTTCCAGGAGATACTGATGGTTTTTTTGGACAAGGTAAGGGTAAGTAATTTTTTTCTTGGAAAAGATGAAAAACTGCCTCAATCTACCAGGAGTGAGGCATATTGGCTTCAGTTGGCTCCTCTAAACACAACTGGCCAGTGGGAAATCCACTGGCCTTAGAGGGTTGCCTTGCAATATATAAGGAGGGTTGTTCTGCAGAGCATTCCCTCCTCATACCATGTAATTAAAATATTATATATTATATATTATATTTTATATTTATATATATTCTATTCATATTAACTACATTATATTATATAACAACATCCAAATTTCAAAATTTTTACATTACTATTTTAGCGAATGTCTCATCCTGCCTATGAATTATGAAATTATTTTTTGCTATATAACTATTAGTCTTATATTATAAAAATGACCCAATTGTGAAATCCTTACATTATTATGTGTGCCAATGTCTCATTTCTACCTATGAATTATCAAATTATTAATTGCTACATCTCTTTTGCAAATAAATTTCACAATAATGGACCCTTAACAAAAAATTTTAAGGTAAGCATTAATTTTATTAATTTTTGTTAATTGGAAAGAAGTTTTAACTAATTTTTTTTTACATTTATTTTTTACTTATATATAATTTTTTTTTGGATTTTATCTAATTTAAAATATTTATTACAAACCTAATATATTAAGATCTACCACTGCACCACCTTTTTTTTAAATCATCTTTTATTTTATATAAAATCTCCATATAATCAGCATCACATAAATTATTTTCTCTCAGAAATAAAAGCTGTTTAATCTCACTGCTCCTCATTTCAAAGTCTGACTTTTCCAAATTATTCTCATATTTTGCTGATTAATTTTCATATTTGATTCTTCAAGTTCAATTTTTTTTGTTGAGAATGAGTCTTTCCTTTGAATCAAGATTTGATCTTTTGTGAGTTCAAGTTGGTCTTGAGCTATGTTGAGTTTTTTTTCTGATATACCTAATTTTTTCCAGCTAGCTCATTACTATCAAATATAGCTCCAATTCGTTTTTCAGCTGTGTCATTTTAAAGTGAAAAACCTTCTTTCTTTTCAGCTTAAGAAAATTCTGCATTTAAGTGCTTTTTTTCTGCTTTCTTACCAAGAGGTAATTCATTATATGATGGAGAAGGTGACACTGGACAGCTGATTGATTCCATTTGGGTGCTTTTTTGACTAGAAAAACTATGTAAATCCAATCTTTTGGTACTTGAACTGGTTTCTAATGGGGCCATTCTTTGTGCACTCAAATAACTGTCTAAAGGTGAGTTTCTGTTAGGTTCTAAATGCCATTTTGGAGAAAATTTGAGTTTCTCCCAAGCTTTGGGATGGCTCAAATTTAGAAAATGGTGTTTTTGTTAGTGAGCTGGATTCTCTTAAGATTCAGCGGAAGGAAAAGGATGTAACAAAGTTTAGGGATTGGTGTCCTGGTTGGGCCGTTTGTGTTGCTCATGTGCACACTGGTGATTTTGATGATAGGTTTGTACCCTTGGATGTTGTGTTGTTGGATTTTGAAGATGAGACTTGGGGTCAGACTGGGTTGTATTTTATTTTGGTAGAATATCTGTTAACCTTGGAGAGGCCAGATATTTGTGATGATCACCACACAATATGGGGGGTGGACTTGCTAGCAAGTCCGCAACCTTGGACCCAAACTCACCACAGATTGAACACACATTGAGCTATTGATAAAGGAACCATACAATTAGGGATGAACACCACTCAGCACAACAGTTTTAGGTGGGTGTTCAAGTAGAGTTCAGTATGGGTTCAGTATGAGTTCAGTCTGAGTTCCATCTGAGTTCAGATTAAGGACTTGCTAGCAAGTCCACCCCCTATATTGCATAGTGGATGATACTTGGGTGGCAATCAAGAAGAAAAGTCCTGGATTATATGTGTCAGGAAGGCAGTTGATGAGGAGGAGACATCCAAATCCACAAGTTGTGGTGACTCAGAAGAAGGTTCCAGAGTTGGTGTTGAAGTCTTTGCATGAAGACCTTGGTCATAGAGGCTTTGGGGAGACTTATAGAAGAGTAGCAGAAAGATTTTGGTGGGCAGGTATGAAGTTGGCTGTGAAAGGTTGGGTTCAGTCTTGTGAAGAATGTCAAAGAAGAAGTCACTTGAAACCTAAAGAGGTTGGCCATGCTACTGGTGAATCAACTGTTTTTGGAAGGGTCAGTCTGGATACAGTCAATATTAAAGAGGGCAGGTATAAATACTTAATGGTTGCCAGGGATTATTTGTCTGGTTGGGTGGAGGCAGAACCTCTGGTTAATTTTACTGCAAATAATGTGACAGGATTTTTGAAGAAGGAATGGTTGTTTAGATATGGGTTGATGAAGCTGGTGACTGTTGATGGTGGGCCAGAGTTTGGAGCTGAATTTAAAGAATCTGTGGAAAGTATTGGCTCTAAAGTCAGGGTGGCTACACCTTATTATCCTTAAGCTGAAGGCATGGTTGAAAGAGGCCATCAAGTTATCAAGAATGCTTCGGTGAAGATGTGTGGAGATAGTGCTGAAAAGTGGAGGCATTATTTACCATTGGTGTTATTTGCTGATAGAATTGCTGTGAAGAGGACAACTAGCTATTCTCCTTATGAATTAGTGTTTGGGCAGAAAGCTGTTCTACCAATGGATTTGGAAGCCATCTCATATCTTGGAATTGATTGGGATGATGTATGCTCAACAGAATATTTGCTCTGTGCCAGGATGCAACAGTTGGGATGTAGATAGGAATTTCAAGAGAAGGCATACTCTAGAGTGATGAAGATAAGAAATCAATCAGTCAGCTACTGGGACAAGAAGTTGGCTCATAGACTCAAGAATCCCTTGAAACCTGGTTGTTTGGTTTTGGTGTATAATAGAAGTTTGGAGAGTCAGTGGGGAAAAATGTTTTCTGACAAATGGAATGGAACTTACAGAGTCAGATCTCAGGTTTCTGGAGGTTCTTCTGTTTTGGAAGAGTTGGATTGTGCAGTCTTAAAGAAGAGAGTGGCTGCTGATTAGTTGAAGAGATTTTACCCAAGAGGCACTAGAAGTGAAGAAGATTGACTCTGCAATAAGGATAAACTATGGACCATTCTTTAATTTTGGATTTTGGTGATGCTGTTCACCTGTTTTGTTGGAAAATTATTTTTTAAAAGTTACCCATGGGTGGGGCTTCTATATTTGATCTTGGCAAGTGTGGGAGTAACTGATGAACTGGCTGCTCTATCAACAGTTACCCCAGATTGTCTGTTTCCAACCCCTTCTCTTAATTTGGTTGAACCCTAGTATTGGTTTTTCTTCCCAGGTTTTAGTCCACTATGACTTTAAACTGGAAATTCTTTTGGTCTTCAAGTGCTGTACTCTACACGCTTATTGGTTTTGGTTTATTGTGTTGGATGTTGTGCTTTTTGTTAGAAGGTACCAAGGGGGGGGCTTCTAGATTTTATTTTGGAAAGTGTGGGGGTAACTGATGAGCTGGCTGCTCTATAGAACAGTTATCCTATAATGTCTGTTTCAAGTATTTTGTCTTTCCTAGTTGAATTCTAGTTCTGGTTTTTGTTATTCAGGTTTCAAGTCCACTATGACTTTAAGCTGGCTTACTGGCTTGGGACTGGATTTTTTTTTCTATTTGGATTGATGGTGGATAACTGGTGATCTCGCATCATTTTTACTTATTGGAGGGAGCCCACCCAGTGATTATTTTTTTTGGTCTGGACTTTCTATGGAGCCAGACTTTTTCTTTTTCTGATTTTTGTGTCTATGGTTGTGTTGGATAGCAGTTTTAGATTATTTTCTTTTTTCTCTTTTTTCTTTTAATTTTTTATGGGGGCTATTAGGATATAAAGAGGGAAAAATCACAAAATTATGGTGTTACCACATCAGGGTCACCTGGATGTGGGAAAGCATTGGTGGGGAAAGGCTCATCAATTGGCTGGACAATGATATTTTCTTTTTTTTATTTAATTTTTTTCTGTGTTTCATTTTTTATTATTTTCTTTAATTTCTAATTTTATTTATTTCAAATCATTTAAAAAATTATTTAAATGTGTATCCATATCAAGGTGCACCTGGATGTGGGTAAGGTATCAGGGGATCAGCTCATCAATTGGCTGGGGGATACCATTTGTAATAATTATTTATTCCATATTATCATTATTCATTTCATTTAAATTCTCAGCTCTCATAATTTTGTTAAGCAATTTTGTTTAGTTATTTTCAAGTTTTTTTTAGTATTTTTGTAGTTTAGTAGTTGAAAATAAAAATAAAAATAAAAATAAAAAATAAAAAGTAAGAAATAAAAAATAAAAAATAAAAAATAAAAAATAAAAAATAAAAAATAAAAAATAAAAAATAAAAAATAAAAAATAAAAAATAAAAAATAAAAAATAAAAAATAAAAAATAAAAAATAAAAAATAAAAAATAAAAAATAAAAAATAAAAAATAAAAAATAAAAAATAAAAAATAAAAAATAAAAAATAAAAAATAAAAAATAAAAAATAAAAAATAAAAAATAAAAAATAAAAAATAAAAAATAAAAAATAAAAAATAAAAAATAAAAAATAAAAAATAAAAAATAAAAAATAAAAAATAAAAAATAAAAAATAAAAAATAAAAAATAAAAAATAAAAAAATAAAAAATAAAAAATAAAAAATAAGAAATAAAAAATAAAAAATAAAAAATAAAAAATAAAAAATAAAAAATAAAAAATAAAAAATAAAAAATAAAAAATAAAAAAATAAAAAATAAAAAATAAAAAATAAAAAATAAAAAATAAAAAATAAGAAATAAAAAATAAAAAATAAAAAATAAAAAATAAAAAATAAAAAATAAAAAATAAAAAATAAAAAATAAAAAATAAAAAATAAAAAATAAAAAATAAAAAATAAAAAATAAAAAATAAAAAATAAAAAATAAAAAATAAAAAATAAAAAATAAAAAATAAAAAATAAAAAATAAAAAATAAAAAATAAAAAATAAAAAATAAAAAATAAAAAATAAAAAATAAAAAATAAAAAATAAAAAATAAAAAATAAAAAATAAAAAATAAAAAATAAAAAATAAAAAATAAAAAATAAAAAATAAAAAATAAAAAATAAAAAATAAAAAATAAAAAATAAAAAATAAAAAATAAAAAATAAAAAATAAAAAATAAAAAATAAAAAATAAAAAATAAAAAATAAAAAATAAAAAATAAAAAATAAAAAATAAAAAATAAAAAATAAAAAATAAAAAATAAAAAATAAAAAATAAAAAATAAAAAATAAAAAATAAAAAATAAAAAATAAAAAATAAAAAATAAAAAATAAAAAATAAAAAATAAAAAATAAAAAATAAAATAAAATGAAATAAAAATATAACAAATCATATATATATATATATATATCTGTTAATTATTATTCTTTCTATTTATTGAATTATTGATTGCTTTTTTTTATTATTATTTAATGATGGGATCAAGAAGCCTCTTGCGGTTGGCCTGGATTGTGTTGGTGGGTTTTTTTTTTTTTGGATTGAAAGTAGAACTGTGGTCTTTGTAGTGTAGGCGGATGGAAAGAGTATATGAGTTACAGTGGTCAGGTACCGGGCTAGAAGGTAAACTTTGGGAAGAAGTGGAAGAAGCGGGAATAGAGTGCTGGAAGGTGTGCTTGATTATTCTACAAATCTTCCAGTGGTCATCAAGGAGTTGATTTCTCAGATTCTTCTCAAAATCATTCAATGGAACATGGGGGGAAAAGGCCTTGAGCATTTTAAAACACATCATGCTAAGGTGATTCTTAATATCAGCGTAATCCATCATCAAAGTAGTTTCTAAAGGTTGGCCAATCCCAATTGCAGCTGCAGGAGGTGAGGTTCCAACTAAACAGATGAATTGGATCAGTAATTACTTTCTGTTGAAGAAATTGGAATTTTTTTATATTGGTACTTAATGATTGGGAGATCTTCAAATTTGTATGCAGCCGGAATCTGGACAGCTGAAGAGTGTTGAATAGATGTTGTAGGAGGGTCCATCAGATGGAGGTATGGATTTTCATGGTCATCCTCTAAATGGTGTTGAGAAGATGAAGGAGAAGAAGGAGGTTTGTCAGCCAGTCGTCTAGAAGAAGGTGGAAAAGGTAATTGGAAAAAGTTAAAAGGGGAAATAAAAAGGAAATGAAATAAAAGATAAGAAATTTTTAATTTTAATAATAAAAATTTAAAGAATTTTAACAAAAATGGACAGGGATCAATGTGGTTAATAAAGTAATTACTGTTTTATTCTCTCTGTTCAATTTTCAACTATTAATACTAAAGTATTCTTATCACAACCTTTAATATTTTATTTTATTACTTAAATAGGCAGAAGCGCAGTTTAAATATGTGTAAATAAAATGAATTTTATAGTGTAATTAAAAAATATGTTTGAGTAGTAAGTGATGAGGCTACAGGGGATTATCCAAGGCCTTTTTATAGGCAATGGGTCCTCCGAAGCGCCACTAAATTTGTAAATAAAATAGTCATAATAAGATGAAACAAGGAAATAAAAGAATAAGTGAAACATAACAATTTAGAGAAAAATATGAAACAAATAATTAAAACCCCAAATAAGAACCAAATTTTCCCACAACTAATTCCCAAATCAGTAAGTAAAAATAGTGAGTAACTAAAAAAGCCTGAGACATAGGAACTATGAGAAAAAATAATTCAAAACAGATGGTACAATATGCTTTAAGGGTTTTTAAGTGAAACAAGTAAAAATATTTTGACGCAACAAAATATGTAATCAATTTTAATTTAGTATAAAGAAATTAATTAATTGTTTCAACTATGTAATTAAATAATTAATTTAAATGAAACAAGTAATTAATTTATTACTAAATTAAGTTGAGAATTTTAATACTATTTTATAAAATAAGTATTATAATTTATTTAATTTTTTATTGACACAATTAAGTGTCCAAAAAACAGCGGCAATAATTATGGATAATAGTATATGAAAAAGTATATTTTAATAATTAAATTTAATTAATTAAAGTAATTACAATATAAGATAAACACTTGAATATAATTATCTTATAAGTTTTTAATTAATTAATTTATAATTATTAAATAAACAATGCGCCCTTTGTTATGGAATATAATTAAATGATTTTAAATTATCTTATAATAAAATTAAAATAATATTTACTTTATTTATATAAATAAAATATTAATATAAATTTATTATGTAATATAATATTAATGTTAAATGCATACTCTGCAATTATTATGTCTTTATTTGATTCCAATAAATTGTATGTTTATTTACTGGGCTCCTGGGACAGCCTGGCTGACAAGGTTCCTGTGGCCTGGTTAGAGAATCAGTGCTGTTGTTGTTGTTTATATTATTGCTTGGCGGAGGAGTGCCATGTTGGTTGAAGGAAGGGCCAGGAGAAGGTGACCTGGTAGCTGATTGTGATCTGCTGGATAAAGATCTAGAAGAAAGGGAACTATCAGAGGAATAATTGGAGTCCAGAGGAGAGGTGAATTTAGTTTTTCTTGACAGAACAGGAGTTTTTTGTTTGGGGGCAGTGTTAGGTGTTCTGGTGTTTTCAGGTGGTCCTCTAGCAGGCCTTCTAGAGATGTTGGAATTTTTGGTGTGGTCAGATGAAGAAATGGTGGTGGTATGCATTTCTCTGGGAGAATTAGGAGGTTTTTGTGTAGATTTGTTGGCGTTTGATGGATGAATTTGGCTGTTATCTGGCTGAATTCAGGAGTTTTGAGCCTGATTTTTGCTTTCTGGCAAGGCAGGAGGGCTGCCAGGATGCGGTCTAGCAGCCTGGGGGCCGATTTTGAAGCTATTTTGGCTGAATTTGCTGAGATTAAAGCAAGTCTTTTAGTAAGTGTTTTGGGAATAGAACGGTGTGATCTTCTAGAAAGAGCAGAAGATAAAGAAGTAGAAGAATGTTTAAGTTCTGGTGACCTGGTAGGAGATCTGGAAAGATATTTATGTGAAGGTGAAGGTGGAGTTATTGGATATTTGGGGTCTCTTTCACATCTTTTCTTTTTAGAGTTTCAGGAATCACAGGCCCTGTTATAGAATTCGGCCTGAGGAGTAGGAAAAGTGAAAGTGCAAAGTCTGCACATATGGATACACTGTTTACAAGTATAGTCCTTTGGAGCAGTGAAACAGGGAAGGTCCAATAGGTCAAAATCTGGAGATCCAGCCAAGATCTGTGAAGGAACAATAATTAAGAGGAAGGAGATGAATGAAAATTTTAACAGTGATGTGTATATGATGAAGAAAGAGTGAAAGTTCAGCAGGTTGGCTGCAAAGCATTGTGCATGGAGGTGTCTCTGCCCTTTTTTATGCGAAATGTGGATTAGTCTGTCAATACTTTAAACTGAACACTGGCCAGTCCATCAAGACTTTAAACTGAACACTGGTCAGTTCATCAAGACTTTAAACTGAGAAATGGTATAGTCCCCCAAGACTATAAACTAAGGATTGGTTAATGGTTGAGTCCTTCAGGACTTTAAACTGAAATGGGAGTTGATGTGATTCTGGAAGAGGGAATCCAAAGGAGGAGTCCCTGAATTTTTTTAAGGCAAGTGTGGGGGTAACTGATGAGCTTGATTCTCTGTAGAACAGTTACCCCAGAATTTTAGTTTGTTTCCTTGGTCTTAAATGTTTTGATCTCTGGTTCTGTCTTTTTGATTTAAGTTTTGAGTCCCCCAAGATTATAAACTGAGGGTTTTGAGTCCCCCAAGACTATAAAATGAGGGCTGTTAGTCCCCCAAGACTTAAAACTGAATATTAGTCCCCCAAGACTGTAAACTGAGGAACTTTTTTTATGATTGGCAACATTCAGGAAGTCTGGAGAGGTCAAGAATTTTTTTATTTCTAAGTCAAGAGGCAGAATAGAATCAAGAGATGTAACCAAATGTGCAGCATTGGCTTTAAACTGGTGAATGAGGTTCTTCCTTTTCTCAAGGTCCTGTGGATTCCTGGCAGGAGTGGATTGGAAGTAGTTTAGTATGAGATGCTTCTGTTGAGAAGAATTTTGTTGAAATTTTTCCTTGATTGTGGGAAATGGATTAGGTGGGGGTGCTTCAATATTTCCCACATTGTCATCATCACTGTCTGGATGGAAATGAACTGGAAATTTGTCAGATTGAATTTCAGTATGAAGAAGTATTGGGATTACCATCAGAAGGACCAGGGATGGTAGAGCTGGTGGTTGTAGAAGGGTTAGCACTCTTTTTTGAAGGGTGTAATTTGTTGAGAAGTCTGGGTATCAGGATGGATGGCCTGGATCTTTTGATGTTGGTAGAAGGTGGGTCAGGTTGAGGTGGAGGAGAAGATGTTGAAGAGGACAATGGACCAGGTCTGAAACAAGTCTTCTTCCTAGATTGAAAGACATCACAGGAGGTACTGTAGGGGTGAACCGGTGGTGTGATAGTACAGATGATATTGTTGTCAATGCAGTATTGGCAAGGACCTATGTCAGTAGCAGATTTTGAAAGAAAGCTGAACATTGTGGTTGTGATGAAGAATAATGTGGACATTCTCAATTGGAGGGAGGATGCGGTCTTCCAACATTGGGGGGGCCCTTTGTTGGTCTATTTGGTGTTGTTTTGATATGTCTTAAATGGCATTGTTTAATAATTAGGTGTTTTTCTGGATTTATTCAGCAAATATTTGGACTATGGGATGTGGGTACTACCATTGGATAGCCCCGGGTTTTCTCTATATTTTATGTCTTTATGACATTTTTTTAGAATTTAAGTATTAAGGGGATAATTTCTCATTTATCATTTAAAAAGATAGCTGTCTAATTTTGTTTTTCGTGTTTTTTGGGCTAACCTTAAGTCTTAGGGTTTAGTTCTTAGTACCATTAAAATGAGCTAAATTTTCTCTACATTTTATTTCACAATGTTTTTCTAGCCTAATTATGTGTTTTAAAGGTTTTAGTAGTTGAAGGAGATTTTTCTAAGTAGTTTGGGTATTTTTGGTGGTTTTTGGTGGTTTTCTGACTTCAGGGTGGTCCGGCCACCTCAGGTGGGCCTCCCAATGTTGGGCAGACCACCCGCCTTGGTGCTAGAAGGCTGGGAAGCATTTTTAGAGGGGCTTTATGCAATTTGGTGGTCAAGAGCGCCAAATTTGTTGGTGTGCATGGGCTCTTAGATAGTGGTCTGTGTGTAGATAGTGAAGAAGACAGTTTGGGGCAACCTTATTTATCATACAACCATCCGGAGGTGATATCATTTTTCCTCACTCAATTTTCACTGTTTTTTGGCCACAATTGGTTGTTTTTGTTTCAAGGTTAGTTCTTCATTTAACTCAACTTTGGCAACTGTTTTCTCTGGTGTAGCTTTTCAACCTGCATCAAGTATTATTTCTGTTTCCTGTGAAACAAGTGCACAGTGTTTGTTTTTCTGGTGTAGATTTTTCTGCATTTCAGTTTCTTTGGTTCTCAGTGGTCTGTTATTGGCTACTTTCTTGATTGTTAAGCAGTCAAGAAGATTTTTGGAAGGGGTATTGTAACAGTCTCTGATTTGCTGTAGCCAGTAAATCTCACCTGGTATTTCTCAAAGGGACAGGGGTTTTTCTCTCCAGTTTTACTCCAACTCCCTTGGTCAAGGCCTATAGCTAGTACTATAGGATTTTCTACAACGTTCAATTTCCTCAACAGATTTATTAGCTTTAACACATTCTATTATGAAATTTTTCTTTTTCGAATTTTCTTCACCATCAAGCTTATATTTCATCTGTTCCATGAGGTTTTGATGCTCAAGCAATTTCTCCTCTTTCTTTGATTTTTCAATACTTAGAGATAACTCAAATTTCTTCTCCTCCAAATCTTGTGCCCTATCATCCTTCCATAAAGATAGTTTGTACTTCTTCTCCTGAAAGCCTTGTATCCTATCATCCTTCTGTAAAGAGAGTTTGAACTTCTTCTCTTCCAAATCATGTACCCTGTCATCCCTCCTTAAAGAGAGCTCGTGTTTTTGATTTTAAAATTTTAGAGTCTCTTTAGAAACTTCCACTTGTTCTAGAGTGATAATAAATATTAACAAAAAGTAGAAGAAAAGCAGAGTAAAGTATTAAGAGTTTTGGTATCACTTACCAGCATCATGTTTCTCCAAAAATTCTTTGATAGAAGAAAAATGGGTTTGAGATAAAGTATCACTTTTTCTTCTTCTTTGAGAGTGGAAATTTAGACTACTTGAAGACCTTTGCTTTTTGTTCAAGGTCACATTTTCCTCCTCATCATTGTTGCTGGCTTCTGACTCAGTTGATTGTGGCTCCTGCATTTGTTCTTCAGCCTTTTTAGAAATAAGAAAATGTAAATAAAAAAAGAAAAAAAAACATACTTGAGTTAGATCAGTTTGGTTTATATCTCCATAAGTATCTATTGAAATGATATATTTTTTGTGGAAGCTAAATGAGGGGAGGCTTGAGTAGAAGAAGAAGGAAAAAGATTTCTTTCAACATCATGTTTGGAGATAGCATCTTCACCATCCAACATGTTTGCAGGATTAACATCAGCTTGCTCTCTGAAAATAGCATCCATCTTTTTAAATTAAGGACATAAAGAATCAAGTTTATTGTCTATGGATTTGATGCCCTTACTGATATCAAGGTCAGTAATACCAAAACCAGTAGAAGATGAAAGAGTCTTTGCCTTCTTGTATTTGGCTCAATAATTCTGGAAGTGTTTAGAAATCTGTTTAGGTAAAAGATCTATCCTTCCCTTGGTCTTATTCTGTAATTCGTTGGCCATTAGAAGATAAACATTAACTTTTTATGCTGAGGGCCATCCTACTTTGGTTGCATTTTTGGTACCAAAACAAGAATCATAGTTAGATTTAGTTTTCAGCCAGTTGATAAGAATGAGATGATCATCTTTTTTTAATTGAACGGTCTTTGATTTCCCAGCTGAGCAGGGGAAGGATGGAGTAGTGCAATTTGAAGAACAACTGGGGGAAGGCTACCTTTGAGAAGATCTATGATTACAGGGCATGTTAAGATAATTGAATATGAAAAGCAGCAAAAACAAGTAGATGAGATGGTGAGGTGTTCTGAATGGAGAGAATAGACAGGATGAGATGAGAATGGGAGTGCACAGAAAGGTAGAAGGCATATACAGAGAGAAGTCAAAGAAGTGGTTATGAATGAAAGTAGGCCAAGATGTGGTTATGAAAAATTGAGTAGAAAAATGTTGGATAAGAGGTCAACTTTGACACGTAAAATGTCTAATAACCCAATTATTAGCAAAAATAATTGTGGAAGATAATTGGGGTATAAGGATTTTTATCCACAATTAATTTAATTTCAGATTAGTCAAATTTGATACCCCCTAATGTAACTATCAATACTATTAACAACAGGGATTTGTTGATTGGCTACTAAAACACTTTCAATATTATGATCATCAAGAAAAGGGTCAGTAGGTGATTTTTCCCCCACTATCATATTGTGTAATATGATGCAACATGTCATTACATCCTTCACCTGAACAATATCTCAAAGACAACATGGTAGCTTTATTATATCCCACATGCTTTTCAAGACACCAAAAACTTGCTCTATATCTTTGAAGTCACCTTCTTGAAGTTTTGAGTAATATTTTCTGGCAACATCTTTTGGATGGGGGATATATTTCACAAGTGATGACCAAGATGGGTAAATTCCATTGGCCAGATAATATGGAGTCTTATATTTATGATTATTTATTTTAAACTGTACTTAATCTTTCATCCCAGAAAGGACTTTGTAAAATATATGAATTTTTTGGAGGACATCAATTTCATTTAGTGCTCCTGGGGACAAAAAGAAACAATTCCAAAATCTTAAATTCTTGCTAGAAATAACCTCAAGTATAATAGTAGGTGTCTTTTATTTTCCCTTGGACTGTCCTGCCAATCCAGTAGGACAATTCTTCCAAGCCCAGTGCATCCCATTAATAGACCCAAGACATCCAGGAAAACCATGGTCTTCATATTCTCTCAACATGTGTCTCTTCCCTAGTAGATTAGGTGGCTGTAAGTGTCAGAATAGTAATCTCTTTTTAGTTTCTTTTTTCCTCTTTCTATATGAATTAAACTTCTTTCTTTTCTTTGTCTGCTAGATTACATATGTATGAGACTTTATCACCTCCTGAAGTACTATATTGTCATGCATTAGTAATGAGATGATCTCATACTTTATAATAGATAATTTCGTGCTTTAGTCGTGCTTATCTCAATTTAAGTATTCCTGTGTCTACTATCATGTAATATCACTCCTTTTTTACCCCTGTAATTGGTCAGACTCACTGGGTTAAAAGGCATTGTCTTTCTTCGCTTTTTCTCTCAAGCGAGTCTTTCCTACTTACAGGTGTGTATTTTCTTCCCTTTTTAATACATTCAAATAGACTAAATTGTTTTTACTCTTATCTTGATTATTAGGTATAACTGGCTCATTTAACTGAATAAGTTGCGCATTAATGATTTGTTCATTGGCTTTATACCAAAGGTCATTTCTTCTCACTTTACTTACTTTATATTTATTGAAATGTATCTCAAGCGAGTCCTTCCTACTTACAGGTATAACTGGCTCATTTAACTGAATAATTTGTGCATTACTGATTTGTTAATTGGCTTTATACCAAAGGTATAACTGGCTTATTTAACTGAATAAGTTGCGCATTACTGATTTGCTCATTGGCTTTATACCAAAGGCTTCTCCTTGACAGATTATGAGACCGGCTGTTATCCACTTCTAATAGCATTAATACTTTATCTCCTGTATGCAGCCATACACGAACTCAATCTTATCGTTCAAATGCAAACTTCCAAAGTTTCTACTGCTACTCATGGCATCCCACTCCTAACTAAGGAGAACTACCCATTCTGGGCTTCCAAGATGAAAGCCCTCTTCCTTCAACACAACCTGTATGACCTGGTTTTAACTGACGCTAAGGCCGATGCTGGAGAAGAAGCCACTGAATTCAAAATCCGTACTCAAAAAGCTTCTGGATTCATACAACAGTTTCTCAACCCATACCATATGCAATGTTTTGTCGACTCTGATAATATTCTGAAGCCCCACAGACTCTGGAAATCAATTGAGGACCACTATTGCTCTTCAAGTGAAAGCAATAAAATGCGCGTTTTTCAAAAATTCACACATCTTACCTATCCTGGTGACATCACTAAATATGTGGAACTGATTAAAAACTTAGAATTGAAGTTGGGAGCTGATGGTTTTAATTCAAACAAAACTTATTGGCTTCCTACTTCCTTTTTAAACTACGCTCAGAATTCAATACAATTCGAGATGCTCAATAGAGACGGCCAGTGCTTGTGGTGAATCTTTGAGCATGGCAAAACTTATCACAGCTCTCAACAATAATCTTCTTCAAAATGAACCCATTATCACAACACAATCAACTGCGCTCCAAATTACTGACAAACGATCCTATGAGATTTGTACTGGGGGTAAACACAACCCCAAAACTAAACATTCAGAAAGCGAATTTTTTCAACTTCATCCACATTTGCAAAAGGACCGTTCCAAACCAAACGCCAAGACTCACTTTGCAGTTGACTTATCTGAACTTGAAACTACTTCTTCTCAATGCCTATCAGCTATTTCCCAAAACTCTCAACCCAAATTTGTTCTTGATAGTGGTGCCACCAAGCACATGATCTGCAACAAATCTATTTTTACTCACCTCAAAAATGAATGTTCAATTATCTCTTTTGGCAATAGTTCTACTATCCGTAGTGAAGGTTATGGCAATATCAAACTCCACATCAATAATCAAGAGTTCATATTAAAAAACTGCCTTTATGTCCCGACCTTGAAATTAAATCTTATAAGTCTTACTGCTCTGCACCAAAGCCACAATGAACCTTCCCTTGTTCTCTGTGATTCTAAATTTACTCTCTTCATAAATCAAAAAACTTTAATCCATGGGCTTATCCGTGATAATCTCTTAGTAATCCAGACATTGTTCAGTAAGAGCTCTGATCCAATTGCTCTATTATCCTCCACTGATTTATTTACCCTTTGACACAACAGTTTAGGCCATCCCGGTCAGCATGTTATGAAACACCTTTCTAATCTTTCCCCATTTCCTCTAAAAGCAAACTTCTTCTGTGAATGTTGCGTCAACTCTAAACATCATCATCTTCCATTCCTTGGGTCATTACCTAAAGCCTCACGTCCCCTTGAGTTTATTTATGCCGATTTGAGTGGTAAAATATCTCCACCATCAATAGGCGGTAATCTCTATTACTATCAACTTACCGTTTTGTATATATCCTTCAAAAGATAAATGATACATTTAAAACCTTCATGCAGTTTAAGAAATCCATTGAATTGTCCCTAAACCATAAAATTTTCCATCTAGTAAATGATGGCAGAGGAGAATTTATAAATCATGAGTTCAAAAATTTTCTCTTGGAAGAAGGTATTCAAATGCACATTACCTCACCACATACACCACAACAAAACCCCGTAGCTGAAAGGGGGAATAGGACAACTACTGAAAAGGCAAAAGCCTTAAATTTTCAAGCAAACTGTCCACCTGAACTCTGGGCTGAAGCCATCACAACTGCTGTTTATCTCTATAATCAAACGCCCACTTCAACCCAAAATATGCTGTCACCATACAAGAAATTATATGGTGTACCACCTAAACTGAACCACCTCCGTATTTTTGGATGTAGTGCTTATTCTTTAATACCAAAGCACAAAAGGAAGGGTAAATTTGACTCTGCTTCCAAACACCCTATTCTTATTGGATTTGATGAAAAATTAAGCTCCTACCAGCTTCTAGATCCCAATAATCATGTAGTCTCTTATTGTCAGTATAGTCTAGTATATAAGTATGATATAATAGTATTATTTTATGGTCCTACTACTTATTGATAAATGATTTAGTGATTAAACCTCAGGGGAAGACTAATAGAATAGTTATACTCAAATAAAACTCACAATACTTGGATTTAAATGTGTGCTAGTGGTGGAAAATAGATGAATAAAATATAGTTATAGCTTATATAAAGATAATATCAATCTATAATGGCTTTATAATATATTTCTGAATGCTAATAATTGTATTGTAGTGGTTGTTTGAATTGTAGTAATTGAATGATGATAATAAACCGTCAAAATCCCTCCTTACTTATACCCAAATCCACTGGAGTGCACAGACCTTCAATCCAGATGATGTCACTGCTATCCCCGTCAATTACAGCACTGTGAGGGCCCATCATCTCCCCATGGCGTCCACTTCAAGCAGTTTCAACACCCAGACCTCCATTAGGGACCCTCCATCACTATTAATAATAACACTGATCCAAACCATAAATAGAAAACCCAGATAAAAGCGGATACCATAAAGAAACAGGTAAAATAAATAATCAAAAAGAGATTTAATGAAACTAAAAGCATATAAAGGAAACAAATAAAATGTCCAAGCCCCCAATAACATCCCCAAGCATCCATATTAACCCAGAAACATCCTTCCAACCCATAAATCCGTGAATAACCATCCAAGGAAGTAATTTTAGTTGTCCAAACTGGGTGTATGCGCCTGATATAGGTGTCTATGCTTCTGTAGGCGTTGTGAGTCCACTGATTTCGTCCATATGACCTAAAATAAGCAGAAAAACAAAGATTATAGGCTATTAAGGGGCTAAAACCCACTTATATACCTAAATATACATAATATACTGCATATTTCACTGAATATGAGATTTATGTATACATATAAGCTTATGTATGTCAATAATTACTTCATATCACTTAAGATAAGTATATTATGACTCCATTAACAGCTTAATAAGTATTATTAGGCCATGGATAAGCTATTTAAACTATTATAAATTATATAATAGAATAATAATTATATATATATATAATAAAATAATATATATGATTATTTTAACCTTATTTTTAAGATATAAGCTTAATCTACTTAAGGTTATCTTATTTTAAGCATAAGAAATACTCAGTCCTAAGGATATTTAGGCTGACACTTATTCTCATGATGTTGTTTTTAACAAAAATCAATTCCCCTACCATTCCCTCAAAAACTCTCAGTTGTCCCAGTCACTTCCATATCCTCAAATCTCAGAAGATCTTTCCGAACACTTTATTTCTCATTTATCTCCATTCCAAGGTGCTCCTACCCCTTAAAAAACTCCACCCTCTAGCCCAGATAACTTTCACAGCACCAACAATGATCCTCCTGACAAACCAGGACCATACCATTGAATTCCTGTCTCAGAACACTTCACTTATATCCCTGATTCAATACCACCTCCAGGAGAGATCTCTTCCAACATTGATCCAAAGAATATTGTGAATTATCCCAGAACTCAAAGATCCCCAAATCAATCACTTCTCCCCTCAACTCTTCCCTTAGCTTTTGATGTTCCCATTCCTCCTCATTATACCGCTGCAGTAAATGGTGAACATGGCTCTTCCTGGAATAATGCAATTGAAGCAGAACTCCAGAATATGAAAACTCATGACGTCTGGAAAATTTGTGAGAGACCCTCAAATATCAACCCCATTGGTGCTACTTGGGTCTTTACTGTGAAGGAGAATCTTGATGGAAGTATTTCCAAATTCAAAGCAGGCATATGTGCGCAAGGCTTCTCTCAAAAACCCGGCATTGATTATTTTGACACCTATGCACCTACTGGATGTCTTACCACCTTTCGGGTCTTATTAGCCCTCTGCGCTGAACGTGACTACCAAATGGAGAAAATGGATGTAAAAGGTGAATTTCCCCATGGGAAATTATCAGAGGAGGTGTACATGCAAATCCCGGCAGGAGTCAAAGTTGATCATCAAGTAGCAAATCCCATTCTTCGACTCAAAAAATCCATCTATGGGCTTAAGCAATCTCCACAATGCTGGTAACAAGAAATTAACTCCTTCTTTGCCTCAGTAGGATTAGTGGTGTCAGAAGCTGATCCTTTTCTTTTTCTTTCTCTTGATACTATTAATCCTATCTTTGTTTACCTTCATGTTGATGATCTGGTGGTATTTGGGAAAGACCTTACTCATTTCAAAGCTGCAATTGCCAAAAGATATAACATGGATTTTCTAGGAAATCTCAACTATTTCTTAGGAATAAAAATCACTAGAAATATTAAAAAAAATCAATAAGTTTGTCACAACCTACCTATATTCTGAACTTACTTAAAACCTACAACATGTCTGACTTTAAATCAGTGGCAACTCCCATGCTTCCCCATTATCAACTGACAACAGCAAATGCTCAAGAAAAGGAAGACTTTATTAAACTAAATGAAAACTATTGAAGCGCTATTGGGTCACTTAATTACTTAGTACAATGCTCTCGTCCTGACTTGGCTTTCTCTGTAAGTCAACTATCCCAACATTTGGAAGAACCTGGTATAAATCACTGGATCTCTTTCAAACATACCCTTTGGTATCTTGCTGGTACGACAGACCTTAGCCTTACCTTCTCTGTAAACTCTTCATCCGCACCTACAGGTCATCATTCTTGGTCTCACCCAACAGGTTTTGCTGATGCAGATTGGGAAGGATGTCCTAATACCCAATGATCCACGTCAGGTTATGTCTTCATCTTCAATAATGGAGCGATTTCATGGAAATCTAAAAAGCAACACACTGTTGCTCTGTCTGCTTCAGAAGCTGAATACAGCTCATGTACTTCAGCTGGTCAAGAGGGAATTTGGCTCAAGAATCTATTCACCTCCCTATCTCTACCGGTTTCCCTACCTTTAACCATCTTTGGTGACAATCAGGGAGCAATTGCACTATCTAAAAATCCTGTGTTCCAAGCTTGTGCTAAACATATTGAGGTTCAATATCATTGACTCCATGAACAAGTGCTGGAAGGCAATCTACATATTCCCTATATGTCTACTACTGACATGTTAGCAGATGGGCTTACTAAATCTGTTCCAAATCAATCCTTGATTACTTTCCGCAATGCTTGTGGACTCTCACCTGAAGTACCGCAAGCAGGGAGGGTGTCAGAATAGTAATCTCTTTTTAGTTTCTTTTTTTCCTCTTTCTATATGTGTTACACTTCTTTATTTTCTTTGTCTTCTAGATTACATATGCCTGAGACTTTATCACCTCCTGAAGTACTATATTGTCATGCATTAGTAATGAGATAATCTCATACTTTATAATAGATAATTTTGTGCTTTAGTCGTGCTTACCTCAATTTAAGTATCCCTGCATCTACTATCATGTAATATCACTCCTATTTTACCCCTGTAATTGGTCGGACTCACTGGGTTAAAAGGCATTGTCTTTCTTCGCTTTTTCTCTCAAGCGAGTCTTTCCTACTTACAGGTGTGTATTTTCTTCCCTTTTTAATACATTCAAATAGACTAAATTGTTGTTACTCTGATCTTGATTATTAGGTATAACTGGCTCATTTAACTGAATAAGTCGGGCATTACTTATTTGTTCATTGGCTTTATACCAAAGGTCATTTCTTCTCACTTTACTTACTTTATATTTATTGAAATGTATCTCAAGCAAGTCCTTCCTACTCACAGGTATAACTGGCTCATTTAACTGAATAAGTTGTGCATTACTGATTTGTTCATTGGCTTTATACCAAAGGTATAACTGGCTCATTTAACTGAATAAGTCGTGCATTACTGATTTGTTCATTGGCTTTATACCAAAGGCTTCTCCTTGACAGTAAGTACTCTTTCGGGTATAAGTGGATAATATATTTGATGGAGACTTTTAGTGTCATTAGTGCTTTTTTCTCCCTAATACAAATAAAATTATTGGTGGAGTATGTTCAAATACCATAATTAAGTTGATGTATAGCACTGGTGAGTTTCTGGTGTGGTGTCAGAACAATTTGAATACAAAAATCCTAGAATAAATTAGGTTAATAATTATATTTTTATCAAATCATAAATTTAGAATATGTACTAATCTCATTGTTCAGGAATTATTGTGCTATTGAAGTTCTTGAAGTAGTTAGTGAAATAAATCTCTTGTCATTCAAAAGTGTTGCTCAAAAATTGTGTGGGGGTATATAGGGTTGGGGTCAAAGTAATCTCTCATCAGGCAATCATTTCCAGCTAGTTTTTCACAATTTATAACTTCTTTCTTTGGCCTGGGAGTATCTGTAGTAGTAATTTAATTAGATTGACTAGAATTTAATAATGATTGAATAAAAATTTCCTCCTCTTCCATTTCCATTACTTCATCTAAAAGTATGAGTAGTAACATGATAAGGCTGAGTTTTGCAAGTGTGGGAAAAAAAAATTGCATCTACTGAATGAAACCGTGGTTTGTAATTCTGTGGAACTCCCATGTTGAATGATACAATGCATACCTGTGTCATGTTTTTTTTCAGGTAGTAATTTCCTGTACACAAAATGAGACATAATGTCTCATAATTAAATGGCACATCTAATCTCACACATGTATGTCACACACAAGCCATGCATCATGTAAAACATGTTGCTTGCTTGTAGGGGGGGTGTAATTGAGTCATGCAGTGTGTGTGATGTATGCACCCAGAGACAGTTGCTTTATTTCATGTTCTGTAATTTGTGCATGGCATGGGCTCCTGCACTATTATGTCACACTTCATTGTGGGATATTCACCATGCAATATGGGGGGCGGACTTGCTAGCAAGTCTTCAACCTTAAACATAAATTCATATCTAATTGAGCACACATTGAGGTAGTGATGAAGCAATAAGGAATAAAGTGTGAAAATACATTGAATCTCTGATGAAGCTAGCTTGATTATTTATTGAAGTAAATGTGAACATTTTTTGAAACAATATTGAAGCATTGAAAACACAATTTTGTAATGGTATGTTGAAATCAGCCCTCCCCACAGCTAAGCCAGTCTGAAAAGCTACAAAATGTTTAAAATAATTTTATACTTTGTTGCATGTAAAACTAGACACACCCCAATTGAAATTGAATGAAAAGTGATCTTAAATGTTCAAATAATTTTACTTGATTATTAATATATGGTGAAATTATAAGGCACTGTAGTAAATCATTCAAGAAAAATTTTTTGGGAATTAATATCTTCCATTAAATTTCCACTGTAATAATTTGAAACAAAAATTTAATTCTAATAATTCAAAAAGATTCTATTAACCATTATTAATGTTTAAAATATCTGAAAAATGTAAAACACTTTTAAAAATAAAAGGAATAATACTTTGGTGATAGAATTAAACTCTAATGTAAATATCTATTCTGTTTTCTATTCATTAAATAAAAAAGATATGCATTTAATAGTATTTTTTACAATATATTAACCCTTTATCTTCAAAATATGAAAAAAGACATAAAATGAAATTTAATTAGAATTAATAGTATACAAATGGTTTATTTGATTTCTATTTGTTTTTTTGAGTTGATTCCATTCCTGTTTTGATGCTATATATCATATTTCTCATGTTTTATTATTATTTTATTTTGTAGAACACCATTACTTACCTTTCCATTCCTACCTTCTGTCTTACATAAAAAATTATCTTCAATATTGTTCCCCTGTTAAAAATTTCTTTTCTTTTCTCTCAACACAATTATTTACATGATTTTAAACTCTTTATTCTGCTATCAAATGCTCTCTGACCCTTTAAAAGTGTCCCCACCCCTTTCCAATTCTTCCCATCCCTATTTATCACTTACCCAGACCTTTATGCCTATTATAGCTCATAGAAAGCAAGAGGATTTTTTTGAGAAGGAAATGAAAAGGGATTGATGGGAGGGTAAGTGTAGCAAAAGGAAAACGGTGATGATAAAGATTGGATATATGGGTTAAAAAAATGGGTAGAGAAGGAATTAAAATGGGTTTAAAGATGCCATAAATATAATTGAGGATAGAAAAAGGGATCAGAGTGGGTTTGGTTGTTGATTAAAGGATATTGGAAGGAGTGGGGAGCAATTTTATGGGACAAAAAACAGGTTAATATTTGTTGGATAGGGAGTGAAAGAAAAAGGAGGAGAGAAAAGTGAAAGGTGAAAGGAAGGTAGAAAAACATTTGTTGAGAAAATATGATCACATTTAAAGGTGCTAGTAAGAGTGACAAAATTAGAAAAAGTGGTTGAGAAAAATTGAAATAAGAGTTTTTAAAAAAAAGAGGGTGGATGATATTGTATTAAAAAACATCAGAATTCACCTTAATCTTATATCTCTTACTACAGAAGCAGCTTTATTTCAATTATATGAATACTGAGTTATGGACATAAATTATTCACCCTGTTATACCAAAGTGGAGACCTCCATTTTAAATTAAACTTAAATTAAATTCTAGCTTAAGGTTTTGAATAGATCTTCAGTAATTAAAGATACATAAGTTATTACTACTTATATCAATAATAAAATTGAAAAAATCAAAAGTAATGAAATATTGAAATTAATCAATAAATAATAATACATTCCTTCTTTCCAATAATTTCATTTTATGATGATAATAATTATACATATCTTAGAAAAATAAGTCAAATTTTATTATCTATAAAATATTTTGAGAAAAAAAAAACCTAAAATAAAAATCAAAAATCTCAAAGATATTTAGTAACAATTAGAAGAAGGCATTTACATTAAATTAAATCTAAAATTAAATATTATTCCACATATTTAAACATGAATTTTGGGATGAAGTTATTGAATTTTAATCTCCTATAGTGTGCTGATGATCAGTTACATATGTTTTTCCTCATCTCCATACAATTCCACTTGAAATTTCATACAAGACCTTTTTACATGTTTTAAATTTGAGCTTCAACTTTTAATTTTTATATAATCATCTACAAAAAATTAATTCAATTTAATTTCAATAAATTTAAATATGTGTTTTAAATATATTGTTTTAATTTTCATCCTTCTATTGCCTAAGTAATTTTTTTCAAAAATACTTAGTTAATAAAATCATATCCTTATAATTTTTTTAATAACTTATCAAAAGTTTAATCTCATTCTTTATGGATCTCTGATTGAACTCCCAGTTCAAATCTCATCCTTAGCATTCTTCAAATTAACTTGAACATTAAACATATTTAATAGGGGGTGTCAGTTCTGGGAAATCTGCACTTAAATTAAGTGCAGATTTCAAACCAAATCAGCACTTAAATTTTGTAAAAAAGTCACTTATTTCAAAAATGGGTGTCAGTTATGACCTCAAATCAGCACTTTTTTCCCAATTTTTTTTTGAAAACCACATGTTGGCCACATAATCTCTTCCTTTCCCATCCTGTCCCTGTAAAATGTGACATACAGACTTCAATCCTCTCATCAATCCTTGGCACACACTCCTCACTGAGATTTTAAACATTTAATTGTGAAATTTTAACCAGGCATGTTTTTTCCTTCTTTTATTATGTTTTTCACCTCTTAATCTCTTTTCTTGTAACGTAAAAGTTTCATAATGCCTCCCAGAAAGTCTGACACTCAAGAGGCAACTCAAAAAAAGCTTCATCACAAAGGTCTTTCCATAATGCAACCCCTCACCAGAGAAATCAAAGTCTGTAAATCTTAAAAAGGAAAAATATCTCATAATTATCAAATTACTCAAAATTAAATCAAATAATGATGCATTTTTTGGATGTGAGAATTCCACACAAATTAGATTTCCACCTTCATCAAAGGTCAATGGCTTTTTGTTGATGGCAAATGAAGTAAAAAAGAAAACAAAAGGGAGAATCAACATCAAACCTAAGCAAATGAAAGAGAGGTTCAAAATTTATCAATCAAAATATAAAAAGGCTCATTTTGCTTCAAATTTCACTTTCTTTGGTATTGATGATTATGATTTGGAGAATCAAATTACTACTGTTTCCATAAAGCTCACTGTCTTGTGTCTTCTCCATGAGGAAATGGATATTTTTCTTGGTTCCCAATTTAATATTTATTTTTAATCTTATCAAAAATAGTTATATAATGAGATTTTAAAAAGACCATTTGTCCTTACTGGACTCTAAAATATTGCACTTTTGAAATTTCAGATGGTAAAATAATACTGACACTTGTGCAAAAATACTCATCACCAACATAATTTTATAACCTCACCAACAATTTGGATTTCTAAATAAAGATAATTCAACAAATTTTTATATCTGTTTGAAAAATTTGGAAATACCTTCCCCTGCATTTTATTGAAGCAATGGGTGTGTATCACCAAATTTTTCTAAGTCATCAATTTTCCATGTCAGATTAGAAAATTTGGCAATACCTTCCCCTGCATTTTATTGAAGTAAGGGGTGAATGTCCCCAAAATTTTATATAATTCCATAGATTAATAAATAAAAAAATAAGATATATCAAATTTACTAGTTATAAAGTAATTTCAATTCTTCAAGCCAAAATGCGGATCAAGTCTTGAAACTAAGTTTAGGACTTTCCACAGGTATAGGCTAGATGAACTCCATGAAACAATTTAATGTTATCATGATTACCACTTATGCAGCACAAGGTTGTTGGCTCATTACTTTAGTCTATTAGATTGACATATCAGATTTATTTATTAAATTTTTATAAAAGAATTAAAAATATTTGATGACTTTAAAAATCCCCAAACTTTTTTTATCTACTCAAAGGTTTGCAAATTTATTAATTTTAGCTGCTTTTTTTATCTTGTTTATTTGTTGTACTAAAATTTGACTTATCTGATAAGATCAGTGAAAAATGAGCAAAGGGTTAGACATATGAAAATGGTAAGAAACAGAAAAAAAACACACCTTGATTAAAGGGCAGAATCATAAGTAAAGAGTAAGGTAGTTTGAGGAATCTGGGAGTATAAATGCATGATTAAAATATTATGATATGCATTATGAAATAAATAAAAGTGAAATTGGGAAAAAAAGTCCCAACTTTAAAGGTCAATATCTCAGAAACAACTGAACCAAATTCAAATTGGTTAGCTGGAAATGAAAGATGGGCTTCAGAAGTATTTTCAGCTAATAGGACAGTAGATTCAAATAAACTTAATCCTAATACTGACTCTGATTTTAAAAATTGCACAAAAACTTGAAAAGTGATGATGAAAAATTCCAACAAGAGGGAGATAAAAGCCTAGATAATTATAGGAATCTGGAAGGATAAATGCATGATGTAAACGTTATGATATGCATTATAAAATAGATAAAAGTGAAATTAAGAAAAAAGGCTCAACTTTAAAGGTCAACATCTCCAAAACCACTGAACCAAATTAAAATCTGTTTTCTGTAAATGAGAGATAGGCTTAAGAAGTATCTTCAGCTAAAAGAACAGTGGATTTGAATAAACCTAACCCTAATTCTGAAACTGATTTGAAAATTTCACAAAAACTTGAAAAGTGATGATGAAAATTCCAACAAGTGGGAGATAAAATCCTAGATAATAATCAGAGCAGAGTTTCAGAAGCCTTATTTTCTAATTATGCAATATAAAAACATTGAATAAATTAAGTGAAATTAGGAAAAAAAAGGCTCGACTTCAAAGGTCAAAATCTCAGCAATCACTGAACCTAATTCAAACCTGTCTGTGGGAAATAAAAGATATGCTTCAGGAGAATCTTTCCTTAAAGTAAATGTGATTTAAATAAACCTAAATCTAACTTTTTATAAAAAAATTAAAGAAAAAAAAGTCAAATTGTGAAAAAAAGGCTCAACTTTAAAGTTCAATGTCTCAGCAACCACTGAAAAAAATTCAAATCTTTTTGATGAAATGAAAGATAACCTTCAGAAGAATCTTCAGTTTAGGTGAAATTAGATTTGAATAAGCTAATCCTAATTCTGAGTCCTATTTTCAGAATTTTAGAAAAATTTAAAAAGTGATAATAAAAACGACCACATGAGGGGTTGAACAAGTCCATTTTTATCCAGATATAAGTCCTAAATATATTTAAGTATGAAGATTTCACAGAGATAAAGAGATATCATATAGAAATGAAAAAAGGAGATGAACCGTACCTTTATTGAAAGGTAGGAAAAATAGAGTGAGAAAGAGTGAAGTTTGAATTTGGGGGAAATTGAATATGGAGCAAGGGAAATGCTTAAAGAATGTGCAATGTATGTGTTTCAATGACATGAAACCAAAAAAGTGAGATAGGGGAAAGGCAGAATAATGACCATTCCAAGGAGGGATGAATAATAGAATGTTGGAGCTAAAGAAAGAAAGAAAATAGGGAGAAAAGAAAAAAGGTTCATTTTACCTTTATAGTCAAAAAATAAACACTTACTAAAAAATTTTAGATAAAATGTAAAAATTAATTGGCAAATATATAAGTAAAAATGAAAAATGACTTACCTGGAGAAATTAGTTGAGAAAACAATTGACTTCAAATTATTTGAGGGGTGAAAGAGGAGAGGAAATGGATATAAGTGATGAAAGAAAAAAAAGAATGATTGAAAAATTATGCAATTGCAGAACGTATGCAATTTCATGTTTAGTTGATGAAGGAAAACAAAAAGACTTGAAAAAAAGAGACTATAACAGAAAATTTAAAATCAAAGTCAATATGCAAATAAGAATAGCCATTCTAAGGAAGCATTCTTGTGAAGTCCTGAAAAACTGTCTAAAACTGGGTACAGATAGGTTAAGAATTGTTTTCATTGTGTAATTGGGGGTATGAAGTACTTGATCCTTTCTTAGAAGAAGGTAGTTTTTCCAGGCCACTTTTTATAAAAATAAAAATTTTCTTCAAGATCAGAATCAGAATCACAATCAGAGTCCAAGAGGTGATCAAGACCTGTGAAAGTTATTTCTTGATGTAGCATATTGTAAGTGTATGCTAGTATTTAAGTATGATTTAATATTAAATATTGATAAATTATTTAGTGATTAAACCTCAGGGGAAGACCAATAAAATAGTTATTCTCAATATAAACTCACAATACTTGGATTTTTATGCGTGCTAGTGGTGGAAAATAGATAAATAAAATATAGTTATAGCTTATATAAAGATAATATCAATTTACAAATGCTTTAAAATATATTTATATATGATAATAATTGTTTTATGATGTTTATTTGAGTTTTAGCAAGTAAGTGATCTCCAATAACCCATCAAATCCTACCTTACTTAGACCAAAATCCACTGGAGTGCACAGACCTTCAATCCAGATGATGTCACTGCTATCCCCAGAAATTAAAGCACTTTGAGGGCCCATTACCTCCCCATGGCTTCCACTTCAAGAATATTCAACACCCAGACCTCCAGTAAGGACCCTCCATCACAATTAATGATATCACAGACCCATACCATAAATAGAATAAACAGATAAAAGCGGATACCATAAAGAAACAGGTAAAATAACTCATCCAAAGAGTATATAATGAACCCCAAAGAATATAAAGGAAGCAAATTAACTTTCCAAGCCCCCAATAACATCTCCAAGCATCCATATTAACACAGTAATCATATCCCAACCCATAAATCTGTGAAAATCCATCAAAGGAATCAGATTAAGTTGTCCAAACTGGATTTATGCGCCTGAAAAAAGGTGTATATGCTTGTGTAAGCATTGTGAGTCCACTGAATATGTTTATATGACCTAAGATAAGCAGAAAAATAAATTTTATATGCTATTAAGAGGTTAAAACCCACTTATAGACCTAAGTATACATAATATCGCTACATATTTCACTGAATATGAGGTTTATGTATACTTATAAGCATATGTATGTCTATAATTACTTAATATCACTTAAGATAAGTATATTATGACTCCATTAACACCTTAATAAGTATTATAAGGCTATGGATAAGCTATTTAAACTACTATAAGTCATATAATAGTGTAATAATTATATATATGTATTATAACCTTAATTTTAACTTACAAGCTTAATGTAATTAAGGTTATCTTATTTTAAACATAATAATTACTCAGTCCTGGGGATACCTAGGCTGACACTTATTATGATTTGAGAGTGAAGAAGGCATGGCTCTTATATGGTATAAAAATGTAAATTATGTACAATGTTTTGAGTTATAAAGTGTTATGCTTCAGAGTGCTGTGTATGAATGGGATGATTCTGAAAAATCAGTGAAACGGGATGTGATGGTGAAATCAGAATATTTGGTTGAGAAAGTGCAGATTTGAGTGAAATAACTGACTTATTTCATTTTGAAATCTACTAGTGTTGGGGCTAGTGTGTTTTGGAAATCCACACTCAAATAAGTGTGGATTTGGCCAAATTTAAGTGCAGATTTTCCAAAACTGACACCCCCTAATGTCTTTGAATTTTTTAAAAAAGTTTTAACAATGAAAAAAACTGGTATATGTTGTAAATGATAAGCTTTAAATTTAAGCACATAGGTATCTGGGAATTAAAAGACCTATTAAACTCAATTGTATTTAGTTTTTTTTAATGAGAGCTATAAGAGCCCTATTCATGAAGAAGTATTTTATATACCCCTTTATATATTGATAAACAGCTTATCAGGCTTCAAGTTCTGTCTGTATTTTATATTATAATGCATTGGTATATCTGTATTTTTTCAAATACATTGAAAAAACCTAGCTCATGAAAAACATTAATTTTTTTGATAATGTTTCTTAATGAGTTATAAATTTTCTTTAATTTTTATGATGCCTTTTAAAAAATATTTGATTAACTTCACTTTATTTTATTTGATCTGATTTTGCTTTATTTTAATCTATCATACTATATAATACTGTATTATATTATATTATATTTCATTTCATTTCACTTACTATTATTCTATTTAATTTAATTTAATTTAATTATTTTTTGTTTTATTTTAGTATATTTTATTCCTTTACATCTTAATTTAATTTTTTTTATCTTACTTTATTTCAAAAGGTGATATTACATGTACAAGTAACAGTCTTTGAATTCCCAGAATGAGCTGGTGAATTCTGATGTAAACCCATAAATCAGAGTTCCCAATTCAATTTCATGCATTTGACCTCTGATATACAGCTTTAAAACAGAGTTCATCAACCATTTTTTACTATGCAATATAAGGGGTGGACTTTCTAGAAATTCCTCAACCTGAAATCAGATGGAACTCAGGTGGAATTCAGACTGAACTCATACTGAACCCATACTGAACTCTACTTGAACACCCACCTAAAACTGTTCTGCTGAGTGGTGTTCATTCCTGATTGTATGGTTCCTTTATCAATAGCTCAATGTGTGTTCAATCTGTGGTGAGTTTGGGTCCAAGGTTGAGGACTTGCTAGCAAGTCCGCCCCCCATATTGTGTGGTGTTTGTGCATGTGTACTCTGATTTATGGCCATACATCAGAGTAACACATCCAATTTTTTGCCTGTGAACTCTGATCTATGGCTGTGCATCCAATTTCACCAGCCAGTATTAACCAACTTAATGCTTCTACATGGCCATACAACAGTATCCATCAAATCTAATAAAATGAATTAAATGACATTAAGACTTATTGTAATGTAATTGAATATAAAAAAGACAGATAGATGAGAATAATAGCTAGAATTAAAAAAAGATAAATACAAATGGTATAAAATGAGATAAAACAAAATAAATCATTATTATATATTTTGAAAAGTAATGTAATAAAGTGCAATAAAATAAAATAAAATTATATGATACATAACCAAATACAACTCAACATAATAAAAACAAAATACAATACAATACAATTTGATTTAATTTAATTTGAGGTAATGAGTTAAATAAAATGAGTGTATTAAAATATAATAAAATAAAATCAATTTAAAAAATTACATTATATAACATAAAATCAATTTATACTGAATTTTTTTTAATATTTTATTCAATATAAATGTTAATATTTATACACAATTTAAATTTTTGTATGCATATTCATTATTTCATTGCATATAAATATTCAATATTAATTTTGTATTTGCATATTCAATATAATTTTTTTTTGCATATTTTTTTTTGGATGAATATTCAAAATTATTTTCATTATATATATGAACTATCAATTCACATTTACATACTGAATACCACTCAGCAAGTGAATATTCAATTTCACTTTTCCTGACTTAAAATAATGTTACATGCCTGAAAAATATTAAAAAATGAATCAAAAAAAATTCAATTTATTGTAGTTCTCTGTAATGCATAGTTTTGAAAATTCTGGTAATTTTTTTTCAAACAATATTAAATATTTAAATATGATTTTTAATATATTTTAATCTATTTTAAAAGTAAAAATATCACTTTAAAAAAATTGAAAGTTTTAAATGAGTTTTTAGCTCCATCTTGTACTATAATTTAAAATACTGAGTCAAAATTATGTGCTTAAGGTGTACAGTGTTTTGACTGATTACTGAAACTTTTTTCATTCAAAATTTAATATGAGTTCATTTCACTTTCATTATGATAACACAAAAGATTCAGCTAGGTTTGTGTACAATAGTTCAAGTTGGTTTTCAAACACAGTTCAGTAAGAGTTGTTCCATCAAAGTTCAGTCTGAATTACATCTGACTTCAAGTTGAGGACTTGCTAGCAAGTCCCCCCCATTCCCAAATATTGTGTGGAGATTGCCACCCAAAATGCAAATGTGACACAGTTTTGCCCACAGTGAGTGGTAGTGGATGCCCTTATTTATTTACCTAGTTTAAGTTGCAAGTAATATGCCATTAATTCTTACAGTTTTTTTGAAATTGTTGTAGATGCTCTTACAAGCCAATATATATATACATGACATGTGCCAAGATCAGTTGTCCCATTTCATTACAAGACATTATATCTTGTTTTTCATGCCAGACATTAACACCCAAAACACAAATCTGACCCAATCTCACCTACCCCAACCCCAACCCCCTGTCATCAGATGATCTACACACAAGGTTGAGGGTGTTCCTGGAAGTGAGATGGAAGGAGGAGTTTAGAAACTTCTTTGAAGCACAGAGGAAATGTTAGAGGAAGTGATTCGAAGATGACTCAAAGGAAGAGCTACTGCTTTGAGATATGTTCGATAAGAATTCTAATGTCTTCTACAGATTGGATTGAGTGTCCCCGTTCCCTAAGGTTGAGAGGTTCCAGAGAGTGAGTGCTGGAAAAAGGCCGTGTGGCTGTTTTCCTGCCTCTGGCGCGAGCCCTAGTAGTAGCACCCGTAGGAGGAGTGTTTTAAACAGGTGCCATTTAAAGAATTCAAAACACCTGAAAAAAGGACATAGTAGTGCGAAAGAATGAGAACTACGGTGAATTAAATTATACTGTCACCGGACGACCTACGCACAAGGTTGAGAGTGTTCCTGGAAATGAGATGGAGGGAGGAGTTTAGAAACTTCTTTGAGGCACAGAGGAAATGTTCGAGGAAGTGATTTGAAGATGACTCAAAGAAAGAGCTACTGCTTTGAGATATGTTTGAGAAGAATTCTAATATAATTTAAAGGTAATATTAATATTCTTAAGATCTCACAAAGGGATGGAAACTCAATAATCAAAGATTTAAGTTTTAGAAATGATTACTGAGAAAAATAAGGAAATGTACAATAATAATGATTTAACCTGAAGCTTTACCACTATTAACTATATATACGTTTTATAATTTAATTCTAAAGAAATATCTAACCAAAATCCAACCCCTTTTATATCCATTACTCCTCCTCGCATTGACCTCATACCCATCCATCATTCTGCACACCACAGACCTCTGAAAATACACCTGTTACACCTGGACCCTCCTCACTAACATCTGTTAACCCTTTAATCCTCCACTAACCATCCCATCCATGCTCACTACCCCTGTTAATAACCCACAGATACTTAATAAACCTTCTAGCGGAACATTGCATTAACTATTGCGCTGTGCGTCTCTTAGCAAAGAAAAGACTAAACACACTATTGAGAGATTGACTAATTTAGATTTAAAGTTTAGATTAGCGTGGTTGAATAGTGAGTACACAAAGGAAAGTCGCAGTTGCTATGTAGAATCATTTTCTGCACTTCAAGTATGGATTTAGACCTCTGTATTATTGATTTAATGAGCTGCTTTTGCCTCAAGTGTCATGTGGCGCGTGACACCCCCCCCTCCTCCTCTTCCCTCTTCCCTCTTCCCTCTTCCCTCTTCCCTCTTCCCTCTTCCCTCTTCCCTCTTCCCTCTTCCCTCTTCCCTCTTCCCTCTTCCCTCTTCCCTCTTCCCTCCCCCCCCCAACTGTGCTCCTACCCAAACCATTATTTATCTCAAAACTAAAAAAATACTTTCTTCATTTATTTCATTTAAACCCTTTCTTTTTCCTTTATCACAAAAAAAAATAATTAATTGAAAATTAAAAATTAAAAAAATAAAAAAATAATAAAAAAATAATAAAAAATAAAAAAATAAAAAAATAAAAAAATAAAAAAATTATAAAAAATAAAAAAATAAAAAAATTATAAAAAATAAAAAAATAAAAAAATAAAAAAATAAAAAAATAAAAAATAAAAAAATAAAAATAAAATAAAATAAAAAAATAAAAAAATAAAAAATAAAAAAATAAAAAAATAAAAAAATAAAAAAATAAAAAAAAAGATTTGGTTTCATTCTCTTTGAAATAATCCATTTATGTTAAGAAATGAAATGAAAAGAAAAAAATGAAGAAAAAAAAAAAAAAAAAAAAAAAAAAAAAAAAAAGAAAAAAGAAAAAAACTAAAGTTTACACTACAAAAAATTAAGTGGTACTGTCAGCCAGGCTATCTCAGGAGTCCAGTAATTTATACAATAAATTACTGTAATCATATAGAGGAATAACTTTATGTAATTACAAAAAATTATTAAAATAAAATTATAAATATTTTATGAATAAATAAAATAATTATTATACTTAATTTTATTATTAAATAAATTTTATTACATAAACAAATATAATATTCTATAATATCATGGCGTAATTTGTGTGTATAAATAAATTATTTAAAATTATATTATAAGTGTAAATTTAACTTACACTGTAATTACAATTTTAATAATAATATTTATATAAACTAAGTACAACTCATCATATAATAATATCCATAAGTATTTGGCGCTTCCTTGACCCTTAATTGTATCACTAAAATTTCTAACTTAATTAAAAAAATTTATTTAATATGATTAGATTTAGTTTCTCATGTTAAATAAGTTTCTTTATTAAATTAATTAATTGTTTCAATTAATTTAATCATTAAATTACTTGGAATAGTTAAAATAATTAAATTACCTTAACTTATACTGAATGAAGAATATTTAAAAGCATAAAAATAATTCCTTTTATTTTAATTATACTTTTTTTTAGCTATTTTTATTCCCTCTTTAGAATTTTTTCTCATAGTTCTCATTTTCCATGTTCATGTAGTTATTTGCTATATTAGTTCTATTCTTTTTTAGGAATTTCTGATGGGAAAAGATATTTGTTTAATCACAGGTTTATTTTTTATTGTTTTTAATTAAATTCTTTTAATTATTTCTTTCACTTTATTTTACCTTTTTGCAATTATATTTGGAACGCTCTAGAAGGTCCTCTTGCCTATAAAAGGGCTTTAGAAACCTCTCTGGTAGTTCATCACTTATTATACACTCACTTAACATATTTTAAATATATTACTTTTATTTATTATTTTTATTAGTTCTATATATCTAATTAAAATACTATCTAAATAACTATAGGTTGCTTTAAGTCTATTATTACTATCATTGACTGTTGCGCATTGAATAATAACTATTAATTATAATATACTACAATTTAAATAAGTCTTTACAGTTTTTGTCAACTCTTCAAAACTCTCTCGTCATCCTCTCTTCTCAACTACAAATATTTTTATTTTTATTACTCATAATTATAATATATTATAGTTTTCCCCTCCTCTTGTCCTTTTTCCTTCTCTTTTCTTCCATTCTTCTAGATGACTGGCCGATAGGTACCCCTATCCTTAGATTCAGTTTTGATTTGATTTTGCACAAGCTAGTGTGCTCATTGTTCAGTGTGCAGTCTTTCCAGAAGAATGACAGCTGAGCTGAAATTGAGTTAAGTCAATGATAGGGATTGGCATCTGCTATCAGATGCTCATGTTTTTTTCTGGTGTTAGTTTGTAATGACTGATTTGGGTTAAAACCAGCATTTAATTTAAGTGCCAATATGCCAACTTTGACACCCTCCAAAAAATACAACTGCATGGAGTTGTTACCATGTAAATCATAAACTCAATCATTGATGATTTTGGAGTTACACCCTTCAGGTATATATTTCTCTTCCTTTTCTATTTATCTCTTTCTATATATATATATATATTTATGTGTGTAGCTTTCTATATATATATATATTTATGTGTGTAGATATATAATAAAGATATAAAAAAAACAGGAAACAAAAACCAATCAATCAAATCAAAAACGAAATCAATTTAAAAAACAAAAACATACATAAAAGCAAAATAAAACAAAACACTATAAAAATGGTATTACTATGTTATTTTAATTTCAAACAATCTTTTCATCATATCACATCATCATGAACTTGCATCTTTTGCATCAACAATACCAGGACTAATTCTATGATTATTATTACTATTGCCATCATCACTGCTAATAATACCACTACTGCTGGCAGAAGTTGTACTAGCAGTAGTATTTATATTATTCAATGAGTGAGCCGCATCACCATTTTGAACAGTATCTGTATGTTTACAACCCTCGACATCCACCGAATTCTCAGAAGCAGGTGCAGCAACGCCTGTTTTACGACTATGAGATATTTTCATCGATAGATCTTTATGGTCATTCGTTAGAGTACTAGCAACAGTACTAGAAGCAAGGGTAGCTGCATTCTTCATAGAAATCTTCACTACCGTTGAACTCGCTAAATTGACCTTCATCTTCCCTCCACCAATAGCTCCATTTCCTGTTCCTCCTAGAGGTGAAATAGATTGGCTTCGTGTGTTGGTTAATGCACCATTGCCTTTACTATTAGTATTATTTCCTAGTTCAATCTTGCCCAGATTGATCATTGGAGGTTTCGGAGCTATCACCCCTCCCTCATCGCTCTTTTTTTCGCGTTTACTTCTTGCTGCACCGAGTAAACTTAGTTCATCATCTTCCTCTTCTTCCCGACGCCGCCTTTCACCAAGTTTTAGTTTTGGAGGTTCTTCTCCTGATAGGCTCTTAGAGTCATCATCATCATTATCAAATTGCACAGGAGGAGCAGATGGGGTAGCAGTTTTTTCTTGGGGTTCTGTCTTTTCAGATTTTTGATGACCCGCTAGGCTGGCATAATTTTCTTCCTTCTCTTCGTCCGAGTCTTCATTGTAATCCACTAAAGAAATCTTTCGGCATTTTGCGTCTTTTTCATTCCCTTCACAATTACCACCCAATATCAATCCAGAGTGAGTCTGGCTGCGTGTTAGTCCTCGTCGAGGGGATCCAAAAGATGGACTGCTACTTGTTCGTTGAAGAGGAATACCAGAATTGGAACGACTTCTTTTTCTGTGATTGGTATTTGATGTTCTGGATGAAGATGCAATCTTCACATCATCTTCTTCATCTCCGGAATCATTGAAATAATGCTCTTCCTCAGCGTCAAGTGTACGGCTCCAAGTACCGATATTTCTAACTGCTTGTGTTCTGTTACTGATATTTATTGATCACAATAGCATAAAAATAAACGACCAAAGGGTTCCAAAACATCAACAAAAAGTAAACATAATATGAAACGTATATACAGCAACACACTGACTTTGATTCCTCTCCAACCGAGTTTACTGTCCCAGCACTGGAGCTTATGGAAAGCCTAGCTGCGACCATATCATGATTTTGTTCCCATCGAATGAGCAAATTTCGAAATGTTTCATAAGTTTCACTGAGTTTCTTCACTTTTTCATCATATCGCTCAACCAAATGATTCAAAATCGCCTTTGAGTTGGTCTGGAGACAAAATGATGAGCAACTTGTGGTGTGAATAAAAAGTATCTAGTGGGTGAATAGCAACAACGATAAAAATGAAACAAAGTTCTTACAAAACGAATATGCTCAAAAAATTCCAGGCAAGCAGACGAAACAAGATTATCTTTTCCAACTTGAACCTCCATCAGTTGTAAAACTGGAAGAACGAGTTCATTTTTCACAATGAATCGATTAAAAAAATCGTCATTTCGACCCAGAAAGCATCGCAAGAATCGAAGTGAGCTCAGTTGAACGTGTTTAAACGGATTGAGAGAAGGAAATAAAAGAGATGCAATTTTGGATGAGATGGTTGAGCTTAAAATAAAGTATTTTGCGCGAAAAGTGTGGTGCGAGATGAAGAAACACAATAAATCACAAAGATGATTATAGAGTGCCGCTTCGATATTGTCGTTCACAATAGTTTCCGGCTGTTCCTCTGGAATGTCGCCAAGAAATACACGGTGAAAGAAAAAGGGAGGGGAAAAAAATTAATAAATAAGTTAGCCGAGAGTAGAACGACTAAACTGATGGATATGAAAAAAAAAGAAAATAAAAATGGATAAGTTTATAACCAACGGGTTAGTAAAACTTTGTAATCTTTCAGTTTGTCAAGAGGCTTCACGAGCTCCACCACTCCAACTTCGTAAAACCAATTTAAAAACCTTTCAGATTCTGGATCTTCTTCTCTCCTACCCAAGGAGCACGCGCTACCGCTTCCCGCTAAACTACCATTTGCCGTAAAAGAGCCATCTGTCCTTACTTCTGAACCGTTTCCAGTGTCTAACAGAATTCTCAACGCTTCAACTAATTGGACCTTGAGACCTAAATCTGGCTCAGTCAAAATTAATTGGATAAGACAATCCATTAATGTCTTTCTCTGATTCTTCTTTTTTCTTTTATTCTTTTGGAAGGCCTCTGATTCAAAGACGTTTTCTGGCTGAGATTGATCAATGGAAGAAGCGGGAGGAGTTGTTACAGCATCATGTAAAGGCGACGAAGGTGATAACGACTCCGATTGCTTTAAACAGTATGACCTTACACTGTAGGCATCATAATCAATCAGACTGATCATGATTTCAAGGAGAGCATTTTTCGTTGCAGCCCAAGATTGGACCGAATTGTCTGTTGTGGCGTGTTTAGATCTAAGAGGATGATTGAATTCTTGAGGGGCTGTCATTCGAGCAAGTCCAAAGTCTAGAACTTTCATCAGTCCATGATCACTAAGAGAACGGAAAAATGCAGCTCTACTTCCGGGCTGAAGATGCTTGGCCATTCCACATAAATGTTGCAAAAAAAGAATGGCTTTATCCTTTCTCGCCTCATTTTCATCTTCTTTTGCATTTTTAAGCTTCTGAAGATGAGGTGGTAAAACGGGACCAATCATGGCTTCTGCTGGACGATCTTCATCATCACTATCTGAATCAACTTGATCGAAAATCCCAAATAATTCAATCAAAAAAGCTTCGTTGCCTTGCAAATATTGCAAAATCTCCACTTGATTGAAAAAAATCATGCTGTTTAAAATCGTGAAAGTGGGATCATCCAAAATTCGAGCCAATATCACATCTTTAAAATATTGGAGCCGGTAAGTTTGATGGATTTTTTGTTTTGTGGGCTCATCGGGAATTTTAACCACTTCTTGGAAATGTGTGGGGTCAGACAGATGGGTATAATATGAGGCTTTTTGATGGCCAAACTCAGGATCGTCTGGCAAAAAAACAAAAACCAATTGGATTGAAGCAAGGTTCACAATAATTCAATAACCTTTAAAAAATCACTAACACTCAAGAATATTTGCAACAATCAAAACGGTTTCGTCTTGTAAGCAATACTCGTATATGGCCGAATCATTGAGTAAGACTATTCGAAAAAGTGAAAAAAAGAAGAAAAAAAATCATCTGAATAAACCAAAGACATCCGGTCAACATGAATAAATAAAATGACTAACGAATTGATTGCATCAAGACACACAAGGAATGCAGATCCTCTATGCTCTCCAAATCTTCAGCTTCTTTGCGGATTTGATCCAGCTTTCTGACATAGTCTAAGTGGAGAATCACGCTACTCATTTTCTCACGACCCAAAGCAGTTCTTGAGCTCATCTTAATCATGAAATCGACTTCTGATAGATTTGCAAGTGATGGCTCAGGTAGATTATAAACATGAGCAGAGGATGGTGAGTTGAATCCATGATGTGGAGGAGAAGATGAAGCTAATTCTATTGAAATGCGATCATCGTCATCAAGGGATGAGTGGTGAACTGATAGATCACGCGGGTTTTCATCAGAAGCCTTTAAACGATTGTGATCCAGTCCTAAATCAACATCATCGTCCCAGCCCGCCGAATCACGACGTCTGTTGTTCAATAGATCGTTGTCTCGATCAATTGAAGTTAAGGAGCTGACAGCAGATGGCATGTGACTGGCAGACTCAGAAGAAGGTTCTAGCAGAAGTGGGCCTAGATAGGCCTGTACATCACAGACAAATTTCCAAATCTCGAGACAGCCTTCGGCTGAAGCAAACGACAAAGCCATGTCAGTTCCATCAGGCTCAGTCCACACCACTAAAGTAGACTGTTGTTTTTGATAGATGCCACCGCCTTCAGGCCAAGGGAATCGATGAGACAATTTTGGATTGGAATGACTGAAGAGAGTATGTCCAGAGGATTGAGAACGATCTGGAACATCTTGAGGGTCATCATGATCTTCATCATCCGCATCAGAATCAAGATCTTCATCAGAAGATGCGGAAGAAGCTGAAGATTTTTTTTTACACTTCAGGGGAAGAGGAGAAGATTTGAGCGAAGTGAATTCATTAGAATCGAGCTGAGCTTTACTAATGACAGGTCGTAGAATGATAGACTGGAGTAATAGTTCACCACCCAAGTTTTCCTCGCTTGGCTCGCGTCTTACTTCGAGACGAGCCTCTGAAAACGAAGATGAAAAATTAGGGCTACGTTTGCTAGGAGGGACAAGCTTTAAACGCTTTATGCGAGCAGTTTCCTCAGAGAAAGAAGAAGATAGTGAAGATGAGAAGGGGCCTTCAGCAGGCGATGAAGATAAAGAGGGTGATGGAGATGGAGATGAAGACGAAGATGGGGATGGAGGGTCAGAGTCGAGGACTCCGACACAGTGACCCGTTCCACGATCGAGCCACCTGTCGTCCTTGAGCTCGTAGACCTTGACTCTGCGAGCATCGAGAGTCTGAGGGACATGGACGACGAGGACAGGGGGCGACTGTGGCGGGGAGATTGCGGGCGAGGGTGCGAGGCTCATGGTCGTTGGGTTCTGGGCAACGGCAGGAAATGGCGCATGCAATATGGCGACGCACGCCACACAATGAATTGCATATCGCTGCTGCCCTCACTCCACACCCGCCCGCCAACTCAATTCCTCCCCTCCTCAACAACTCCTCCGATCACCCCCACATCCCCGTTTCATCCACAACTCTTTCTCTCCAACGTCGGAGCAGATTATTACTGTCTCCCCAGACGCTCTCTTACAATACCCGTCTTCGTACTCTTCGTCCGGAAATCCTCCTCACTCCAAAACTCACTTATCTCTTGTCAGCTAATCCTGGAAAGCTGGCCGTTGTCTTGCATCCCATCCCCTGCCAAAATCATGAGTTTATTACCACAGGGTGAGAAGCAAGACAACCGCATGCTTTCCAGCATTAGCTGTATCAAGAACTCCCATCCTTGACGCAAAAAAAATAAAAAATAAATAAAAAAGGCCAATCCTAATACACTCACCTTTTAATTGAGTAAATCATGCTATTTATTTGGTGTTTAATCACAATCTACATTATATCAACAAAGCATAATAATAATAAATACAGCACGGTCCTCGGAGCAAAATAAACACGCTTTTGTCTATGAGTTGTGATAAGTTTTTGCATAAACTCTATATCTACGTTGATTTTGTTCTACAGCCAAGTCACAAAAGCTTGCGGAATTTTCGACGAAAAAATCAAAGTTGTTCTCACCAAAAATGATTTGCCTATTCAAAAGTGTCGCGGATTAGGCAGGGGTACTTCTTATTGACACCATGTGCAAACAGCCGACGTATCCACCGCTACGTCAGCGCGACGTAGCGGAAAGGTATTTCAAAAGCTGGCCCGCTACATTGGCTAATTTTTTCTCACAGTATCCAGGCATTCCTCCCCCCAAAAAAGTGAGATCCTGGTCACCTGATGCAGTGCATCGGATCATCAGTATGGTAACAACGTCAGCGCTTCTTCCGGAGTGAACCGGAGTTTCACGCTTCCGCTGCACCACAGGATATACTACATACATTTTGCATAAATCACTAAGCATATGCACTTCTATGCCTAACACCCCCCCTCTTAGTGATTTCCCCACTACCATACTAAAAACTAACAGTAAGAAGAGATAAAGAAAAGAGAAAAAAAAAAAATTTGAGACAAAAATAAAAATAAACAAAAAATAGTAGGTTGATATGAAATCAGAAAACACCTAGTAAAAACCTTTTTTCCTTCCACACATTTGCCCCTAAATTTTTTGTCAACAAGTCAGCAATCTGATCTTTTGTTGATACCCATTCAATATTTATTTCCTTTCTATGTACCTGTTCATTAACAAAATAGAAGTCATGGTCAACGTGCCTGCATCTTTTATCAGAAGGATTATCTGTTGCTGCAACAATAGCTCCTTTATTGTCACAATAAAGAGTTGTTGGTCCATCACATAAATTGACTTCATGTAAAAGATTACACATCCAATGGGCTTGACGGGTAGCATTTGACATTGCCATGAGTTCAGAATGTAAAGAAACAGTAGCAACTCTTGACTGACACTTTGACTGCCATAAGATGAGACAATTGTTGATTTGGAGAACATGGCCACTGGTAGCCCTAGGAAATTCACCACCCCATGTTGCATCACAGTAAACTTCAGTTGAAGGACTATTATTGATAGTAGGAAATAAATGAAATTTCATATCTTTGGTAAACTGCAAATATCTTAGCAAGTGATAAAGAGCATCCCATTCAGCTTTACCTGGTCTTGATGCATAACATGCCAGGAAGTTGACAGGATACGCTAAATCAGGCCTTGATCCAGCAACTAGATAAGATAAAGATCCAATAATGGAACAAAATTTAAGTGGTTCTTGAGGCAGGTGAGTTTTTTCTTTTAGAGAGACCAAAGAAAGACCTATTGGTAGAGGTGAGTGGGATGTTAAACCGGTAGGATTGTGTTCATGAAGAATTTTGTGGACTAGAGCTGGTTGATAAATTGTAAAACCTGTCAGTATAGTCTAGTATATTAGTATGATATAATAATGTTTATTTATGGTCCTACTACTTATTGATAAATGATTTAGTGATTAAACCTCAGGGGAAGACTAATAAAATAGTTATACTCAAGTCAAACTCACAATACTTGGATTTAAATGCGTGCTAGTGGTGGAAAATAGAAGAATAAAATATAGTTATAGCTTATATAAAGATAATATCAATTTATAATGGCTTTATAATATATTTCTGAATACTAATAATTGTATTGTAGTGGTTGTTTGAATTGTAGTAATTGAATGATGATAATAAACTGTCAAAATCCCTCCTTACTTATACCCAAATCCACTGGAGTGCACAGACCTTCAATCCAGATGATGTCACTGCTATCCCCGGCAATTACAGCACTGTGAGGGCCCATCACCTCCCCATGGCGTCCACTTCAAGCAGTTTCAACACCCAGACCTCCAGTAAGGACCCTCCATCACTATTAATAATAACACAGAGTCATACCATAAATAGAAAATCCAGATAAAAGCGGATACCATAAAGAAACAGGTAAAATAAACAACCAAAAAGAGATTTAATGAAACTAAAAGCATATAAAGGAAACAAATAAACTGTCCAAGCCCCCAATAACATCCCCAAGAATCCACATTAACCCAGAAACATCCTTATAACCCATAAATCCGTGAATAACCATCCAAGGAAGTAATTTGAGTTGTCCAAACTGGGTGTATGTGCCTGATATAGGTGTCTATGCTTCTGTAGGCGTTGTGAGTCCACTGATTTCGTCCATATGACCTAAAATAAGCAGAAAAACAAAGGTTATAGGCTATTAAGGGGCTAAAACCCACTTATATACCTAAATATACATAATATACTGCATATTTCACTGAATATGAGATTTATGTATACATATAAGCTTATGTATGTCAATAATTACTTCATATCACTTAAGGTAAGTATATTATGACTCCATTAACACCTTAATAAATATTATTAGGCCATGGATAAGCTATTTAAACTACTATAAGTTATATAATAGAATAATAATTATATATATATATAATAAAATAGTATATATTGTTATTTTAACCTTATTTTTAAGATATAAGCTTAATCTACTTAAGGTTATCTTATTTTAAGCATAAGAAATACTCAGTCCTAAGGATATTTAGGCTGACACTCCCTCACCCAAAAAAAACAATAAAAAAATGTTAAGACATTTTAATTAAAACTAAGGAGTGAAATAATAAAATAAAAAAAATAATTTTTATAATACATATACTGAATGAACAGTATTATTTAGATTTAAATTTTTTCAAGAGATTTTTAAGATCAGGTATTTCATTTTCTGGAATCCACTGGTCATATTCACTTGATATATTTTTAAATCTTAATAGATACTCAACTCCCTTTTCTTTAGTAAGGTGTCTCTTTTTAAGTATCTTTTCAATTTCTGCCTTTTCAACAATTTCTTCAGGTTTCTGTTTATGCCTTCCTGATCTTCTTGGAAATAGAGCAGTATCATTAGAATGTTATGGTTTTATAAGAGAAATAGGAAATACTGGATGTTTTCTATCATATGGTGCATATAGAATAACCTCAACAGCATTATTACCAACCATCTTTTTAACTACAAATGGTCCAATGAATGGATCCTTCAATTTAACATTACCATTTAAATTGAAATGTAGTGTTGAAATAAGGACTTCATCACCCTCTTTGAACATTTGTTCTTTATGGGCTTTATCCCATCTTTTCTTTTCATACTCAAAAGCCTTATTTATACATTCTTGAGCATGTTTTCTGCATAATTCCTGCATCTGAAGAAAAGATTTAGTACCTGGATGGATATCCAATCTAGGTAACTTATTAAGAGTTTTAGCAGGGGTATTAGGTACATAACCCAACCATAACTCAAATGGCTTTTTGCCAGTGACAGAATGTACTGTACTATTGTATGCAAATTCTAAACCTGGGATAAGGGTTACCCAATCATGCGTGAATTTGTCATTGTCTTTAAAGTTAAGACCAAAAGCACAATATCTTCTTATCATATCTTCTAAGGTTTGTATCATTCTTTCTGCTAGCCCATCAGTTTGTGGATGGTGTGCTGTAGAAAGTTTTAATTGACACCCTGAAACATCCATAAGTGACGTCCAGAACTCAGAAGTAAATTTAGGATCTCTGTCAGAAACTATTGCTTTGGGAAAACCTGCTGTATTTAACATTTGTGTCCACCATAAAAAAGCTAAGTCCTTTGCAGAAACCTCTTTGTGGGTAGGAATAAATTTACACATCTTTGTAAATCTATCTACAATTACCCAGCAGGAGTTATAACTCTTATGCCCTACTATTGGAAAACCTGTTACAAAGTCCATGTTAATGATTTCCCATGGAGCTTTTGGTTGCTCAATCTGTTGTAATAAACCAGCTCTTTTTCCTGTTAATCTTTTAGATTTTTGACAAGAATCACATGTTTTAACATTATTCTGAACATCCTCAGACATGTTAATCCACCAAGCTGTGTTTTTTACTCTGGTTAATGTTTTATGGTAGTCAAAATGACCTGATAATATATCATCATGACATATACTTAACATTAACTCCTTCATTGAAGGGGAAATTACAATTACATTACTTAATTTTTTCCTGTAATATATAAAACCATCCTCAATGGAAAATTTTCCTTTTTCTAATGCCTCTTTATACTTATTTGGTAATGTTTTTATTAAAACATTCATTGAAGCATTAGATGGATCATTTAATATTGTAGTTAATTTACTCAAGTCAGGATCTGAATTATAATTATCAAGAATTGATTGCATAAACTCATCCTCAAGATCTACAATATAAATGCCATAAATGTTAATAATCTCTGACTCAGGAACATAAGCAGGATTATCATCATTAGTAGGCAGAGGTACTCTAGATAACAGATCTACATTAGAGTGCAAGGTTCCTGCTCTATGTGTAATAGTCATCCGGCCTCTGTATTCTTGTACAGCTAATTACCATCTAAACATGTGTCTATTAGGAGTTTTCATGTTTAAGAGTGACTTAACTGCACTACAGTCAGTTATTAACTCAAATTTTTGGTCTTCAAGGTAATAATGTAGCTTCTCAAGAGCCCATACTACTGCCAAACATTCAAGTTGAGTAGCACCATATTTCAATTCACCACTTCTCAGAGTACGTGAAATATAGCAGATTACTACTTCTGACATTTTTCCTTCAATAAGTTGTTTTTGATGCAAAGCAGCACCCAGTCCAATAAAACTTGCATCTGTATATAATACAAAAGGTAATTGGAAATCTGGTAATCCCAAAATAGGAGCTGTCATTAAACATTCTTTCAACTTATCAAAAGCTTGTTGTCTTTCATTATTCCAAATGAAAGCTTCTGATTTCTTTATCAGTGTGGTCAGTGGTGCAGCAATTGATTGGTAGTTTTTTATATATTGTCTATAATAACCACACATTCTAAGAAAAGATTGTACATCCTTTACATTTTGAGGAATACCAATATTCTTTATTGCAGCCACTTTATTTTGGTCTACACATATTTGTAAGCCAGATACAATATGACCAAGCACTTTTAAAGATTCAAACCCAAATTTACATTTTTTCAATTCAAGGGTCATTTTTATTTCATCCATTTTCTGAAATACTTTCCTTAAATTGATTAAGTGTTCATCAAAAGTTTTAGAGAACACTATGATGTCATCAATGTATACCATTAACCATCCTTCAATCATTTCATTATGGAATGTTATATCCATTAACTTCTGAAACACTGATGGAGCATTTTTTGGTCCAAATGGCATTCTGACATACTTATAAATTCCCATGTGTGTTGTTATCAACAAAAAGTTCTGTGAATTCTTTTCAACAGGAATTTGATGGTACCCTTTATTTCCATCTAGGCAACTTATATATTTAGCACCTTTAAGGGTAGCATGTATAGAGGCAATCCTTGGCAAGGGATAAATATCATCTACTGTAAATGTATTTAATGCTCTATAATCACTGCACAATCTTGCTTTATCTTGTTCATAAGAAATTAGCACTGGTGATATTACACAATATTTTGGTGTAGTTTCAACCTTCTCAAAAATGTTCATTTTTAATAACATCTTAATATTATCCTCTATGTCTTTCCTCTTCATTGGTGAAGCAGGGTATTATGGTTTCTTTTTAAGACTAGCAGGAATATTATCCATATCACAGGTTAAACTAATCTTCATTTCATGATATTTTACAAGGCCAAGTTCATTTGTACCATGTGCAAAAGCCATTGGAAAAGCTTTAATTAATTCCAAAATATTATCTTTCTCAGTTTTACTTATCTGAGTGCCAAATGATGCTTTTGAAATTTCTGTTTCCAGAAGTTCCATCTCATTGGATTCTCTTCCTTTAGACGGGGAATTTGTTACTGACTCAATGTGTAAGACTGTGTTAAAAGAATTTATTTTAAATTTCCTCTTACCATTCATGCCAATTGTAAAATTGTTATTAGCAGGGTCTAATTTTACACCAAATTTAGTCAGAATATCATTTCCAATGATAAAACAGTTACTACAGTTAGTATTATCCATTACTACAAAGTCACAAGTTACTCTTACATAACCATGTTGATGTTTAAAGAAAACAGCAGCTTTGTATTTACCAATGGGGTGTAGCACTGATCTAAAACCTCTCCAATTTTTATTTTGAAGTGGTTCAAGCTTAAACTTATATTCACTATCAATTTTCTGTAATGTATTAGTGGAAACAACAGAACCAGCAGCTCCTGTGTCCAGTACTATATTAACATTTTCACCAGAAATGTTAGCTAGAACCGTGATAGGTGTCATTCTAAAGTTATCAGCTTGTATATCCTTAATGATTTAAGCATCCTCAAAATTCATTAAAGATTCATTTGAGTCCATATTTAATATTGGATTTTCAAAGATGGACAAATCATCTTCCAACATACAGACTTCATTTTCATCACTATATGAGATATTACTGTCATAATCACTTGATTCCTTACTTTTTTCAGTTTCAGTTTCAGATTCACGTTGATTTTCAACAATATTTATGTTTTTCTCACATTTGTGACCTTTGACCCAAGGTTTGTTACACTTATAACAAGTATTTGTTTCATACTTCTTAGGTACTACAGGTGCAGTAGGTTTTTTCTGCTTCTCCTGAAGTGTTTTTGAATTCTGAGTTTTTACAGGTTCAACATTTTGTTTATAAGTGGAATACCTTGATTCATACCTATGGTTTAATAATATTTCATTGCAAATATTAATAAAGTCAGAATATTCAGTAACATTAAATGCTCTAGCTACAACAATATCTCTGACAGATATAGGTAATTTATATATTATCTTATCTTTCCATAAGTTAAAATCCATATGAGGCTCAATGGATTTTAATATTTTGTTTAAATTCATTAAAAATACCATAGGTTTGTCACCATTCAACGGATTATAGCTAGTCTTCTCATAAAGTCTCTGCTGAGTAAGCCTGAATTTAGAACCTCCAAATTGTTTTTCAATAAGTTGTTTCCATTCAGCCCAAGAGTAATCTTTACCCTCACTCAAGACAGCTTCAAACCATAATAAAGCAACATCCTTAAATAAAGAAATTAATTTTGATGTTACCTCTTCATCTGGTAACTTATATGAGAATTTCAAGTTGTCAATTCTTTGAATAAAATGTTGCCAATCAGAGCTGGCTTCCCCATCATAAGTTGGGTACTGATCTATCTTAGGCCAGTTTTTCTGATTGGATTTTATCTCACTAATCTTAGGTAAATTCAACAACTCATTCACTTTTGATAAATGGTCTTGTATTTCCTCCTGCACGGATTTGTGACTTACATTTTCAGATTTGACACTACCACCAGATGGTTTTAATTGTGGTGGTATAGGGAAGGCATGAGATTCACTTTTGCCAATGAAAGGATTATTATTATATTGATTATACTTATGATTATCCTGGTTCATTAGTAGATTGGCAGTTTCAATCTCAACTTTAGTTAATATTTGTAGCAACTCAGAGACACTTTGATTTGTCTGGGCAAAAGATAACTTTGTTCTTGATTCAGTTTTTAATAAATGTGTTTCATATAATTTTTTCAACTCACAGAATTTGTTTGAAAGGTCATTATATTTATTACTCAATGAATCATATTTAAGAGTTAGAGACAAATGCTCTTTCTCTAATTCTTTGTTACGTGTTGCTAATTGAGAAATGTTTAATGTCAAGGATGAAATTGTATCACTAGTGAGCTTAACTGTCTGTTCCTCACAATCAGTCATTCTATTCCACAATGCTGAAACAATTCTATGGACAGTTGGATTATTGTTAAAATATTCCATGTCCTCCTTTTCAATTCTCTCACTCTCCTGTGAACTTCTCATCTCACTAGTAGGTGGTTGCAACTGAGGGTTAACTTTATTATCATTGTAAATAGTACTGTTATTGTGGACAAAAGACAAGTCAGGTGTATCTACTCTAAAACCTAAATTTCTTAAATCCTCCTCTATTTTTTGCACAGATTTAACATCAATAGAATTACCTATATTGTAATTATCAGTATTATGTTCAATCTGAGAGGGTAATCTACTTACCAAGGGATGGTTGCCAGTCCTGATTTTTGGCGCTTTTTTCCTTTGTAAGGGTGAGCTGAGGAAGTCAGATGAGGGGGTGGATCCCTGTTGCAACTGTGGCTTGTCAACTGTTGATGAAACCAGTCCCATTTCCATTTGTCTACCAGGATTTTCTCCTGGGAGTGAGTTGACCCTCCTTGGATAGGGGGTTGCTGATTTGACTGACTGGGCTGGCATCCCTTTAACTCTTCCAATGCCTGATTCATCTGCTGAAACCCTACCTTGCAATTGTTTTGCAACTGCTCTACCTCCTTGAACATGAGTGATTTTGATTCCTCCAATTTCAGAACCTGTTTGGCCAGGTGGGACAGTTGATCCTGAAGAGGAGGAGACATCTTTTTTATAGTTATATTTTTTAAGAGGGCGTCCTTTTCTTCTATACTCATGCTTTCTGCCTGGGGGTACTGTTGGCCCTCCATGGTGATGTCCTGGAAAGTTTTTGTTAGCTTTAGACCTGGTATTATAAGCAGGCTTTTCACTTACACTGTCCTGGGGAGCACTCATATTGTTAAGAATGACAATATTTTACGTCTACAAAAGGAAAAAACTCTATGGAATTAGTAGACAAAAGATATTAGCAATTATATTACTAATAAAAAAGCAATGGAGCTTACCCTGAATTTATATCTTTATTTATTTAAATAAAATGTAAGAAAAATTCAAAAAAATCTGTTAAAAATATAATAATAAGTTTAAATAGACCTCTATAAGGGTGAATAATTAGCTTACCAAGCTTTAACCAAATACCAATTTAATTGGGTGTTATATTGGTGTCCAAATACCAAGTGAAATTGGGTTTATATTGGGTACAGTTACTACTGTAAATATCTAATTTTTATGATAAAGATTAGTGCAATTATTTTAAGGGTTCTTTTCCGCAATAAATGAGTTATGATGACCCACTAATATGCAGCAGACCCAAATATTTGGTTATTTTGAGCTGTACTAAGGTAAAAATCACGTCCCAAGGCTTATACTAAATAATATGTAAAATATAAGGAAAGACCCCCAATTGTCAGTATAGTCTAGTATATTAGTATGATATAATAGTGTTTATTTATGGTCCTACTACTTATTGATAAATGATTTAGTGATTAAACCTCAGGGGAAGACTAATAAAATAGTTATACTCAAGTCAAACTCACAATACTTGGACTTAAGTGCGTGCTAGTGGTGGAAAATAGATGAATAAAATATAGTTATAGCTTTATATAAAGATAAAATCAATTTATAGTGGCTTTATAATATATTTCTAAAGGTTAATAATTGTATAGTAGTGTTTGTTGGAGTTTTAGTAATTGAATGATGATAAATAACCGTCAAAATCCCTCCTTACTTATACCCAAATCCACTGGAGTGCACAGACCTTCAATCCAGATGATGTCACTGCTATCCCCGGCAATTACAGCACTTTGAGGGCCCATCACCTCCACATGGCCTCCACTTCAAGCATTTTCAACACCCAGACCTCCAGTAAGGACCCTCCATCACTATTAATAATAACACTGATCCATACCATAAATAGAAAATCCAGATAAAAGCGGATACCATAAAGAAACAGGTAAAATAAACAACCAAAAAGAGATTTAATGAAACTAAAAGCATATAAAGGAAAAAAATAAAATGTCCAAGCCCCAAATAACATCCCCAAGCATCCAAATCAACCCAGAAACATCCTTCCAACCCATAAATCCGTGAATAACCATCCAAGGAAGTAATTTTAGTTGTCCAAACTGGGTGTATGTGCCTGATATAGGTGTCTATGCTTCTGTAGGCGTTGTGAGTCCACTGATTTCGTCCATATGACCTAAAATAAGCAGAAAAACAAAAGTTATAGGCTATTAAGGGGCTAAAACCCACTTATATACCTAAATATACATAATATACTGCATATTTCACTGAATATGAGATTCATGTATACATATAAGCTTATGTATGTCAATAATTACTTCATATCACTTAAGATAAGTATATTATGACTCCATTAACACCTTAGTAAATATTATTAGGCCATGGATAAGCTATTTAAACTATTATAAATTATATAATAGAATAATAATTATATATATCACCTCACAATATGGGGGGCGGACTTGCTAGCAAGTCCGCAACCTTGGACCCAAACTCACCATAGATTGAACACACATTGAGCTATTGATAAAGGAACCATACAATCAGGGATGAACACCACTCAGCAGAACAGTTTTAGGTGGGTGTTCAAGTAGAGTTCAGTATGGGTTCAGTCTGAGTTCAGTCTGAGTTCCATCTGAGTTCCATCTGAGTTCAGGTTGAGGACTTGCTAGCAAGTCCACCCCCTATATTGCGTAGTGTATATAATAAAATAATATATATTATTATTTTAACATTATTTTTAATATATAAGCTTAATCTACTTAAGGTTATCTTATTTTAAGCATAAGAAATACTCAGTTCTAAGGATATTTAGGCTGACAAAACCTTTTTGACATCTTGATATGGCCAAACCAACAATTGACAAAATTCCATCAGACCATTTCACCTTTAACTTCTTTCCAAGATCATTTTCCAACTTATTTAATACCTTTTCATCACTACCAACTACAACACCATCAACAACATGAATCCAGAGCATCCCTTTCAAACCATCCTTTGTCATGACATAAACACTTGCATCTTGATTACTTGATTTGTAGCCAGGATTACTTAAGATGTTGCTAATGTGTTTCCACCAGAATCTTGCTGCCTGTTTAGTGCCATATAGAGTTTTTTTCAGTCTGCATACATGAGTTGGGTTTTTTGACTCAAAACCTTCAGGTTGCTTGACATAAATTTCTTCATCTAGGTCACTGTGAAGATGGGCTGCTGTAACATCAAAAGCTCTGATTGGCCAGTTATAAGTTACTGCCAGAGTGAGAATGAGACATAGAGAAGCAAAAGTAGCAGTAGGAGCAAATGTGTCTTTGAAATCAATGCCTTCCACTTGTTTGAATCCTTGAGCAACAAATCGGGCTTTGTGTTTGACAATTTTTCCAAATTCATTTCTTTTTAAAGCAAATACCCACCTAGCACCAGTCACAGATTTTCCAGGAGGAAGAGGAACAACATCCCATACATCCATTTTTGACATGTTTTCCAATTCTTGACCACAAGAAACCTTCCATTCAGCAGCATGTTCTGATTTCATTGCCTGTTTAAAAGTCCTGGGAACTGGTTCTGATAAGTCACCTGCATTCTTCTCAATGAAATCTACCATTATATCTTGAGTGGATAGGATTTCTTCAGCAGTAAAATCACCAAATTTGAGAGAGTTGAGAATGAATGATAGATCACCCTTGGAAGTAAGTTCAGCAGGAAAAGGTTTTGAACGAGAATCATTTTCTGAGTCATCACCCTCTGGGACAAACTTTGCCATTGCTGATTGAACAAAAGAATTAGATTCATGATGCCAGAAAAACCAACCTTTTCCTCCATCAACAAAACCAACTACTTTACATCTTATTGCTCAAGGATCCATCCTAGTTCTCTTCTCCTTTGGAATGTGGACATAAGCCCATTGTCCAAAAATCATAATTGGTGCTAAGTCAGAAATTTTGTTGAAGATAATTTGGTATGGAGTACTGTCAGTAATTTGTACATTTGGTAATCAATTGTGGATGTATGATGCCCAAAAATAAACAAAAGTCCAATAAGTTGGATGGAGATTAGTGTTAATATTTGATAGTTTATACTAGATTATTCATTTAAGTTACTACTACTATGCTATTTCATTCCATACCTTTATGAGTTGACTAATTTGTTCGTTAACTATCTTGCTTTATTTAAACTAACCTAATGATATATCAGCATTATATATGGGTGTCAACACTCACTAGTGTTTGGCATCCATCTTTCACTTCTTAGTTATTTTTCATTATATTTATCTAGTCAACTCAATCTAACAGTTATTTCTCTATTTATTAAGTTTTTTCCTTTTGTCCTCTTTGTTCTCATTGTCCACCGTCCACATTTGTCACATTCCACATCTGTCCTTGAATCTAAATTTACCTGTCACTTTTATTTATCAGGTAAACATGTACTTATGCTCTACAACAGCAATGGTCTTATCCATCTTTCACTTCTTAGTTATTTTTCATTATATTTATCTAGTCAACTCAATCTAACAATTATTTCTCTATTTATTAAGTTTTGTCCTTTTTTCCTCTTTGTTCTCATTGTCCACTGTCCACATTTGTCCCAGTCCACATCTGTCCTTGAATCTAAATTTACCTGTCACTTTTATTTATCAGGTAAACATGTACGTATGCTCTACAACAGCAATCGTCATATCCATCTTTCACTTCTTAGTTATTTTTCATTATATTTATCTAGTCAACTGAATCTAACAATTATTTCTCTATTTATTAAGTTTTGTCCTTTTGTCCTCTTTGTTCTCATTGTCCACCGTCCACATCTGTCCTTGAATCTAAATTTACCTGTCACTTTTATTTATCAGGGTTATGGGCCCAGCGCTCTAGCTAATTAATCAACACTGGCTACTCCTGAATCCACCAGCACTTCTTTGTCTCCATCCAGTCCCACCTCATCAACTCACACTGCCATGCCTGAACCATCTGCTCCTCCTAATTTCTCTTTTCTGCAAGATTCCTCAAACTTTGCCAAAATTAAAGGGATAGAGAAACTCAATGATAAAAACTACAGCACATGGAAGAAAGACCTTAAGTATGCCCTTACTGTGCAAAATCTGGATTCTATTCTTGATAAGGACTGCCCCATTCCTACTGACCCGGAACTTGTCTCGATCTTTAAAATATGTCAACGCCAAACCAATACGATTATCAAAATTTTCATGGATCGTGCTAATCAACACAAATTCATTTTGGACGATGAAGCTGTGGAACCAGCAGAACTATGGACTCGAATAAAAGAGCATTATGCTTCTAAATAGAGCCAGAACTTCTCCTATGTCATTAACAAACTGTTTAAAATTAAATTTACAGAAAGTAATATATTAGGGGCTATGGATGAATTCAGAAGTACCATAAAGCTTCTTCGAGATGTGGCACCAGATCTTTTCAAAGAAAATATTTTGTCATACATTATGGCAAATTATGTTCTTAACCTTCTACCAGAATCTTACCAAACCTCTGCAACGATTATTCTCAGTAAATATGACATCACTAATATATGGCCCACTATAGAGGGTATCTTTGCTGAAATTGAAGCTGAAGTGACTTGACGGAGGGTTCTAAATATATCAGGGACTAATTCAGGATCTGTTTTGGCCATGGACACCAAAACTAAGATATTTTGTTCTAGAGGCAAACACAACCCTCTAGCTCCCCATTCTGAGGATTCCTGCTTTCAACTTCATCCAGAAAAACGTGATGAATTCCTCAAATGAAAGAAAGAACGAGAAAATAAGGACAAATCAAACAACCCAAAATCTCTATTGTTATCACTACGCAATATAGGGGGTGGACTTGCTAGCAAGTCCTCAACCTGAACTCAGATGGAACTCAGATGGAACTCAGACTGAACTCATACTGAACCCATACTGAACTCTACTTGAACACCCACCTAAAACTGTTCTGCTGAGTGGTGTTCATCCCTGATTGTATGGTTCCTTTATCAATAGCTCAATGTGTGTTCAATCTATGGTGAGTTTGGGTCCAAGGTTGCGGACTTGCTAGCAAGTCCGCCCCCCATATTGTGTGGTGTATTTACCAATATTCCGGACAAATATTCCATCTTGTACAGTGGCGCTTCATATTCAATTTTCAATAATCAAAACTTATTCAGTCATTTCAAAAAATCTAATTTCGCTTTATCTATGGCCAATGGAGAGGAGGTACTTGCCCCTGGACAAGGCAAAGTATCCTTCAACTCAACTTCAGGCTATAATTTTAACATCAATCATGCATTATATGCACCATCTGTCAAAGCGACACTAATATCAGTTATAGATTTACTCAAGGATGGATGGTACCTTATCAACAAAAAAGGGAAATTTAAAGTCAAACATAAAGATAACACACTTATTGAATGTTCAACCAAAGGAAGAATACTTAGTTTTCCCTTCTATCAAAATTAAATTTTTAATGTGGACAATCTACAAACACCTGATCTTAATCTCTTAAATCACAATTTTGGTCATCCTAATAATCAGATCATGCAACGACTATTCCCAGAATCCAAGGGAGGAAAATCCTATTTCTACCAAATAATCGACGGACACTCTTGTTACCGACATGTTTATTTTCTAAGTCTCAAATCTGAGACATTTGAAAAATATAAAGAGTATGAAAATCTAGTTGAAAATCAGAAGGGCCGTAAAATTAAGTGCATAGTGTCTGATAATGGTGGAGAATTCACCAGTAACACTATTACTGAACACTTCAAAAACAAAGGAATTCTTCACTTACAAACTGCACCCTCCTCTCCTCAACAAAACCCTATTGCCAAAAGAGGGAATAGGTCAATAGTTGAAAAAGCCCGCTGTCTATTGATTGAATCCGGTTTAGACTCACACTGGTGGGCTGAGGCTGTCAGCACAGCTACATTCCTACTTAATATTTTACCTTCATCTGCACTCCAAAATCATAAGTCACCTTGGGAATTATGGCATGGAGATTCAGTCAAGGTTCCAAGAAAACTATATCCATTTGAGTCAGACGTTATTTTCTATCAACAGAGTCACAAACGAGATGAAAAATTTGCTAGCAGCAGAGAAGAGGGTATATTTCTGGGTTATTCTCACTCCATTTCAAAAGGCAAACCAATCGACACTCTAACATTTCCTGATTTAGATTTTTCCACTATGTTATCCTTTGAACTTCCGGCTGATAATGTACCATTCAATAACATTACTGAAGTACCTGACACTGAAAACTCATCTGATAATAATGACTCAGTTCCACCTATCAATCCTCCCTCATCAAAACATTATACATACATTGACAAAAACATCAAGCCTGCTAAAGAGATTTCATCAAACATTGACACATCAAATATCCTAACGTCTAAGTGAAGGGGTAATCCAATTTTTATGTTAGTCACTCCCTTTGACACACCTAAAAATTATCATGAAGCCATCCATTCCCCTGAGTGCGACGAATGGTTAAAGGCTATAGACACATAACTGAACAGTATTTCCAAACACAACGTGTGGGAAGAATCTCCCATACCTAGTCAAAATCATCTACTCGGTACTACCTAGACTTTTAAAAAGAAAACAGATGCCAAAGGGAATATTATCAAGTACAAAGCTAGAATTTGTGTTCAGGGTTTCTCACAGGTCAAAGGAATTGAATACAATGAAACATACGCACCTACTGGCCATCTAGCAACTCTACAATTTTTATTAGGTGTAGCAGCCTTCAAAGATTGGGAGCTACACCAAATGAATGTCAAATCTGCTTTCCTCCATGGAGAGCCCGATGAGGATTTATATCTTTGATTTCCAAACGGTTATACTCCTAAAAACAATAGCTTATGTTTACATCTAAAGAAAGCCTTATATGGACTTAAACAAAGCCCTCGATGTTGGTATTTAAAACTTTCTAAATTCTTTAAGAAAGTTGGCTTTCGAACCAGTCTAGCCGATCCTTGTCTCTTCCTCAGTAACAATACCTCAAATCCATGCTATGTATTTATCCATGTAGATGATCTCATTATAGGTGGACCCTCTGTTCAACATTTTAAAGATAAAATATCAAAAGTATTTGACATGGATGACCAGGGTGAGCTAAAATGGGTCCTTGGTATAAAGGTAACTAGAGATAGGAATCTTTGTACAATCAATTTGTCACAAACACTTTACATTAACAATATCTTGAAAGAATACAATCATCAAGACTGCAGATCCGTTTCCACCCCCCTAGTCCCCAATTCACAATTCACTCAATTTACTTCAAATAAAATCACTCAAGTTTTTAACTACCGAAGAGCTATTGGCCTTCTAAATTATCTAGTCCTCTGTACTCGTCCGGATTTGGCCTTTGCAGCCAGTTCCTTAGCTCAGTTCCTCAACTAACCGTCGGATGAACAAATCAATGCCTTTTTCCATGTCCTAAGATACTTGCAATTAACAAAAGACTATTGCCTAACCTTAGGTAATGTCGAACATAGTCATATAGGTCACCTCACTGGGTATGCTGATTCAGATTACAACAAATCAACTTCCAGGACTTTAATTTTTCATCTTGGTCTAATCAGTTGGAGATCTACCAAACAGCAGTCTGTTTCTCTATCCACTTCAGAATCTGAATACTATTCCATGACTGATTGTGGAAAGGATCTAATTTGGACAAAGGAGTTATTCAACGACTTCTTTTTTGAACTACAACACTCATGTCTCAAAGGTGATAATCAAGGCGCCATCAAACTAGTACTCAATCAACTTTATCAACATAGGACTTGACACATCAACACCAGAATTTTCTGGCTATGTGAACAAGTTACCAACAAGGAATTCTACATTAAGTATGTTCCTACTGGAAACATGATAGCAGACATTATGACCAAATCATTACCATGACCTAAACATTTTACATTTCTCAAATCACTTCACTTGGCCCCATTGCTGTTTTGAGCACAAGGGGGTGTTAATATTTGATAGGTTATACTAGATTATTCATTTAAGTTACTACTACTATGCTATTTTATTTCATACCTTTATGAGTTGACTAATTCTTTCGTTAACTATCTTGCTTTATCTAACCTAACCTAATGATATATCAGCATTATATATGGGTGTCAACACTCACTAGTGTTTGGAATCCATCTTTCACTTCTTAGTTATTTTTCATTATATTTATCTAGTCAACTCAATCTAACAGTTATTTCTCTATTTATTAAGTTTTTTCCTTTTGTCCTCTTTGTTCTCATTGTCTACTGTCCACATTTGTCCCATTCCACATCTGTCCTTGAATCTAAATTTACCTGTCACTTTTATTTATCAGGTAAACATTTACTTATGCTCTACAACAGCAATGGTCTTATCCATCTTTCACTTCTTAGTTATTTTTCATTATATTTATCTAGTCAACTCAATCTAACAATTATTTCTCTATTTATTAAGTTTTGTCCTTTTGTCCTCTTTGTTCTCATTGTCCACTGTCCACATTTGTCCCAGTCCACATCTGTCCTTGAATCTAAATTTACCTGTCACTTTTATTTATCAGGTAAACATGTACGTATGCTCTACAACAGCAATCGTCATATCCATCTTTCACTTCTTAGTTATTTTTCATTAAATTTATCTAGTCAACTCAATCTAACAATTATTTCTCTATTTATTAAGTTTTTTCCTTTTGTCCTCTTTGTTCTCATTGTCCACCATCCACATTTGTCCCAGTCCACATCTGTCCTTGAATCTAAATTTACCTTTCACTTTTATTTATCAGGTAAACATGTACGTATGCTCTACAACAGCAATGGTCTTATCCATCTTTCACTTCTTAGTTATTTTTCATAATATTTATCTAGTCAACTCAATCTAACAATTATTTCTCTATTTATTAAGTTTTGTTCTTTTGTCCTCTTTGTTCTCATTGTCCATCGTCCACATTTGTCCCAGTCCACATCTGTCCTTGAATCTAAATTTACCTGTCACTTTTATTTATCAATTAGATGCTAGAAGAATGGTACAAGCAATTTCACCAACTGTTTCATTAAAGCGTTCTGCCATACCATTTTGTTCATGATGATATGGCATTGAATGTTCATGGAGAATACTATTATTAGACAGGAAATCCGAGAACTTTTTGTTCATGTATTCTTTGCCATTGTTGGTACGTAGAATCTTTATATGATTGTTAGTAGCTGTCTCCAGTCTATTCTTGAAATTTATAAAGGCTTCAAAAACATCAGACTTCTTTTTTAAGATAAAGACTTCACCATAAGTAGAAAAAGATTCTCTAAATGTAGCAACCCAAATTTCTCCATTATCAGTGATATCAACCATTGGTCCGACCAAATCAGAAACAACTAAATCCATCAAAGGGTGTTCACGTTTGGTAGCTATTCAAGTGTTTATCTTTTTATTCTTAGAAGTGGCACAAATATCACAGTGTAACCTACATGATGGGACATATGAAGGGGAATTGTGACATAGGCTATTTTTTGCTACTCTCTGTAGAACTCTGGTACTTGTGTGACCCAGACGTTGATGCCAATCCATGATGGAGTCAGGAAGTGCCTTTGGATATGGAATGGAAGACATCGTTGATGGTACTGAAGGGGCAGGCAAAGAAGCAGAGGATAGAGAATTAAAATATTGCATTTCAAAACGGTTAACCTCTAGATCAGATGGATAAACTAGATTAACAGTCCATTTGCCTTCAGAAGGAGAAATAAGAGCATTGAAAAGAATTTTTTTGTCTTTTGAAATAATATAATCATGATTATCATTTAAAGAGAGAGAAACACCATTTTGAAGGAGATCAAAGGGAGAAATAAGGGTTGATTTAGCCTTATCACAAAAGAAAACACCTTTAAGAGTGGTTAAATTTCCTCCAGGTCCTTTAATTAAGATATTGCCATGGCCGGTAATAAAAGCAGCAGCTAGATCAGTTACTGTTTTGACTGGGATAGGAGTGGTCAAATATTGGAAGTTAGAGAGAAGACGTACATCACCAGTAACATGATGTGTAGCCCCAGTGTCAAAAACAGCTTGAGATCCATTTCCATCCATACCATTTTGCCATTCATCACTTCCAATTTCAATTTCTTTCAAGGAAGTGGTAAGAACATCCAATGCTTTGCAATCTATTTCATTCAATTTGATATTTGATGAGCTCTGAACAGGTTGTCTATTTTTTCTATCTTGTAAAGATTGACAAATTTGGCCTATAGCTGCATGATTACGTTGACTTCTAGCCTCACGTTGAGCCCAAATTTCAGCATTAAAAGCATTACTTTCAGGATTGTAGGGAAAATTAGGCATAAAATGTTCAGAAGATATGCACAAGTGACATAAATATTCAGGTCGTTTGTTTCCAGGCCTATAGGTATCCATTTTGCCTTTATTGAAAGCAAGAGAAGATACTTTGTCAGGAGAAAAAGACCAAACCCACACCTTCCCCAAATATCATTATTACAGATCCCTCTGATATGTCTCACCTTTCCCCTTCCCCATCTCTCTCTCTTGCACCTGGGAACTCTTTTTCTCCTCAACCTCCTCCTCAACTCCCTCCTTTAAGTTTGATCCCGCTAACATGGAATGTCACCAAAAGAATCTCTGTGACTGAAATGGCTCAAGGCTTGTCTACCCTGACCAAATCAGGGGATAATTATAGAAAATGGCATGACAAAGCTTTTCTTCTCATTAAGGATGTCATAGGGACTTGTGCCTATTCGACAAATGATGAAGGTGATCACACAACTTTCCAGCTGCTATACTACTCCACCTCCCCTGACTTGCAAAAGGAACTGTCTGGTGATTGGCATTGTAGAGAGTTCTACTATACTAAGCAGTAGAGGCAATGCAAGATGGGTTGGTTCTTCTTTTCAATTTCTAAAAAGAAGCACCTGGAACTCTTATTTTAAAGACAGCGCAAAAATATGTACACTAATACCTGACTAGATAGCTTATAAGTTGAGAGATGAGTTAAAGATAAGGAAAAACAAATATTACTATCTGGATATTTCTATTCTTAATGAGCACTAATATCCACAGCTACTCCCTCTTTAAGCACTCTCTTTAAATATGCCTTATTATAGAAATAAAATAACTCTAATAATAGTTTATCCTACTGAATCTATATATTCCCTCTGTGTTGCGCTTTTTCACCAAACTATATGAATACACACACAGATGCACAAACTTTTTATTAGAGTAATCACAAAATAGAAAAAATTGCTATATATCACAATATATTTCAAAAGTATATAATATGAAGCTCTAATTTTTTGTAATCAAACAATTGATTTGAATAATAATTTTTCTACCTAACAACTCTTCTCCCCCTCCTAAAAGATAGCCTTTCCTTCTTATATTTTTCAGCGCTCCAGACACAGTTCCCTAGTGGATCTCCAGTGCTGTTTCTAGCACCACATTAGCAAAAAACTAACTAATTCATCAGTAAACTAAATACACCGCTTGTAACAACTACAGCACCTAAAAATGCCCTATGCCTACTAATACTAGTACTAACTTGTTTCACTCATGTTCCACATGCGCGCTTATGACTATACCTTTTCATTGTTTCAGCGATACTTTTCACATTGACACCTTTTAGCGCTGAACCTTGCCTTTTCAACTCTTGGGTAGTTTTGTGATTGAGCCCCCATTCTCCTTGCTTCATTACTGAGTCCATAATTTTGACAATCCACCTAACTAGTTAGCCTCTGCAGCTTACCATACCTGTTTCAGTAAGCTACCACACTAGCCGTGGTGCATGTATACCATGTACTTGAGGCTTTCCTTGAGCCATAATTTCCTCCTTAATGCATAATACACAATTATTGGAAAGCCCAAATCTATTATGTTTAGCTTTTGCACTCTTAAGCTGATAGCGCACAATTCCCTTTTTGCGGCTCATCTTGCTACAAAATCCAAACGCACAGACCCTAAACCTCCTTCCATGCTTCCCTTTTCCTTTGTTCTTCTGAACTCACAATTACATAGTTATAATAGCTCTATCTTCTGAGCTATGATCCCCCTTTATTCTTTTGAAACCCACAATCTGATTGGTCCAAAAAGTAGACTACCTGTGAGACAGGTAGCACATCCTCCCTCTACTTGAAACTGTCCCCAGGAGCCTATAAATAACCTGCGCCTTGCAATGTTTCCTTCTTCCATCTTCCAACTTCTTATACCTTCTTATTTTCTTGTATACCCTTCTATCTTGTAAATAATGAACATGAAAAATACAACCATTCATACCCAGAATACCACCAATGTCATGGATGCTAAAAAAAAGTTTGTGCACACGCAGCCCCCTGTTTCTCCTCCCATGATGCCAGTCACTACTCTGATGGGTAGGACAAGATGTACCCGCTGCATTGAAAATGGCATATCCCCCTGCCAATTTTCAAAAGCCCGCCATGCAACACTTATTTTAACATAAGTTTCCCTTCATTTTTATTCATTTCCTTTCATCCTATCATCACTAACTTCCATTTCTTTCATCCTTTTAGTCATGCAATTTTTGCAAAAAGTTGCAAGAAGAAGTGTAGCTACAATGGACCACCCACCGTTGCGCGTCTAAATCCAGACGCCTTCACCTTGGATATTATGAGTCAGATGACCATCAAACGTCCTGCGCCCGCACAGACTACTGCTCCAGTCAGCAAACGTGCAAGAGTTGATTTCTGAGAGCCTACTCCTAGTAGTGTTGCTTCCATTCCTAGATCGCTCTTTTCAGAAGAGAGTATTCATACCATAAGTTTGTTTTTCATCTTTTCCCTCTTCTGACCTAACACTAATATTCTTCTTTTCTTTTTTAGGATATGCCAGCAACTCCTTATGCTTCAATGCCTCCTCCACCAAATGTACCTCTATTCCTTCCTAGTCTGGAAGAAGATCCCACCTGGGATGCCGCTGCTATTCCAGAGTCCATACCTTGTACACCAACTCTTGACTGGACTATTATGAAACCAGTTGAAGATGCCATCATCCCGGATAATTGGCCCATTGATACCTCTCCACTTGACAACTAGGAAGAGCCCGCCATAGCTCAAAAACAGGATTTCACAGTGCATATTTCCTGCGCTCCATACAACGCAACCATGCGTCAAATGAAGAACATGTTCACTGCCGTTGAGGAATTTATTGAGGCCGTCCCTGTCTATACTTGTGCCAAGTATAATCAAGGTACACAGCTAATCACTACATTTGAACAAAACATGCAAGAGGCTGTTAATGACTGGGTTTTCTACGTCCCAATCTTTGATGACACAAAATACTAAAAAAAAATCTTCTTTTTATTATTTATCCCTGTACCCTACTTCCTATAACATGTACATAGTCTGTCAAAGTAATAAAGTATCATATATTCTCATCTTAAATTCTTTGTGAGAGCCCTTCAACTACATGACGAGTTGCCTAAAAAAATCTTCCTTCTTCCAAAGTTGCCTACACACCCTTTTTACTTAGTGCTTATGTAATATGAAACAATAATAATAAAAAAATTAAGATCAGCGCTATTCTTCATAGCAGAAAATATATCATCTGCGTCATATATGCATGAGTTCCGTTGAAATTTACAGATCTTTACAATATATGACTTCTCCTTGACTGAAAAAGATTCTATTCTTCCCTTGGGTTCCTTTTTCTATGACAAAAATCCTTCACATCTTCATTAGAGACCATTCAGTGCTCAAGTTAGACATTTCACAACTGATGCCTTTTCTGTAATGCCATTCTTAGCCTATAAATAGCCCATCTAATAATCAAAATTTTCATTATTTTAGTATTATGACTTAATTTTGCACTGTTCCCAGGGATCAAGCATGCTCTTTTTGAAAACATCACAATTTCCATTGTACCTTTCCTAAACCTTGTGGTTATGCTTCCTTTCAGACCTGCCTGCAATAATTGTTTTAGATTTCATAAGAACTGTAATATCTTCCTAAATCAAAATAGCCCTCAGCCTACTGGCTAAATTTGTTTTGCACCTAGTTCTACCAGTAGCGCTCCTATAATAATCACTACTAGTCCTACCAGCATTAATTCTTCTCCCATTACTGATGTCCCTTACAAATCATCATCACTTCCCACATGTTTTAGGTGCAAAATATCCATTCAGTCTAGCACTGTGCCTTCTTCCGCCCCAAGCTCCAGTGCTTCTATGCATTCAGGCCCCTCTACAGCTGCTCTGGATGAAATTACTGTCTCCTCTCCATCAGAACGCCCCAATAACTTGTTAGCAACTAATTTCCTTTCACTATACTTACGCCTTCATTACCTACTGACACCTCATCTAACTTGTAGGCTTCAGAGAATCCATCTCCCTGGAATGGGTTCCTATTCCATTACCCTTTGTACATTCCATGCGAATATTTACCAGACTCTGCCTTACATACGAGAATATGTCTCTATCTTATAATCACGCACCAGCCTTTTCTGATGCTGAGCTCGAGGCTTGCTATACCCACATAGAAATGATAGGTCAGCTAATGAATGAAATCAGTTCTTTGACTATTCTTGGATTCCCCACTGATCCTTGTCTCTTTATCATTCCCAAAGAATGGAAAGGATATTCTAATAGCTTTAACAACAAAACTGAATAACCCACTAGCGCTTTTGCTATAAGCATTCTTTTTCCAATATCTCTGAAAATAGTCTCTATTTCTGCTATGCCTTTAAATAAACATCCTAGACACAGTGCTATTCTTTTACACCTGGCTTCAATATTAGTTGTCTTTTAAATCTTGGAGTGTCTAAATTTTCTCCCTCTAATTTCTTTAAAAGACTATAGACCCTGTAAAAGATCATAGAATAAACTTTAAGCATTAAAATTTTACCGCCTTTACTGCAATACAAAAATGCATGATGTAAATAAGTTATTGAACTGTAGTGCGCCCCATCTATAAATCATTATTCCACTCCTGGTTTATTAACCCATTAGCTAAATTCCCAACGTCTTTTGCATTTACATGGTACACATCTCCTTCAATCCATTTACCCATTTTGTCATGTCTCCTTGAACAATGAAAATATAAGATTCCATTTTCTCTATGCCCCCATCTGAGCGCTTATGCAAGTTTCCTGTTCAGCCATAGTCCTTTTAGCTTTCAGTTAGCCCCCTCTACCCATCACAACTGTGTCAATGCCTCCTGTGAGTCCTGTTAGAACAATAAACCATAAACACAACTTGTTAGTTTAACCTCATCCTGGATGTTATTCTGGTAGTTTTCACTCATTCTGGAGGTTATCTTGTACTATTGGAGCACCCCTAGTGTAGAATATTTTGATCTGATCTGCTGCTAAATGCCGCTTCCATTCAGCACCATTCAATTCATCCAGTTATTTACTTCCTTATCCTATAAGGACCATTCCATCTATTGCAAACATTTTACCCCATTGGATTTCTAGAATTCTATTATAGACCAAAACCAAATCTCCTGGGTTCAATGGATTCCTCAATCTATGCACTAAGCGCTCATACCAATATTTAACTTATTTGTCTTGGATCTGCATCATTCTATCATATGCCTTGTACACAAACTCATCCTTCCTATCAAGTTATGCCACCCATGCTAAAATTAAATCTTCATTTAAGGGCACTTGATCCCAATCACATACAATAAAAGACCCAGCCTCTAGATCAATAGGAAGTACCTCCCTTTGACCAAACATAAGCTCAAACGGTGAAAAACCAGTTGTCCTTTTAACTGGAACCCTATCTCACTACGCAATATAGGGGGTGGACTTGCTAGCAAGTCCTCAACCTGAACTCAGATGGAACTCAGATGGAACTCAGACTGAACTCATACTGAACCCATACTGAACTCTACTTGAACACCCACCTAAAACTGTTCTGCTGAGTGGTGTTCATCCCTGATTGTATGGTTCCTTTATCAATAGCTCAATGTGTGTTCAATCTATGGTGAGTTTGGGTCCAAGGTTGCGGACTTGCTAGCAAGTCCGCCCCCCATATTGTGTGCTGTCTGCAAAAAAAATTAATGGAAAAACACTCTTCCACTTCACACCATTATTTCCACATAAATTAACCAGCACATCCTTTATAACTTGATGCCCTCTTTCTATCAATCCTTCTGCTTCAGGATAATATGGTGTTGCAACTTGCAAATTAGCACCTATATCTTTGACTACATCTTGGAATTCTCCAGTAAATTCAGCGCCTCCATCCACAGTTACCATTTTCATTACCCCATACCTATAAATCCATTCTCTCTTTAAGAATTCAGCTACATTACTTGCCTTAAGGCTTACCAATGGCGCCACTTCAACCCATCCTGATAGATCATCCCTGGCTACTACCAAGTATTTAAAGGGCCCTTCTTTTATATGAACTGCGTCTGAGCTGATCCTACCAAAAACAGTATCTTTGCCCATTGCTCTAGCTTTCTCTTTTAGCTTTCTGTAACTTCTGAGCTGACATTCTGGACAAGATTTAACCCAATCCCTTACCTTTTTCTTCATATTGGGCCACAAGAATCTTTCCCTGACTCTGCAATATGTCTCATCCTGACCTCTATGACCTAAAATCTCATGCAACTCCCTGAGTATTTTCACCTTCCTTTCCCTAGTTTGAGTGACTAACTGAGGAAACAAAGACTTATTCATCTATAATTTCACATCTTTAATAAAATAGCTTTTAGCGCGCTTTTCAAAATTGCGCCAAACCTTTTCATCACAATAAGCTGGTCAACTACTATCTTCCAGATATAGCCTTAGAAATTCTGCTTCTTCATCAGCAGAATACTCTCCATTCTCTGAGTGAGTATTACTATCTTGACTTCCCCTTGAGTCGTCTTTGCCATCTGACTCTTCCACTGTCTTGTCTATCGCACTCCTTGTTGCTAAAGTAACTTCAGCATTCTCTAAATCTATTTAAAGACTACCTTTGCTACAAACATCCTTTGTGTCATAATTACCTAGTTTATTGTCTTTGTGGACCCCTCTATCAAATCCTTCATAACAATAAGCTATCCTGCTTACCCATCTTTTATCTTCTTTAAATTCCTTGGCTTCCGAGTCTTCTTCACACAACAGCCTTCTAGATAACAAATATGGCATCATGAAGGACTTCCCCAGTTTACGCACTAAGTCAAAAGAAAATAAATTAATCTGTGCCAACCACCTAGTCATGGTCCCATATGGTGAACTTGGGCTACTAATCATTTGAACCAACAATAGAGCATCAACCTGCAACTCAAAATGTTACCCCAAAGCATCCACTGTAGCTTCTTAAGTATTTTTTCTACTCTGAATAACTCCAGCTTAGACTGAGAGTACCTAGACTCCACTTTGGTAAAAGTCTTAGATTTTTAAAGGAAAGGTCTGTCATTACCTTCCTCATCCTCCTGCATCAAAACTGCACCTACTGCAGACACACTAGAATCCACCACTAGAGTAATATTCACAGAGCCTGGTCCATATTCCAATCTTTTCAAAATGATATATTTTCCTAAAATCTATTTTAATAACTCTAAAAACTCTTCAAATTCCTCCATCCAATCCCATACAACATCTTTCCTCATTAAGTGCATTAAAGGTGAAGACAGCAAAGAAAATTCTCAAATAAACATTCTTAAATATGTACAGATGCCTAAAATCTCTAACTTCTGTAGTATTTCATGGTTGTGGCCATGTAAGCATCTTATTCTTCTGATTTTCAGAAATGACCCTCACTTCCTTGTATACCACATGTCCCACTATAACTAGCGCTGGAGCACAACAAGAAAACTTGGAACCAGAGATTTTTAATCCTGCCTCCTCTATCTTTAATAGCACTCTCTCCAAGGTGATCACATATTACCAAACAAACCTTCTAATATATGGATTCTCTAACACTTCCCCATCATAATCACTGGCTCGTCCTTTTATACTGCCATCATCAATGAAAATTCCCACATAATCTGAAATTTCATTCTGCAGTATCCACATCATCTGCACTTAGTATAACACCACAGAATTTATTGTGCCTTGCGGTAACCTTGTCAACCTGAAACATCCCAGTAGAATTTCAAACGTAGTCATGGGCCTGGATGATTTTTCCAATTCATGCTCATTGCATCCTCCCATGATATAACCTAATCCATAACATTTGCGCCCCACAAAAGAATCTACAAACTCTTCTGGCATTTGTGGCATTCCTGCGTCTTTTACCGTAACCTTGTTCATCTCCCTAAGATCATGAACAACCCTCACTTTACCACAGTGCTTTACAACACAAAAAACTGGACTTGAATATTTAGACATAGACTGTTCATATAAGCCAGACATTAACCTTTCCCCAATTAATTCAGTATACTCTTCTCTTATAGCCACTGGTACTGGAAAAGCCTTCTTCTTCCACGGTGCATGAGGTATAACTGGAACAATATAAGCTTTACTGTAAGAGTGTTTCAACAAACATCTTTCCTCTTCAGAAAACGCAATAGCCTTCTCCCTAAGAACAATAACATTTAACAACAACTCCTTTTCTTCCTGAGATAACCAATACTTTGGTCCAAAATTATCCATCTGGAGCCTTTCCATCGTGATTCTACTAGTAGGCATAAATTTAGGCGGAAACTTTGTTAAAGGAGTATCATAAGGATTTCTAGACAGCACCGGCCTCTGCAATGGAGGATTCAAATCCGGCATTGGTACATTTACTGGTTTAACCTTGAAAGCTACTGGTTTATACTTTGATGCAGAACAGCGCTTGCTTCTTCCTTCATTACTTAAAATCAAACCCTTTCTATTATAACTACAGGTTGTACATCAATCCTGTTTTTGCCTTTTCTTTTTAATATAAGTATAACAAAATCCATAATCTAAGAGGTCAAAAAGCCTAGATATAATACATTCTACAGTAGTATTACCAAGACACCTACAAAGTACCACTTTACGTCTCCCCTCTTGTTTGACTGACTGGTCACTATCCGGGTCCTCTCATTCTGGGAGATAGTAACACCTAAAATTCCAGCCCCTAATGAAAATGTTGGTGCCTTCCTGGAGGTTGCCCCATTTCATCCTCTGAGACTTCCTCAAAAATCTCTTGTTCTTTCTCCAATCTTGCAGCTCCAGAGTACTTAGTTTCCCAGCCACCATCCTTAGGCGCTACTAAGACTGCTGTTACTTGAATACCATCATCACCCATAATCATTATTCCAATAGTCTTATTCAAACAATAATCAATATTTGCAGAATAATCAATTAAAAATGGTGTGCCTAAAACTGGTTTAACTACACCCATTGGAACATAAAAATAAATATTGCTTGTTTCTCCAACAACTCTAGTGCCTACATACTCTGCTACACCTACAACAGGAAACCTACCTCCACCAATTCCTGGGAAAGCGCCATCATTGTCTTTTACAGGAAGACCTAGCTCCATGGCATCATCCACTGAAACCACATTGATTTTTGAATCTGTATCCACTAACTCTCTAATCTGCTTACCATTTACAGTGATTGTCAAATACCCTAAGGGACCCGCATAACATGGCTCCATAGGCAATCCAACAACTGGCTGAATTAAATTCTCCCCTACATCAAATTCAGCGCAATTAGCAATCCTTTTCTTCCTGCACTTATCCAAAATTCTGTTTGCTACATCTGGTACTACTGCCGTCAGCATCCCCAATGGAGCTGAGACTGTATTTTTTAAACACTGGGAAACTAAATCCTCAGCTGCCTTAGGAAAATCAGAGTGAACTGGGTGCTGCATTTTACATTTAGGTTACATTGCCTTTGCACCAGCTTTTACTCTCCCAGGTGGGTTCTTTGGAGTATTATGCCTTGCTCCTGGCATTCCTTCAGCAGGTACTGCCCTTTGCTGTACTACCTCAGGCTCCTCCATAATCACAGGTTGTTCCTCTCTCTGATGACCCACACCATACCCGCCAGGTTCCATACCTTCCATTTAAACATCTTCCATAGGCGCAGGTGTATTTTCTCTAGTAGTTTACCCTACTTTCTCCATATCCTCTGGTTTTGCATACCTAGCACCAGGTCTTCTTGGCCTATTAATTTTTGGTGGGGTCATTTTCTTGTGTTTTGCTGCAAACATCTTCAGACACACTGCAGTAAGTGGCGCTTCATCCACTCCTTCTTTTACTTTAAAATCCAACACTGTGCAAGTAAGTGCAAAATTAACTGATTTTGCATCCTTTCCTTTCTCTTTGGCTTCAGGCTCTTTGCCCTTGCTTGACTTGCCCTACATAGACTGCTTATTAATATAATCAATGACCATGGCTTGCATCCCTTGATCCTTGTCTTTAACAATCTTAGTCCCATTTTCCAACATAAGTGTAGTTCCATCCTTTTAAACTACCCTGTCTTCTTTATCCTTTTGAAGCGTATTACAATTCATCCTAGTATGCCCTTCTTTATTACAATAGTAACATACCATAGTAGCAAAGCGCAACTCTTGGGCCTAAACAGCTCCTTTGCTTTTGCTGCTTCAATTATTTTCTTCTCAAATTCGTCAAACCTAGCCATAACAGAATCTGGCTGCTCTTGAGTTAAAACTTTAGCTTTGGGGGACAACACCTGAGGAGACAATTGAACATCAGACACATCCTCTTCCATTTACTCATTATCCAAAGCGACTCTAACTGTGCGGAGCTCAACTTGACGCAACTTCATTTTCGCTTCCACTACTTACTCTACCTCCTCTAATGCAGGGTACTTATAATTACTGTCCCTCTTCTTGACTAATTTTATCTTCATTATCCACACACTTCTTTGCCCAGTCTTCCACTTTTGGCACTAACACTTCAAAAAACTAAGGTAAATATGCATTATCATCACTAAAATCTTTATTACTGACCAAATACTCAACCATTCAATCAAACTCTTCCCTGAAGCTTTTAAATTATTTAGAGTCCTGAACACCCCCTCCAGCTGTGGCCTTCTTAATCAAGACATCTAGCTCTATAATTGTGTACCTAATTTCCTCTGTAATCTTTGGCCATCTCTTAAGCATCTGTTCCTTTAATGCTGACCAATCAAACTCTTTGTGAGCCTTTAGATCCTCCAGATTGTCATTGCACTCATTTGATACAAGAACAATACTTGGGGCACCGTATCATATTTGGTTGCTCCATGAACTTCAGAAGCCTGTTCAAACCTATGTAAGAACTTCTTGGTATTAATGCCCGCAAAACGCAAGCTTTCATCTTTACACCTGATAATTGTAGTTACCCTCTGCAGAAACAATGCTGTTGTATTGGGCAATTTAACCCTCTCCTGACCTCCCCTAGATGTAGTCACAGTAGGTTCCATCTTAAAAATAAAAGAATCAAAACAAAATCCAAAGATAAACACACACTTGATAATTTAACCCAACTACATTCACAATATAGTCCTATGCTATCCTCTGATAACGGCTATTGATCCACTTGTTGTAGACCCTACAACTCTTCCACTGAAGCGCCAGCTTGATTACACTTTCTTGAAGAGACGCTGAAAAGAAAAAAATCTAATCCAAGCACTAGTTACAATTAGGCCACTGTTGGGACACCAATTGTAGAGAGTTCTAAAGTACTAAGCAGTAGACACAATTAGAGATGGGTTGGTTCTTCTTTTCAATTTCTAAAAAGAAGCACCTGCCACTCTTATTTTAAAGACAGCGCAATAATATTTAAACTAATACCTGACTAGATATCTTATAAGTTGAGAGATGAGTTAAAGATAAGGGAAAAAAAATATTACTATCTGGATATTTCTATTCTTAATAATCACTAATATCCAAAGCTTCTCCCTCTTGAAGCACTCTTTTTGAATATGCCTTATTATAGAAATAAAATAACTCTAATAATAGTTTATACTACTGAATCTATATATTCCCTCTGTGTTGCGCTTTTTCAACAAACTATATGAAAAACACACACAGATGCTGTAGACAATCCTATAGTACTAGCTATAGGCCTTGACCAAGGGAGTTGGAGAAAAACCAGAGAGAAATCCCCTGTCCCTTTAGAAAAATAGAGTGAGATTTACTTGCTAAAGTAAGTTGGTTCCTGTTTTGCTAAAGCTCCTTTTCAACACACTTGACTGCTTGATGAGCCAAGAAAGTAGTCCCCAGATAGACTAACAGACCAAAGAACTGAAATGTAGAACAATGTCCACACCAGAGACAGCAAAGATACTTGATGTAGGCTGCAAATCCACACCAGAGACAGCAATAATACTTGCTATAGCTTGCAAGACTATAACAGAGAAAACAGTTGCAAAAGTTAAGTTAAATGAAGAACTCACTTGCGACAAACACAGCCAAATTGTGGCCAGAAAACAGTGAAAACTGAGTGAGGAACAATGATATCACCTCCAGATGGTTGTATGATGATTAAGGTTTCCCCAAACTGTCTTATTCACTATGTACACACAGACTACTATCTAAGAGACCATGCGCACCCACCAATTTGGCGCCTGTACCCACCAAATTGAATAAAAAACCCTCCTGAAGCGCTCCCCAACCTTCTAAAACAGAGGCGGGCGGGCCGCCCAAAGCGGCCTGGCCTCCCTGAAGCCAGAAAACCAATAAAAACAACTAATCAACTTAGAAAAATTAGCTACAACTACTAAAACCTATAAAACACAGAATTTCACTATAACAACATTGTGACATGAAAGATAGAGAAAAATTAGCTCTATCCAATGGTACTAAGCACTTAACCCTGAGACTTAAGGTTAGCCCGTAAAACACAAAAAACAAAATTAAACAGCTATCTTTTATAAATGAAAAATGAGGAAATGACCCCTTAAAACTTAGAATACGAAAAATGTCTTCAAGACATATAATATAGAGAAAAACTGGGGCTATCCAATGATAGTACCCACATACACGCAGACCCAATATCCACGGAATAAAACCAGAAAAATACCCAATTCCTTAACAGATGTCAATTAAGACATGCACAAACAGCGCCAAATCACACAACAAAGGCCCCTGCCAATGTTGGAAGACCACAATGCACATACTTTTTATCAGAGTAATCAAAAAATAGACAAAATTTCTAAATATCACAATATATTTCAAAAGTATATAATATGAAGCTCTAATGTTCGTAATCAAAAGACTGATTTGAATAATAATTTTTCTACCTAACAACTCTTCTCCCCCTCCTATAAGATAGCCTTTCCTTCTTATATTTTTCAGTGCTCCAGACACAGTTCCCTAGTGGATCTTCAGTTCTGTTTCTAGCTCCACATTATCAAAACACTAACTAATTAATTAGTAAAATAAATACACCGCTTGTAACAACTACAGCGCCTAAATATACCCTAAGCCTACTAAAACTAGTATTTACTTGTTTCACTCATGTTCCACATGCGCTGTGGTACTTGTCTCGCAGGTAGTCTACTTTTTGTACCAATAATATTTTGTGTTTTAAAATAATAAAGGGGAATCATAGTGCAGAAGATAGCGCTATTATAACTATGTAATTGTGTGTGCCGAAGAACAAAGGAAAAGAGAAGCATGGAAGAAAGTTTAGGGTCTGTGCGCTCAGATTTTGCAGAAAGATGTGCTGCACAAAAGTAATTGTGTGCTATCAACTTAGGAGTGAAAATGCTAAAAATTATGGATTTGGAATTTCCAATAATTGTGTATTATGCATTAAGGAAGAAATTATGGCTCAAGGAAAGCCTCAAGTCCATGGTATACTGCACCGTGGCCAGTGTGGTAGATTACTGAAACAGGTAAGGTAAGTTGCAGAGGCTAACTAGCTAGGTTGATTGTCAAAATTATGGACTCAGTAATGAAGCAAGGAGAATGGCGGCTTGATCACAAAACTACCCAAGAGTTGAAGAGGCAAGGGTCAGTGCTAAAAGGTGTCAACATGAGAAGTAGCACTGAAACAATGCAAAGGTATAGTCATAAGTGTCCATGTGGAACATGAGTGAAACAAGATAGTACTAGTATTAGTAGGCATAGGGTATGTTTAGGCACTGTAGTTGTTACAAGTGGTGTATTTAGCTTAATAATTTATTAGTTGTTGTTTTAGTAAGGTGGCACTAGAGACAGCGCTGAAGATCGACTAGGGAACTGTGTCAGGAGCGCTGAAAAAGCATAAGAAGGAGAGGGCTATCTAATGGAAGGGAGAAGTAAGTTAGGTAGAAATATTCTGAGTCTTTAGAGTTTGTGCGTCTGTGTGTGTATTTCATATAGTATATTGAAAACAAAAATAAAGCGCAACATAGAGAGAATATAGATTCAGTAGGATAAACTATTATTAGAGTTATTTTATTGCTACATCAAAAGAGAGTTTCAAGAGGGAGTAGCTGTGGATACTGGCACTTATTAAGAATAGAAATATCCAGATAGTAATATTTGTTTTTCCTTATCTTCTAACTCATCTCTCAAACTTACAAACTATCTACTCAGATATTAGAGTTACACATTATTGTGCTGTCTTTAAAAATAAGAGTTGAAGGTGCTTCTTTTTAGAAATTGAAAAGAAGAACCAACCCATCTTGCTTTGTTTCTACTCCTTAGTATAGTAGAACTTTCTACAATTGGTGTCCCAACAGTGACATAATTTTTACTAGTGTATTGATTAGATTCTTTTGGTTTTCAGGGTTTTGTAAACAGGGTGTAATAAAGCCGGTGCTTCAGTGGAAGAGTCATAGCGTATACAACGAGTGGATCAATAGCCCTTATCAGAGAGTAGCATAGGACTGTATTGCGGATATAGGTGGGTTAAGCTATCAAGTGTGTGTTTATTTTTGTGGATTCTGTTTCAATTTTTATTTCAAAAATGGAACCTACTGTGACTACATCAAGGGGAGGTCAGGAGAGGGTTAAATTGCCCAATTTTTCAGCGTTTTTGCCACAGAAGGTAACTAAAATTATTAGGTGTAAAGATGAAAGCTTGTGTTTTGCAGGAATTAATACAAATAATTTGTTACATAGGTTTGAACAGGCTGCTGAAGTTCTTGGAGCGACCAAATATGATATGGTGCGCCAAGTATTGTTCTTGTATCAAAGAGTGCAGGGACAATCTGGAGGATCTTTAGGGTCATGAAGAACATGATTGGTCAGTGCTAAAGAAACAGATGCTTAAAAGATGGCCAAAAATTTCCGAGGAAACTAGTTACACGATTAAGGATCTAGATGTCTTGGTAAAGAAGGCTAAAGTTTGAGGGGGTGTTTGAGACCCTAAGAAATTTAAAATTTTAAGGGAAATATTTGATAGAATGGTTGAGTATTTGGTCAGTAACAAAGATTTTAGTGATAATAATGCATCTTTACCTTGGTTTTGTGAAGTTTTAGCACAAGAAGTGGAAGACTGGGAAGAAAGGCACTTAGATAACGAAGGAAAGTTAGTCAAGAAGAGGGACAGTAATTATAAGTACCCTGGATTAGAGGAAGTAGAGACAGCAGTGGAATCTGAAATGAAGTTGCGTTGAGTTGAGCATTGCACAGTTAGAATAGCTTTGGATAGTGAAAAAGTGGACCAGGATGCATCTGATGTGCGATTATCTCCTCAGGTGTTGTGGTACCCTAAAGTTTAGTACGGCACCTAAGTACGTAAATGGAGTTATTACGGCATGCAAGATTGGTGTTATTATTTTTTATAAAAGGGTTTTATTTAATTTATTGGAGTTTAAAATATGAAGAAATTGGTCACGAGCGAATGCCTACACAAATACAATTTATTTTACGGAGAAACCTTATTTTTACGGTCTGAAAAATTTATAAGTATCAAGTAAAGTCACTCAAGAACCTTGGGAAATTTTCCCAGAATTTTTACTATTTTTCTTATATTTTTAAATGAATTTTAAAGTTTTATAGAAATATTTACGTTATCAAAAATTACTTAACTTTGATGAATTTTCACGGAATAATTAGAGCTGCGCAGACTACGAAAATTAGTTTGGTATGTAAAGGGGAAGTAGCTCTATTATGTGTAATTTTTCTAGATTTTTTATTATAGTTTTAAGGTTCTAATTGAGTCCGGAAGTCCGGACGGACTCCGCTTTGACTCCGTACGGACTCCGGATTGACTCTGGGAGAGCTCTGGAGGGGAAAACTTAGGCACGTGACTAGGAATACTTAAGCGCCTCTCAAACTCGAAATTGAGAGGGGGGACACATCATACAGCTTAATCTTTAACCACTACAGTCTCATTTTTTATTACTCAACAAATTAAAATAACTTGTAATACCCTTATAACATTATTATTTTTTACATAACATCTTAGAAATACAATTCAACAGTTTAAATAACACTTCATACAGGGTATCTTTAGAAAGGTCTTCATCGCTGGGACTTGATTATTGCTGTCTCATAAAAATTAAAATTATTATAAAAACATAAAAGTCAATCTTTTCAGATCTTTCACTGGTACACCTTAATTGTTGTTATCAGTATTTCTTTATCAACAGCCACTTTCATTAAATCTCAATAAGCGTTAATTATTTTAGAGTTTCATTATTTTTATCAATCAGATCTAAGTAGATTGGTTAGCTTAGTGATTTAGAACACCTACTTTGTTATTTTTATTGGAAGGACGGGGTTTTCAGCTAAATCCACATATCTCCTCCGGATTCTGCTTACAGCAAGGCGACTGTAAGAGTTTACCTTACCATAGCTGGCGTCCAACGTGGGGTTCGAAATCTCTAGCTTTTTCTAGGACTTACTTGGATCTAGGACTTTCTTAGCCTGCAAGAGGCTTATTCTCTGGAACTCTAATTGGAATTTGTTATTGGCCTGCAAGAGGCTTGTTATTTTATCGATTGTTAATGCTTTTCATTACTTATTGGGATGTCTTCTTCTGCTGTTGCTTCTGGATCTTCTAACCCTCTTACTCCCTCAGTTAGAATTGTTTCTTGGGATGGCCCAAAGTTTGATGGGGAGGAGGTTAAATGGTTCATTAGCAGGTATGAAGCTGCTGCTGCTGTTGATGGTGCTTCCCATGTGGATATGGTGAAGCAAGTTAGATTTTTTATTGCCGATAGGGAGGTGGAAAAAGAGGTTATTGCTATGCAGGCATTCAAGGACAAGGATTGGGTTAAGCTTTCTAAAGCTATGGTTGATAGATGGGGTGTTAGGTTTACTATGATGGACCTCAATAAAATTGTTGGAGACTGGCAAGCAAAAGGTGGTGTTTCTTCTATGGCTGACTTCAAAAAGCTCTGTGTTCAGTTTGATGAAGTGGTGGAATATCTCATACTGGTGGACGAGTTAGTGCATGAGAACCAAGCAAAAGATTTGTTTTGGTCAGCATGCAGCAGGGATATTCGTATGGACGTCTTGAAGGATCTTTCAAGAAAAGATTTGATGAAGGAACTGCCTAATGGTGAGCAGAAACTGCCGGATCTGGAGGTTATCAAGGACAACATTCAAGCCCATCTAAAGTTATTGGCGTTGGACAAATATCAAGAGTCATGCACTCAATATGTTAGCAAGGTTAGCGAAGTTTTGGCCGAAAATAACGATATTATGGTCAAAGCCCAGGAGGCCAAGAAGGCTCAAATGGGATTACCTGCTGCTAAAGTTGAGGGTAATGTGGATAATAAGATGGTCGATCACCTGGCCGATTTAACTAAACAATTAAAAATATTTGTTCAAGAAACCCAGAAGGCCAATAAGGCCCCAATCGCTTCTTCGTCGACGTCGACTTCTTATCAGTCTAGAGGTTATGAATGTCGAAATTATAATGGCAATAACAACGGTAACCGCTTCCCAGGCAATGGGAGAAATGGTGGGAATGGTGGTAGTAATGGATATAGAGGTGGCTATGATGAGCCAAAGGTGTGCTCCTATTGTAATAGGAGAGGGCACAGAGCAACAGTTTGTTTTGCTCTTGATAAGGATATGGATGCTGGGCGAGTTTTATTTGATGGTAAAGTTTATAAATTTCCCGATGGTTCGTTCATCAAGCCCAGTGATGGACAGTCTCCTTCTGATTTGGTCAGAAGAAGTTTAACGGCTGAAAGGAGAGCCAGATTTGAAGAGGTGACGGATGAAGATGTTAATGCCAAGAGTGGCAAAAATGGAAATGGTAATGGTGGTAAAGCTGACAAGGGCAAGGAGAAAGAGGTTAGTAAAGCCACATTTTCTACTTCTTTTGGTGGTTTAGAGCTGGCGACGGTTGCCCAGGTGGAGGGTAGCTGTATGGCTGGCGAATACCATGTTAATGCTGCTAGAAGAGCAGCTGCTACTAAGGCCAAAAGTAGCATTCAGAGCCAATTGAGGGCTAATCCTGGCAAGGCCAATAACAAAGTGAACCCTTACTCTAAGGACAAGATTTCTAGTGCTCAAACTGCCGCCAACAAATTGAACCCTTACTCTAAGGACGAATTATATAAAATGCAGAAGGGGATTGCTGATATGGGGCCCCCTAGTTATGGCAAGTTTGATTTAAATGGTGAGCCTATGCCAGAGGATGATTCGGATTCTGAGGAGGACGTACCGTTGGCGTCTCTACCCAGACCAAGTTTTAGCGGTCCCATCCCAATGGAGGGAGTAAGAAGGACTAGCGATGGATCAGGATTAGTGCAAGAAGCTGGTGACGGAGTTAGGGTTATAGAAAGTGAAGATGTTATAATGGGGGGTGAAGATGGCTTGGTTGGACCTCAAGAGGTACCAAGGGCCAAGGTTGTTAAATCAAAGGTCCAGTATGAGCGGCCAGTAGTTTCTGGTCAAGCTAATGCAATGGACGCAGTTTTGAATAGGGTGAATCAACTGCAGATTCCCTTATCTTTGGGGGAGTTATTTACGATTAGTCCGGCGCTTGCTGAAAAGCAAAAGAAGCATTTGACGAGGCGTCGGGTTTCCACTGGAGAGGTGGAATATATTTGTGAAAATGATGAAAAGTTTGGGGAAGATGTAGATACACATTTTTCCGCTCCCCTGGGTTACCTGGTGGTAACTCTAAATGGTAAAGAAGTAAAGGCCTTGGTCGATTCAGGGTCTCAAATTAATTTAATTTCATTGGAGCAAGCAACGAGTATAGGCTTGCCAATTAAAAGTGGAACTGGGGGAAACCTCAGAGGTATTGGAGGGCATGCAACAGAGCTGATGGGTACTGCTGAGCATGTCAGGTTAGGCATTGGTGGATCTTTTGGTAAGGTTCACTTTTATGTGGCCAGAGGAGCAGTCAAAACTGTTCTTGGTGGTCCTTTTTTGATGGATTTTGAGGCCAGGATAGGGTATCAAGCTGGCATGGGGATTAGTTTGGAGATCACTGGTGAAGATATGCGGAGGTTACATATGCGGTTAGCACCTCCTGGAGATGAAGGTTGGGAAACACGGCCAGGGATTACTACTCTGTGCCAGTGTTGTGTTTGCACCAAGAAGCGGCATATAAAACGGACGGCTTCTGGTGAATTATGTTTGTTGGAAAGGGATGAATGCCCTCATTTTTTGGGGTAGCAGGGGCTGATCGCTCTAATGTTGTAATCTCTCCTCAGGATGAGATCCCGGATTGCAATAGGTCGGCTCACTTGGAGATAATTCAAGTGGATTCTCAATTATTTTCTGTTAATATTACTTTGGAGTGCAAATACGTTTTGGACTTTTCTATATGTTTATTGGATTTACCCGGTTTTTCTATTAAATTTAAAAACGGTGAAAAAGGCAAAATGGGCCAAATTAGGTTGGATAAAAATTGGAAGGGTATGTTTATGGACCTCCAGCAAGAGGGTAAACTGCAAAAATTACGTCAAAACTCGATTAAAAATCTCAGTATAAGTAAAACACAAAAAAATAACTTATGTGAAAATGTTATTCGGGACCTCCAGCAAGAGGTTAAACTGCAATTATCTCCTTCTATTTTGGACCTCCAGAAAGAGGGTAAACTGCAAATATCACATCAAAATCCGATAAAAAATCTCAGTATAATTAAAACACAAAAAAATAATTTTTGTGAAAATTCAATTCCGGTCCTCCAGCAAGAGGTTAAACTGCCAACTTTCTTTACGGGTGATTTACTGTTGGATAAGGGAAGCAAAGGTGTTGGAAAATCTGTTTATAAATTAGATGAGGGAAAGGAGAAAAAGGTAAAATTTAAAAATGAAATAAAATATTTTTCTAATTTTTCTTATTCCGATTCTGGCAATGAAGAAGATTCATTTGATGAAAGTTTTAAAGAAAATGTTTTATCTCAAGTTAATTTAGATGTAGACGCAGCCAAATATAAGAAAGTAGCAAATAAAGTTCGACCTATTAATGAACCGCTACCTGCTGAATTAAATCCACCTTTGAGAAGACCAAGGTTATCAAGAGATCCTTATGAAAGTCCCTTGGTAAAGAATCCGCCTGAATTTTCTGAGACGTCAAGAATCACTTTTGAGAGACTGGGTGTTGTTAATTTTGGACCTGATGGTTGGTTGTCTGGAGAAGAGAAGAAGTTGTTGTTGGATGTGATGGTCAAGCGAGAGAAGGCCATTGCTTTTGTAGAAGAGGAGAGGGGTGTGTTGAAGCATTCCTATGGGGAGCCTTACAAGATTCCTGTGGTATGTCATGAACCGTGGCAGCAGAAACCGATTCCTATTCCGGCTGCATTAAAAGAAGCCTATATTGAAGTTGTCAGAGAACGGATACGCACTGGACTGTATGAGCAATCAACGTCAAGTTATTCTAGTCCTGTATTTTGTATCAAGAAACCGAATGGCAAGCTTAGAGTTGTTCATGATCTTAGGGAATTAAATAGGGTTACAATAAAGGATGCTGGGATACCGCCTAGTGCTGAGGAGTTTGTTGAAGCGTTTGCAGGGAGAGTGTGTTATGGTTTGGGAGATATTATGGGTGGATATGATGAGAGAGAGTTACATCCAGACTCAAGGCCTCTCACTACATTTGATACACCACTTGGACGTTTACAGTTAACAAGATTACCTCAAGGAGCAACAAATTCGGTTGCAGTTTATCAAGCTCAGATGGCTTGGATCCTTCAAGATGAAATTCCACAATATGCTGGAATCTTTATAGATGATGGAGGAATTAAGGGACCAACAACCGACTATGATAACCAGGTGTTGGAAGAGAATCCCGGGATACGCAAATTTATTTGGGAGTTTGCAATTACTTTAGAAAGAATCTTGTTTCGAATTGAAGAGGCTGGTTTAACTATTTCAGGTTCAAAATTTTCATGTTGTGTGCCAGCCTTAGAAATATTAGGCCATGTGGTATGTAGAGAGGGTAGGATTATGTCCAAGAAGAAAGTTAACAAAATTCAGTCCTGGCCAAGACCCAAGAATACGACCGAAGTTAGAGGGTTTTTAGGCGTTTGCGTATATGTTAGAATGTTTATCAAGGACTTTTCTTCATTGGCAGCTCCATTGAGACGGTTAACGAGAAAGGATGCAGACTGGGAGTGGGATGAAGAGTGTGAGAAGGCGTTTGTGAAGTTGAAGGAGGTTGTAGGGAAGGATTTAGTCCTGCACAAGTTGGATTATGGAAAAGAAGCTGGCAGAATTTATTTAGCAGTCGATTCAAGTCAGGTTGCAGCTGGGGCGGTTTTGTCTCAGATGGATAAAGCTGGTTACATCAGGCCAGTTAGGTATGAATCTGTAGTATTTACTGAGGTCGAATCAAGATATTCTCAACCAAAATTGGAATTATGTGGTGTGGCGAAAATACTGAAGAAATTTCAGCATATTTTGTGGGGGCAACATTTTGAGTTGCAAGTGGATGCGAAATCGTTAATCCAGATGATTAATTCCCCAAGTTTACCGAACGCACCCATGACGAGATGGGTAGCTTTTATTCAACATTTTTTGTTTGATTTAGTTCATAAGCCTGGCAAAACTTTTACTATGCCAGATGGTTTATCAAGGAGACCACCCACTGAAGAAGATTCAGACTCAGAAGAGTTCGATGAAGATATACCTATTATCAAAGCCAGCACTAAAGGAGCTGAAGATTTTCCATACCTCCCCCATGAGGTTAAACTGGCAGGACTATTGTGTTTAGATTATGGTGATGATGACCTCCACCAAGAGGATAAACTGGAAAATAGTTTTTATGTTAATAAAGGTGTTGGAAAAGGTGTAGATAAATTCGGCAGAGAGGAGGTAGAAGAAGATGTGGTGTATGTAGAGGAAAATGGATTGGTAGTGTGGGATAGTAGTAAATTAAGGAATGGTGTATATGTTGGAGAATTAGAGAATTTAAATAAAAAGGTGGATAAAGAGAAAGAGGTATTTTTGAATACGGTTTTCGAAGGATCCAAAGGTTCAGAAGAAAAACGTCGACATAGCTCGATTAAAGATTTATTTAGGGGTCAACGATTATTGGCTCATTCATGTGCAGGTGATATTGGTGATAGAGAAGTCCCTATTGATGTTATATTAATCGATTTTCAAGATGAAGTCTGGGGTCAGACTGGTTTTTATTTTTTGTTAGTCAAATATTTGTTGACTTTAGAGAGGCCAGAAGATTGTGAAGACGATGAATGGGTGGCTATCAAGAGGAAGTCATCTACGTTTTACCTATCTGGTCGACGTTTAATGAGGAGGAGATATCCAAATCCTCAAGTAGTTATAACTCAACAGAAGGGGCAAGAATTAGTTTTGAAATCACTGCATGAAGATCTCGGGCATAGAGGCATTGGAGAAACGTTTAGAAGAATTTCTGATCGATTTTGGTGGCCTGGCATGAAGATGGCTGTTAAACAGTGGGTTCAGTCATGCGAAGAATGTCAAAGACGAAGTTATTTAAGGCCAAAAGAACCTGGACGCGCGACCGGTGAATATACGCTCTTTGGAAGAGTTAGTTTAGATGCCGTTCATATAAAAGAGGGACGGTATAAATATTTAATTGTGGCTAGAGATGATTTATCTGGTTGGGTAGAGGCAGCGCCTCTTATTAATTTAACTGCCAAAAATGTGGCAGAATTTTTTTTGAATAATTGGGTATATAGGTATGGGGTGATGAAGTTGGTGACGGTAGATGGAGGTCCTGAATTTGGGACAGAGTTTAAAGAGGCCGTATTGAAAGTTGGATCAAAGGTTAGGGTAGCAACCCCATATTATCCTGAAGCTGAAGGCATGGTTGAAAGAGGGCATCAAGTTATTAAGGATGCTTTAGTTAAAATGTGTGGGACAAGTGCCGAAAAATGGAGGCACTATTTACCTTTAGTTTTATTTGCTGATCGAATCACTGCCAAAAGGACGACCGGATTTTCACCTTATGAACTTGTTTTTGGACAGAAAGCAGTTTTACCGGTTGATTTAGAAGCTGAATCATATCTTGGAGTTGACTGGGACACGGTCAAAACTACTGAAGAATTATTGTGTGCAAGAATGATGCAGCTAGAAAAGAAAGAAGAATATTTAGAAAAGGCATATTCGCGGATGATGAAGATCCGAAATCAATCAGTCAGATATTGGGATGAGCGGTTGGCACATCGATTAAGGAAACCTTTGAACCCAGGTGATATGGTCCTGGTTTATAATAGGAGTTTGGAAAGTCAGTGGGGAAAGATGTTTGCAGATAGGTGGAATGGACCGTATAAAATCAAGGAGCAAGTTTCCGGCGGTTCATATGTGCTAGAAGAGTTGGATGGAGTAGTATTAAAGAAGAGGGTAGCGGCTGATCAAGTGAAACGGTTCTATCCTAGAGGCACCAGGAGTGCCGAAGTCTTCCTCCGCAATGAGGATAAACTATGATATTGATGAAATTTTATGGATTCCTCCGCAATGAGGATAAACTATGATATCTACGAAATTTTATGGATTCCTCCGCAATGAGGATAAACTATGATATCTACGAAATTTTATGGATTCCTCCGCAACGAGGATAAACTATGATATCAATGAAACTTTATGGATTCCTCCGCAATGAGGATAAACTATGATATCAATGAAACTTTATGGATTCCTCCGCAATGAGGATAAACTATGATATCAATGAAATTTTACGGATTCCTCCGCAATGAGGATAAACTATGAAATTTCTTAAATTTTATCAACTCCGAAATGAGGATAAACTACAATTTTAAATGACATTTATCAAATTTTATACCTCCGCAACGAGGATAAACTATCTTCTTTTTTTTATCAAAATACTTTACTATTGTTACACTGTATATGGTCGACGAAACTATGATGAAACTTAACGAAATTCAAGAAAACCTTCATTGAAAATTTTCAAAATTTAAAATTCTTAAAATATGGGTGAAGATAGTGTTGGAAAAATTTTAAAATTTATTGGAAGAAGTGTTCACAGGGGAACCTTCTTAATTAAATATTGGCAAGTGTGGGGGTAATTGATGGGCTGGCTGCTCTATACACAATTACCCCATAATGTTCGTTTCCAAAATTTTCCCTGTTTCTAGTTGAATCCTGGCTTTGTCTTTTAATTTTAGGAAGTCCACTAAGACTATAAACTGGAACAAATCAAGAGACACCGCTCTCAACGCCGGATTCAAGATTTTTTTTATATTTTATTTTGTTTTTGATTTTTTATGTTAGATTGTGATTTCTTTTCTTTAATATATATTATGAATTAATGTAAAGGTGATGCTCACTGGTGGTCTCTAATCATTTTTATAAATTGGAGGGAGCCCACCCAGTGATCATCATTATAAAAATTATCTTCTAAAAACTTTCATTTATTTTCTTTTCTTTTCAATTTCTCAAAATTGTGTAACCACATCAAGTTGCACTTGGATGTGGGTATGATGTCGAGGGTACGGCTCATCAAATGGCCGGGGGGAATCTTTTAAAATTTATTTTAAAATTTTTTTAGTACTTTTTTTATCTTTCTTTTCACATTCATTTATCTTTCTTTAAAATTAAAATTTTAACTTTTATTTCAAAACTATCTTTTCTAAAATCTTTTATTTTAAATTTAAATAAAAAAAAAAAATTAAAATTAAAAAAAAAAAATAAAATAAAAAAAATAAAATAAAAAATAAAAAAAAAATAAAATAAAATAAAAAAATAAAAAAATAAAATAAAAAAAATAAAATAAAATAAAATAAAATAAAATAAAAATAAAATAAATAAATAAAAAATAATAATAATAATAATAATAATAAAAAAAAAAAAAAAAAAAAAAATTAAAATTAAAATTAAAATTTATTAATTAAATCAAAATCATTATTATATTTCTTAGTTTTATTTTTTTTAGTTTTCATTCTTTTTTAGTTTTATTCATTTAGTTTAGACAGGAAACAGGGTCTAGGAGAACTCAATACCAATGGGATTTTACTTCAAGACATCTGTTAGTCCTCCAAGACTTTAAACTGGCTACTGTTCAAGACATTCTTTAAGGTTTTTTTTTTACACGTATTTTGGATCTGTTAGTCCTCCAAGACTTTAAACTGGCTACTGTTCAAGACGTTCTTTAAGGTTTTTTTTTTTATATATACATATTTAGGAGCTGTTAGTCCTCCAAGACTTTAAACTGGCTACTGTTCAAGACTTTCCTTAAGGTTTTATACGAATTTTGGAGCTGTTAGTCCTCCAAGACTTTAAACTGGCTAATTTTCAAGACTATCGTTAAATTTTTTTTATTGGATTTGTTAGGTCCACCAAGACCTTAAACTGGACTGTTATCAAGCTGTTGGGTCCACCATGACCTTAAACTGGATTTCTTATCGATTAAATGTTTGGTCCACCATGACTTTAAACTGGTAGTTCATTCATTGTTTAGTCCACTATGACTTTAAACTAGAAAATTAATATCTGCAGGATAATTCAACATTCGTTGGACCACTATGGCCTTATACTGGATTACTTGTCGATCAAATGTTTGGTCCACTATGACATTAAACTGGATTATCAAATTTATTCAATCTTTGGTCAAGCCTAGGCCTTATTTAGGAATATTTCAAGTTATTTATGCACCTAAACGATCTTTGTTCCACCAAGACCATAAACTGGCAATCGATTATATGTTTGGTCTACCAAGACTTTAAACTGGAATGTCAATCTTGTTTGGATAACTCAATTCAATCTTTTAATTTATCACTGTCCACTAAGACTCTAAACTGGTTATTCAATTATTTCTGGAATTGGGTGCTGATAAGCTTTAGGAGGTTAAAATTTTAGGTGGTAATGATGCTAAAGAAAGCATAATGGTTAATTAGGTGAAATTTGTGGCGCTTTAACATGGTCTAAAGTTAATATTATTATTGGAAGCCTGGCAAAAGTATTTTATGGGTTTGCTGTATAGCAAAGTTTGAAAATTGTGATGAAGGAATCAGAAGTTAGGATGGTAGTTGGATTTTAGGGAATGATTTTTTTTAGTGCCTCATAGTTAGGCCATTTTTTTTGGTGTGAAGCTTGGAGGACCTTATGGCGAGATTGGAATCATAGAATTCGGCTCAGTGGGGGGCCCTATGAGGTTGGAATCAGGAGTATTCGGCTCATAGGAAGATCCACTCTCTCAATGCTGTGACAAGAAGGAAGACTGGTATATGGGAGTCTGAAGGGATTCAAACCTTGCTCTCAGTAGTGGAATCATCACAAGATTTATATTATTTTATTTTATGTTATATTAAGCCAGAGAAGAAAGAAAACATCATTTATGTTGAAAGTTTAAGAAGACCAAGCAAAAAAAAATTTTATCAAGTTATACTGTTAGAAAAGATAATTTCTTTGAAATTGTTCAACATCATTATCAAAGCTTTGCATTAAAATTCTTCTTTTCATGAGGTCTTCATGGTTATTAGCTGGAGTTTCTTGAAAATAGGCCAGCATTTTTCGTTTCAACTCATTAGTAAAGTCAAGAAAAAGATAGCGATGAAAATTTGGGTAATGATTGATATAGTCCGTCTTCACTCTACCAACATCATCAGTGTTGGTTATTTCGACAGCTAGAAGTTCAAATATGTCATTAAGTTATAGGTTTAGTCAATTTTGATTAAAAGTTTTTTTTTTAGTAAGATAAATAGGGTCTTACATTTAGAGCCAGGAAACATAGTCTCAGCAAAGTTAGTTGGGGGTACTGGCGTTATAGGATTAGGATCTTGTGAAGGCAAAATTAGGCCGGGATCCGTTGATGAAGATTGAACTTTTGAAGCTGTTTTTGATCTTATTCGTTTTAAGAAGACAGGAATTTTGAATCGCTTTTTAGAAGTTGAGGGATCAGGGAGAGCTGCTGGTCCTAAATATACGTTTGTTTTAGAAAGAACTATTGGCCGGTTGCATTTGACTTTTTTCACACGGCATAAGTCGCAAGCTGTTCTGCCAGGAAGATTAGGGTTGGACATTAAACAAGGTACCTGGTATCGAGCGCAGAGTTCACATGGAGCGACAAGTTCTTTGGAAGACATATTGATGAAGATGAATTTTATAGTTGATTAAAGAAGATGGTGGTTGAAGGTTAAAGATGAATATTGTGTTCGACCACTTATGCAAAGTTTTAAGAATGAGGACATTCTCGATTGGAGGGAGGATGTGGTACCCTAAAGTTTAGTACGGCACCTAAGTACGTAAATGGAGTTATTACGGCATGCAAGATTGGTGTTATTATTTTTTATAAAAGGGTTTTATTTAATTTATTGGAGTTTAAAATATGAAGAAATTGGTCACGAGCGAATGCCTACACAAATACAATTTATTTTACGGAGAAACCTTATTTTTACGGTCTGAAAAATTTATAAGTATCAAGTCAAGTCACTCAAGAACCTTGGGAAATTTTCCCAGAATTTTTACTATTTTTCTTATATTTTTAAATGAATTTTAAAGTTTTATAGAAATATTTACGTTATCAAAAATTACTTAACTTTGATGAATTTTCACGGGGTAATTAGAGCTGCGCAGACTACGAAAATTAGTTTGGTATGTAAAGGGGAAGTAGCTCTATTATGTGTAATTTTTCTAGATTTTTTATTATAGTTTTAAGGTTCTAATTGAGTCCGGAAGTCCGGACGGACTCCGTACGGACTCCGCTTTGACTCCGTACGGACTCCGTTCCGGCCCTGTACGGACTCCGTACGGGCTCCGGATTGACTCTGGGAGAGCTCTGGAGGGGAAAACTTAGGCATGTGACTAGGAATAATTAAGCGCCTCTCAAACTCGAAATTGAGAGGGGGGACACATCATACAGCTTAATCTTTAACCACTACAGTCTCATTTTTTATTACTCAACAAATTAAAATAACTTGTAATACCCTTATAACATTATTATTTTTTACATAACATCTTAGAAATACAATTCAACAGTTTAAATAACACTTCATACAGGGTATCTTTAGAAAGGTCTTCATCGCTGGGACTTGATTATTGCTGTCTCATAAAAATTAAAATTATTATAAAAACATAAAAGTCAATCTTTTCAGATCTTTCACTGGTACACCTTAATTGTTGTTATCAGTATTTCTTTATCAACAGCCACTTTCATTAAATCTCAATAAGCGTTAATTATTTTAGAGTTTCATTATTTTTATCAATCAGATCTAAGTAGATTGGTTAGCTTAGTGATTTAGAACACCTACTTTGTTATTTTTATTGGAAGGACGGGGTTTTCAGCTAAATCCACATATCTCCTCCGGATTCTGCTTACAGCAAGGCGACTGTAAGAGTTTACCTTACCATAGTGTCATCTCCTAAAATCAAAGCTTCTATTAAAGAGCCAGATTCTGTTATGGCTAGGATTGACCAATTGGAGAAGAAAATAATTGAAGCAGGGAAAGCAAAGGAGATGCTTAGGCCCAAGAGTCCTTCCCAAACATTGTGTTTTTCAATTGTGGTATGTTACTATTGTAAAAAAGAAGAGCATACTAGGATGAGTTGTAATGCGCTTCAAAAGGATGAAGAAGACAGGGTAGTTTACAGGCATGGAAAAACACTTATGTTGAAAGATGGGACCAATCTTGTTAAAGACAAGGATTGAGGGATGCAAGCCATGGTCATTGATCATATTAATAAGAAGTCCATGGAGGGCAAGTCATGCAAGGTTAAAGAGCCTGAAGCTAAAGAGAAAGGCAAGGATGCAAAATCAGTCAATTTTCAGTCACTTGCGCAGTATTGGATTTTAATGTGAAAGAAGGAGCGGTTGCAGCGCCACTTACTGAAGCACATTTGGAGATGTTTTCAGCAGAACAAAAGAAAATGACCCCACCAAAAATTAGTAGGCCAAGAAGAGCTGGTTCTAGGTATGCAAATCCAGAGGGTATAGAGGAAGTAGGGTATACTACTAGAGAGAATACACCTTCCCCTATTGAAGACGTTGAAATGGACGGTATGGAACCTGGCAGGTATGGTGTGGTTCATCAGACAGAAGAACATCCCTTTATGATGGAGGAGCCTGAGGTAGTACAGAAAAGGGAAGTACCAGCTGAAGGAATGCCAGGAGCAAGGCATAATACTCCAAAAAACCCACCCGGAAGATCCAAAGCTGGTGCAAAGGCAACATAAACTAAATGGAAAATGAAGCCCCCAGTTTACTCTGATTTTCATAAGGCAGCTGAGGATTTAGTTTCTCAGTGTTTAAGAAATACAGCCTCAGCTCTATTGGAGATGCTGATGGCATTAGTGCCAGATGTAGCAAACAGAATTGTGGATAAGTGCAGGAAGCAAAGGATTGCTAATTGCACTGAATTTGATGTAGGGGAGCAGTCATTCCAGCCAGTAGTTTGATTGCCTAGTGATCCACATTATGCAGGTCCTTTGGGTATTTGAATATTACTGTAAATGGTAAGCAGATTATAGTTTTAGTAGATACAGGTTCAAAAATCAATGTGGTTTCAGTGAATGATGCTGTGGAGTTAGGTCTTCCTGTAAAAGATGGTGAGGGAACTGTCCCAGGAATTAGTCGAGTTTGGTTGCCTGTTCTAGGTGTAGCAGATTGTGTACGCACTAGAGTTGTGGGAGCAACAAGAGATATTCATTTTTATGTTCCAATGGGTGTAGTTAAACCAGTTTTAGGCACACCATTATAAATCTATTATTCTGCAAATATTGATTATTGTTTGAATAAGACTATTGGAATAATGATTATGGGTGATGATGGTATTCAAGTAACAGCAGTCTTAGTAGCGCCTAAGGATGGTGGCTGGGAAACTAAGTACTCTGGAGCTGCAAGATTGGAGAAAGAACAAGAGATTTATGAGGAATTCTCATAGGATGAGGTGGGGCAACCACCAGGAAGGCACCAAAATTTTCATTAGGGGCTGGAATTTTAGGTGTTACTATCTCCCAGAATGAGAGGACCTGGATAGTGACCAGTCAGTCCAACAAGAGGGGAGACATAAAGTGGTACTTTGTAGATGTCTTGGTAATACTACTGTAGAATGTATTATATCTAGGCTTTTTGACCTCTTTGATTATGGATTTTGTTATACTTATATTAAAAAGAAAAGGCAAAAACAGGATTGATGTACAAACTGTAGTTATATTAGAAAGGGTTTGATTTTAAGTAATGAAGAAGCAGCAACGGCTGTTCTGCATCAAAGTATAAACAAGTAGCTTTCAAGGTTAGACCAGTAAATGTAACAATGCCGGATTTGAATCCTCCATTACAGAGGCCAGTGCTTTTTAGAAATTCTTATGATACTCCTTTAAAAAAGTTTTCGTCTAAATTTATGCCTACTAGTAGAATCACGACGGAGAGGCTTCAGATGGTTAATTTTGGACCAGAGGACTGGTTATCTCAGAAAGAAAAGAAGTTGTTGTTACATGTTATGGTTCTTAGAGAGAAGGCTATTGCGTTTTCCAAAGAGGAAAGAGGTTTGTTAAAACACTCTTATGGTAAACCTTATATTTTTCCAGTTATACCTCATGAGCCATGGAAAAGAAGGCTTTTCCAATACCGGCGGCTATAAGAGAAATGTATACGTAATTAATTAGTGGAAGGTTAAGGTCTGGCTTGTATGAAAAATCAATGTCTAGTTACTCAAGACCAGTGTTCTGTGTTGTAAAGCATAATGGCAAGTTGAGGGTTGTTCATGATTTAAAGGAGATGAACAAGGTTATGGTAAAGGATACAGGAGCTCCACCAATGCCAGAGGAGTTTGTGGATTCTTTTTCTGGAAGCCCATGTTATGGATTAGGTGATATCATGGGAGGATACATTGAGCGGGAATTGGACAAATCATCTAGGCCCATGACTACATTTTAAATGCCACTGGGACGTTTCAGGTTGACAAGGTTACCACAAGGCACAACAAATTCTTTGGAATTATACCAAGCGCAAATGATGTGGATATTTCAGGACAAACTTCCAGATCATTCGGGAATTTTCATTGACAATGGCAGTATAAAAGGACCAGCCAGTGATTATGATGGGGAATAATTAGAGGAAAATCCATATATTAGAAGTTTTGTTTGGAATATGCAATTACCCTGGAAAGAGTGCTATTTAGGATAGAGGTGGCAGGATTAACAATCTCTGGATCCAAATTTGCTTGTTGTGTTCCAGCGCTGGATATAGTGGGACATGTGGTATGCAAGGAAGGGAGAATCATTGCTGAAAAGCAGAGGAATAAGGTACTTACATGGCCAAGACCAAGAAATACTACAGAAGTTAGAGGGTTTTTAGGTATATATATATATGTAAAAATGTTTATTAAAGATTTTGCTTTGCTGTCTTCACCTTCAAGGCACTTAACAAGGAAAGATGTTGTATGGGATTGGAAGAAGGAATGTGAAGAGTCATTCAAGTTATTAAAAAGGATTTTAGGAAAAGATATCCTTTTGAAAATACCAAAATATGGACCAGGCGCTGGAAAAATTACTCTAGAGGTGGATTCTAGTGTGTCTGAAGTAGGCGCAATTTTGATGCAGGAGGATGAGAGAGGAAATGATAAGCCTGTCTTTGATGAATCTAAGACTTTTACTAAAGTGGAGGCTAGGTACTCTCAGTCTAAGCTGGAGATATTTGGTGTAGCAAAAATTCTCATGAAGCTACAATGGATACTTTGAGGGCAACATTTTGAGTTGCATGTTGATGCACTATTGTTAGTGCAGATGATTAGTAGCCCCAGTTTTCCAGATGCGCCCATGACTAGGTAGGTGGTGCAGATTAATTTATTTTCTTTTGACTTAGTGCATAAGCTAGGAAAGTCTTTCACAATGCCCGATTTGTTATCCAGAAGGCCATTGTGTGAAGAAGACTCGGAAGCCAAGGACTTTGAAGAGGATAAAAATGGGTAAAGGGGATAGACTATTGTTATCAAAAGCTTAGGAATAAGGATGTCTGAAAAGACATAAAACAAATGGCCAGTGTCTATGAAGACAATAAACTGGTTACTTTACAAGGTGTAGGCAAAGACAAAAAACTAGGTGATTATGACATGAAGGATGTTTGTAGCAAAGGTAGTCTGCAACTGGATTTAGGGAGAGCTGATGTCAATGTAATAACAAGGAGTGCGCTGGAAGAGATAGCAGAAGAATCAGATGACAAAGATGACTCAAGGGGAAGTCAAGATAGTAATACTCATCCAGAGAATGGGGAGTATTCTGAAGATGATGCGCTTGCTGATGAGGAATCAGTATTGTTAAGTTTATATCTGGAAGTAGAAGTCAACCAGATTTTTGTGGTGAAAAGGTTTGGCGCAATATTGAGAAGCGCGCAAAAAATCATTTTATTAAAGATGGGAATTTATGGAGGAATCAGTCTTTTTTTCCTCATTTATTCATTCAAACTAGAGAAAGGAAGGAGAAATTACTCAGAAAGTTGCATGAGAATTTAGGTCATAGGGGTTAATATGAGATGTATCACAGAGTCAGGGAAAGATTCTGGTGGCCCAATATGAAGAGCAAGGTGAGAGATTGGGTTAAATCTTGTCTAGAATGTCAGCATAGGAGTTACAGAAAGCCAAAAGAGAAAGGTAAAGCAACGGGAAAAGATACTGTTTTTAGTAGAATCAGTTTGGACACAGTTCATATAAAAGGAGGACACTTTAAATACTTGGTAGATCCCAGGGATAATCTATCAGGATGGGTTGTAGCAGCACCATTGGTAAAACTTAAGGCGAGTAATGTAGCTGATTTCTTAAAAAGAGAATGGATTTATAGGTATGGGGTAATGAAAATGGTAACCATGGATGAAGGCGGTGAATTTACTGGAGAATTCCAGGAACTTGTCAAAGATATAGGCGCTAAGCTACAAGTGGCAACACCATATTATCCTGAAGCAGATGGAATGATTTATAAAGGGCATCAAGTAATAAAAGATGCACTGGTTAAGTTATGTGGAAATAATGGCTCTAATTGGAAGAACTACTTACCATTAGTTTTGTTTGAAGACAGGATTTTAGTTAAAAGGACAACTGGGGTTTCACCATATGAACATATTTTTGGTCAAAGGGCGGTACTATCTATTGATCTAGAGGCTGTATTTTTTCCAGGATGTGATTGAGATCAAGTGTGCTCAATTAAAGATTTAATTCTAGAAAGAGTAGTGCAACTTGAAAAGAAAGAAGAGTTTGTGGAGAAGGCATATGATAGAATGATGCAGATCCAGGATAAATAAGTTAAATATTAGGATGAGCGCTTAGCGCATAGGTTGAGAAAGCGATTGAACACAGGAGATTTGGTTTTGGTCTAAAACAGAAGTATAGAAAGTTAATGGGGTAGAATGTTTGATGAAAGATGGAATGGTTCTTATAGGATAAGGAAGCAAATAGCTGGAGTAACTTATTTACTGGAGGAATTTGATGGTACTAAATGGAAGCAACACATAGTGGCAGATCAGGTCAAAAGATTCTACCCAAGGGGTGTTCCAGTGGTATAGAATAACATCCAGAATGAGGTAAAACTAGCAGAATAACCTCTGGGAAGAGGTCAAACTAACAAGTTATGTTTAAGGTTTATTTTTTTAGGGGACTCACAGTAGGCTTTGACACATTTGTGACAGGTAGAGAGCGCTTTCTAAAAGTTAGGAGGACTATGGATGAACAGGCAACTGGCATAAGTGCTCAGCTAAAGATATATAGAAAAATGGAATCTTATATTTTTTTTGTCGTTTGAGGAGACATGACAAAATAGGTAAATGGTTTGAAATAGATGCAAACCATGTAAATGCAAAAGACGTTGGGAATTTAGCCAATGGGCTAATCAACCAGGAGTGGAATAATGATTTATAGATGGGGCACGCTACAGTTCAATAACTTATTTACATCATGTATTTTTGTATTGCAGTAAATGGGGTAAAATTTTAATGGTTAAAGTTTATTCTTTGATTTTTTTGCAGGGTCTATAGTCTTTTAAAGAAAGTGGAGGGAGTAAGGTTAGGTTCTCCAAGATTTAAAAGACAACTAATATTGAAGACAGGTGTAAAGAATAGAACCATGTCTAGGATTTTTATTTTAAGACATAGCAGAAATAGAGACTATGTACAGAGATATTGGAAAAAGAAGGATTATAGGGAAAGTGCTAGTGGGTTATTCCGTTTTGTTGTTAAAGCTATTAGGATATTCTTTCCATTCATCAGGCATGATAAAGAGACAAGGATCAGCGGGGAATCCAAGAATAGTCAAAGAACTGATTTCATTCATTAGCTGACCTATCATTTCTATGTGTGTATAGCAAGCCTTAAGCTCAGCATCAGAAAATGCTGGTGCGTGATTATAAGATAGAGACATAGTGTTGTATATAAGGCAGATTCTGGTAAATATTTGCATGGAATGTACAAAAGGTAATGGAATAGGAACCCATCCCAGAAAGATGGATTCTCAGAAGCCTACAAGTTAGATCAGGAGTCAGTAGGTAATGAAGGCATAAGTATAGTGAAAGGAACTTACTTGCTAACAAGCTATGGGGGCCCGCTGATGGTGAGGAGACAGTAACCATTTCCAGAGCAGCTGTAGAGGCCCCTGAATGCATAGAAGCATTGGAGCTTGGGGAAAAAGAAGGGACAGTGCTAGGCTGAATGGATATTTTGCACCTGAAACAAGCGGGAAGTGATGATGATTCGTAAGGGACATCAGTAATGGGAGAAGAATTAACACTGGTATGACTAGTAGTGGTTATTATAGGAGCGCTAATTGTGGAACTACGTGTGAAACAAATTTAGCCAGTAGGCTGAGGGCTATTTTGATTTAGGAAGGTATTACAGGTCTTAAAACATCTAAAACAATTATTGCAGGCAGTTCTAAAGGAGGCATAACCACAAGCCTAGAAAAGGTGTAATGGAAATTGCAACATTTGCAAAAAGAGCACACTTGATCCCTGCAAACAGTGCAATATTGAGTCATAATACTAAAATAATGGAAATGTTGATTATTAGATGGGCTATTTATAGGCTAAAAATGGCATTCTAGAAAAGGCATCAGCTGCGCAATGTCTAACTTGAGCACTGAATGGTCTCTAATGAAGATGTGAAGGATTTTTGTAATAGAAAAAGGAATACAACGGAAGAATGGAATCTATTGCAGTCAAGGAGAAGTCATATATTGTAAAGATCTGAAGATTTTAAGGGAACTCATGCATATATGATGCAGAGGATATATTTGCTGCTATGAGGAATAGCACTGATCTTAAGTTTTTTATTATTTTTGTTTCATCTTTTATGAGCACTAAGTAAAAAGGGTGTGCAGGCAAGTTTGGAAGAAGAAGGATTTTTTTTGAAATTCATCATGTAGTCAAAGGGCTCTCACAAAGAAATTAAGATGATAATATACAATACTTTATTACTTTTACAGACTATATACACATAATAGGAAGTAGGGTACAAGGATAAAGAATAAAAAGATGATTCTTTTAGTATTCTGTGTCATCAAAGCTTGGGACACAGAAAGCCCAGTCATTAACAGCCTCTTGCATGTTTTGTTGCAAGGTAGTGATTAGCTGTGTAAGTTGGTTATACTTGGAGTGATTATAGACAGGGACAGCCTCGAGAAATTCCTTGACGGCAGTGAACATGTCATTCATTCAACACATGGTTTTTTTGTATGGAGCGCAGGCAATATGTTCTGAAAATTCCCAGTTTTGAGCTATGGCAGGCTCTTCCTTGTTGTCAAGTGGAGAGGTATTGACAGGAAAATCATCTAGAATGATTGCATCTTCAAATGGTTTCATAGTAGTCCAGTCAGGAATCAGTGTACGAGGTATGGACTCTGGAATAGCAGCGGCATCCCAGATGGGATTTCCTTCAATACCAGAAAGGAAAAGTGAATTGTTTGGCGGAGGAGGTGTCTCAGCATAAGGAGTGGCTGGCGCATACTATGAAAGAAAATAAGGATATTAGTGTTAGGTCAGAAGAGAAAAAGAAGAATAAGGAGCTTACAGTATGAATACTATCCTCTGAAAAGAGCAATCTAGGAATTGAAGCAACACTACTGGGAATATGTGCTCAGAAACCAACCTTGACACATTTTTGATAGGTAGAGTAGAAGGTGCATGTGCAGGATGTTTGAAAGACATCTGACTCATCATGTCAGTAGTTGAGAAATTTGGATCTAAAGGCACAACATTGGGCAGCCCATCGTAGCTACATTTCTTTTTGTGACTTTTGTAAAAATAAAATGACTAGGAGGAAGGAGAAATGGAAGTTATTGATGATAGGAAGAAAAGAAAGTAAGAAAAATGAAAGAAAACTTATTTTAAAATAAGTGTTACCACAGCGGGCTTTTGAAAATTAGAAGGGGGATATGACATTTTTGATGCAGCCAGTGCATCTTGTCCCACCCACCAGAGTAGTTACTGGCGTCATGGGAGGAGCAAAAGGGGGCAGCGTGTGCACAAACTGTTGAATAGAATCCACATAATTGGCGGTATTCCGGGTATTAATGGTTGTAGTTTGCGTATTTATTATTTAGAATATAGAAGGGTATACAAGAGAATAAGAAGGTATAAGAAGTAAAGGAAGAAGAAGATGATGATTTATTAGAAAAGTAGAGAAAAAAGTTTGAAGATGGAGGAAGGAAATGCTGTGAGTCACAGGTTATTTATAGGCTCCTGGGGACAGTCGCAAGTAGAGGGAGGATGTGGTACGTGTCTTGCAGGTAGTCTACTTTTTTTACCAATCAGATTTTGTGTTTCAAAAGAATAAAGGGGAATCATAGTGCCAAAGATAGCACTATTATAGCTATGTAATTGTGTGTGCAGAAGAAAAAAGGAAAAGGGAAGCATGGAAGAAGGTTAAGGGTCTGTACGCTCGGATTTTGCAGCAAGATGTGCCGCACAAAGGGAATTGTGTGCTATCAACTTAGGAGTTCAAAAGCTAAACATTATAGATTTGGGCTTTCCAATAACTGTGTATTATTCTTTAAGGAAGAAATTATGGCTCAAGGAAAGCCTCAAGTACATGGTATACTGCACCACGGCTAGTGTGGTAGCTTACTGAAAAAGTTAAGGTAAGCTGCAGAGGCTAACTAGTTAGGTGGATTGTCAAAATTATGGACTCAGTAATGAAGCAAGGAGAATGGGGGCTTGATCACAAAACTACCCAAGATTTGAAGAGGAAAGGGTCAGAGCTAAAAAGTGTCAATGTGAGAAGTAGCGCTGAAACAATGCAAAGATATAGTCATAAGCGTGCATGTGGAAAATGAGTGAAACAAGTTAGTATTAGTATTAGTAGGAATAGGGTATGTTTAGGCACTGTAGTTGTTACAAGTGGTGTATTTAGTTTCCTAATGGATTAGTTGTTGTTTTACTAATGTGGTGCTAGAGACAGCGCTGGAGATCCACTAGGGAGCTGTGTCTGGAGTGCTGAAAAAACACAAGAAGGAAAGGTCTATCTAATGGAATGGAGAAGTAAGTTATGTAGAAATATTCTGACTCTTTAGAGTTTGTGCGTCTGTGTGTGTATTTAATATAGTATAGTGAGAACAAAAATAAAGCGGAACATAGAGAGAATATAGATTCAGTAGGATAAACTATTATTAGAGTTATTCTATTCCTATAATAAGGCATATTCAAAGAGAGTGCTTCAAGAGGGAGTAGCTGTGGATACTGGTGCTTATTAAGAATAGAAATATCCAGATAGTAATATTTGTTTTTACTTATCTTTTAACTCATCTCTCAAACTTACAAACTATCTAGTCAGATATTAGAGTTACACATTATTGTGCTGTCTTTAAAAAGTAGAGTTGCAGGTGCTTCTTTTTAGAAATTGAAAAGAAGAACCAACCCATCTCGCATTGTGTCTACTTCTTAGTATAGTAGAACTCTTTACAGTGGGCTTATGATTGTACCTTTGCATTGTTTCAGTGCTACTTCATGCAATGACACCTTTCAACACTGATCCTTTTACCTTTGACTCTTGGGTAGTTTTGTGATTGAGTCCCCATCCTCATCGCTTCATTACTAAGTTCATAGTTCTTACAATTCACTTAACTAGCTAGCCTCTGAAACTTACATTACCTGTTTCAGTAAGTTACCACACTAGTCACAGTGCAGTATACTATGTACTTTAGACCTATCTTGAGCCATAATTCCTTCCTTAATGCATAACACACAATTATTGGAAAATCCAAATCCATAATGTTCAGTGCTTGCACTACTAAGTTGATAACTCCTTTATGTGGCACATCTGGCTGCAAAATCCGAGCACACAGACCCCAATTCCTCTTCTGCGCTTCTCTTTCCCTTTGTTCTTTTAAAACCATAATTACATATTTATAATAGTGCTATCTTCTGCGCTATGCTTCTCCTTTGTTCTTCCTGGGATACACAAGCTGATTGGTCCAAAAGATAAGTTACCTGTGATACGCGTACCAGACCGTTCTTCTGAACACTCCTTTCAACATTGCTCATACAATCTAAACTCCCTATATTTCCCTGTCCATCTATATTTACTGTTTGAACGCTATCTTTGTGCTAAGTGTCATCCAAGTGCCCCCAGAGGACCAATCTCATTACCCTTTCCCCACCCAGGACATCATCCACATGCTCACCAAGCCATAACAGAAGTCAACAAAATCACTGTTGAACTTGCCAATATGGAGGCAGTGTATGATGCCTTAGAATTTTTTGAAATGAATATGGTGGAGATTCCCTCCCTAGCGATGGAGAGTGACATTGCAATTTTGGACAGCTGGGCAATTCATCATATCACTGGGAATGTAAGCATTCATCACAATTTCAGGCCATTAAAGAAACACATTCCAGTGAAAGTGGCAACTAAATGTGAACTGTATTTTATTACTGGTACAGGAGATTTAAACCTATATGGAACAAAGGATAGAGTAGTTATCTTTAAAATGTGTTATACTTTTCCAATGTTTGGAAAACACTTTTTTTCTTATTTTATCTGTGTGATTGCCGCTTTTCTTTTTCTCTCTCTTCTGATGATAACAACCTTCAGTTATTTGTTAAGGATGATATGGTTCTGTTGGGAAAGTTAGAACCTAGGTCCAGATACTGGAAATTGAATATAATTACTGGTATGAAGTGAAATTCAGATTTAACATCCCCTTATTATTTGCTCCCCACTTTTCTGTGCACATCTAAGAAAAATAAACATATTACCCATCCTCCAGTAATAAAAGGTTCCCTAATGAATTGGCACAGGAGACTTGGCCACACAAGTGAAAAACCAATAAAACAAGTTATAAATCAGGGATTAGGAACTGGCCTACCTCTACAAATTCCACCTGGAAAAATTAACTTTAAAAACTGTGCTATAGCAAAGAGTACCAGAGAAACCACAGCGACAAGAGAAACCAGACCTGAGTCTTTAATGATTTTAATAGTGGGTGATTTGGTAGGTCCCATGGATCCTACTATTAATGGTGCACTATGGGAAGCAATGTTCTGAGAGAGTTCAATGACTTACGGTGAAGTTTTCCTACTACATGCTAAATCTGGGGCTACAGCTGCTTTTGTATCTTTCTACAAGAAACTAGAAAACATCACCAGAAAAAAACTCCAAACGCTATGTACAGATGGTGGTGAAATGCATAGCAATAAAAGAGCTGAAATACTTCATGAAATTGGCTCTTGTCATGAAGTCACATGTCCCTATCATCATGAACAGAACAGAACAGCTGAAAACTTTAACGGAACGGTGGGAGACGTGGCTAATACAATACTCCTGGCCAGTGAGCTACCTTAATGCTTCTGGGGCCTTGCTTAAAAATGGTTGGCTCATGTTCACAACCGACTCCCTAACGTGACAACTGGTGATAAAACTCCCCTTCAGCTAATGTGTAATTGCCAGCCAAAATATTCCAATTTCCAAATTTTTGGTGAAACAGCCTATGTACACATCCACAAAGAGACCATAAGAAAACTTGATAAATGGGCACTTATATGTAAGTTTGTGGGTCACTCTTTGAATAATTCTGGTTGTATTTTTTAGCATGAAGAATCCAACACATTTTTTGAATTAGCCACAGCTGTTTTTCCTGGTGACAACCTCCCTGCTCATGATGCAGCCTATCAACTTCTGCTGAGAAAAGGATCTTTACAATCAATTCTCAATGTTGAAAACCTTGGAGACTTCACAGATAAAGAAACTATAATTTCTCAGGAAGAAGAAGTATCTCAGACTATCAAAAGAAATCTTTCCCAATCATCTGTTACACCAAGAACCCACCTACAAGCCATGATCTCATCTGATTTCCATAAATGGGAAAATGCTTGCAAGAAATAATTGCACAATATGGAGGACATGGACATTTGGTATGAAGAGAAACTTCCCTCTGGTGCAAAACTCACCAATGCCAAATGGGTTTTTACCATCAAAAACCCCTCCTCAGCCTCACCGACCTATAAAGCACTCTATGTGGCAAAAGGTTTTCTCCAGCAATATGGCATAGACTTTTCTGAAACCTTTGCCCCAAAGGCAAATTTTGCCTCACAACATATTCTTTTCACTCTTTCAGCCTACCATAAATGGCCAATCAAATCTTTCAATGTAACGGCTGCTTACCTCCACAGTCCAATTGATGAAGCAATTCGGGCTTGTCCTCCTTAAGGGTATCAACTGAAAGATGCAGACAACGCTCTACGCCTTAATGTCACGCGCCACGTGACACTCAAGGCGAAATTAACTCAATAAATCAATAATATCGAGTCCTAAATCTATACTCGAAGCGCAGAAAGCAATTCTCCATTGTGTACTTACTATTTAACTGCGCCAGCCTAAACTCTAAATCTAAATTAGTCAATCTCCCAATAGGGTACCTTAGTCCTTTTCAATAAGCGACGCGCAGCGCTAGGATCAACGAAATAGTATAGCAGTAGTTTTTTTTCATTAAAGTTTTGTTAATTAATTAAAAAGGGTTAAATTGAGCATGGACAGATATTTAGTGGAGAGGGTCTAAATGTATGTTAGTAATGGTCAATGGAATGGGAATGCTGCAATGGAAGGGAGGTCAATGCGAGGAAGAACAAAGGATATAAAAGGAGTTGGGTATTTGGTTCGATATTCCTTAGAATTAAATTATAAAATCGTATTTACATTAATAGTGGTAAATCCTTAAAAGTTAAATCATTGTTATTGTATTTTTCTTTTACTTTCTCAATATTCATTTCTAAATCCTAAATCTTTGATTATTGAGTTTCCAACCCTTCGTGATATTTTAAGAATTATTATTACCTTGGAACTAGTTTATAATTCTTCTCGATCAAACCTCGAACCTATAGCTATTACTTCGAGTGACCTTCGAATCATTTCCTCGAATCATTCCTCTGTGCTTCGAAGAAGTTTCTAAAAATCCCTCATCTCACTTACAGGAACATCCTCGACCTTGTGCGTAGGTCGTCCGGTGACAGTATAATTTAATTCTCCATAGTTCTCATTCTTTGCACTACTACGTCCTTTTAGGTGTTTCTAAAATTTTAAATGGCACCTGTTCAACCCACTCCTCCTACGGGCGCTACTACTAGAGCTCGCGCTAGAGGCAGGCCAACAGCCACAGGTCTGTTTCTCGCACTCACTCTTTGGAACCACTCGACCTTAGGGAACGGCAACATTCAGTTCAATCTGTAGAAGACATTCCACAAGATTTTGAGGATTCTAGTGATGAAGAAGAAGGAGAGGATAAAATGCATGAGGCACCATCCGCCCCTGCCAATCACCCTTCTGGCCAATCCTCAGAACCGGGACCATCTAACTCTCTGGAAGATTTCATGAGACTTTTTATGAAAACCCTTTCAAATCCAACGTCTTCAGAGGGATCTAAGTTCAAAATCCTTCTATGAAATCTCCTGACAAATTTGACAGAGATCACCCCGACAGATTGCGACCCTTCTTGCAAACCTGCAAGCTACTGTTCCATAATGACCCTCGAACCTTTAACAGCGACTGATCAAAGGTTGTTTACGCTTCTTCATTCCTAGCCGGAAAAGCAGCAAGATGGTTCGAACCTTATCTACTCATTCTTTCTTCGACAGAAACCCACTTACTTATCAATAATTGGGAAAATTTCGAGGACCAACTTTTTACGTTGTTTGGGGACCCTAATGAAACGGACAACGCGGAAATTGAACTTGATTTTCTTCGCATGAGTGATAATGGTAAAGCTTCTGAATATATCTCGAACTTCAGAGCACTTCAAACTCGAGTAGGTTGGAATGATGCTGCCCTTAAGTATCATTTCAAGAAAGGACATCCTTCAAGGATTCTAGATCAATTAAATCTTCACGGTCAGAAGATGACTACCTTAATGGACTTAATGGATCGAACCCTCAAACTTGACGGCGTTTATCAAGGACGACTTCAAAATCGTCGATATTCCAACAAATCTCAAGGCCTAAATTTTAAATCGGGACCTTTTTCACACCCACGACTAAATCAATCCTCCTCGACTCAATCCAAACCCAATAAGGGAAAGGATAAATCTCGACCAAAAGGCTCAACCCCAGGCGATATCAGCAAAGTACTGGATATTAAAGGGGAACTTAAAGAAGCTGACAGAAAGAGACGAGCAGATAATGGGTTATGTATGTATTGTGGGGGTAAGCACAAGTTGGAAGACTGTGTAAAGTTGAAGGAAAGAGAAGGTACTAGTTCAAAGTCAAAAAACTAGTAGATAGTTTACTTGTGTGCAAAGCAAACTATCTTATCTCTCCCAGTGCACAGAACCTCCATGTCTTAAGGACTGGAGTTGCCTTAAACCGCTTGAGATTCATTCTTTTTAAGGAGGATATCCCCTTCAGTTGTCTTATAGACTCTGGAGCTTCAATTTCTTTTGTTAGTTTATCTTTTGCCGAGAAGCTTCAACTAACATTTACAGATATCGATCGAACTCCCATCTATTTGGTCAAATCAGAGGAACCCAAATATTGGGTAAATAAGAAAGTTTTATGGGTTTTCAACTTTCCGAATTTTCCCCCCTTCGAGTGGGAATTATCAGTCTTGAACGCCCCAAGGATGGACGATACCATTCTTGGCCATGACTTTTTAACGCATTGGAATCCCGAAATTGATTGGACTAGGGGATTGATCACCCCATGCTCTAAGTATATTTCTGATTCTTCAATGCAGGTCAATAGGGAGTCAAACAACCCGCCTGACAACGTCCTGCTAGAGGACAAGTCTCTGCCAGATGACTTGCAAGCATCTGTACCTTCTTTAAATGAGCAATTGGCTAACCCTTCTAGCTCAATGACTTCACTCGAAGAGGATTTAAATTGCCTCGAAGTAATCGAATTATGCTCTCTCAATACAGGTATCCCCTCGACAGATTCTCTCGAAGATGAAGAGGACGACCAAATAAACGTTGAAGCCATCAAATCAACTCTACCAGAAATCTACCACGATTTCCTCGATGTTTTCTCAATCCGCAAGGCCGATACGTTACCACCTCATCAACCCTACGACCATCAAATAGAGTTAATAGGCCCAGTACCTCCGGCAGGTCCTGTCTATTCTTTATCGAAGGACGAATCTCAAGTTCTTCGAGACTACATTGCAGAGAATGTAGCCAAAGGTTTCATCAGAACCAGTAAATCTCCAACCGGCTCCCCTGTCCTCTTTGTAAAAAAGAAGGACGGTAGTCTTAGGTTGTGTGTTGACTATAGAAAGCTCATCACAGTCACGAAGAAGAATGCATATCCTGTTCCTCCTATGTCATTACTTCTTACCCTTTTCAATGGTGCTAATTTCTTTTCTAAAATTGATCTTAGAGGCGCTTACAATCTTATTCGCGTTGCGGAAGGTCATGAACCACTGACTGCAATGCGCACTAGATTTGGTAGTTTTGAATATTTAGTTATGCCTTTTGGATTATGTAACGCACCTTCAACTTTTCAAACTTTTGTTAATGATATCTTTCAGGATGTTGTTGAACAATTTGTAGTCGTCTATTTAGATGATATTTTAATATTCTCGAAAACACTGGATGAACATATTCATCATGTTTGACAGGTCCTAAATCATCTTTGAGATCATGGTCTCTACGCCAAGCATAATAAATGCGAATTCCACCTCAAATCAATTGATTTTTTGGGTTTTACGTTGTCCACTGACGGTTTAGTCATGGATGATAAAAAAATCCAGAAAATCCTGGAATGGCCTGAGCCCAAAAACATTAAATCACTCCAAGGATTTTTGGGTTTTGCAAACTTCTATAGAAGATTTATTAAAGATTACTCTAAAACTATTTCCAATCTTACTTCTCTTCTTAGAAAAGATATTCCTTTTGTTTTTACTTCTACAGCAAGAAAGGAATTCGAAGCACTAAAAACGGCGTTCACCACAGCCCCAATTCTTCGGAATTTTGATCCTTCTGCCTCGACAATAGTTGAGACAGATGCGAGCGATAATGCTATTGCAGGGGTCATCTCCCAATTAAATCCTGAAACAAATTTGTTTCATCCTGTTGCTTTTGAGTCATGCAAACTCATAGCCGCGGAATTAAATTATGAAATTCATGACAAAGAGCTTTTAGCTATTATCCATTGTCTTAAAAAATGGTGTTCTTTTCTTCTCAGCCTAGATAGTCCTTTTCAAATTTTAACTGATCACAATGCTTTGAAATACTTCATGTCTTCTAAAGTGTTAACCAGGCGTCAAGCCAGGTGGGCTGAATTTTTGTCTGAATTTTCTTTCTCTATTTCCTATCGCCCAGGAAAAAACTGCATTGTCCCAGATATCTTGTCACATCGGGACGACGTTTACCCACAGCGGGGGGGCGCATTTGCTGACAAGAACCCAGAAAATGTGCAATCAATCTTCAACGAATCAATGTTAACGACTCATCAACTTAATTCGATGACAATTCAATCTTTTCGAAATCCACTATCCAACATCCTCGAAGCTCAGTCGAAGGATGATTATTGTTTAGGGTTAAAAGACAAAATACTCTCGAAGCAAGGGGCCAAAAGATTTAGTATTGAATCAGGTCTATTAGTCTTTCAAGGTAGAGTAGTCATACCCGACAACAATGAGATAAAATTATGGATTTTCAAAAGTCGACATGATTCTCTGTTAGCTGGTCATTTTGGGGTTGATAAAACCTACCAGTTAATAGCGAGGGATTTCTTCTGGCCAGGTATGACCAAGGAAATCAAGGCCTATATAAAAGCTTGTTACGAATGTAATAGGAATTAGGCTCCCCGTCACCGGAAGCATGGGTTGCTTCAACCACTTCCTATTCCCTCTAAACCTTGGGAATCTTTATTGATGGATTTCATTTCTCAACTTCCTATTTCTAATGATTTTGATGCTATATTAGTAATAGTAGATAGATTTTCAAAAATGTCTATTTTTATTAAAACCACTACTACTGCTACAGCAGAAGATTTGTCAAAATTGTTTCTAGAATATGTATTTTCTAAACACGGCTTACCAAATGATATTATTTCAGATAGAGGCTCATTGTTTGTATCCACATTCTGGACCCAACTGTGTCGACAACTCAATATCACGAGGAATCTCTCCACGGCCTATCACCCTGAAACCGATGGTCAAACAGAAAGAGTTAACCAAATCCTCAAACAATATCTTCGAATGTATGTCAGTTACCAACAAGACGATTGAACCACATGGCTACCATTGGCCGAATTCGCTTATAATAACTCGACTCATTCTTCAACACGACAATCTCCCTTTGAAACCATTTATGGACAACATCCTCGATTCAACTCAATTCATGTAGGAACTAATCATCCTGCGGAACATTATCTTCGAACTATATCACGACTCCAAGAAGAACTTAAAACAAATTTGGAATCAGCGATTCGAAGATACAAGGAACAGGCCGACAAACATCGACAACCTGATCCTTCCTTTAAACCAGGCGACAAAGTATGGGTCAATGCACGAAACATCCGAACAACAAGACCATCAAAGAAACTGGCTGAAAAGAACTTGGGACCACTCGAAATCGACTCTGAAGTCTCTAAAACTGCATTTCGACTCAAGTTACCTCCTAAATGGCAGGCGATTCACCCTGCTTTCCATGTATCTCTCCTGGAACTGGCTCGAGAAATATACCTGGGCAAGAACCAACCCCCTCCGGAACTGATTGAAGTAGAAGATCATCTAGAGTGGGAAGTAAGTCGTATCCTTGATTCAAGAATACGCAAGGGGAAACTTCAATACCTCGTGGAATGGGAAGGCTTCCTCAATGACTCAGACAAAGCATCCTGGGAACCAGCCATCAATGTTTCTAACGCTCCTGAACTCCTAAAATCTTTTCATTCGAAATATCCTTTAAAACCAAAACCTTAAAATTTCTTTATTTAAAATTTTCTTTTCTTTTTCTTTCTTTCTTTAAAATCTAAAACACCTCTTAAATTTTTTTTAGCCTTGTTTTCTTCTTTCTCTCTTCTTTTCCTCCTATAAAATTTCCTCCAAAACCAACTAAAATTAAAATCAAAATTAAAATTAAATACAATAAAATAAAATAAAATAAAATCAAAATCAAAATTAAATAAAATAAAATAAATAGAATAAAACATAAATAATAAAATAAAAAAATAAATCTCTCTAAATATTTTCTTTCTTTTCTTTTCAATTCTTTAAATTCATTCTTTTCTTAAATTTAAAATTCTCTTTAAAAATTTCTCTTCCAAAAAATTTAATTCTCTCCTTTAAAAAAACTTTCCTTCCTTCGAATCATCAAATCTTGTACGACACGACCATTTCCTTGAACTTAACTTCAACCTCTAAATCTCCCTATAATAATTCTTTGAAACAAATAATTCTTCTTTTCAAACTCTCTTAAATTCTAAATTCTTTTTTTTTCTTTTCTTTCTTCTTCCTCTCTTTTCAACTAAAATTTCTTAAAAAAAAAAAAAAAAAAAAAAAAAAAAAAATTCAAAATCCTCAATTTAACAAATTCATCTCAATCACAAAACCGTTTCTTTTTTCTCTCTCTTTTCTTATATAAAAATTTTTCTTTTTAAAAAACACTAAAACTTCCTTCATTTAAAACAACCTTTTTTCCTTTCTTTAAAATTCCTCTTTCAAATTCTAAAATTTTTTATTTAAAACTTCTTTTTCTTTTTTTTCTTTTCTTTTTTTCTCTCTCTCAAATCTTATAAAATTAACAACATTCACCTACAATGAAAAAAAAATAATACTAATAATAAAATAAAATAAAAATAAAATAAAATTAAAATACAATTTTTTTCTCTACTTCTTCACATCTCCTTTTCTTTTCAAATCTTTTCTTTTAACTTCTCTCGAACCAATCTTTTCATTTTCTCCAAAACTAACCTTATTTCCTTCCTGCATTTCTCAAATACCTCCTCCTCTCCCATCTCCAATAGCTCCTCTGCCACGTCAAAGGAAGCAGCGTCAATAATAGCGTCGACCTCCCCACATAGTTCTTCCGCGAACCTTACTCGTCGACCTTGACGAGGTTTCTTCGACCACACCTGGTCCAGGGTGTCTTCGGGCTCTTCAACTACTTCCGTGGCTGGAGGGTTTGCCTCAGTTGGTATAACCGGCGCAGGCTCCGCAATCGGCTCTTCAAGGTTATTCAATGTCTAAAAAAAAAAAAAAAAAAAAAAAAAAAAATCTCATCAGTAACTTCATCCTTAAAACAAACAAATAAAACTTACCTCGAAGATGGGGTCAGGCTCTAGAAATAACCTGGGCGCCACTTCAACCTCTACTTCTCTCTCTTCCTCATCGTCCTCGATGACCACCCGTTGTTTCTTGGGTGCCCGCCCTGGAACAGGGACTTCATCTTCATCCTCCTCCACCAATTCGTCGACCTCTTCCTCGACACCTCGCTTCGAACTCGTGGCCTGGGTTACCCAGGTTGAGATCTTGTTGTTCAACTCCTTATCATTTTCCCCCACCGATTGTTCATCTTAGATCGAGACATCCCAAATGTCTTCGACCACCTCTTTGGTCTTCGGAACTACCCAAAACTTAGTTTTTGTAAATTGTTTTTCGATTTCCGCGTTCTTCGTCAACGCATCGCACGCCACTCGCCGCCAACGGCAAAACTCGCATTTCTGGCGAGGGCCTCGAGTCGCCGTACTTTCAACACAGAAATATTCCATGCTTTCACAAGCCGTGCAAGTCTGTGAAAACTGTCGTGTGATTATTCCCCCATCCGCTTTAGGGTGTGGAGGCGTGGGTGTGGGAGTAGGGCAGTTCATTATAAAATAAATAATTAAGAGGTGAGGGAAAAAAGTATTAGACAAGGGAAATTAGTGTGGGAAGATGGCTCAAGCTCAACGGAGTTCGCGTTTTTTATACCCGGGCATCTGTCACGCGCCACGTGACACTCGAGGCGAAATTAACTCAATAAATCAATAATATCGAGTCCTAAATCTATACTTGAAGCGCAGAAAGCAATTCTCCATAGCAACTGCGATTTTCCTTTGTGTACTTACTATTTAACTGCGCTAGCCTAAACTCTAAATCTAAATTAGTCAATCTCCCAATAGGGTACCTTAGTCCTTTTCAATAAGCGACGCGCAGCGCTAGGATCAACGAAATAGTATAGCAGTAGTTTTTTTTCATTAAAGTTTTGTTAATTAATTAAAAAGGGGTAAATTGAGCATGGACGGATATTTAGTGGAGAGGGTCTAAATGTATGTTAGTAATGGTCAATGGAATGGGAATGCTGCGATGGAAGGGAGGTCAATGCGAGGAGGAACAAAGGATATAAAAGGAGTTGGGTATTTGGTTCGATATTCCTTAGAATTAAATTATAATATCGTATTTACATTAATAGTGGTAAATCCTTAAAAGTTAAATCATTGTTATTGTATTTTTCTTTTACTTTCTCAATATTCATTTCTAAATCCTAAATCTTTGATTATTGAGTTTCCAACCCTTTGTGAGATTTTAAGAATTATTATTACCTTGGAACTAGTTTATAATTCTTCTCGATCGAACCTCGAACCTATAGCTATTACTTCGAGTGACCTTCGAATCATTTCCTCGAATCATTCCTCTGTGCTTCGAAGAAGTTTCTAAAAATCTCTCATCTCACTTACAGGAACATCCTCGACCTTGTGCGTAGGTCGTCCGGTGACACATAAAAAGGCTCTCTACAGAACAAAGCAAGCGGCTAGGTGCTGGTGTCTCCACATAGCCAGAAAGTTGGATGCTTTAGGATACAAAGCAAGTCAATATGATATATACTTTTATATTCTGAGAAGGAAAGAATCAATGGGAGTCATTTAGATTCATGTAGATTATGGAATAGTTACTGGGAGTAGTTTAGAGGTTTTGAAAGATTTAGAGGATGGTCTGGATGGCAGCCTAAAGGTAAAATGGAATGATAAAGTAGAAGGTATAGTAGGAGTTGGTATCAAAGAAGTCCCTGAAGGTTTTGATCTCAAAAATTTTCAGATAATTGACAAGATATTAAAGGATAATAACCCATCAGGTCTCACTACACTGTCTCCCTTACCAAATAATTTAATTATCACCATGGCCAAGGATGAAGATTGGGCAATTGACACTACTAAGTACCTTTTCATCTTAGGTGCCCTCAGTTATGTAGCTGTTGCTACCAGGCCTGATTTATCATTTACAGTAAACTTCCTTGCACGATTCTCAGCCAAACCAACAACCACTTATTAGATGGCTTTCAATTACATACTCAGATATTTACAACACACTTCTAAACTCTGTCTCCCTCTTCACCCTGACTGTAACTCCTCCCTTGACCTTCAATCATACTCTGACTCTACGTGGAACAAAATAGAATCTTCCCAAACACAAAGTGGCAATAGTCTACTTTTAATCACCTTCCCAATAGTGTGGACATCAGGTTGTCAGTTGACAGTAAGTGATTCTTCATGCACTGCTTAATATGTTGCCTTGAGCGGTGGGATGTAGGACACCATTTGGATCTCAAACCTACTTTAAGACCTATTTTCTAATATTCCTCCAATAAAAATGTTCTGCAACAACAAAAGGGTTATTTCAAATTCAAAAGATAACCCTTGTAATAAAAGGACTAGACATGTTGATAGGTGTTTTTATATAGTGAATGAACAACTTTTCCTCAAAAGAGAAACTTTGGAATGGGACCCTACTGCTCAGATGTGTGCTGAAATTCTCACCAAAGCACTGGGCCCATCTCTCACCTTGCTCAGAAGAAAGGACGTTTGTGTACTGTAACTTAATAATAAAAAAAAACAATAAATAACTTAGTTAATTTTGTTTTTCTCTTTTCATATCTCTTTTTTTCCTTTTTCTTTTATATCTAGTTTTTCTATCTTTACATTTTTTCTCTTTTACAAGCACTCAATGATATGAAATATAAAAACTGGGGGGGATGGTCTTATAAATTTTTTTTTCTGGAAGTACAGTTGCTGGGGGGGACTGTGATAGGATTGGAATAGTTTTAATGACTAAGTGGGGGGAATTTTATGTACTTAGAAAGCTTATGTGCTTAGTCATTAGTGTATATATAATGTTTCAGAAGTATCTCCTGTTCTCTGGCTCTTTGCAGAGTCCAGTTAGCTGATACCATGCAACAAATCATAGTGGAGGGCATCCAAAAGCAAAAGATATTGCATATACAATGACCCAATGTACTGTGTCAGGTGACCAGAATCTCTCTTTTTTAGGGGGAGGAATGCCTGAATACTTTTAGAAAAAACTAGCCAATTTAGCGGGCCAGCTTTTGAAATACCTTTCCACTACGTCGCGCTGATTTAGTTGTGGATATTTCAGTTGTTTGCACGTGGTGTGAATAGGCAAATCATTTTTTTATTGGCCAAAATTTTATTTTTGTTAAGTCACTAGGACTATGTACTTATTAATATGTGTGAATGTATATAGTCTGTAGTTGTAGCATACCCTGTTTTCCAGTTCTTTCCAGAGCTCTACAGGCTGACACCGTGCTACAGGTTATGGGCTGTACCTGTGGGCATTGAAACATTAGCCATAATAAACTCCACAGCATTAGCAACACTAGGAATGCTAGTAGCCAAAATACCCCCAGCACATGTCTGAAATAGATCTAACTCATTTTGCTGGTGAAAATAAACCCTCCCAAATCACTTGTTTGATTTCCAACCAAGAGCTATGCAGAACTGGAATAGACCTGTTAAATCCTCAACCTCATCTTCATACATTTCACCAGAAAATACACTCCTCCACTAATCATACCTTGTCCCTTACTCCTTCCCCTAACCTTACCCCCATACCAGCATTGTCAGGCTAAGTCCAAGTCCAGAGACGTGAATAGCTTGCTGGTCTAGTGTCTAGAAGATTTACAAAAGGTCCCTAATGAATACAATGGTATAAAACAAGCAAGTAGTAGAATAAAATCAATTATAAGGCTCAGTAATTTACTCTCACTTATTATAATTTGGTATTACAAGGCTTATTGTTGTGCAGAAAAATAGATGTAATATATTTAAAATACTATTCAAAGACTCTCTAAAGTACTAATGAAATGTAAGATAAATTGTATTGGTTATATTGTAATTGTAATTGTATAAATGATAAATTGAATGTAGAAAATATGACCAAAAACCCCCTCCTTTTATACCCAATAATTCCCCAATGATGCCCCTTGATGATTCCAATCCTATACACGGCCAAATGCGCCTCAAACTAACTAATAGACCTTTCCAACAACATAAGGAATGACCAATGACAACCAAATAATAATATCACATGCCAAAATCCTGAAATAATAGGGATAATCCATCACAAATAAAGAATAACCCAAAAAAGAGTGTATATGCGTGTAATATCTATTTTTAATAGACTAAAAATAAAGAAAAGGTACTAAATATAACACAGTATTAAGGGGGATTAACAGTAGAAATGTTAGAGTTAATTATTACAAATTTATACGTGAAATCCCTGTCCAAAAATAAGCATTATTGACTGAGAAACCACTGAAAAACCTAATTTAATGTGTGTAAGGGCTGATCCCTGTATGCAGACACTTGGCAGGCATAACCACGGGTAAATCCTTGACTAAATAGGCGATTTTTAAGCGTGGTAGCATAATTGGGCGCCAAGACTGATGTAACTAATGCAATTAGTGCATTTAATAAGGTTAAATCACATTGAAACTAAATTAAGACACTAAATAAGCGTTCCTCCCCTATTTTAGTGTGTTTCCACATATAGTGCATGTATGTGGGGTAATTTTAGCGTGAAAAATACTAACTTTTCTAAAAATGAAGCTATTCACACGGGAAAAATGCAGGCAGTATGTAGCCACTGCACAGAGGCCATTTCTGGCATAAAAAACACCAAATTTGAAAAGTGTTATTTTTACGCTTTTAAATAGCCATATCAATTGTTCCAAATAAGGCAAATTGATCTGTCAAGGCTCATTTTTATTATCTTAACATTTATAGCGCATATATCCAGCTTTTAGTGATAATAAGCGCATTTATCAATTATTTCAATAAAATAATAGAAAAATTAGCTTTATGTGTACTTAAAAATTATGTAGGCTTATGGCTAAGGTTCTTAAGGCTACCCTTACATATTCTAACTTAATATTAAGTACATAAGACTTAAATAAGGTGGATATTTGCGTGTATATAATGCTTTATAATGGCATATATTTGTATTAAACCAATTTTTTATACAATTATTTATTGTTCCCATGTATGCTACATATGTTTAACATAATTTGTTAGTAATTTTACTCAGTCCTGATAATATTCAGGCTGACAAGAATCCCCATCTCCATTCTTTCAAGATGCAACTACCTCATCTGCCACAACACCTTCCAAAAACCCTGCTTCTCCTAAATCCCCACTTGCCTCTAGCTCTCTTAAATCTCTGATAATTTCTCCATCCCCTATTACCAAACCACTCAATTGCAAAGCGATTCCCTTTTTACATCTGTGTGGACTGTCAGATGTAACCTCAATGCTTGACAATCTCACACAGGCAATCAGCAACCTAACCATAGTTTCTCATTTCTCTTTTCCCCTACCCATCCACCCCTTACCTTACCTCTCTCTCTCTACTTGATGCTCCTCTACCTACTGCTGCCCCTTACCTAATAGATATAGAAATACTGATAGGGAGATTGGCTGATCCTGTTGGTTATTCAAACCTCACCCCACCCCACATGTCCTCACCACAGAACCGAAATTTCAACATGATAAAGAGAAAAAGGATGTTAAAAGATTTCTCTGAATTCAAAAAATCTATTCCAAATCTTGATGTGAATGGTAGAAATTTTTCAGACTGGCACAGAAACGTATTAGCTTTGATCAAAGATTTTGTTGGCATGCAAGTTTATGCCCTGGATGATGAAAAGGGACCAGATGACTTTGAAGATAGAGTCACTCATTTAATTCTGGTACATTCCATTTCCCTAAACCTGCAACATTAGATATTGACAGACTGGAAAGCACACCAAACATACCTTCATATTAGCAGCAAATTTACTAGGTCTAATCATACCTCTACAATGATGGCCATTTCATTTTCATCAATTTAAAACAAACTCAGTTTACCTCCCACCGTGAGTATCTGGAAGCATTCAACAAATATTTTGAAGCAGTTGAACGTCATAGAATTATCTTTGGTCCTAAAATTTTTAAAGCACTAATTTCCCATGCTTTATTACCATCATCTCTGAAAGACCTTTATGTTGATCTTTGTGTTGCTCTGGATAACGGCCCTGAGTCAAAGTTGGTCACATTTGAAGCTTTCTGTCAACTAATTCCAACTCTAGTACAAAGCAGAGCTTATAGAGAGACTGTTTCCACAACTCCTACTTCTTCTATGTCAACAGAACACATCTTTAATGCAGCCACTCAGCCACAAAATAAATCTGACAATTATAGACCTCCTGGTGCTCAAAGACAATGTCATGAATGCAAATCAACTGCCCAAATTTTTGCTCAGTTTCCTTACAATGTTTACTCTCCCACTTTTTCACCAAGACTCTACATTATGAGAGATCATGCTGCCTCTTTTACATCTAACCCAAATGCAAAGAACAAACCAGTTTACATCCCTTACAAGAGACCCCAACGCAGGTGGATTAGAGCCAGAGATGTCCAGGTTGAGGCCAATGAAGTCACTATTCTTGAGGAAAACATCAAGGCCTTGTATGAACAAGTTGCACATATTGATCTGAACAGTGTAGAGTGGTTTTCTGAAGCAATTTCATGAAATGTGGCCATCTTAGACTCTGGCACAACCCATCATGTCACTGGCAATGTGAGCCTTCTCAGCAATTCCAAACCTCTTTTAAATTAAATCTCAATCAAAGTAGTAACTAATTTTCCTTCCTATTTTATTACTGGTATAGGAGACCTGAAAATAAGAGGGGATGGAAAAGTTGTCACTATTACCAATGTTTTTACCATCCAGATGTTAGAACTACTCTTATTTTTCTATTAAATTTAGTGGATAGTGGTTTCTTTTTTGTTTTATGTTCTGAAGACAAAAACCTTTGGATTTATTTTAAAGATGATTTAATTATTACAGGGCAATTAGAAAGTACAAGGAGGTGTTGGATCCTAGATGTAATTAGGTTTAGTGATTGCAATCCAAATGATATTTCTCCATACCATTATTCCTTGCATCCCTCCTTCCTACGTACTTTTAAAAAGAATGAGCACATCAACTGACCTCCAGCTTCTAAAGGCTCCCTTATGGATTGGCACAGAAGACTTTGCCATAACAGTGAAAACACAATCAGAAATATCATAAGAGCTGGAATTTGTACTGGATTGTACCTTTCTATGCCACCAGGTAAGATTGGCTGTGAAGACTTTCTGATAGCAAAAAGTACTAGAAAAACTTCATCTACTCCCAAATCAAGACCTGATTCAATGATGAGCCTTATTGTTGGAGATCTGGTTGGCCCTGTGGACCCCACTTTTCATTGTGCTAGATGGTAAGCTATTTTAAGGGAAAGTTCTACTTCTTATGGTGAGGTGTTTCTACTCAATGCCAAATCTGAAGCCACATCTTCATTTGTCACTTTTTACAAAAAGCTGAAAAATTTCACAGGAAAAAGCTTCAAGAATTAAAAACTGATGGGGAGAAATTCACAGCAGGAAGATGGCTCAAATCCTAGCTGACATTGGAGCTACTCATGAGGTTACTAGTCTGCACCACCATGAGCAAAATGGATCAGCATAAAATTTTAACAGGACATTTGGTAATATTTCTAGGACTATTCTACTAGAAAGTAAACTACCCGAATGTTCCTGGGGCCTGGAATACAAATGGGCAGCCCATTTTCATAATCGAATTCCCAATATTAAAACTGGTCACAAAACTTCCTAAAACTCATGTACAACTATGACCCAACTTACTCCAACCTCAGAATCTTTGGTGAAACAGCTTATTCCCACATTCATAAAGAAACTCAATGCAAGCTGGATCAATGTGATTTGATTTGTAAGTGTGTTGGGTATTCTTAAAATAATGCAGGTTGGAATTTTTTGGCATCTAGAAACAGACTCCTTTTTTGAATCTTCTATGGCTGGTTTCCCTAGTGACCAGCTTCCTGCTCACAAAGCTGCTTACCAAACACAATCATCCAAAGGTTCTCTTGATCATATCCTTAACACCATCAAACTAGGTGATTTCAAGAATGAGAAAACTGTTATTTTTCAAGAGAAATCTGTACAAAAAACTGTTGAAAAAGGTTTGTCCCAATCATCCATCATCCCCAGAACCCATTTACAAGCTATACTTTCACATGAAAACGTAAGTGGGGCCAAGCATAAAAAAGGAACTGTTGAACATGAAAGATATGGATGTGTGGTATGAAGAAAAACTTCCTCCTGGAACCAAACTTACCAATGCAAAATGGGTCTTCACCATTAAAAATCTCTCCTCCAAATCACCAACATACAAAGCACAATATGTTTACAAAGGTTTCTTGCAACAGTATGGTTTTTATTTCACTGACACTTTTGCTTCACAATGCATTCTTCTCACTTTAGCTGCTTATCACAAGTGGCCTGTATAATCTTTTGATGTCACTGCTGCTTACCTTCACAGCCCAATAGATGAAGCAATTTGGGTTTTCCCTCCTGAATTTTATCATCTGCATGACACTGGAAAAGCCCTAAATTTAAAAAAGGCACTTTACAGCACTAAACAAGCTTCAAGATGCTGGTGGCTTCGTATAACCAGCAAATTATATTCTCTAGGGTATCAGGCAAGTCAGTATGATAAAATTTTTTATATTATCTGAAAAAAGGGATGTTTGGGTGTAATATAAATACATGTTGATGTTGGTATAGCTACTGGGAGCAGTGAAGGGGTGTTGAAGGAATCAGAGGATGGTTTGGATGGTAGTTTGAAAATAAAGTAGAATGATAATGTGGATGGTATTGTAGGTGTTTATATCAAATAATTTCAAGAAGTTTTTGATATGCACAATTTTCAGCTCCTTGATATAATTCTGCAGACTCATAACCCTTCTGGATTGACAAAAGGTTCACCCCTACCAAAGAATCTAGAGATTACCACCACCAAGGATGGAGAGTTAGATATTGACACAACTAAATATCTATCTATTCTAGGTGCTCTCAGTTATGTGGTGATAGCTACCAAACCAGACCTGTCTTTTCCTGTCAATTTAATAGCATGATTCTCATCCAAGACTACAACTACTCATTGGACAGCTCTAAACCACCTGCTAAGATATGTAAAGCACACAGCTAAACTCTTTCTACACATTCACCCTGACCACAACTCCCCACATGAACTCTTATCCTTTTCTGACTCCACTTGGAGCAACAAAGAATTTTCCAGAGCTCAAAGTGGACACATTCTACTCAACTCATGCCCTATTTTATGGACATCAAGACACCAATTGACAGTCAGTGACTCATCTTGAACAGCTGAATATGTGGCACTTGGAAGTGGTATGAAGTATGTGATTTGTGTCTCAAATTGTCTCAAAGATATATTTCCTGATAATCCCCCTATCAAAATATTCTGTGACAACAAAGGAGCCATTGAAAATTCAAAAGATAATCCAGGAAACAAGAGGACATGTCATGTGAATAGGGGTCAGTGTGTGCTAGTATCTAAGTATGATTTAATAGTAAATATTAATGGTCCTACTACTTATTGATAAATTATTTAGTGATTAAACCTCAGGGGAAGACTAATAAAATAGTTATTCTTAATGCAAACTCACTATAATTGAATTTTTATGCATGCTAGTGGTGTAAAAAAGATGAATAAAATACAGTTATAGCTTATATAAAGATAAAATTAATTTATAACTGCTTTATAGTATATTTATATATGATAATAATTGTTTAATAGTGTTTGTTTAATTTTTAGTAAGTTAGTGATGTCCAATAACCTGTCAAATCCTCCCTTACTTATACCAAAATCCACTGGAGTGCACAAATCTTCAATCCAGATGATGTCACTGCTATCCCTGGCAATTACAGCACTTTGAGGGCCCTTCACCTCACCATGCCATCTGCTTCAAGCAGTTTCAACACCCAGACCTCCAGTAAGGACCCTCCATCACAATTAATGATACAACAGACCCATACCATAAATAGAATAAAAAGATAAAAGCAGATACCATAAAAAAAGGTAAAAGACTTACCCAAAGAGTATAAAATGAAACTCAAAGCCTATAAAGGAACCAAATTAACTGTCCAAGCCCCCAATAACATCCCCAAGCATCCATATTAACCCAGAAATGATATCCCAACCCATAAATCCATAAAAATCCACCAAAAGAAACAGATGAAGTTGTCCAAACTGAATATATGTGCCTGAAAAAGGTGTATATGCTTGTGTAGGTGTTGTGAGTCCACTGAATACGTCCATATGACCTAAATTAAGCAGAAAAATAAAAGTTATAAGCTATTAAGAGGTTAAAACCCACTTTTAGACCTAAATATACATAATATAACTACATATTTCATGGAATATGAGTTTTCTGAATACATATAAGTTAATGAATGTCTATAACTACTAAATATCACTTAAGATAAGTATATTGTGGCTCCATTAACACCTTAATAAGTATTACTAGGCTATGGATAAGCTATTTAAACTAGTATAAGTCATAAATAAATGTAATAATTATATATATATGTATTATAACCATATATATAAGTATTTTAACCTTATCTTTAAGTTATAATCTTAATGTAGTTAAGTTTATCTTATTTTAAACATAAGAATTACCCAGTCCTGGAGACACCTAGGCTGACACTCCCTCAACCAAAAAAAAGAATAAAAAAATATTAAGACATTTTAATTAATAACTAAGGAGTGAATAGAAAAATAATTTTTAAATTTTCTATGATACATATACTGAATTAAACAGTATTATATGGATTTAAATTTTTTCAATAGAATTTTGAGATCAGAGATTTCATTTTCTGGAATCCACTGGTCATATTCACTTGAATTATTTTTAAACCTTAATAGATACTCAACTCCCTTTATGTTTGTAAGGTGTCTCTTTTTAAGTATCTTTTCAATTTTTGCCTTTTCAACTATTTCTTCAGCTTTCTGTTTATGCCTTCCTTATCTTCTTGGAAATAGAGCAGTATCATTAGAATGGTATGGTTTTATAAGAGAAATAGGAAATACTGGATGTTTTCTATCATATGGTGCATATAGAATAACTTCAACAGAATTTTTACCAACCATATTTTTTACTAAAAATGGTCCAATGAATAGATCCTTCAATTTAAAATTACCATTGAAATTGAAATGTAGTGTAGAAGTAAGGAATTCATCACCATCTTTGAACATTTGTTCTTTATGGGCTTTATCCCATCTTTTTTTCTCATACTCAAATGCCTTATTTATACATTCTTGAGCATGCTTTCTGCATAATTCTTGCATCTGAAGAAACAATTTTGTACCTGAATGGATATCCAATCTAGTTAATTTATTGAGAGTTATAGCAGAAGTATAAGATACATAGCCCAACCATAACTCAAATGGCTTTTTGCCAGTGACAGAATGTACTGTACTATTGTATGCAAATTCTAAACCTGGGATAAGTGTTACTTAATCATGCAAGAAGTTTTAATTGTCTTTAAAGTCAAGACCAAAAGCACAATATCTTCTTGTCATTACTTCTAAAGTTTGTATTATTCTTTCTGCTAGCCCATCAGTTTGTGGATGGTGTGCTGCAGAAAGTTTTAATTGACACCCTGAAAAATCCATAAGTGATGTCCAGAACTCAGAATTAAATTTTGGATCTGTGTCTGAAACTATTGCTTTGGAAAACCTGCTATATTTAATATTTGTGTCCACCACAAAAAAGCTAAGACCTTTGCAGCAACCTCTTTGTGGGTAGGAAATAATTTACACATTTTTGTAAATCTATCTACAATTACTTAGCAGGAGTTAAAACTTTCATGCCCTGCTAATCACAAACCTGTTACAAAGTCTATGTTAGATATTTTTTTCCATGTAACTTTTGGTTGCTCCAGTTGTTGTAATAAACTAGCTCTTTTACCTGTTAATCTTTTAGATTATTGACAAGAATCACATGTCTCAACATATTTTTTAACATCATCAGACATGTTAATCCACCAAGCTGTATTTTTTACTCTGGTTAATGCTTTATGGAAGTCAAAATGACCTGCTAATATATCATCATGACATATGCTTAACATTAACTCCTTCATTGAAGGGGGAATTACAATTACATTGCTTAATTTCTTCCTGTAATATATAAAGCCATCCTCAATGGAAAATTTTCCTTTTTCTAATGCTTCTTTATACTTGTGTGGAAATTTTTTTATTAAAAGACTCATTGAAGCATTGAATGGATCATCTAATATTGTAGTAAGTCTACTCAATTCATGATCTGAAGCACAATTATCAAGAATAGATTGCATAGACTCATCCTCAAGATCTACAATATAAATGCCATAAATGTTAATAATCTCTGACTCAGGAACATAAGCAGGATTATCATCATTATTAGGCAGAGATACTCTAGATAACAGATCTACATTAGAGTGCAAGGTTCCTGCTCTATGTGTAATAGTCATCCGGCCTCTGTATTCTTGTACAGCTAATTGCCATCTAAACATGTGTCTATTAGGAGTTTTCATGTTTAAGAGTGACTTAACTGCACTACAGTCAGTTATTAACTCAAATTTTTGGTCTTCAAGGTAATAATGTAGCTTTTCAAGAGCCCATACTACTTCCAAACATTCAAGTAGAGTAGCACCATATTTCAATTCACCACTTCTTAGAGTACATTAAATACAGTAAATTACAACTTCTGACATTTTCCCTTCAATCATTTGTTTTTGATGCAAAGCAGCACCAAACAAATAAAACTTGCATCTGTATACAATAAAAAAGGTAAATGGAAATCTGGTAATCCCAAGATAGGAGCTGTAATCAAACATTCTTTAAATTATCAAAAGCCTGTTGTCTTTAATTATTACAAATGAAATCTTCTGATTTCTTTATCAGTGTGGTCAATGGTGCAGCAGTTAATTGGTAGTTCTTTATATATTGTATATAATAACCACACATACCAAGAAAAGATTTTAAATCCTCTACATTTTGAGGAATTCCAATGTTCTTGATTGCAGCCACCTTATTTTTGTCTACAAATATTTGTAAGCCAGATACAATATGACCAAGCACTTTTAAAGACTCAAAAAAAATTTACATTTTTTCATTGCAAGGATCATTTTTATTTCATCCATTTTCTGAAATACTTTCTTTAAATGGATTAAGTGTTCATCATATGTCTTAGAGAAAACCATGATGTACTCTATGTATACCATTAACTATTTCTCAATCATTTAATTATGGAATTTTATATCCATTAACTTCTGAAATACTGACAGAGCATTTTTTGGTCCAAATGGCATCCTGAAATACTTATATATTCCCATATGTGTTGTTATCAACAAAAATTTATGTGAATTCTTTTCAACAGGGATTTTATGGTACCCTTTATTTCCATCTAGGCAACTTATATACTTAGCACCTTTAAGGGAAGCATGAATGGATGCAATCCTTGGCAAGGAATAAATATCATCTACTGTAAATGTATTTAATGATCTATAATCACTTCACAGTCTTGCTTTATCTTGTTCATAAGAAATTAGGACTGGTGATATTACACAATATTTTGGTGTAGTTTCAACCTTTTTAAGAATTTTCATCTTTAACCACATCTTAATATTATCCTCTATATCTTTTCTCTTCATTGGTGAAGCAGGGTATCGTTTATTTTTAAGACTAGCAGGAATATTATCCATATCACAGGTTAAACTTATTTTCATCTCATGATCTTGTACAAGCCCAAGCTCATTAGTCTCATGTGCAAAAACCATTTGAAATGCTTTAATTAAGTCCAATTTTTTTTCTCAGATTCACTTATCTGAGTTCCAAATGATGCTTTTGAAATTTCTGTTTCCAGAAGTTCAATCTCATTGGATTCTCTTCCTTTGCAAGGAACATCTATGACTGACTCAATGAGTAAGACTGTATTAAAAGAATTTATTTTAAATTTTCTTTAACCATTCATGCCAATTGTAAAATTATTATTAGCAGGGTCCAATTTCATACCAAAAATTAGTCAGAATGTCATTTCCAATGATAAAACAGCTACTAAAATTGGTATTATTCATTACTACAAAGTCACAAGTTTCTCTAACATAACCATGTTGATGTTTAAAGAAAACTAAAGCTTTGTATCTAACAATGTGGTGTATTACTGATCCAAAAACTCTCCAATTTTTACATTGAAGGGGTTCAAGCTTTGACTTATAATCACTATCAATTTTCTGTAATGTATTTGTAGAAACAACAAATCCAGCAGCTCCTGTGTCCAATAATATATTTACATTTTCTCCAGAAATGATAGCTGGAACAGTGATAGGCGTCATTTTTAAGTTATCAGCTTGTATATCCTTAATGATTTCAGCATCCTCAAAATTCATTAAAGATTCATTTGAATCCATACTTAATATTGGATTTTCAAAAAGTTGGACAAATCATCTTCGAACATACAGACTTCATTTTCATCACTATATGAGATATTACTGTCATAATCACTTGAATTTTTACTTTTTTCTCTTTCAATTTCAGAATCATGCTTATTTTCAACAATATTTATATTTTTCTCACATTTGTGACATTTAAGCCAAGGATTACTACCCTTATAACAAGTAATAATTGCATGCTTTTTAGGCACTACAGGTGCAGTAGGTTTTTTCTGTTTTTCCTGCAGTGTTTTTGAATATTGATTTTTCACAGGTTCATTTTTTTGTTTATAAGTGGTGTATCTTGCTTCATACTTATGGTTTAATAATATTTCATTACAAATATCAATAAATTCAGAGTATCCATTAACCATTTTTGTTCTAGCTACAACAATGTCTCTGAAATATATAGGTAATTTATATATTATTTTATCTTTCCATAAGTTATAATCCATGTTTGTCTCAATGGCTTTTAATAATTTATTAAAATTCATCAAAAAAACCACAGGTTTCTCACCATTCAATGGATTATACCTATTTTTCACATATAATCTATGAGGGGTTAGTCTGAATTTAGAGCCTCCAAATTGTTTTTCAATCAGGTTCTTTCATTCAGCCCAAGAGTAATCTTTACCCTCACTTAACACAGCTTCAAACCATAATAAAGCAACATCCTTAAATAAAGAGATCAATTTTGATGTTATTTCTTCATCTAATGACTTATATGAGAATTTTTTATTATTAATTCTTTGAATAAAATGCTGTCAATAAGAGCTGACTTCCTCATCATAATTTGGGTACTGATCAATCTTTGGAAAGTTCTTCTGATTGGATTTAGTCTCACTAATCCTAGGTAAATTAAATAACTCATTTTCTCTGGATAAATGGTCTTGTTTTTCCTCTTGCATGGATTTGTGACTCAAATTTGTTTTCTCAGACTTGACACTACCACTGGAAGGTTTTACTTGTGGTGGAATTTGAATTTATTGAGATTCATTTTTGCAAATGAAAGGATTATTATTATACTGTCTATACTTATGATTATCCTTCTTCATTAGTAGATTGGCAGTTTCAATATCAACTTTAGTTAATCTTTTTAACAGATCAGAGACACTCTTATTTGTTTGTGCAAAAGATAACTTTGCTCTTGATTCATATTTTAATAAATGTGCTTCATACAATTTTTCTAACTCACAGAACTTGTTTGAAATTTCACTATATCAATTACTTGAAGAATTATATTTAAAAGTTAGAGCCAAGTGTTCATTCTCTAATTCTTTATCTCTTGTTTCCAATTGAGAAATATTCAATTTCAAGGATGAAATTGTTTTACTTGTGAACTTAATTTTCTGTTCCTCACACTCAGTCATTCTATTCCATAATGCTGAAACAATTCTATGGACCATTGGGTTATTATTAAAATACTCCATGTCTTCCTTCTGAATTTTTTCACTATTTTGTGAACTTCTCATCTCACTAATAAGTGGTGGCAACTGAGGATTAACTGTTTTATTATTAAATATAGTACTTTATTATTAATAAAAGCTAAATAAGGTGTATCTACATCAAAACCTAATTGTCTTAAGTCCTCCTCAATTTTTCGACAAATTTCACATCAATAAAATTACCTACATTGAAATCATTAGTATTTTGTTCAATCTGAGAGGGTAATCTACTTACCACAGGATAGGAGAAAGCCCTGACTTTTGGCGCTTTTGCTTTCCTTTTTAGGGGTGAACTGAGGCAGTCTGATGAGGAGGTGGATCCCTGTTGCAATTGTGGCTGGACCACTGCTGATGGAACCAATCTCACTTCCATTTCTCTACTAAGATTTTTTTCTGGGAAAGATGTGAGCCTCTTTGGATAGGGGGTTTTTGGCTTGGCTGCCCTACCTTTAACTCCACCAAAGTTTGATTCATTTGCTGAAATCCCACCTTGCAGTTGTTTTGCAGCTGCTCTACCTCCTTTAGCATGGTAGATCTTGACTCCTCTAGTTTCAGGACCTGTTTGGCCAAATGGGACAGGGTGAAGTCTTTATTATTGTTATCTTTTTTAATAAGGCATCCTTTTCCTCTATTCTAATTGATTTGGGCTGTGGGTATGATTGGCCCTCCATAGTGATGTCCTGGAACAATGTTTTTAGCTTTAGACCTGGTGTTATAAGCAGGTTTATAACTCAAATTGTCTGGTGGAGCACTCATTAAGTTTTTTAATAACAATTATTTATGTCTTCAAAAGAGAAAACTTATATGGTAATTAGTAGACAAAAATTATTAGCAATACAATTAATAATAAAAGCACTGGAGCTTACCCTGAATTTATTTCTTTATTTATTTAAATAAAATATAAGAAAAATTTGAAAAAATCAGTTAAAAATTAAATAATAAGTTTAACTAGACCTTTATTAGGGTGAATAATTATCTTACCAAGCTTTAACCAAATACCAATTTAATTGGGTGTTATAATGGTGACCGAATACCAAGTGAAATTGGGTTTATATTGGGTACAGTTACTACTGTTAATACACAATTTTTACTATAAAAAATTAGTACAATTATTATAAGGGCTCTTTTCTGCAATCACTGAGTTATTATGACCCAATAATGTGCAGCAGACCCAAATATTTAGTTTGTTTGAGATATACTACAGTAAAAAGCATCTCCCAAGGCTTATACTAAATAATAAGTAATAGTTAAGGAAAGACCCCTAATTGTGAGTGTGTGCTAGTATCTAAGTATTATTTAAAAGTAAATATTAATGGTCCTACTACTTATTGATAAATTATTTAGTGATTAAACGTCAGGGGAAGACTAATGAAATAGTTATTCTCAATTTAAACTCACAATACTTGGATTTTTATGCGTGCTAGTGGTGGAAAATAGATAAATAAAATATAGTTATAGCTTATATATAGATAATATCAGTTTATAAATGCTTTAAAATTTATTTATATAGGATAATAATTGTATTGTAGTGTTTTTTTAATGTGTAGTAAGTAAGTGATGTCCAATAACCCGTCAAAATCCTCCCTTACTAGTACCAAAATCCACTGGAGTGCACAGACCTTCAATCCAGATGATCTCACTGCTATCCCCAGAAATTACAGCACTTTGAGGGCCCATCACCTCCCCATGGCATCCAATTCAAGCTGTTTCAACACCTAGACTTCCAGTAAGGACCCTCCATCACAATTAATGATACCACAGATCCATACCATAAATAGAATAAACAGATAAAAGTAGATACCATAAAAAACAGGTAAAATGACTTATCCAAAGAGTATAAAATGAACCTGCAAGCCTATAAAGGAACAAAATTAACTTTCCAAGACCCCAAAAACATCCCCAAACATTCATATTAACCAAGTAATGATATCCCAACCCATAAATCTGTAAAAATCTATCAAAGGAAGCAGATTAAGTTGTCCAAACTGGATATATGCGCCTAAAAGAGGTGTATATGCTTGTGTAGGCATTTTAAGTCCACTTAATACATCCATCTGACCTAAAATAAGGAGAAAAAAAAGGTTATAGGCTATTAAAAGATTAAAACCCACTTATAGACCTAAATATACATAATATAACTACATATTTCACTGAATATGAGTTTTATGTATACATATAAGCTTATGAATCTCTATAATTACTAAATATCACTAAAGATAAGTATATTATGTCTCCATTAACACCTCAATAATTATTTTTAGGCTATGGATAAGCTATTTAGACTAGTATAAGTCATATAATCATCACGGGAAATCTAGGGGTGAATTGCTAGCAATCCCCTCTCTTGAAATTTAGAGTGTCCCTTAAATATGCCAGTTTTATGAATACTTTATAAACATAAGTAAATTAGAGTTAGATTTACATTTATTCTCAGATTGATTATAGACAGAATATCAACTGATTCCAAATTATGCACAAGTTTATCCTCCAGAACTTGATTTTGGTCCTCTGATGAGCACAAATTGAGCACAAATTGATCTAACCTAAGCTTATGCATATATAATAATTCAGGATACTTGCCCTATTAAATTTGATAATAAAATAAAATATTGATGAATTTATATAAAAAAATTATTATGTAAGATATTAAATTATAAATTTAGGCATCATAGGAGGGCACTTAATAGAACTTAATTATACTATGTGACACCTTAATACTGTATCACGCAGTTTGAAACATTTAAAACAAAATGAGTCATGATGGGCAATGAAATTGCTTGGACAGACACTTTCAAAATTAATACTGACCATAATACACAAGTATGAAACCTTGGCATCTATCCAGTAAAAGATTTTCCTTCTGCTAAATGGATTTTTCTCAGTTACTCCCTGCTAAAAAGTGTCCTTCTGAGGTTTGTCTGACCTTCAGGGGGGTAATTTGGCCACATCACACTACTTCTATTTCCATGATTGACCAAAACATCATCCTCATTCCCATCTAAAGAGTTGATCTCATCTGACTGTGGCTGATAAAAGGGGTCCACCACAAGTTTAGCCAAAATTTTGGTGAACACTTTTTTGATGGATAGTGACTAACTGGTGCTTTCCGAAATTGTCCATCTCAAGTTAGGATAAATTTCAGGAGGATAAATTTATTATGAATACCAAATTAACTGAAGAATACTTTTTCCCTAGTTACTCTGCATCATAAAAGTGTCCAACTGAGGTTTAGCCATAATTCAGGTAGACACTTTTGGAAAGGCACAGTCTGATGGGTTTAATATCTATATATGGCAATAAGTATCAGTTTTTTATCAACATGGAACTAGAATTAATTTAATATGGCCAAAGTGTCCACATGAAGTTTGGCCAAAATACAGGTGGAAATTTTAATGAGGATTACTTGATGAAATGAAGAAGACTTGCAATAAACTTTCCATCATAAAATTTTCAAACTTAAGTTTATCAAAAATTGTGGTGACACTTTTTCCAGATCCAGTCATATGGGATCAACTCTCTATATGGCAATGAGAATCAATTTTTAGTCAATCATGGCATTAGAAGTAATTTTATATGGAAAAACTTTTCACCTGATTTTTAGCCAAAAATAAGTTGGAAATGTTTATGAGGAATAATAGATTAACTAAAGAAGACTTGCACCCTACTACTGTCCATCATAAAATTGTCCACCAGAAGAATTCTCAAACTTGTGGTTGACACCTTTGGCCTGGTCCAGCCATATGGGATCAATTCTGCATATGGAAATGAGGATTTAATTTGGTCAATCATGGTACTAGAAGTAATTTGATATAGATAAAGGGTCCAACTAAATATTGGAAAAAAATCAGTTGAAAACTTCATTTAGTTTTTCAAAAAATCAAATTAAGTAAAATTTTATTCCTGATAATGCCCATTTTATCCAACACCTCTTCTGAGCCTTGAAAGTAGGCATTTAGCTTGAATTTTGAATTTCATATAAAATCCCTATTATTCAACCTATTTCTTTTTATCCCTTTTTTTTCTTTTAGATATCAATTAATTTTATGTAAAATAAATCATTTTCATAATTTTTTACCTGTATTTAATAAAATTATTAAAGGTTTAACATCACCCTGTAAGCATTTGGCACATGTTTTTTTGCTATAATAATAAAAATAATAATATACTGGTAACAAAAAATTGATCAAATGATAAAATATTAATAAAACAGAAAGATCAAATGCCAGTGGATATGTTTTAAAAAAATACCAGTTGCACTGAAGAAGAGCTGCACCCTAGATACTCACCATCAAAAAAGTGTCCAGCACAAGTTTGGCCAAACTTGTGCTGGACACTTTTGGTCAGTTGCAGTCATATGAGATCAATTCTCGCTATGGCAATGAAAAAATTTTTTTGGATAAAAAACTTCACTAAAAGTAGTTTTAAATAGCCAAATTTTCTACCTAGTTTTCATCCAAACCACAGGTGCACAATTTTTTATCTTTGAAAAAAAGTCAATTTAGTACAATTTATCCCTGATGGCTCTCATTTGCTTCAACACCTCTACTGGCCTTTGATAGTAGGAATATTACTTGGATTTCTTTTTTCATATTTGATCCCTTTAACTTAATTTTTTATTCCTAATATTGCTTTTGGATACCAATTAATAATTTTTAAAATAAACTATTTTCATATTTTTATACATTTATTTAATAATATTATAAATGGCATAACATCACCTGGTATGCATTTGGCACATGAGTTTTTTCTATACTTATAAAATTAATAATATAATGGCGACCAAAAATTAATCAAATGATATTAATGAGTGAGGAACAAATATAAAATACCAGTAGACATGTTTGTAAGAAATACTAGATGAACTGAAGAAAAATTCTACCCTAGCTACTCTCCATCATAAAAGTGTCCAGCACAAGTTCGGCCAAACTTGTGCTGGACACTTATGGTCAGGTGCAGTCAGATGGGAGCAATTCTCTCTATGGAAATGAAGATAAATTTTTGATATAAAATTACACTAGAAGTAGTTTGATATGGCAAAATTTTCATGCTGAAGTTTTGGTAAAGCTCAAGTGGATTTCTTTTTATCTTTACAAAAAAGAAAATTTAGTGCAAGTTTAGCCTTGATTGTGCTAATTTAATTCAACATCTCTATTTCTGTTTATGGCAGGAAATTAACTTGGATTTTAATTTTCATCTTTGATTTCTTTTATTTTACATTATTCCTCTCATATTGCTTTTGGATAGAAGTTTATTTTTTGTAAAATAAATCATTTTCATATTTTTTTACCTTTATTTAATAATATTATAAAAGGTGTAACATCACCCAGTATTCATTTGGCACACAATTTTTTTCTATACTGATAATATTTATAATATAATGGTGACAAAAAATTAATCAATTGATAAATATGAGTGAGGCACAAAGATTTAATAACAGTGGAAACATTTATAAGAAATTTCAGATGATTAAAATTGACTTGCACCCTGGCTACTCTTCATGATAAAAGTGTCCAGCACAAGTTTGGCCAAACTTGTGCTGGACACTTTTGGTTGCATTCCGTCAGACGCTGTGGTCTTCCAACATTTGCAGGGGCCTTTGTTGTGTGATTTGGCGCTGATTGTGCATGTCTTAATTGACATCTGTTAAGTAATTTGGTATTTTTCTGGTTTTATTCCATGGATATTGGGTCTGCAGGTATGTGGGTACTATCATTGGATAGCCCTGGTTTTTCTCTATATTTTATGTCTTGAAGACATTTTTCATATTCTGAGTTTTAAGGGGTCATTTCCTCATTTTTCATTTATAAAAGATTGCTGTTTAATTATGTTTTTCGTGTTTTATGGGCTAACCTTAAGTCTTAGGGTTAAGTTCTTAGTACCATTGGATATAGCTAATTTTTCTCTATATTTCATGTCTCAATGTTGTTATAGTGAAATTCCGTGTTTTAAAGGTTTTAGTAGTTGTAGCTAATTTTTCTAAGTAGATTAGTGGTTTTTATTGGTTTTCTGGCTTCAGGGAGGCCGGGCCGCTTCAGGCGGCATCTCCGACGCTGGGCGGCCCTCCTGCCTCTGTTTTAGGAGGTTGGGGAGCGCTTCAGGAGGGTTTTTTATGCAATTTGGCAGGTACAGGCGCCAGATTGGTGGGTGTGCATGGGCTCTTAGTTAGTGGTCTGTGTGTACATAGTGAATAAGACAGTTTGGGGCAACCTTAATCATCATACAACCATCCGGAGGTGATCTCATTGTTCCTCACTCAGTTTTTACTGTTTTATGGCCACAATTGGCTGTGTTTGTTGCAAGTGAGTTCTTCATTTAACTTAACTTTAGCAACTGTTTTCTCTGTTATAGTCTTGCAAGCTATAGCAAGTATTATTGCTGACTCTGGTGTGGATTTGCAGCCTACATCAAGTATCTTTGCTGTCTCTGGTGTGGACTTTGTTCTACATTTCAGTTCTTTGGTCTGGTAGTCTATCTGGGGACTACTTTCTTGGCTCATCAAGCAGTCAAGTGTGTTAAAAAGGGGCTTTAGCAAAACAGGAACCAACTTACTTTAGCAAGTATATCTCACTCTATTTTTCTAAAGGGACAGGGGATTTTTTTTCTGGTTTTTTTCCAACTCCCTTGGTCAAGGCCTATAGCTAGTACTATAGGATTGTCTACATTTCTGGCGCCCAACGTGGGGTAGAACTTGCTAGTTCTTTGGAATCTCTGTTTTCTTTGGTTGGCTCTTTTTGGTGTTTTGGACTGGAGGAATGGCTTCTGGTTCTGCTATTTCTGTGGTGACTGTCAGTGGGGGGATGGTCCTCCTTCTGTGATGGTTAGGGAGTGTGTGAGAATTAAAACTCGGGATGGTACCAAGTTTAATGGGGAGGATGTCAAGTGGTTTCTAGAGAAGTATGAAACTGCTGCTGGAGTGGATGGTGCTTCCTACCTGGACATGGTGAAGCAGATTATCTTCTTCATTGGTGATAGTTCAGTGGAGAAGGAGATTGTGGCCATATCTGGCTACAAGAAGAGGGATTGGAAATTGTTGTGTAGGGAGATGGCGGATAGACGGGGTGTAAGGTTCACTATGGTGGATCTGAACAAGGTTGTCAGTGAATGGCAATCTTATGGTGGTGTTGGTAACTTAAATAGTTACAGGAAGTTTCTGCTACAGTTTGATCCTGTGGTGGAATATTTGGTGGAAGTGGAGGAGCTGGGACATGAAAATGCTGCCAAGGATGTTTTTTGGTCTGCCCTGGCTAGAGATGTCAGGATGGATGTGTTGAAGGAGTTGTAAAGAAAGGAATTGATGAAGACTCTTTCTAATGGGGACCAGAAGGTTCTTGCCTTGGATAAGGTGAAGGAGGCTGTTGAGGCCCATTTGAAGTTATTGGCTGTGGACACCTATCAGGAGGGGTGTGCAAAGTATGTCAGCAAAGTCAGTGAGGCTTTGGCTGAAGAGGAAGTTAGGGAGAAGAAGGAGGAGAAAAATTTGGTGCAGGTTCCCAAACAGGAGAGGGACCCAATGGTGGAGAAGTTGGCTGATCTGACACAAAAGCTGCACATTTTTGTCCAGGAGGCCAAGAAGGTTAATAAGGCACCTTCTCAGCCAAGAGATTTTGAAAGGAGGGCTGGTAGGAGTGATCCTTGGGTTTTCTCTTATTGCAGTACGAGGGGGCACAGGTCCAATGATTTTTGGGAACTGAACAGAGATGTGTCTGAAGGAAAAGTGGAGTTTGATGGCAGGGTTTTTAAGTTCCCTGACGGTTCTTTTGTGAAGCCCAGTGAGGGGCAGGCTCCTGTTGATTTGGTCAGGAGAAGGGGTGGTCTCAATCAAAGGAGGCCAAGGTTTGAGGAGATTCTTGATCAGGGGAAGTCTTCTGTTAAGGTAGATGAGGACGTCAAGGGAAAGGGGAAGGAGGTCAATAAGGTCTCTTTTTCTACTTCCTTTGGTGGTTTGAAGTTGTATTCTCATGGTGGACAGTCAAGTGGTGAATTCTTGGCTGGTGTTTATGATGTGGAAGCAGGGAAGGTGGGTAGGCCTAAGAGGAGTTCTCAGGCCCAACCAAAGCCAAATGCTTCAAAGGGTGATCCTAAGCTGAGTGCAGCTAGGAAAAGGTACAGCAAAGAGGAGCTGTACAAGATGCAGAAAGGTATGGCTGACATGGGCCCCCCTAGTTTTGGTGCATTGGACCTGAATGGTGAGCCAATGCCAATGGAGGTGGATTCTGACTCTGAGGAGGATGTCCCTTTGGCTTCATTGCCAAAGCCTGTTGGAGTCAGAGGTTCTGGTAAGGGATCTGGTTTGGTTCCTGTTAAGGGTAAATCTGTTGGTGGTGCCGGTCCTCAAGAATCTTCTAGGACCAAGGTGGTGAAGCAAAGAGCTCACTTTGAGAGGCCAGTAGTGTCTGGTCAAGTTAATGTTATGGACTCTGTCCTGGAAAGGATGAACCAGGGTCAGGTTTCCCTATCTTATGGGGAATTGTATGCTATCAGTCCAGGGTTGGCTGATAGGCAGAAGAAGTTGTTGACCAGGAGAAGGGTTTCTTCTGGTGAGGTAGAATACATTTGTGATTCTGCTGAAAAGTTTGGTGAGGGGTTGGAAACTCATTTTTCTTCTCCTCTGAGATATGTCAATGTCACTCTGAATGGCAGGGAGTCAAGGGCATTGGTTGATTCAGGTTCTCAGATAAACCTGATTTCTTTGTTTGAGGCAACTCATATGGGCCTCCCCATCAAAACTGGTATTGGTGGGAATTTGAGAGGAATCGGTGACCATGTCACTGAATTGGTTGGAACTTCAGAGTTTGTGAAGTTGGATGTTGGAGGAGCCTCAGGGAAGGTTCATTTTTACATTGCTAAAGGTAATGTAAAAGTAGTTTTGGGTGGGCCATTCTTGATGGATTTTCAGGCAAGAATTGGTTATCAATTTGACTTGGGAATCAGTTTGGAGTTGACTGGTGAAGACAAAAGGAGGCTTCACATGAGGTTATCATCCCCTGGTGAGGATGGTTGGGAGACTAGGCCTGGTTTATCTTCAATGTGCCAGTGCATGGACTGCTGCAGGAGAAGGAAGGAAGTGGGTGCTGCCTCTGGTGTTTTGGAGTGCGGTTCAGGCTCTATTGAGAGTCTGTCTTTTTTAGAGTAATGAGGGCTGATCACCCTAGTGCTACAACCTCTCCCCGAGATGAGGAAATCCCAGGTTGTAGTAGGTCAGCTCCCTTGGAGATATACCAAGTGGATTTTCAACTATCTCTTTTTAATGTTTCTCTTCTCTGCAAGTATTCATCAAGTTTTTTATCAAGTCTCTGTTCTCTCTCAAGATTCTTAATTATTTTTAATTTAAGTTCAAAGAAGAAGATTGGTTATATATCTTTATTGAAAGATATGCGGAAAAGTTTTGGGGTGGTGAGATTGGGGTCTAAAAGTAAGTCCTCCCAATTGTGCACCGCTAGGGTTTCTTCTACACCTTTCAAAAACATTACCTGGGACACACCTGTGAGCATTGGGGAAACCCCTGGTTATTTTTGTAGGACAGAAGAAAACTCAAGAAAAGAAGATAAAAATTTCAAGATAATTCAAGAAAATCAAGAAAAAAATCTGAAGATAATGAAGAAAGAAGATGAAAAATATTTTTGTGAAGATCGTCAAGATCTATTTTTGGGCCTCCAGCATGAGGTTAAACTGCAGAAAATTATGAAGAGAGAAGATCATCAAGATCTATTTTTGGACCTCCAGCATGAGGATAAACTGCACAATTTTAGAAGATGTGATTCAGAAGATGAATCAAGATTTGAAGATTTGGAAGTTGGAAGTGAGGATGAAGATGTGGAATTGCGGAAAAGTTTTGGAGTGGTGAGATTGGGGTGTTAAAGTAAGTCCTCCCAATTGTGCACCGCTAGGGTTTCTTCTACACCTTTCAAAAACATTACCTTGGCCACACATGTGAGCAATGGGGAAACCCTTGGTTTTTGTTCCAGGTCTGGTGGTGAAGATTTCCTGAAGATCCCTCAAGTTGAAGGTGGAGCGGCAAAGTATAAGAAGGTAGCGCAGAAGATTAGGCCTGTCAATGAGCCTATGCCTGTGGGTTTGAATCCGCCTTTGAAGAGACCTCCTTTGTCAAGAGATCCGTACTGTACTCCTTTGGTGAAGAATCCTCCAGAATTTGTAGAGACGGCTAGGGTGACCAGGAAAGATTGAAAGTTGTTAATTTTGGTCCTGATGGGTGGTTGTCTGAGGAAGAAAAGAAGTTGTTGTTGCACATTATTGTGCTAAGTGAAAAAGTGGTGGCATTTGTTGAGGAGGAAAGGGGTGTATTGAAGCACTCTTATGGGGAACCTTACTTGATTCCTGTTGTTTGTCATAAACCTTGGCAAATCAAACCTATTCCGATTCCAGCTGCTATTCGAGAGGATTTTGTAGATATTGTTAGGGAAAGAGTCAGGACTGGGTTATATGAACAATCAACATCCAGTTACTCAAGTCCGGTGTTCTGTGTAAAGAAGCAGAATGGAAATTTGAGGGTGGTTCATGATCTTAGAGCCTTGAATAGAGTCACTATCAAGGACGCTGGTATGCCGCCAAGTGCAGAGGATTTTGTTGAAGCTTTTGCTGGAAGGGTGTGTTATGGTTTGGGTGATATTACGGGTGGTTATGATGAGAGGGAACTATATACGGATTCAAGGCCTCTCACAAAATTTGAGACTCCTTTGGAAAGATTTCAGCTCACTAGGTTGCCTCAAGGAGCAACTAATTCAGTGGCAGTTTATCAAGCACAGATGGCTTGGATTGTGCAGGATGAGGTTCCTACTCATGCTGGTATTTTTATTGATGATGGTTGAATTAAAGGACCATCCACTGATTATGGTAATGAGGTGTTATTGGAGAACCCTGGAATAAGGAGGTTTGTGTGGGAATATGCAATAACTCTAGAGAGAGTGTTGTTTAGGATTGAAGAGGCTGGTTTGACCATTTCAGGGTCAAAATTCTGTTGTTGTGTTCCTGCTTTGAAAATTCTGGGTCATGTGGTATGTAAAGAGGGAAGGATTATGGCAAAGAAGAAGATTAATAAAATTCAGTCATGGCTAAGGCCTAAAAATACTACTTAAGTCAGAGGATTTTTGGGTGTATGTGTATATGTCAGGGTTTTCATTAAGGATTTTTCTTTGTTGGCTTCACCTTTAAGGAGGTTGACCAGAAAATATGCAGATTGGGAATGGACGGAAGAGTGTGAAGAGGCTTTTCAGAAGCTGAAAAAGGTTGTTGGTGAAGATATAATTCTTCACAAGTTGGATTATGGTGTTGGTGCTGGAAAGATATATCTGGCAGTGGACTCAAGTTATATTGCTGCTGGTTCTGTTTTGTCTCAGGAGGATAAGACTGGGAGGGTCAGGCCAGTAAGGTATGAGTCTGTGGTGTTTAATGAGGTGGAATCTAGGTATTCTCAACCTAAGTTGGAATTGTGTGGCATAGCTAAAATTTTAAAGAAGCTACAGACGGTTTTGTGGGGGCAGCATTTTGAGCTGCAGGTGGATGCAAAATATTTGGTTCAGATGATCAATACACCTAGTCTTCCAAATGCTCCAATTACTAGGTGGGTGGCATTTATTCAACATTTTTCTTTTGACCTGGTACACAAACCAGGTAAAACTTTTACTATGTCTGATGGATTATCAAGGAGGCCACCTACAGATGAGGATTCTGATTCTGAAGAGTTTGACGAAGATGTTCCAGTGATTAGGGCCAGCACAAAGGGTGCTGAGGATTTTTCTTTCCTCCCCCATGAGGCTAAACTGGATGATTGTTCTGACCTCCCCCAAGAGGCTAAACTGGCTGGATCTGATCTTGATTCTGGTGATCAGGATGTTTTTGTTGATGAAGATGGAGTTGTTGTTTGGGACAGCTCAAAATTGGAAAAGGGTGTTTTTGTTAGTGAACTGGATTCTCACAAGGTTCAGTGGAAAGAGAAGGACGTGCCAATATTTAAGGATTGGTGTCCTGGTTGGGCTGCTAAATTGGCTCATGTTCACACTGGTGATTTTGATGACAGAGTTGTACCCTTTGATGTTGTTTTGTTGGATTTTGAAGATGAGACCTGTGGTCAATCTGGGTTTTATTTTATTTTGGTGGAATATCTGTTGACCTTGGAGAGGCCAGATAGTTGTGATGATGATACTTGGTTGGCAATCAAGAAGAAGAGTCCTGGATTTTATGTTTCAGGAAGGCGCTTGATGAGAAGGAGACATCCTAATCCTCAAGTGGTGGTGACTCAGAAGAAGGGTCAAGAATTGGTTTTGAGGTCTTTGCATGAAGACCTTGGTCATAGAGGCTTTGGGGAGACTTATAGAAGAGTAGCAGACAGATTTTGGTGGCCGGGTATGAAGTTGGCTGTGCAGGGTTGGGTTCAATCTTGTGAAGAATGTCAAAGAAGAAGTCACTTGAAACCTAAAGAGGTGGGCCGTGCTACTGGTGAATCAACTGTTTTAGGAAGGGTCAGTCTGGATTCTGTCCATATTAAAGAGGGCAGGTATAAATACTTGATTGTTGCTAGGGATGATTTGTCTGGTTGGGTTGAGGCAGTGCCTCTGGTTAATTTGACTGCCAAGAATGTGTCAGAGTTTTTGAAGAAGGAGTGGATTTATATGTATGGGTTGATGAAGTTGGTGACTGTTGATGGTGGGCCAGAGTTTGATGCCGAATTTAAAGAAGCTGTGGCTAGTGTTGGTTCTAGGGTCAGAGTGGATACACCGTATTATCCTGAAGCTGAAGGCATGGTTGAAAGAGGCCATCAAGTTATCAAGAATGCTTTGGTGAAGATGTGCGGAGATAGTGCCGAAAAGTGGAGGCATTATTTACCCTTGGTTTTATTTGCTGATAGGGTCACTGTGAAGAGGACAACTGGCTATTCTCCTTATGAGCTAATTTTTGGTCAAAAAGCCTTTCTACCAGTGGACTTGGAAGCTGTCTCTTATCTTGGAATTGATTGGGATGACGTGCGATCAACAGAAGATTTGCTTTGTGCCAGGATGCAACAGTTGGAATGTAGAGAGGAATGTCAAGAGAAGGCACACTCTAGAATGATGAATATTAGAAATCAATAAGTCAGATACTGGGACAAGAAGTTAGCTCATAGACTCAGTAATCCCTTGAAACCTGGTTGTCTGGTTTTGGTTTACAATAGAAGTTTGGAGAGTCAGTGGGGCAAAATGTTTGCTGACAGATGGAATGGACCTTACAGAGTCAGATCTCAGGCGTCTGGAGGTTCTTATGTTTTGGAAGAGTTGGATGGTGCAGTCTTGAAAAAGAGGGTGGCTGCAGACCAAGTGAAGAGGTTTTATCCCAGAGGCACTAGGAATGAAGAAGATTGACTCCGCAATAAGGATAAACTACGGACCATTCTTTAATTTTGGTTTTTTTGTGGTGATGCTATGCATCTGTTTGTTGGAAACTTTTGTTAGAGGGTACCCATGGGTGGGGCTTCTAGATTTGATCTTGGCAAGTGTGGGGGTGACTGATGGGCTGGCTGCTCTATCAACAGTTACCCCAGATTGTCTGTTTCCAACCCTTTCTCTTAATTTGGTTGAACCCTAGTATTGGTTTATTTTCACAGGTTTTAGTCCTCTATGACTTTAAACTGGAAATTCCTTTGGTTTTCATGTGCTGGTCTCTTCACTCTTATTGGTTTTGGTTTTTTTTGTGTTGGACATTGTGTTTTTGTTAGAAGGTACCCAGGGGGGGCTTCTAGATTTTATTTTGGCAAGTTTGGGGGTAACTGATGAGCTGGCTGCTCTGTAGAACAGTTACCCCAGAATGTCTGTCTCAAGTCTTTTGTTTTTTCCTAGTTGAATTCTAGTTCTGTTGTTTATTATTCAGGTTTTAAGTCCGCTATGACTTTAAACTGGTTTGGGACTGGCTTCTTTATCTTTGGTTCTTTCAGATTGGTGGTGGATCACTGGTAGTCTCCCATCATTTTTACTTATTAGAGGGAGGCCACCCAGTGATCATTTCTATGGACGGGACTTTCCCTTATTGGACAATTTATGGAGCTGGTCTTTCTTTGATTTTTGCAGTTATGTTTTTGCTAGATAGTAGTTTTAGATTATTTTCTTTTTTCTCTTTTTTTCTTTTAATTTTTTTTGGGGGTTGTTTAAAATTATAAAATCAAAAATATAGGGTGTTACCACATCAGGGTCACCTGGATGTGGGCAAGCATTGGTGGGGAAAGGCTCATCAATTGGCCGGGCAATGCTATTTTATTTTTATTTATTATTTATTTCATGTGTTTCTGTGTTTCATTATTTTTATTATCTTCTAAATTTCTAAATTTTTTGATTTTTGTTTTCTGATTAATCATTTAAAAGATTTAATTGTGTATCCACATCAAGGTGCACTTGGATGTGGGTAAGGTATCAGGGGATCAGCTCATCAATTGGCTGGGGGATACCATTTGTACTATTTTTTATATTTTATTTTATTTCATTTATGTTATTTCATTTCATTTTAATTATTAAATTTTTTATTTTAGTATATCAGTAGACCGTAAAAAAAAAAAAAAAAAAAAAATTCTGAAATTATTTTTTATTATTTGTTTTATATTATTTTTATGTTTCTAATCTTTTTGCAGGAGCTCATTGTCTGGATGATGAAGCTTCTGGAGGCTGGTCCGGATTGTGATGACGTTTTTGTTTTTTGTTGGGATTGTGGGAAGTACTGTGTTCTTTGAAGTGCATCCTGCTGGAGAGATTATAGGGATTGTAATGATCAGGGATTGGATTAGAGGGAAGTTCAGAGGAGGAAGAAGAAGAGGCAGGAATGGAGTGCTGGAGGGTGTGTTTAATGATCCTAGAAATTTTCAGGTGGTTGTCCAGTAGGCGCTTTCTCAGGGATTTTTCAAAGTCATTTAAAGGTCCATGGAGGGCAAAGGCTTTTAGCATATTGGAACACATGGTGCTTAGGTGTTTCTTCATGTCTCCATAATCCAGGGTCAAAGAAGTTTCAAGAGTTTGGCCAACTCCAATAATAGATTCAGGAGGAGGGGTGCCAACTAGACAAGAAGAATTGGATCAGTAATTATTTTTGTTGAAGAAATGGAATAATTAATTTGGTACTTACAGATTGGAAGCTCATCAAATCTGTAAGCAACGGGGATTTGGATCTCTGACGATTTTGTGATGGTCATAGTGGGTGGATCAACTAGGGAAAGATATGGATTCTCATGGTCTTCCTCTGAAGGATCCTGAGAAGGTGAACTGGGATGCTGATGTTCCTGGGGCCTAGTTGGAGCAGTGAGATTTTTGTTGTTGTTGTGGTTGTTATTTCTGTTGGATTCAGCTGGAGGAGGTGCTGGTGATGGAGTACCAGGGTTGTTAAAGGATGGAGCAGGAGAGGGGGATTTGGAAGAAGACTGCTCTCTTTTGGATGGAGAATTTGAAGAGATGGAACTGTCAGAAGAGTAGTTGGTTGACAGAGGAGAGGTGTAGTTTCTTTGTCTTAGTTGGGGACGAATTTGTTGTTGTGGAGCAGTGTGTGGTGTTCTGGTTTCTTCTTGGGGTTCTCTGGCAGTTTTCTTAGAAATCTGGGAAATATTGGTGTTTTTGGATTTTGGAAGGGTGGATTGCATTGCTCTGGGAGCAGTAGGAGGTAGTTGGGTTGAGTTGTTATTGTTTTCTGGATGAATTTGGCTATTTTCTGGCCGTTTTTGGAGGTTTTGGCCCTGATTTTCACTGATTGGTGAGGCGGGTGGGCCGCCCGACGTCAACCGGGCCTCCTGGACGCGGTCTAGAAGCCTAGGGGTTGATTTTGAAGCTTTTGGAGCTAATTTAGCAGTGATAAAAGCAGTTTCTTGAGAAGCTAAGGCTGGTCTTTTGGGAAGAGTGCGGGAAGCTGAGCTTCTGGATCTTCTGGAAGGAGCTGAAGATAGAGAGGAAGAGGAGGGACCAAGTTCTGGAGACCTGGTAGGGGATCTGGAGATGTACTTGTGAGAAGGAGAAGGCGGAGGAATAGGATAGTGGGCATCTCTGTCACATTTCTTTTTTTTGGAATAGCAAGAGTCACAAGCCCTGTTGTAGAATCAAGGTCTGCACATGTGGATGCACTGATTGCAGGCATAGTCCCTTGGAGCAGTGAAGCAAGGAAGAGTAGAGGAGTCAACAGCAGGGGATTCAGACATGATTTGTGGTGTGAAAGGTGATGAAAAGGATAAGAGAATATTTTGTCAGTGATGAGTAGAAGATGAAGTGAAGGCGGACACTCTGTGGGTCTAGCTGTGTGTGTATTGCATGAAATTGGCTGGGTCAGATTCATGCAAGATTCTGGCAGTCCTCTATGACTCTAAACTGGAAATTTTATCAGTCCATCAAGACTCTAAACTTAAAAATCTATGGTATCAAGACAGTCCATCAAGACTTTAAACTGAAATCTGGTTTCTGTTAGTCCTCCAAGACTTTAAACTGGCTGGTTTCAAGATTTTATCAAGAAGTAGTCTGTCAAGACTTTAAACTGAACACTGTGTTAGTCCCCCAAGACTTTAAACTGAGGGTTGTAAGTCCCCCAAGACTATAAACTGAGGAAAAAGTTTTTGTTGTTGGAGTTGGTTTTGAAAGATTGGTGGAGGGTATCCACAGGGGGAGCCTCCGAATTTAGCAAAGGCAAGTTTGGGGGTAATTGATGGGCTGGAAGCTCTATTCACAATTACCCCAGAATGTTAGTTTTTTCTCTGTGTCTTAATGTGGTTGATCTCTGGTTCTGGGTTTATGATTTAGGTTTTTTGAGTCCCCCAAGACTTTAAACTGAGGGTTTTTGAGTCCCCCAAGACTATAAAATGAGGTTAGTCCCCCAAGACTTAAAACTGAGGGTTGTTTGTGGCTACATCCTATAGAGGGTGTGGTCAATTTTTCTTTTCTGAATCAAACTCAAGTACTAGAGGAATTACAGAGGGAATCAAGAGATGAAATGAAGTGTTCAGAATTAGCCTTGAACTGGTGAATGAGGTGTCTTCTGTTCTCAATGTCCTGTGGATCTCTAGAAGGAGTGGATTGGAAGTAGTGAAGCAGAAGTTGTTTCTGTTGAGATGTGTGTTGTTGGAACTTGGCCTTGATAGTGGGCAAGTGCGTTGGTGTTGGTGGTGGAATGGATCCTACATTGTTATCATCACTATCAGAAGAGGAATGAACTGAGAAGTCATCAGTTTTAAAGTTGAAGGAAGGAATGAATGTTCTTTACCATCAGATGGACCAGGGATGGGGGAACTAGTTGCTTTATGGGTTGTGGCACTCTTCTGGGAAGGGTGGAGCTTTTTGATTAATCTGGGTATCAGGATGGATGGCCTAGATCTTTTGGTTTGGCAGAAGAAGGACCAGGTTGAGGTGGAGGTGAATCTGTTGTGGAAGAAAGTGGACCAGGTCTGTGGCAGGTCTTCTTTATGGAGTGGCAGACATCGCAGGACGTTCTGTATGGATGAACAGGTGGTGTAATGGCACAGATTAAATTATTGTTGATGCAGTATTGGCAGGGGCCCATTTCAGAGGCAGATTTGGGAAGGAGGTTAAACATGGTGGTTGGATGAAGAAAGAATGTGGACATTCTCAATTGGAGGGAGGGTGTGGTCTTCCAACATTGGCAGGGGCCTTTGTTGTGTGATTTGGTGCTAATTGTGCATGTCTTAATTGACATCTGTTAAGGAATTTGGTATTTTTCTGGTTTTATTCCGTGGATATTGGGTCTGCGTGTATGTGGGTACTATCATTGCATAGCCCTGGTTTTTCTCTATATTTTATGTCTTGAAGTCATTTTTCATATTCTGAGTTTTAAGGGGTCATTTCCTCATTTTTCATTTATAAAAGATTGCTGTTTAATTTTGTTTTTTGTGTTTTATGGGCTAACCTTAAGTCTTAGGGTTAAGTGCTTAGTACCATTGGATAGAGCTAATTTTTCTCTATATTTCATGTCTCAGTGTTGTTATAGTGAAATTCCGTGTTTTAAAGGTTTTAGTAGTTGTAGCTAATTTTTCTAAGTAGATTAGTGGTTTTTATTGGTTTTCTGGCTTCAGGGAGGCCAGACCGCTTCAGGCAGCATCTCCGATGTTGGGCGGCCCGCCCGCCTCTGTTTTAGGAGGTTGGGGAGCGCTCCAGGAGGGTTTTTTATGCAATTTGGCAGGTACAGGCGCCAGATTGGTGGGTGCGCATGGGCTCTTAGTTAGTGGTCTGTGTGTACATAGTGAATAAGACAGTTTGGGGCAACCTTAATCATCATACAACCATCCAAAGGTGATCTCATTGTTCCTCACTCAGTTTTCACTGTTTTCTGGCCACAATTGGCTGTGTTTGTTGCAAGTGAGTTCTTCATTTAACTTAACTTTAGCAACTGTTTTCTCTGTTATAGTCTTGCAAGCTATAGCAAGTATTATTGCTGTCTCTGGTGTGGATTTGCAGCCTACATCAAGTATCTTTGCTGTCTCTGGTGTGGACTTTGTTCTACATTTCAGTTCTTTGGTCTGGTAGTCTATCTGGGGACTACTTTCTTGGCTCATCAAGCAGTAAAGTGTGTTAAAAAGGGGCTTTAGCAAAACAGGAACCAACTTACTTTAGCAAGTATATCTCACTCTATTTTTCTAAAGGGACAGGGGATTTTCTCTCTGGTTTTTCTCCAACTCCCTTGGTCAAGGCCTATATCTAGTACTATAGGATTGTCTACAACGCAATCAATTCTTTTTATGGAAATGAGACTGAATTATCACTCCATCATTGCACTGAAAGTAGTTTTATATAGACATATTGTCCCCTGGAAGTTTGTCCAAACCTAAGGTAGACAATTTTTCCTTTGGTAAAAAGTAAATTTGATCCATGTTAATCTATGATGGTGCCCATTTTTTCTGAAGCCTCTACTGGCTCATGATGGCAGATATTATACTTAATATCTTTATTTCATGTTTGATCTCTTTAATTTTAATCTTACCCTTTTATTACTCCTTTAGCTTTTAAATATCAATTTTATTTTGGTAAAACTGATAACTTTCTCATTTTTTTACATTTATTATATTATATTATTAAAGTTGTAAAATCATCCAGTGTACATTCATTACACATGTTTTTGATATACTAAAAACATTAATAATATAATGGTGACTAAAAAATAATCAAATAATAAATATGGATGACACAGAAAGATCAAATACCCATAGACATTTTTAAAATGAATATAAGATTAACTGAAGAAGACTTGCACCCTAGCTACTCTCCATCATAAAAGTGTCCAGCAAAATTTCAGTTGAGTTTGTGCTGGACACTTTTGGTTGCATGCAGTCAGATGGGATAAATTTACTCAATGGAAGTTAAAATGAATTTTTGCTCAATCATTGCACAAGAAGTAGCTTTATAATGCTATACTATCCTCCTGATTTTTTGGAAACCCTCAGGTCGACACTTTTATTAATTTAAAAAAAAATAAAACATATTCAAAATCTAGAACTGGTGGTGAAAATTTGGTCTGAAAACTCAAATTATCTTTGATGGCAGAAATTTTATTTGAATGTTTAATTTCATATTCAATCACTTTTATTTTAATTTTTTATTCCTGTTTTTGCTTTCAAATATCAATTTATTTATTATAAAACTAATACTTTTCATATTTTTTTTACTTTTATTTAATAAGATTATGAAAGATGTAGCATCTCCCAGTATGCATTTGGCTTACAAATTTTTTCAATACTAATAACATTAATATTATAATGGTGAAAAACAATGAATCAAATGATAAATATGAATGACACAGAAAGATCATATACAGGTGGATTCGTTTATAAGGAATACCTGATGAACTGAGGAAGACCTGCACCCTAGATACTCACCATCATAAAAGTGTCCAGCATAAGTTCGGCCGAACTTGTGCTGGACACTTTTGGTTGCATGCAGTCAGATGGGATAAATTTACTCTATGGAAATGAAAATGACATTTTGCTCAATCATTGCACAATAAGTAGTTTGATATTGCCAAAATGTCCTCCTGATGATTTTTCAAAACTCATCAGGACAATTTCTTTGGTTTAACAAAAAGAAAATATAGTGCAAGTTTAGCCCTGGTGGTGCACATTTGATCTAACACCTCTACTTGTTATTGATAGTGGGAATTCTCCTTAGATTTTTTTTTCTTATTTTATCCCTTTTATTTTACTTTTTTATTGCTCATATTGCTTTGGATATCAATTTTTAATTTTTAAAATAAATAATTTTCATACTCTTATGCCTTTATTTAATAATATATGATTAAAGGTGGAACACCACCTGGTATGCATTTTTCACACAAGTTATTACTATAGTAATAAAGTTAACAATATAATGATGACAAAAAATTAATCAAATGGTAAATTTAAATGACACAGAAAGATCAAATTCCAGTGGAAATGTTTATAAGAAATCCCTTTTGAGTTTAAGAAGATTTGCTGTATGCCTACTCTCAATTATAAAAGTGTCCAGCACAAGTTCGGCCGAACTTGTGCTGGACACTTTTGGTTGCATGAAGTCATATGAGATAAATTCTCTCTATGGCAATAAAAATGATATTTCACTCAATTATTGAAGTAAAGAATGTTTAATATTGTAAAATTGTCCCCTTGAAATCTGTCCAAACCTCAGGTCAAAATTTTTTAGCTATAAATAAAAGTAAGTTTAGACCAAGTCTTGACCTAGAGGTCCCCAACTGTCCCAACACCACTTCTGGCTCTTGATAGTAGAAATTTTACTTGTATTTTTTATTTTGTATTTGATCCCATTTATTTTCATTTTACTTTTCTATTACTCTTTTTAATTTTAAATATCAATTTATTTTTTTAAAAACTAAACATATTCATATTTTTTTAACTTCATATAATAATATTATTAAAGTTGTAACATCACCAATTTTGCATTTGGCATGCAGGTTTTTGCTATACTAGAAACATTAATAATATATATAGTGACAAAAAATTAATTATAAGATAAATATGAATGATAAAAAATAGTTAAAAACCCAATAGAAATGTGAAAAACAAAAAACTGATGTACTGAGAAACACTTCCACCCTAGCTACTCTCCATCATAAAAGTGTCCAGCACAAGTTTGGCCGAACTTGTGCTGGACACTTTTGTTCAGGTCAGTCAGATGGGATCAATTCTCTCTGTTGAAATTAAATTTAAAAAAATGCTAAATAATTACATTAGAAGTAGTTTGGTATGGCTGAATTATCCACCTTGAGTTTTTCCAAACCTCAGGTGAAAAATATTTTATCTTTAAAAAAAATTAAATTTTATCAAATTTAGCCCTGATGGCACCCATTTGTTTCAACACCTCTACTGGCTCTTGAAGGCAGGAATTTTTCTTGAATTTTTCTTTTTCATATTTGATCTCTTTTACTTTACTTTTTTATCACTCATGTTACATTTGGATATTAACTTATAATTTTGGAAAAGAAATCATTTTCATATTTTTTTAACATTTTTTAATAATATTATAAAAGGTGTAATATAACATGGCATGCATTTGGCGCACAAGTTTTTTCTATACTAATAAAATTAATAAAATTCTAATGAAAAAAAATTAATCAGATAATAAAATATGAATAACACAGAAAGATCAAATACCGTTTGACATGTTTTAAAAAAATAACAGTTGCACTGAAGAAGACCTGCACCCTAGCTACTCTCCATCATAAAAGTGTCCAGCACAAGTTTGGCTGAACTTGTGCTGGACACTTTTGGTCAGGTGCAGTCAGATGGGATCAATTCTCTCTATGGCAATGAAAAAAATTATTTGATAAGAAAATTCACTAGATTTAGTTTGATATAGCTGAATTATCCACCTAGAGTTCATCCAAACCACAGGTACACAATTTTTTATCTTTAAAAAACAATCAATTTAGTACAATTTATCCCTGATGGCTCTCATTAACTTCAACATCTCTACTGGCCTTTGATATTAGCAATAATACTTGGAGTTTGTTTTTCATATTTGATCGCTTTAACTTAATTTTTTATTTCTCATATTGCTTTTGGATATCAATTAATAATTTTTAAAATAAATTATTTTAATATTTTTATACATTTTTATAATAATATTATAAAAGGTGTAACATCACTCTGTATGCATTTGGCACACAATTTTTTGCTATACTTATATAAATAATAATATAATTAAGACAAAAAATTAATCAAACAATATGTATGAGTGAGGCACAAAGATAAAATACCAGTAGACATGTTTGTGAGAAATACCAGATGAACTGAAGAAAAATTCTACCCCAGTCGCTCTCAATCATAGAGGTGTCCAGCACAAGTTCGGCCAAACTTGTGCTGGACACTTTTGGTCATGTGCAGTCAGATGGGATCAATTCTCTGTATGGCAACAAAAAAACTTTTTATCATATTTCACTAGAAGTAGTTTGGTTTAGCTGAATCATCCACCTGCTGTTCTGCCCAATATCAGCTGTATAATTTTTTATCTTTAAAGAAAAGGTCACTTATTACAATTAAGCCTTGATGGCTCCCATTTGCTTTAACACCTCTACTGGCTCTTGATAGCAGGAATTTTACCAGTATTTTTTCATATTTGAGCTCTTTGACTTTTATTTTACTCTTTTATTCCTCTTTTTACTTTTCAATTTCTATTTAATTTTTGTAAAACTAATCCTTTCCATATTTATTTACGTCTATTTTAAAAAATTATTGAAGGTATAACTTCACATGGTATGCATTTGGCACACAAGTTTTTGCTATACTAATAACATTAATAATATAATGGTGATAAAATATTAATCGGATGATAAATATGAAAGATACAGACTGATCAAATACCAGTAGACATGTTTATGAGAAATACAAGATGAAGGAACTGAAGAAAATTTCCCCCCAAGCTACTCTCCATCATAAAAGTGTCCAGCACAAGTTCGGACGAACTTGTGCTGGACACTTTTAGTCACGTGCAGTCAGATGGGATCAATTCTCTATATGGCAACAAAAATTATTTTTTTATTAAATGTCACTACAAGTAGTTTTGTTTAGCTGAATCATCCACCTGTTGTTCTTCCCAACCTCAGGTGTATAATTTTTTATCTTTAAAAAAAAGTTCACTTATTACAATTTAGCCCTGATGGCTCCCATTTTTTTCAACACTTCTACTGGCTCTTGAGAGCAAGAATTTTACTAGTATTTTGTTTTTCATAATTGATCTCTTTGAGATTAATTTTTCCTTTATATCCCTCATATTGCTTTTGTATATCAATTTATTTTTTGTAAAACAAATCATTTTCATATTTTTTTACCTTTATTTAATAATATTATAAAGGGTGTAACATCACCCGGTATATGTTGGGCACACGAGTTTTTGCTATACTTATAATATTAATAATATAATGGTGACAATAAATTAATCAAATGATATATATGAGTAAGGCACAAAGATCAAGTACCAATGGACATGTTTATAAGAAATACCAGATTAACTGAAGAAAAATTTTACCCTAGCTACTCTCCGTCATAAATGTGTCCAGCACAAGTTTGGCAGAACTTGTGCTGGACACTTTTTGTCACATGCAGTCTGGTGTGATCAATTCTCTCTCAATCATTGAACTAGAAGTTGTTTGATATGGCTAAATGGTTCTGCTGAAGTTTTTTTAAACATCAGATTGGCACTTTTTTATTTTTCAAAAAAGCAATTATAGTCCAAGTTTAGCCTCACTGGTGGACATTTTCCCCAACATGTCTACTTGCTCTTGATGGAAGTAATTTTATTTTAATTTTTTATTTCATATTTGATTCCTGTAATTTTACCTTTTTATCCCTCATATTGCTTTTGTATATCAATTTATTTTTTGTAAAACAAATCATTTTCATATTTTTTTACCTTTATTTAATAATATTATAAAAGGTGTAACATCACCTGGTATGCATTTGGCACATGAGTTTTTGCTATACTTATAATATTAAAACATAATGGTGACAAAAAATCAATCAAATGATAAATATGAGTGAGGCACAAAGATCAAATACCAGTGGACATGTTTATAAGAAATACCAGATGAACTGAAGAAAAATTCCACCCTAGCTAACCTCCATCATAAAAGTGTCCAGCACAAGTTCAGCCGAACTTGTGCTGGACACTTTTGGTCACATTCAGTCTGATGTGATCAATTCTCTCTATTGCAATGAAAATGAATTTTTCTTCAATAATTGCACTAGAAGCTGTTTGATATGGCAAAATCGTCATCCTGAAGTTTTGGAAAGCTCCAGTGGATTTTTTTTTATTTTTACAAAAAAGAAATTATAGTCCAAGTTTAGTGCCACTGGTGGGTGTTCACCCCATCATGTCTACTTGCTCTTGATGGGAGGAATTTCACTTTGATTTTTTATTTCATATTTTATCCCTTTAATTTTACCTTTTTATCCCTCATATTGCTTTTGGATATCAATTTATTTTTTGTAAAACAAATCATTTTCATATTTTTTTACCTTTATTTAATAATATTATAAAAGGTGTAACATCACCCGGTATGCATTTGGCACACGAGTTTTTGCTATACTTATAATGTTAAAACATAATGGTGACAAAAAATCAATCAAATGATAAATATGAGTGAGGCACAAAGATCAAATACCAGTGGACATGTTTATAAGAAATACCAGATGAACTGAAGAAAAATTCCACCCTAGCTAACCTCCATCATAAAAGTGTCCAGCACAAGTTCAGCCGAACTTGTGCTGGACACTTTTGGTCACATGCAGTCTGATGTGATCAATTCTCTCTATTGCAATGAAAATGAATTTTTCTTCAATAATTGCACTAGAAGCTGTTTGATATGGCAAAATCGTCATCCTGAAGTTTTGGAAAGCTCCAGTGGATTTTTTTTTATTTTTACAAAAAAGAAATTATAGTCCAAGTTTAGTGCCACTGGTGGGTGTTCACCCCATCATGTCTACTTGCTCTTGATGGGAGGAATTTCACTTTGATTTTTTATTTCATATTTTATCCCTTTAATTTTACCTTTTTATCCCTCATATTGCTTTTGGATATCAATTTATTTTTTGTAAAACAAATCATTTTCATATTTTTTTACCTTTATTTAATAATATTATAAAAGGTGTAACATCACCCGGTATGCATTTGGCACACGAGTTTTTGCTATACTTATAATGTTAATAATATAATGGTGACAAAAATCAATCAAATGATAAATATGAGTGAGGCACAAAGGTCAAATACCAATTAATTAATAGTTCTTTTTAATATTATAAATTTTTTGATTAAATAAAATGGTAATAATGAATTATATTTTTCATCCACAATTCAACTCTAATGATTCCCACTGCACAAAAAGGGTTCACTTGGTCCTTTCTTTACTGCTTGTGCATATATTTTATTGCCCACAGTACTACAATTTTTTGTAGTGATTATCCCACATCTGATTCAGGAATATTTTTAAACAATATAAGTTTTTTTTACAAAAGACCTTATCATATCCAATATCCCACAAAAAATACAACCTGTTTTTGTATTCAAGCCTGTTAATTATTAAGAAATTGTTAAAATAATTAGATTAGACCCTGGCACAGCTAGATCCATACCAACCGACCTAAAGTCTTTTCAATATTGAAAACAATTAAATAAAATTTTGATATCATACTAAATTATGGGCACCAACCATAATTCAGCACTTCTCATTTGCTCTGCTACAAAATGAGTGCATGTAGCATTTTTCTAACGTCGGACTGTTTTTCTTCCTTCCCTCACACCTTTAGTCCAGAATGAAAATTTAGTATGAGTTTTGGTCAAAATGGTTTGCCAGTGTTATCTGTATGCAATATGAATTCATATTGCATATTTCTATTTATGCATAAAATATACTCGTTAAGCATCCTTTTTTTGCATTTTTCAATCATTATGCATATTTATGCATATTCATTATACAGATTTATATGCATATTAATATATTTTATTCATATACATATATGCACCTTTTTTTTGCATATTCAATATGCATATTTTTAATGCATATTCAATATGCATATTTTTATGCATATTCAATATTCATATTTTTTATGCATAATCACTATGCATATTTTTTATGCATATTTTTATGCATATTTATTCTTCATAGTCATTATGCATACACTTTGGATAGGCATTTCACATCAATTTTTAGCATGCAATAAGTATCCACCATGCAAATTCAAATGCATATGCATCTATATCATACAGGCAACATATATTCAAGTTTATTATTTGAATATTAAGGTATGCTAAGTGATGTTGTTCAACCTTTTTCCAAACCTGAGATTAACTGATGTTCAATGTGGTTCTTAGGCTCTGCTCAAGGAGGGATTGTTCTGGATTCAATCTGTGACAGTTTATTTTTTCAATGTTTTTTCATCAGATTTAAAAACATCTTTCTGACAGTTTCAGGATGGTTTCCCAACAGTTTCCTGACAAATTCCTGATAGTTTCAAAAAGAGGGAACTGCTAGCAGTTCACCCCCAGATTTCCCGTGGTGAATAGTGTAATAATTTTATATATAAGCATTATAACTATATATATAAGTATTTTAACCTTATCTTTAAGTTATAATCTTAATGTAATTAAGGTTATCTTATTTTAAACATAAGAATTACTAAGTCCTGGAAATACCTAGGCTGTCAATAGGTGTTTCTACATATTGAGTGAACAGCTCTTCGTAAAATAGGAAACTTTGGAATGAGTTCCCACTGCACAAATGAAGGCAGATAGAGTCACAAAATCACTGGGTAAATCTCTGATGATTCTTAGAAGGAAGGATGTCTGTGTGTGGTAATGGGGATATATATATTTCTTTTTTTTCTTCCTTTTATTATTACTCCTTAATTTTATTTTCTTTTTCTTGTATCTTTTAATTCTATTTTCATTTTGGAGTTGGTTATGTTTGCATTGGGGGGATATCAGTAATTTTTTTTCATAACTAAGTGGGAAGATGTTAAGTCACAAGGTATATGTAATTATTGATTTGTGTGAATGAATATAGTCTGTAGTCACAGCATCCCCTGTTAACTGGTTCTTTCAGAGTTCTACAGGCTGACACCATGCTACAGGTAAAGTAATGATATTAGGTTCTTTCTGGAAATCTACAGGCTGACACCATGCTATAATTTTTTTTTCAAAAATTCCACAAGCGTTTGTGGCTTAACTGTATCATTTTGAATTGAAAAAATAAAGCCATTTCTTCTGGTTAATATAGTTATGTACTTGGTCATTATTGTAGGTATATTGTTGCAGCAGTACCTTCTATTCTCTGGTTCTTTCCAGAGTCCAGTTGGCTGGTACTGTGCAAAAAATATTGCTAAGTAGGTTTTTATTGTTAATTCAAAAATTCTTGCAGTTTGTCAAAAAAAAACACTGCCTGTGAAAATTTGCTTGGAAGTGCAAGGTCAGCTGACATGCAAACAAATTATGGTAGGAGAGGAATGAATTTTTTTTTTGAAAAATAACAAGAGCTTTGCAATTAATAGTATGACTGAAACACAAAAATAAATTGTGTGAAAAAAGAAGAAGGATTAGAAAAAAAAATGTTTTCTTTGTATGATTTCATTTGTCAGTTATGAGTTTTTTTTTTGAGGGGAGGAGGATGAAATATATAAACACCCCCCTCTTAGTGATCTCCCTACAACTAACCACAGCTAACATAGTTCAGAAAATAATATAAAAATAACTAGAAAACCCCCAATAAATATCTCTTCTCCTACCATAAATTTGGTCCCAAATTCTTTTTCAACAAATCTGCCACCTTATCCTTACACCACACAATATTTGGGGAGGGGGACTAGCTGCAAGTCCTTAATTTGAACTTAGATGGAGCTTAGATTGAACTCAGATGGAACTTATAATGAGCTGATACTGAACTCTAATTTGAGCTCATCATGAGCCATTAACCAAGGATGGATGATGATGTGCTGAAATAATAGTGAGAGTTTAATGAAAATTAATATAAATACAAAAAAATAGTAGCTTAAGAATATGATTAATTCACAGTACTTTTTCATAAAATACAATTCAATTTTCATTTCAAATTACAATTGATCATCAAAAAGACTAAAAAATATACTATTTTTTTGAAAGTATTACTTTTGACATGTCTAATGAGTTTATTAATTTTTTAAAGAAAGGATATATATAAAAATTAATGGCTCTTATAATTGAAAACTCCTTCTAACATAAAATTTCAGGCTTCAATTCTTAAATCTAAACCATATCACCTAATTTTTATGATCCTTGTTTATAATATTTAATCATGCAAGATGATTAGCTTTAATTGAATTGATTTATTTGAAAAAAATGTTGAAGAATCAAAAAAAATTATTTTTATATCCTATAATACAGCAAAAAATTCTTAATTAAACAAATAAAAAAGGGCCATGTTTTTTCCAAATTTATTACTCAATTAAATACTCTGACAGCTTCTTTATGCTAAGAACTAATATTTATAAAATTATTTGATTATATGTCTTAAAGAAGTATAACTCATATAATAGTATATATTAATCCAGTTTTGAAGATTTCTAAATTTGAGAAGATGATAGAAATTAAAAGGAAATTAATTTTTTCACTTTTTTTGTTCTACTTATTCCTCAACTGAAAACAGTTTTTTAATATATATTTTAGTAAAAGAAATAAATATATGATATTTTGAATCTTTTCATTATGTAGTTCATCAGAATTACATGAAAATATTTTGTATTGGTAGGGTAAGCTCATGAATTGAAAATTAATCACTACTCAGTGAATTTTCTATATGAAACACCAAAATCTAACCTACATGAAAAATTTTAAATATAGAACAAAGAATAAAAGTTTAAATTCTTTAAAAATGTAATTTTAACACTAAATTGTGCTTCAATGCTATATTGTGGGATAATCAGAGTGTCCACCTTGTAATAAGAACCATTTATTTTAAAAATTTCTTTCATGTGAATTTTTTTTCTTCATGTTGAATTTTAGAATGTAATACTGTGCAAGAGCAGAATTTAATACATAGAAGTGGTATTTTTTCATCATTATAATAATTTCTCACTGAAAAAATACTATATGATACCTATTTAGTAAAAAATACACAATCAATATTTTTATTTATACCCACATATAAAAGGCAGTGTAAAAGGTTTTATATTATGATTAAAATAAATGTTAACACAAATTTTAAATGAATCTATAAAGTATTTCAATTTAATCGTTTTAAGGAAAAAAATTAAGCAAAACAGTTTAGGATTACTTCTTTCTTTTTTACAAATATTTCTTTGACAGGAGTAATTCACATCTAAAATCTTGCACATAATTCCTAAATAATATATATGGGCCAAAACTTATCAATGATTTACTAGAAATATGATAATCAAACTGATAGGTAATAATAATGTTATTTTTCTAAGCAGTTTCTAAGTCTATAAAATAAAATCCATTTCATATTTCATTTAAACACAAGACTTTATAAATCTTGTAATTATTCTGATCAGAGAGAAATACTAGATTAAGTATATTTTTATAAAAATTAATTTCAATAGAGAATATTTAAGCACTTCAGTACAGATTAAAACAAGAAAAGTAAGCTTAAAATTTGAATTTTAGTTAAAATATATATTGATGAAAAAGATTTTATTTTATTTTATAAGAAACTACCAAGTTTATCCTATGAGGCTTCACTATATTTTACACATATACATGCAAAAAAATCATATTGATGTCCTGAGGGATCTATGTAATTTTTACATAAAACAATTTTTTTTTCTTTTCAATTATTTTGAAATTAAAAAAAGAAAATATGAAACCTTTTTTATACATTATAAATATATAAAATTAATTTTAATAAGTTTCTTAATCTATCATGTAGAAAATAAATCACATCACTATAATATAAAATATACTCACAACTATTATTAATAAAGTATTTTCTCAAAATGATTATTCATTTTAATTTAGTTTTACAACTTCAAAGTATTAAATATATATATTTGTGATAGATAAATATACTTATGTTTACATTTAGAGGTCTTCAAGAAACTTTTTGAAAAGTGATAAATTTTCTCTCTGTTTAACTTAGATTGAACCACTGTTGAAAACAGGATTACATTGGGAGTTCAATCTAAGTTCTACATAAACTAAGATATATCATTTTTTGAAAATAAATATAGTCATTGCAATGAAAAGATTTTAGTAAAAAAAAGGACTCAAGGAGCTTGTTATGTTAATTAATAGATTATAGTACCAATATTGAGGAACTTAAAATATTACATTTTACTAATTTTTTTAGATTTTTCAGGTAATTATTCTGGTATGTATATTAAGCATGGAGAATGAAATCTAGCAAAATTTTGAAATATATCAAATTTTAAACCTTTTTTTAAACTCTATGACTTAATTTGAAGCTGCTGAATACCTCACTAAAAGAATTTAGAATTAAATTAAAATATAAAAACATTCATCTCATGAAATAAAAAAAGAAAATCATTTCAAAATCTTAATATCGTTTTGGTTCAATTTTTCAACTTGTTTCAAAAATATACATATTTTATTAGTTTTATGTCATATGTATAGTTTTCAGAAACATTCTGTAAAATAATTTGTAAAAAATTAAAATTCTATTTCATGGCTAAATTTTACATTCTAGTGCATCTTCTGTCACAAAGTTCATTATTTATTAAAAAAAAACAAAGATTTATCTTGTTTGGATTTAGGGGTACATATAGAAATACACCAGAGTTACCCTTTTATTTAAAGGGAAAAATAAGTACTGCAAACCAACAGGGTGAACTCTATTTTTTAGCTGAATGATAGAGTTCACCTCCAGTTTTTTTTCTGCCTCATTTTACATTCTTTTCACCTCTCCACATTTGGTTTTATGCCTTTCCATCCCTTCCTATTTTCTTCCCACATCTCTTGTTCAGATAACCATCCCAACACACTAACTAAACTCTCCAGCTTTCCCAGAGTAAGTTTCAGTACTCCTGGCTATTTCCCTCCACTCCAATTTTACCTTTCACCTTATCTTACCACTCTTGCTTCCCTACTCATCCATCCTTACCCTTCTCCAACTTTTTCCCACTCCACACTGCCTCTTTTGCCTCAAACCTCAATTCTCAACAGTTCTTTCCCCCTTCACCCCAAAACACCCTTTTAAAAATACCCCAACCCTTCTTCTTCCAACCCCACTATTCTTTCTCCCAAACCCAACAATTTCCCTTCCACATCATCTCAATTTTTTTTATATTAACCCCACCCCTTTTGCTTCCCATGTCACCCATTTTTGTCCCTATAGATGAAAAGGGGTTGTGAAGGAGAGCTAATAAAGTGATTAGGAGTATTAAGAAGTGGAGAAGGGTGAAGAAGGGAGTAAAAGAGGTGAAAAGTGGAGAAAACAAGTTAGGTGAAGTGAGGTGAAAGGGAGAGGGTTGGAGAAGGGGCAGCAAGGGGTTGTGGGCGGAGATTAAAGGGGAGAGTAGAACTACAATTAAAAATGAGAGAAAATTTGAGAGGGGAAGAGAATTGGAAGCACAAGAGAGGGTATGAAATTAGTAGAAAGAAGAATTTTTAAAGAATTTAAATAATATTATGATATAATAATTATAGGGAATTGAAAGTGAAACATAATGAAAATAAAAATAGACATATAAATATTTTGCACCACATTTTAGCTATATGTTTTATTCTCATAAAAATTTAACCCTTATTTTTCTTGCTATAATGAAGATAACAGTAAATTAGTTTTTTGAAAAAATAGTACCCATATATTGTTTTTAATTCTAAAATTATGGAATAAACATTAATTTTTGAAATTATGCAGTTAACTAAATTTTGTCTAACTTCAATTTTGAGAGTAATGGAACATCCACAAATCTTTTAAAGCTTGAAAAATATACAAAAGTATATATTCAAACAATGAGAAGAAATATATAGCTCTAGAAACCTTTATTGATAAAAATTTGATGAAATTATAAGTTTAATAAAAGTTTTTTCTTGAATAACTTTTTATAGTATTGGATGATTCCTCTATCAATTGATAAGTAAAAAAAATCCTATAAAAACATTTGAAATTAACTTTTAGTTCAATTTATATAAGAATTTTATTATTTTTAAACAATGAAGAAAATAGATGATTATTTGAAATTGTATGAATGTGCCCAATTATTTTGGTAGTGGGTTTCACTTATCTGAATATTCCTGAAAAAATTCCTGTAAGCCAAGCCACAATATTATTTTTATAATGATCACTGGCGTTTCAATAAATGTTCAAGTTTCCTTCAAAGTGTGTTTGAATTAATTTTACTGTTTCTTCATAATAGTGACATCACTCCCTCAATGTATGCTCAACTGGATATGAATTCAGCTTCAAGGTTGTGTACTTTCTGGATAGGCTGCCCCCCATATTGTGTGGTGCTAGTTGAAACCTATTTAATGTCCATATCAAGCTAATGAACTTGCTCATTCACAAAATAGAAATAGCAGTAAAAATGTCTGCCACAATTTTCTGAAGGGTTATCTGTAGCTGCAACAATAGCACCTTTGTTGTCACAATAAAGAGTTGTTGTTCCATGACACAAATCCACTTCTTGCATAAATTTTCTCATCCACAGAGCTTGACCAGTTGCATTTTAAATTTCCATCAATTCTGAGTGAAGGGAAGCTGTAGCTACTCTTGAGTGATGTTTTGATTACCATAAGATGAGACAGTTGTTTATCTGAAGGACATTACTACCTGTAGCTCTTGAAAGTTCTCCACCGCAAGTAGCATCACAATAAACTTCTGTTGAGGGATTGATGTTGATTTTTCAGAAAAGATGAAATTTCATGTCATTGATGAATTTCAGATATCTAAGCAAATGATTAAGTGCATCCTGTTCAGCTTTACCTGGTCTTGATGTATAACATGGCTGAAAGTTGACATGATATGCTAAATCAGGCCTTGATCTGTATACAAGGTATGAAAAAGAGCCAATGATAGACAAAAATTTGATTGGTTCAAGTGGAGGGTGAGTTTTTTTAATGAAACCAAAGAGTGGCCCATTGGCAAAAATGAGTGAGAAGTAAGACTTGATGCATTGTTTTAATTGAGAATTTTGTTGAAAAGGGCTGTTTAGTGAAAAGTAAAACTTTTGAAGCATCATGAAACAGCTAAACCAGCAATAGACACCACACAATATGGGGGGATGACTTGCTAGTGAGTCCACAACCTTTGACTCAAACTCACCACAGATTGAACACACATTGAGCTATTGATAAAGGAACCATAAAATTAGGGATGAACACCACTCAGAAGAACAGTTTTAGGTGGGTGTTCAAGTAGAGTTCAGTATGAGTTCAGTATAAGTGCAGTCTGAGTTCCACCTGAGTTCCATCTGAGTTCAGGTTGAGGACTTGCTAGCAAGTCCACCCCCTATATTGTGTAGTGAGAAGAGATACCATCACACCACTTTACCTTTAAACTACTTTCCATATCCATTTCCAGATCTCTCAAAACTATATAACTACTCCCTACCACTGCACCATCATCCACATGAATCCAGAGCATCTCCTTGGATCCATTTTTTTCTAGCACATATACACTTGCATCCTGCTTACTTGAACTGTATCCCAAATTTCCTGGGAATTTACTGAAATGATTACAGCAGCACCTGGATGCTTACTTAGTATCATATAGAGATTTCTTAAGCTTGAAGATGTGAGTTGGATTAACAGATTCAAAACCTCTCAGGCTGCTTGATATAAATTTCCTCTTCAAGATCACTATGAAGATAAGCTGTAGTGACATCAAAGTTTTTGACTGTCGAATTATAGGTTGCTTCTAGATTGAGGATTAAATTTGAGGATGAAAAATTAGCCACAAGAGCAAAAGTATCATTAAAATAAATGCCTTTAATTTGCTTGAAATCTTGAGCCACATATTGTGCCTTGTGCTTGATCATCTTTTCAAACTCATTTCTTTTGAGAGCAAGAACCCATCTAGCACCAGTGACAGTTTTTCCAGGAGGAATAAAAACAATATCCCATACCTTCATATTAGACATGTTGTCCAATTCTTGAATACAAGCTGATTTCCATTTGACCACATCTGGTGGCTTTATTACCTGCTTGAAAGTTGACAAGTGTTTCTGTTAATGAAATCAACCATAACATCCTGAGCAGAAATATTTTCTTCTGTTTTAAAATCACCAAGTTTCAGTTGAATTAAAAATGAATTAAAAATAACCTTTAGATTGAGATTCCATCAGATATGATAATGTGAGTGCTTGGGTGTTTTCCTCTTCTCCTCCAGCGATGAATTTTTCCATTGCTGACTAAACAAAAAAATTTGACTCTGGATTCCAAAAAATTCAACCTTTACCATCATCTTTAATACCAATAACCCTGAAAAAATTTCCTGCACCTCCATTCTTTTCCTCTTCTCAGTTGGAATATGTACATATTCCCATTGACCAAAAATTTTGATATGTTATTAGTCTGATTTCTTGTTGAAAATGATTTGATATGTTGTTTTAGAAAATCCTATAGTACTTTCTATAGGCCTTGACAAAGGGAGTTGGAGAAAAACCAGAGAAAATCCCCTGTCCATTTTTAAAAAAAAGTGAGATTTACCTGCTAAGGCAAATTGAGTCTTGTTTTCTAAAACACCTTCCTAACACACTTGAATGCTTGATCAGCAAAAAAAAAGTCACCAGACAGACTACCAGATCAAAGAGCTGAAATTTAGACCAATGTCCACACCAGAGAAAGAAATAATACTTGATGTAGGTTGCAAAGCTACACCAGAGACTGCAATAATACTTGGTATAGCTTGCAAGACTATACCAGAGAAAACAGTGACAAGAGTTGAGGTCAAGTAAGAACTAAACTTTTCACAGCCCAGCCAATAGATGCCACAAACACACACAAAAGAGTGAAGCACAGAGATTCCAAGTATACCATATGGTTGATGATAAACTATACTTTTCTTAAACTTGCTTTACTTTCTCACACACAGAACACCATGACTTTTTCCAAGACAAATATATCTCTCTCACCTTTCTACATGAATGAAAATGCCTCTAAAAGCTTCCACACGTGCAGATGGGTGGGCCTCCCAACGTAGGGACAGCCGTGGAAGGCTGCTTATAGGCCTTTAAACACCCAAAAACACCCAAAAACACCCTCTAAACAACAAAACAACAGTAAATACACATAGAAAAAAGCTACTCACACATAACACATACCAAAATGATGAGAAAAGAAAGGAAATTAAGCTTAGACATAATAAGTGACCCTAGCTTAAGCCTACAAAAATACAACTAAACATCTAAAACTGACAAAAGACCAATAAACAACACCATAACCCCAACTATACCCTACATACCAAATACCTCCAAATACACACTCCAAAGGCCTACCTAGCTTTGGAACACCACAGCGTGCTGTTGGTAACTTTAACCTTTGGTAATCTATTGTGAATATAAGATTCCCAACAATAAGCCAAAGTCAAAAAACTGAGAGGAAGGTTTGATGCAAGAAGGATGGTCCTAGAAATTTCACCAATAGTTTTGTTGAAACATTCAGTCATACAATTGTGTTCATGATGATAAGGTATGGAGTGCTTAAGGAGGGCTCTATTCTGTGAGAGGTATTCAGAGAATTTTTTTCTATGTATTATTTTCCAATTTCAGCTCTGAGGATCTTGAGACAGTGGTTGGTGATGTTTTCTAACATAGACTTGAAATTAATAAAAGCATCAAAAACAACAGACTTCTTCTTTAGAGCCCAAATCTTCCCACAATTTTAAAAAGACTCTCTGAAGGTTTCCACATAAAACTCACTATTATCTGTGATATCAACCATGGGCACTACTAAATCAGAAACCACTAGATCCATGAGTTCATGTGCATTCTTGGATGCCATGCACATCCTTTTCCTTTTGCTTTTTTAAACTGCAAAAATATCACAATGTAATTTTCATGAAGGAAAATAAGATGGTGTATTTATAAAAAGAACTTTTTGGGAAATCCTGCATAGAACTCCAGTGCTATTGTGGCCAAGACAAAAATGCCCATCCATCACCACGCAATATGGGGGGCGGACTTGTTAGCAAGTCCGCAACCTTGGACTCAAGTTCACCACAGATTGAACACACATTGAGCTATTGACAAAGGAACCATACAATCAGGGATAAACACCACTCAGCAGAACAGTTTTAGGTGGGTCTTCAAGTAGAGTTCAATATGAGTTCAGTATGAGTTCAGTCTGAGTTCCATCTGAGTCGTGCCTGAGTTCAGGTTGGGGACTTGCTAGCAAGTCCACCCCCTATATTGTGTAGTGCATTATTGAGTCAAGAACTGCTTTGGGATAAGGGATGTTGGAAGGAGGTGAGGGGACAAAAGGGGAAGGGAGGATAGCAGATGATAAAGAGTTAAAACAATTTATTTTTATAAACATTGGTCTCTAGATCACAAGGATAAACCAGAACAACCATCCATTTTTTTACAGAAGAAGATTTAAGAGCAAGAAAAAATATAATCATGACTTTTATTAAATGAAAGAGAAATTCCATTATCTGAAAGATCAAATGGAGAAATAAGAGTATATTTAGCCTTTTCAGAATAAAAAAGCACCCTTTATGGTAACTAATTTTTCTCCACATCCTTTAATGAAGCCATTTCCATGAACAGTAATTAAAGTAGTAACAGAATCAGTTGCTGTTTTGACTGGAATAGAAGTTTTCAAACTTTTGAAGTCAAAGAGAAGATTTAAATTGCCAGTGACATAGTTTGTGGCACAAGAATTCAAAAAAAATTGACTGTAATTACCATATTTCTCTTCTTTCCAACAGTCAGTATTAAAATCCATTTCTTTTAGTGTGGTAGTGAGAAAATCTAGCACTTTACCACTGATTTTTTTAAATGGGTTTTTGAGGAGTTTTGAGCTGGCTGTTTTCCCTTTCTGTTGTTCAGTGATTTTTGAATGATATTCATTTCCTCTTTATTATCACAAGAAAAGGCTTCACATTGAACCCAAACTGCAACATTAAAAACTTTACTATTGGGATCATAAGGACATGTTGTCTGGTAATGTTCAGTTGATTTGTAGTAAAAAAAGGAGTATTCAGGTTTTATATTTCCAGTTCAGCGACTGTCCATTTTTCCCTTCTTGAAAGCCAAAGATAAGACTGAATCTGTATTGTTTTAAATTTAAAAAGATGTAGAGATTGTTGAAGCAGTATAGAAAATAGTGCTGGATGAATTGACAAAATAAATTTGAAGAACATTCATCATTTCTTCAAAAGAAGGTTGAGAGATGTTTCTACATAATTTAAAATGGAAGTTTGCTTCAGTGGAAAGGTGATTGACTGATTATGGTAGTAGAATCTGGGTAAAACTGCTTCCATTTCTTTAAAACCAAAAACCAAAACCTGACCATTGAACTGCCTCTAAAATAGAATTAACTTTTTTTTTCATGGTTCATGAAATTGGTGAAAGTTAGTCTTTTAATATTTAGAAGGTCATTAAAAAGAGCAATGTGAGTAGTGTTAGAAGCTTTGCCAAACTTGGAACTGAGAATATAAAAAGTCTTGGAGCACATAATGCCATAATCAATAAAACCTTAAAGTTTTTCTTCAAGCATGTAATAGAGGATATTCCAGCTCATATTTTACTCAAATTTTGAAATTGAATTGTGAGTAGCATTGAGACTATAAGTGTATTTAATGGTAAATGCACACCTGTTTAAAAATAGGTGAAAATTTGTAAGCCATATCTGCCAATTAGATCCATCAGATTTCATTTTTGCCATGTTTTTTGTCTTATGAATAATGTCCTTAATAATATCACTGAAATATTTTCTTTATACATGTAAAAAGGATCATTATCATTATTAGAAGACACAGATGTGTCAGATAGATAATCATGTTCATGTGTTTTGTGTTGTTGGGTTGGATGAAAGTGTTGAGGAAAAGCTCTTGCACACAAGCCAGATTTACTAGGAGGTGGTCTTGTCATATGAGAGTTTTGGCAAAAATGGTTGAATTTTTTTGATTTCAAAGATGAAAGTGAGATAGGAGAATTAGCCGAGTGAAAAGGGGGTAAAGTTTTGTGGAATTGGAAATGAAAGATGGACCACCATGTGTTGGGGAGAAGTGACAAGCAGTGTTGTTACTTCCAGAAGAGGAGATAGGGGAAGATTCCCATCCAGAAAATGAGTGAGAACATAATCTGATGAAAGTGTCAATGAAATGTAGTGGGGGGGGGAAATTAGATTTCTCAACTCCCAAGATAAAGAAAGGGGATTGTCTGTGTATGCTAGTATCTAAGTATAGTTTAATAGTAAATATTAATTGTAGAACTACTTATTTATAAAAGATTTATTGATTAAAACTGAGGTGAAGATTAATAAAATAGTTATTCTCAGTGTTAATTCACAATATTTGGATTGGTGTGTGCTAGTGGTCAAAAATAGGTTAATAAAATATAGTTATAGCTAATATAAAGATAATATCAATTTATAAATGCTTTATAATATATTTATAAATGCTTTATAATATATTTATATATGATGATAATTGTTTTATAATGTTTATTTGAATTGTAGTGAGTAAGTGATGTCCTATAACCTTTCAAATCCTCCCTTACTTATTCCAAAGTCCACTGGAGTGCACAGACCTTTGATTCAGATGATGTCACTTCTCTCCCTGGAGGTTACAGAACTTTGAGGGCCCATAACCTCCCCATGGCATCCAATTCAAGCTTTTTCAACACCTAGACCTCCAGTAAGGACCCTCTATCACAATTAATGATATCATAAACCCATATCATAAATAGAGAAAACAGATAAAAGCAGATACCATAAAGAAACAGTTAAAATAACTCATCCAAAGAGTATATAATGAAAAAAAGCATATAAAGGAACCAAATCAACTATTCAATCCCCCAATAACATCCCCAAGCATCCATATTAACACATTAATCATATCCCAACCCATAAATCCATGAAAATCTACCAAAGGAAGCAGATTAAATTGTCCAAACTGGATATATGTGCCTGAAAAGGGTGTATATGCTTGTGTAGGCATGGTAAGCCCATTGAATACGTCCATATGACCTAAAATAAGCAGAAAAATAATTCATATAAGCAATTAGAGGTTAAACCCACTTTTAGACCTATATATACATAATATAACTACATATTTCATTGAATATGAGGTTTATGCATACATATAAGCATATGTATGTCTATAATTAATTAATATCATTTAAGATAAGTATATTATTACTTCATTAACACCTTAATAAGTATTATAGGGCTATTTATAAGCTATTTTAACTTATATAATTCATTTAATAGTGTATAAATATATATATAAGCATAATAACCATATATATAAGTATAATAAACATAATTTTTACTTATAAGCTTAATTTAATTTAGGTTATCTCATATTTAGCATATGAAATACTTAGTTCTGGGAATACCTAGGTTGACAGGGATGTTCCTGTTGTATCCTAGGACACAATTGGAACAGATTTGTTTCTTAAGATTCAGCTGGCATGAATTAAAAGGCCAGATGCACTAAATGATTAGCCATAGCACTCAAAAAAATGTGCTGGTGAGTTGAATTCTACAATGATATATAGGCATTTTTAATTTGAGGAGAACACAGGGTACACAAACAGATTTCTGTGATAAATACAAGATTTTTTAACTGCTAGTTACAAATCAGGGACAGCTCATTAGAGAATCTACCTCCTCTTTGGTAAAAAAAGAAGTATATAATTGCATTTTACTGGGTCATTTCATAATGAATTTCAATATTTAACTGCCCTTTGCAGTATTTTTTACTAATCACCACATTTAGTAAATATTCAACCCTGAGACTTTGGCAGTCATTAGGTAAACATCAACTGATAATTTTTTATGCATTTCATTAAATGTTCTCAATGAATAACTTGGTACAAAAGAATAAGAGTATATTATTTCCTATTTGTGTTTAGAGAGCATGTTTTCTAGTGATTGCTGGGCATATTTTAGTAATTGAGTCTTGGAGTGTGCAGCCAGTTGTGTAAAATAGTGAAAATCTATAAAACTTAGTGATGAGTAGTGAGTATAGTGAATTGAAAAGATAATGTGTGATATGGTGGTGGAGTCAAGGGTTTGATTAAGTATCTTGTTGAGCAATTCAAAATGAAAAAAATTGGCAGGGAGAAGTGTGAGTTAATTATGCAAAGTAAGTATCTGTAAGTATATATACTTGTACCCAACATTTACCAAAATGAATAGCTAATGTGAGATGCAAATGACATGGTGCCAGAATATGCATCAAAGTAATAGTTAAGTATGCATGGAGTGGGCTGTTACCAGCATGGTGGTAGATGCCCAAACCTATGGTAGCAGTTTCAGAACTTCACTACACATCATGTAAGATATACCCAATGGGGATATTCATATGTAAGTTGGGGATATTTTAGTGGGTGACATAAGGTCAGAAAATTAAATTTAAGAAAAGTAAGTGTAAGAAAAATCATTTGCAAACATAAGAATTATTTTTTCAAAAAAGAAAAAAACATTATAAAAAAATAGGAAAAAAAATTTAAAAATTAAATTAAAATCATTTTTTGAAAAAAAAAAAAATAAATTAAAAACTGAAATTTCCCATGGTTGCAAGATATTTTTCTTACACTTATTTTTCTCACACACACTTTTTCTGAGCATATTTTCTGTCCTTATGTCACTCCCTACACTATTCCCAACTTACACATGAATATCCCCATCAGGGATATCTTGCTTGGTGTGTAGTGATATCCCTGATGGGGATGTCCAATGCCAGTTATGGATATTTTAAGGAGGGACATAAGGTCAAAAAAATAAATGTAAGAAAAGTAAGTACAATAAAAATCATTTTCAACCATAAGAATTTTTCTTTTTAAAAAAATAAATCTTTAAAAAACAGAAAAAAAAAATGAAATAAATAATCATTTTTTTGGAGAAAAAAAATTAAAATTCAAAATTTACCATGGCTTCTAGATATTTTTCTTAAACTTATTTTTCACACAATTTTACTTACACTTATTTTTCTTGCACATATTTTTCTATTCTTATGTCCCTCCTTTCAATACTCCCAACTCATGCTGGATATCCCCATCAGGGATATCTGTCAGCCTGAATATCCCCATGACTGAGTAAAAAGTACTTATAAGCTATGTTAAACACATTGACTATACATGGGAGCAATAAATTAGAGCACACAAACAGTATACATAAGAAAATTTATGATAAAATACAAAATATGCCATTAAAATACCTTATATACATGCATATATCCACCTTTTATAAGTATTATGTACTTAATATTAAGTTGGAATATTTTAGGGTAATCTTAAAACCTTATATATAAGGCTACATAATTTTTAAGTAGACTTAAAGCTGTTGTTTTCATTATTTTATGTGAAAAACAAGAAATGCACTTTGATTCACTTAAAAGTTGACTATATGAACTATAAATTTAATAATATTATAAATGCTCTTTGACAGATCAATTTGTCTTAATTAGGGCTATTGATTTGACTACTCAAATGCATATAAATAAAACTTTTCAAATTTGGTGTTTTTTATGCCAGAAATGGCTTCTGTGTACTGGCCACATACTGCCTGCATTTTTCCCATGAGAATAGCTTAATTTTTAGAAAAGTTAGCTTTTTCACACTATAATTACCTCACATTATATTCCCACTGTGGGGAAACATACTAAAATAGGCAACAGGTGCTTATATAGTGTCCTAGTTTAATTATAAATGCATTGACCCTTATTATATGCACTAATTTCATTAATAACCTCAAGCTTGGCACTTTAATTAACTACAACAATTAAATTTTCCTAAATTGGTCAAGAATTTACTTGTGCAAGCACCTGCCAGGGACTGCATGTAGTTACCCCACATCTCAGGCATTTTTTTTAGTTTTTAAGTGGTTTATCAGTCAATTTTGGTTATTTTTGAATGGGGATTTCATATTGTTTAATGTCATGATTAGCCCCATCATTTCAACTGTTAATCCCCCTTAATATGGAGTAATATTTTGTCTTAATTTTCCTTTTCTAGTCTTTTATTTTAATGTATTACATGCATATACTCTCTTTTTTGCTTCTTCTTTATTTTTGATGGATTATCCCTATTACTACAGGATTTTGGTGGATGATATCATTCTAATTATTTTACTTTTCACTCTTTATGTTTTAGAAAATGTTTATTAGCTCAAATGAGGCTTCATTGACCATGTATATAGCTAGTAAATCAAGGAGTTCATTGGGGAAGTTATTGTGTATAAAAGGAGGAGGTTTTTGGTCTTGTTTTCTAAATTCTATATCATTACAATTCAAATATATAACCAATACAATTACAATACATATCAATAGCACTTATAAAAGTCTTTGAATAGTATCTGAGTTATTAAATCTATTTTTCTACCAACTATAAGATTGTAAGCTATAAATATAATTAGTGAGATTCAAATTACTAAGACCCTTAAATTGAGTTACATTTTAATACTTAATGGATTTGTACTACAGTATTCATAAAGGACCATTAAAATCTTCTAGACAACTGACCATTCAAGCTATTTCATGTCTCTTTACTTGATCTCAGCCTGACAATATCAGTACACCCTAAGTGAAATATACCCAATAGGTATATTCTTGGTTAGGTTGAATATATTTTTGATTTTGGTTTCCATATAAAAAGTTCTTAATTCAAACCCAAACTGTTAAAACTATTCCCCTTGACTTAAAATTTGGCATCCTCATCTTCCACTCAATAAAACTACACACAAGTCAAGATATCCCTAATGCAGATATTCATGCTTTTCTTAGTGTTATTATAAGGAGGAACATAAAGGCAGGAAAAAAATTAACAAAAATAAGGAAGAGATAAATAAGTGTGATAATAAACAAGTGTAAGAAAAGTATGTGTAAAAATAACTTTAACACATGAATGTTTTGTTTTATTAATACCATTATTATTAATTTATGTTTTCTTTCTTTCTTTTTAAATTTTTACATTATTTTACATTTTAAAATATTGAAATTTTTTTGATTTTTATGTTTATTGTTTTGTTTTTTTGTTGTTTTTTATTGTTTTTTCTTTTTTCTTTTTTTCTTTTTTTCATTTTTTTCATAATCCTTTTCTTTTTTTCCTTTTTCTTTTATTATCTCTTTTTCTTTTTTTTCTTTTTTATAATATTTATTTTTCATGTCTTTTTATTTTTTCATTCTTTTTTTTCAAATTTTTTTCATTTTTCAATCTTTCTTCTTTCTTTCTTCTTCTTTCTTTTTTCTTTCTTTTTTCTTTCTTTTTTCTTTTTTTTTCTTTCTTTTTTCTTTCCTTTTTCTTTCTTTTTTCTTTCATTTTCTTTCATTTTTTCCTTTTCCTTTTCCTTTTCCTTTTCCTTTTCCTTTTCATTTATTTTATTTATTTCATCTTTCTTTTTTCTTTCTTTTTTCTTTCTTTTCATCCCTTTTCTTTCCTTTTCATTAACAATTATTTTACTGATTTATCCTTCTTTTTTTTTCTATTTTCTTTTTTCTTTTTTTTCTTTTCTTTCCTTTTTTTTTTTTTTTTTTCTTTTTTCTATCATTTTGTTTAATTTTCATTTATTTTTATTTATTTTTTCCTTCTTCTTTCTTTCTTCTTTCTTTCATCTTTCTTTCATCTTTCTTTCCTTTTTATTTCTTTATTCTTTCCTTTTTTATTTTTTTCTATCATCTTCTTTCATTTTCATTTATTTCCTCCTTCTATTTTCATTCTTTTCATTCTTTTTTCATTCTTTTCTCTCTTTCTCTTTCTTTCCCTTTCATTCTCTGTCTTTTTTTTCTTTTTCTTTTTCTTTCTTTTTCTTTTTCTTCTTTCTTTATTTTATTTTTTTTCTTTTCTTTTTTCATTTCTTTTTCATCTTTTTAATTTTTTTTTAATTTTTTTCATTTGATTACATTTTTTTTACAATTTTTTACAATTTTTTACAATTTTTATTTTTTTTTACATTATTTACATTTTTTCTCTTTTTTTTCTCTTTTTTTCTCTTTTTTTTTCTTTTTTTCATTTTTTCCATTATTTTTCATTTTTTTCATTTATTCTTCTTAATCATTTTTTTATTCTTATTCTTCTCCTTTTTTCTCTTTCTTTTTTTTTATTTTTTCATTTAATTTTCTTTCATTTTCATTTATAATTTTTTCTCTTTTTTTCTCATTTTCATTCTATTTTTTTCTTTCTTTTCTTTCTTTCTTTTCTTTCTTTTCTTTTTTCTTTTTTACATTTTCTACTGTTTTTTTACATGTTTTTCTCTTTTCTTTCACTTTCACTTTCAATTTTTTTAATTTTTTTTCTTTATTTTTAATTTTTTCTCTTTCTTTCTCTTTCTTTTTCTTTCTACCTTTTCTACCTTTTTTTTCTTTTATTTTATTTTTTATTTTTACTATTTATAATTTTTTTTTATTTTTTTATTTTTTTTATACTTTTCCTTTTTTATTTTTTTGTTTTCATTTTTATCCTATTTTCTGTTTTTCCCATTTTATATTTTTTTCATTTGTTCTAATTTTCTATTTTTTTCATTTTTATTTTCAAGTTTTTTAAATTTTTATTCCTTTTTTTCTCTTTTTTTTACTTTCTTTTTCTTTCTTTTGATTTCTTTATTTTTTATTTTTTTATTTTGTTTATTTTTTTAATTTTTTTAGATTTTGTTCTTTTTGTTCTTTTTGTCCTTTTTGTTCTTTTTGTTCTTTAAATTTTTAAAAGAGTTTGTAGCATATTCCCAACCCAACCTAGGATATACCCATTATGGGGTATCAAAGTTAGAAATCTCCCATTTCAAAAACAGCTATTTGAGAAAACCTTTCTCATTTTTTGTCGCTCATCCCCTGCCAAAAGCAGCTTAAACTCATGTTTTTGGCAGGGAGTGGAAGGAAAAAAGACAGCAAGCCTTTCCCAAATAGCTGTACCTTTTTTTTCACCAAATCAACCAAGATTATTTTTTAAAATATGCCATATTGTGCCTTAAAAACACCTTTTTTATTTTTTTGTCATTAAATTCCTTTTAAATAAATACAAATTTCTAGCTTTGATACCCCCTATTGGGTATATTTCACTTTGGGTGTAGTGTATCTTACTTGGTGCGTAGTGCTTTGTCTGGAGTGAACCAATATCATTTTGTAACTCACCTATGGTAGCACTATGCACCAAGTAAGATATCCCAGATAAGGATATTGTAGGGAGGGACATAAGGATAGAAAAATATGTGTGAGATAAAAATTTGTAAGAAAATATATGCAAAAAAAATATGTAACAAAGATAAGTGTAAGAAAAATATCTTGCAACCATGGTAAATTTTATTTTTTTATTTTTTTCTCTCAAAAAAATGATTTTTTATTTCATTTTTCATTTTTTTCTATTTTTAAAGAAATGATTTTGAAAAAAAAACTCTCATGGTAGCAAATAATTTTTCTTACACATAATTTTCTTGTACTTATTCTTCTTGCACTTACTTTTCTGACCTTATGTTCCTCCCTAAAATACCCCCAAATTGTGCTGGATATTGTAAGGAGGAAAATACACTACGCAATATAAGAAGTGGACTTGCTAGCAAGTCCTCAACCTGAACTCAGATGGAACTCAGGTGGAACTCAGACTGAACTCATACTGAACTCATACTGAACTCTACTTGAACACCCACCTAAAACTGTTCTTCCAAGTGGTGTTCATTCCTGATTGTATGGTTCCTTTATCAATAGCTCAATGTGTGTTCAATCTGTGGTGACTTTGTGTCAGCCTAGGTATCTCCAGGACTGAGTAATTCTAATGTTTAAAATAAGATAACCTTAAATACATTAAGCTTATATCTTAAAAATAAGGTAAAAACACTTATATATATGTTTATAGTACATATATATATAATTATTACACTATTATATAACTTATAGTAGTTTAAATAGCTAATCCATAGCCTAATAATACTTATTAACGTGTTAATGGAGTCATAATATATTTATCTTAAGTGATATTAAGTAATTATTGACATACATAAGCTTATAAGTATACATAAATATCATATTCAGTGAAATATGCAGTATATTATGTATATTTAGGTCTATAAGTGGGTTAGCCTCTTAATAGCCTATAACCTTTGTTTTTCTGATTATTTTAGGTCATATGGATGTATTCAGTGGATTCACAACACCTACAGATGCATATACATCTATTTCAGGCGCATGAACTCAGTTTGGACAACTTAATCTGTTTCCTTGGATGGATATTCACGGACTGATGGACTGGGAGGTCATTGCTGGCTTAATATAGATGCTTGGGGATGCTATTGGGGGCTTGGAAATTTAATTTGTTTCCTTTATATGATTTTTGTTTTAATTTTATTCCTTTTGGATTAGTTATTTTTCTTGTTTCTTTATGGTATCTGCTTTTATATAGATTTTCTATTTATGGTATGGGTCTGTGTTATCATTAATTGTGATGGAGGGTCCTTACTAGAGGTCTGGGTGTTGAATCTTCTTGAAGTGGACGCCATGGGGAGTGATGGGCCCTCAAAGTGCTGTAATTTCTGGGGATAGCAGTTACATCATCTGGATTGAAGGTCTGTGCACTCCAATGGTTTTTTGTATAAGTAAGGGAGGATTTTGACAGTTATTAGACATCACATACTTACTAAAACTCAATTAAACATTTAAACACAACTATTATCATTTAGAAATATATAATAAAGCCTTTATAAATGGATATTATCATTATATAAGCTATAACTATATTCTATTTATCTATTTTCCACCACTAGCACGCATTTAATCCAAGTATTGTGAGTTTTATTTGAGTATAACTATTTTATTGGTCATTCCATGAGGTTTAATCACTAAATAATTTATCAATAATTAGTAGGACCATTAATATTTACTACTAAATCATACTTAGATACTAGATACACTGACAATTGTGGGTCTTTCCTTGATTATTATAGATTATTAAGTATAAGCCTTGGGAGGTGATTTTTACTTTAGTATAGCTCAAAAAAGCAAAATATTTGAGTCTGATGCACATTAGTGGGTCATCATAACTCAGTGATTGCGGAAAAGAACCCTTATAATAATTGTACTAATTTTTTATAATAAAAATTAGGTATTTACAGTAGTAACTGTACCCAATATAAACCCAATTTCACTTGGTATTTAGTCACCAATATAACACCCAATTAAATTGGTATTTGGTTAAAGCTTGGTAAGCTATTTATTCACACTTATAAAAGTCTAGTTAAATTTATTATTTTATTTTTAACAGATTTTTTTTTCAAATTTTTCTTATATTTTATTTAAATAAATAAAGATATCAATTCAGGGTAAGCTCCAGAGCTTTTATTAGTAATTGTATTGCTAATAATTCTAGTCTTCTAATTACCATTTAGGTTTTCTCTTTTATAGACGTAAAATATTTTTATTCTTATCAATATGAGTGCTCCCCAGGACAATGTAAGTGAAAAGCCTGCTTATAATACCAGGTCTAAAGCAAATAAAAATATTGCTCCAGGACATAACCACGGAGAGTCAATCATACCCCCAGCCAGAGAGAATGAGTAAAGACGAAAAAGGCGCCCTCTTAAAAAAGTTTACAGTAAAAAAAACATCTCCTCCTCTGCAGGATCAACTATCCAATATTGCAAAACAGGTCCTGATGTTGGAGGAATCAAAGTTTCTCATAATGAAGGAAGTAGAGCAATTGCAGAACAATTGCAAGGTAGGATTCCAACAGATGAATCAAACCTTGGCAGAGCTAAAGGGAGTCCAGCAAAGTCAGAAAGCCTCTACCCCAGGATGGTCACATCACTCCCAGGAGAAAATCCTGATAGAAAAATAGAAGTGGGATTAGTTCCATAAACAATGGTCCCGTCACAGCTGCAACAGGGATCCTCCTCCTCATCAGACTTCCTCAGATCACCCCTACAAAGAAAAACAAAAGCGCCAAATAAAAGGAATGGCACAAATTCTGTGGTATCTAGATTACCCTCTCAGATTGAACACAATACTGATGATTACAATATAGGTAATATTATTGATGTAAAATCTGTACAGAGAATTGAGGAGGAATTAAGAAAATTAGGTTTTGATTTAGATACACCTGACTTGTCTTTTGTCTATAACAACAGTACAATTCATAATAATAATGCAGTTAATCCTCAGTTGCCACCACTTACTAGTGAAATGAGAAGTTCACAAGATAGTGAGAGAATTAAGAAGGAAGACATGGAGTATTTTAACAATAATCCAACTGTCCATAGAGTTGTTTCAGCCTTGTGGAATAGAATGACTAATTGTGAGGAACAGAAAGTTAAGCTCACAAGTCATACAATTTCATCCTTAAAATTGAACATTTCTCAACTGAAAACATGAAATAAAGAATTGGAGAATGAACATCTGTCTCTAACTCTTAAATTTGATTCATTGATTAATAAATATAGTGAGCTTTCAAACAAATTCTGTGAGTTAGAAAATTTGTATGAAGCACACTTATTGAAAAGTGAATCAAGAACTACGTTATCTTTTGCCCAGACAGATCAAAGTGTCTCTGAACTGCTACAAAGTTTGAATAAAATTGAGATTGAAACTGCCAATCTACTTATTAACCAGGATAATCATAAGTATACTCAGTATAATAATAATCCTTTCATTGGAAAAAGTGAATCTTATCCATTCCCTATGCCACTACAACTAAAACCATCTGGTGGTAGAGTACAATCTGAAAATGTAAGTCACAAATCCATACAGGAGGAAATACAAGACCATTTATCAAGAGTAAATGAGCTATTGAATTTACCTAAGATTAGTGAAATCAAATCAAATCTGAAGAACTGGCCTAAAAAAGATCAGTACCCAACTTATGATGGGGAAGCCTGCTCTGATTGGCAACATTTTATTCAAAGAATTGAAAACTTGAAATTCTCATATAAGCTACCAGATGAATAAATAACATCAAAATTGATCTCTTTGTTTAACGATGTTGCTTTATTATGGTTTGAAGCTGTTTTGAATGAGGGTAAAGATTAATCTTGGGCTGAATGGAAACAACTAATCGAAAAACAATTTGGAGGTTCTAAATTCAAACTCACTCAGTAAAGATTATATGAGAAAACTAGGTATAATCCGTTGAATGGTGACAAACCTATGGTATTTTTAATGAATTTAAATAAAATATATAAAGCCATTGAGCCTAACATGGATTTTAACTTATGGAAAGATAAGATAATATATACACTACCTATATCTGTTTGAGACATTGTTGTAGCTAGAACAATTAATGTTACAGAATATTCTGACTTTATTAATAATTGTAATGTAATATTGTTAACCATAAGTATGAAGCAAGGTATTCCACTTATAAACAAAATATTGAACCTTTTGAAGATCAGAATTCAAAAAAACTTCAGGAGAAGCAGAAAAAAACTACTTCACCTGTAGTACCTAAAAAGTATGAAACTAATACTTGTTATAAGTGTAACAAACTTTGGGTGAAAGGTCACAAATGTGAGAAGAATATAAATATTGTTGAAAATCAACATGAATCTGAAATTGAAACAGAGAAAAGTAAAGATTCAAGTGATTATGACAGTAATATCTCATATAGTGATAAAAATGAAGTCTGTATGTTGGAAGATGATTTGTCCATCTTTGAAAATCCAATATTAAATATGGACTCAAATGAATCTTTAATTAATTTTGAGGATGCTGAAATCATTAAAGATATACAAGCTGATAACTTAAGAATGACACCTATCACAGTTCAAGATATCATTTCTGGGGAAAATGTTAATATAGTATTAGACACAGAAGCTGCTGGTTCTGTTGTTTCTACTAATACATTACAAAAAATTAATAGTGAATATAAGTTTAAGCTTGAACCACTTCAAAATAAAAATTGGAGAGGTTTTGGATCAGTACTACACCCCATTGGTAAATACAAAGCTGCTGTTTTCTTTAAACACCAACATGGTTATGTAAGGGTAACTTGTGGCTTTGTAGTAATGGATAATAATAACTGTAGTAACTGTTTTATCTTTGGAAATGATATTCTGACTAAGTTTGGTGTGAAATTAGAACCTGCTAATAATAATTTTACAACTGGAATGAATGGTAAAAGAAAATTTAAAATAAACTCTTTCAACACAGTCTTACACATTGAGTCAGTAACAAATATTTGGTGAAAAGAAAGATAATCCAATGAGATGGAACTTCTGGAAACAGAAATTTCTAAAACATCTTTGTCACTCAGATAAGTGAAGCTGAGAAAAATAATATTTTTGACTTAATTAAAGCATTTCCAATTGCCTTCAGACATGGTACAAATGAACTTGGCCTTGTAAAAGATCATGAGATAAAAATTAGTTTAACCTGTGATATGGATAATATTCCTGCTAGTCTTAAATAGAAACCATATCCTGCTTCACCAATGAAGAGGAAAGACATAGAGGATAATATTAAGATATTATTAAAAATGAACATTCTTGAAAAGGTTGAAACTACACCAAAATATTGTGTAGTATCACTTGTGCTAATTTCTTATGAACAAGATAAAGCAAGACTGTGCGATGATTATAGAGCATTAAACACATTTAAAGTAGATGATATTTATCACTTTCCAAGGATTTCCTCTATACATGCTAGCCAAAAAGGTGCTAAATATATAAGCATCTTAGATGGAAATAAAGAGTACTATCAAATTCCTGTTGAAAAAAATTCACAGAACTTTTTTTTGATAACAACACGCATGGGAATTTATAAATATGTCAGGATGCCATTTGGACCAAAAAATGCTCCATCAGTATTTCAGAAGTTAATGGATATAACATTCCATAATGAAATGATTGAGGGATGGTTAATGGTATACATTGATGACATCATAGTGTTCACTAAGACATATGATGAACACTTAATCCATTTATAGAAGGTATTTCAGAAAAAGGATGAAATATAAATGACCCTTTCAATGAAAAAAATTTTATTTGGGTTTGAGTCTTTAAAAGTGCTTGGTCATATTGTATCTGGCTTACAAATATGTGTAGACCAAAATTAGTTGGCTGCAACCAAGAATATTGGCATTCCTCAAAAAGTAAAGAATATACAATCTTTTCTTGGTATGTGTGGTTATTTTAGACAATATATAAAAAATTACCAATTAATTGCTGCACCATTGAACACTCTGATAAAGAAATCAGAAGCTTTCATTTGGAATAATGAAAGACAACAGGCTCTTGATAAGTTAAAAGAATGTTTGATGAAATCTCCTATCTTGGGATTACCAGATTTCCAATTGCCTTTTGTATTATATACTGACGCAAGTTTTATTGGTCTGGGTGGTGCTTTGCATCAAAAACAACTTATTGAAGGAAAAATTTCAGAAGTAGTAATTTACTATATTTCACGTACTCTAAGAAGTAGTGAATTGAAATATGGTGCTACTCAACTTGAATGTTTGAAAGTAGTATAAGCTCTTGAGAAGCTACATTATTTCCTTGATGACCAAAAATTTAAGTTAATAACTGACTGTAGTGCAGTGAAGTCACCCTTATACATGAAAACTTCTAATAGACACATGTTTAGATGGCAACTAGCTGTACAAGAATACAGAGGACGGATGACTATTACACATAGAGCAGGAACCTTACACTCTAATGTAGATTTGTTGTCTAGAGTACCTCTGCCTAATAATGATAATAATCCTGCTTATGTTCCTGAGTCAGATATTATTAACATTTATGGCATTTATATTGTAGATCTTGATGATGAATTTATGCAATCAATTCTTGACATGTATGCTTCAGATCCTGACTTGAGTAAACTCAATACAATATTAAATGATCAATCTAATTCTTTAATGAATTTTTTAATAAAAACATTACCAAATAAGCATAAAGAGGCATTAGAAAAATGAAAATTTTCGATTGAGAATGGTTTTATACATTACAGGAGAAAATTAAGTAATGTAATTGTAATTTCCCCTTCAATGAAGGAGTTAATGTTAAGTATATGCTATGATGATATCTTAGCAGGTCATTTTGACTACCATAAAACATTAACCAGAGTAAAAAACACAGCTTGGTGGATTAACATGTCTGAGGATGTTCAAAAATTTGTTGAGACGTGTGATTCTTGTCAAAAATCTAAAAGATTAACAGGAAAAAGAGCTGGTTTATTACAACAAATTGAGCAACCAAAAGCTCCATGGGAAATAATTAACATTGAATTTGTAACAGGTTTGCCAATATCATGGAATAAGAGTTATAACTCCTGCTGGGTAATTGTAGATAGATTACAAAAATGTTTAAATTTATTCCTACCCACAAAGAGGTTTCTGAAAAGGACTTAAATTTTTTATGGTAGACACAAATGTTAAATATAGCAGGTTTTCCCAAAGCAATAGTCTCAGACAGAGATCCTAAATTTACTTCTGAGTTCTGGACATCACTAATGGATGTTTCAGGGTGTCAATTAAAACTATCTACAGCACAGCATCCACAAACTGATGGGCTAGCAGAAATAATGATACAATCTTAAGGACACATGATAAGAAGATATTGTGCTTTTGGTCTTAAATTTTAAGACAATGACAAATTCACACATGATTGGGTAACCCTTATCCCAGTTTTAGAATTTGCATACAATAGTACAGTACATTCTGTCACTGGCAAAAAGCCATTTGAGTTATGGTTGGGTTATATACCTAATACCACTGCTAAAACTCTTAATAAATTGCCTATATTGGATATCCATACAGGTACTAAGTCTTTTTTTCAGATGCAAGAATTATGCAGAAAAGATGCTCAAAAATAAATAAATAAGGCATTTGAGTATGAGAAGAAAAGATGGGATAAAGCCCATAAAGAAAAAATTTTCAAAGAGGGTTATGAAGTCCTTATTCTACCCTACATTTAAATTTAAATGGTAATGTTAAATTAAAGGATCCATTCATTGGACCATTTTTAGTTAAAAAGATAGTTGGTAACAATGCTGTTGAGGTTATTCTATATGCACCATATGATAGAAAACATTCAGTATTTCCTATTTCTCTTATAAAACCATACCATTCTAATGATACTGCTCTATTTCCAAGAAGATCAGGAAGGCATAAACAGAAACCTGAATAAATAGTTGAAAAGGCAGATATTGAAAAGATACTTAAAAAGAGACACCTTACTAAAGAAAAGGGAGTTGAGTATCTATTAAGATTTAAAAATAAATCAAGTGAATATGACCAGTGGATTCCAGAAAATGAAATATCTGATCTTAAAAACCTCTTGAAAAAATTAAAATTAAAATAATACTGTTTATTCAGTATATGTATTATTGAAAATTTAAAAACTTTTCTATTCACTCCTTACTATTTATTAAAATGTCTTAACATTTTTTTTAATTTTTTTTGAGTGAGGGAGTGTCAGCCTAGATATCTCCAGGACTGAGTAATTATTATGTTTAAAATAAGATAACCTTAAATACATTATGCTTATATCTTAAAAATAAGGTAAAAACACTTATATATATGTTTATAATACATATATATATAATTATTACACTATTATATAACTTATAGTAGTTTAAATAGCTAATCCATAGCCTAATAATAATTATTAAGGTTTTAATGGAGTCATTATATATTTATCTTAAGTGATATTAAGTAATTATTGACATACATAAGCTTATAAGTATACATAAATCTCATATTTAGTGAAATATGCAGTATATTATGTATATTTAGGTCTATAAGTGGGTTAGCCTCTTAATAGCCTATAAACTTTGTTTTTCTACTTATTTTAGGTCATATAGAAGTATTCAGTGGATTCAAAATTCCTACAGAAGCATATACATCTATTTCAGGCGCATGTACTCAATTTTCACAACTTAATCTGTTTCCTTGGATGGATATTCACAAACTGATGGGCTGGGAGGTCATTGCTGGGTTAATATAGATGCTTGGGGATGTTATTGGGGGCTTGTAAATTCAATTTGTTTCCTTTATATGCTTTGGGGTTTAATTTTATTCCTTTTGGATTAGTTATTTTATGTGATTCTTTATGGTATCCGCTTTTATCTGGATTTTCTATTTATGGTATGAGTCTGTGTTATCATTAATTTTGATGGAGGGTCCTTACTGGAGGTCTGCGTGTTGAATATTCTTGAAGTAGACCCCATGGGGAGGTTATGGGCCCTCACAGTGCTGTAATTTCTAGGGATAGCAGTGACATCATCTGAATTGAAGGTCTGTGCACTCCAGTGGATTTTGGTATAACTAAGGGAGGATTTTGACGGTTATTAGACATCACTTACTTACTACAATTAAAATAAACATTATAACACAATTGTTATCATTTAGAAATATATAATAAAGCCTTTATAAATTGATATTATCATTATATAAGCTATAGCTATTTTCTATTTATCTATTTCCCAACACTAGCACAAATTTAATCCAGTTTTTGTGAGTTTTATTTGAGTATAACTATTTTATTAGTCTTCCCCTGAGGATTAATCACTAAATAATTTATCAATAAGTCGTAGGGACATTAATAAACACTATTATACTAGATACACTGACAGTTTGGGTCCAAGGTTGCGGACTTTCTAGCAAGTCCGTCCCCCATATGGTGTGGTGATAAAAATAGAAAAATATGTGCAATAAAATATGTGAGAAAAATAAGTGTAAGAAAAATATCTGCAACCATGGGAAATTTTGTTTTTTAGTTTTTTTTTCCTCAAAAGAAATGATTTTTTATTTCTCAAAAAAAATGTTGTTTATTCCATTTTTTATTTTTTTCTGTTTTTTTATAATTTTTTTTTTTGAAAAAAAAACAATTCTCATGGTTGCAAATGATTTTTCTTACACTTACTTTTCTTGCACTTATTTTTCTTTCATTTTATTTTCTTAAATTTATTTTTCTGACGTTATTTCCCTTGCTTAAATATTCTTAACTTGTGGTTGATATCCCCATTAGGGATATCTTACTTGGTGGGTAGTGTAGCAGTGTCAGTGCTTTGTCCGGAGTGAACTGGAGTTAGACGCATCAGCTGCATCACAGACTATATACACCTTATTTACTCAACAATCACTAAGCAATTAATATACTACACTTAACAAAAACAAAAAAAAAACTAATTGAATAAAATTGTTTTTATAGAATTTTTTTTAGACTCAAAAAAAAGCTGCAGTTTAGAAACACTTCAATAAATTTTTGTTTTGTCTTGGGGCAAAAAAATGGCGCAACAATTACACAACAGTTAAGTAACAATTATTTTTGGCACTTTAAGGTCTTAGGTGGGTCTTAAGTGCAAAAAACAATTGTTTTGTAACTGTTGCACAACTGTTGCGTAATTGTTGCGTCCTGTGGCAAAACATGTAATGCCCTGTGCACCCAAATCCCAAAGCCCCAATGGTAATCTCACTCTCTTCACCCTGTTTCAGAATGAAGAGAGGGGACTCGTGCACACAGTATATGTCAGCCTAGATATCCTTAGGACTGAGTATTTCTTATGCTCAAAATAAGATCACCTTAAGTAAATTAAGCTTATATCTTAAAAATAAGGTTAAAATAATAATATATATTATTTTATTATTTATATATATAATTATTATTCTTTTATATAACTTGTAGTAGTTTAAATAGCTTATCCATAGCCTAATAATACTTATTAAGGTGTTAATGGAGTCATAATATACTTATCTTAAGTGATATGAAGTAATTATTGACATACATAAGCTTAGATGTATACATAAATCTCATATTCAGTGAAATATGCAGTATATTGTGTATATTTAGGTATATAAGTGGGTTTCAGCCCCTTAATAGACTATAACCTTTGTTTTTCTGCTTATTTTAGGTCATATGGACGAAATCAGTGGACTCACAACGCCTATAGAAGCATAGACACCTATATCAGGCGCATACACCCAGTTTGGACAACTAAAATTACTTCCTTGGATGGTTATTCACGGATTTATGGGTTGGAAGGACATTTCTGGGTAAATGAGGATGCTTGGAGATGTTATTGGGGGCTTGGACATTTTATTTGTTTCCTTTTTATGCTTTTGGTTTCATTAAATCTCTTTTTGATTGTTTATTTTACCTGTTTCTTTATGGTATCCGCTTTTATCTGGATTTTCTATTTATGGTATGGATCTGTGTTATTATTAATAGTGATGGAGGGTCCTTACTGGAGGTCTGGGTGTTGAAACTTCTTGAAGTGGACGCCATGGGGAGGTGGTGGGCCCTCACAGTGCTGTAATTGCCGGGGATAGCAGTGACATCATCTGGATTGAAGGTCTGTGCACTCCAGTGGATTTGGGTATAAGTAAGAAGGGATTTTGACCGTTATTTATCATCATTCAATTACTAAAACTCCAAAAAACACTACTATACAATTATTAACATTTAGAAATATATTATAAAGCCATTATAAATTGATATTATCTTTATATAAGCTATAACTATATTTTATTCATCTATTTTCCACCACTAGCACGCATTTAAATCCAAGTATTGTGAGTTTTATTTGAGTATAACTATTTTATTAGTCTTCCCCTGAGGTTTAATCACTAAATCATTTATTGATAAATAGTAGGATCATAAATAAACACTATTATATCATACTTATATACTAGAATATACTGACAATTGGGGGTCTTTCCTTATATTTTACTTATTATTTAGTATAAGCCTTGGGACGTGATTTTTACCTTAGTACAGCTCAAAATAACCAAATATTTGGGTCTACTGCATATTAGTGGGTCATCATAACTCAGAGATTGCGGAAAAGAACCCTTAAAATAATTGTACTAATTTTTTATAATAAAAATTAGGTATTTACAGTAGTAACTGTACCCAATATAAACCCAATTTCACTTGGTATTTAGTCACCAATATAACACCCAATTAAATTGGTATTTGGTTAAAGCTTGGTAAGCTATTTATTCACACTTATAAAAGTCTAGTTAAATTTATTATTTTATTTTTAACAGATTTTTTTTTCGAATCTTTCTTATAATTTATTTAAATAAATAAAGATATAAATTCAGGGTAAGCTCCATTGCTTTTTTATTAGTAATAACATTGCTAATATCTTTTGTCTACTAATTCCATAGAGTTTTTTCCTTTTTTAGACGTTTTATATTGTCATTTTTAACAATATGAGTGCTCCCCAGGACAGTGTAAGTGAAAAGCCTGCTTATAATACTAGGTCTAAAGCTAACAAAAACTTTCCAGGACATCACCATGGAGGGTCAACAATACCCCCAGGCAGAAAGCATGAGTATAGAAGAAAAGGACGCCCTCTTAAAAAAGATAACTATACAAAAGAAATCTCCTCCTCTTCATGATCAACTGTCCCACCTGGCCAAACAGGTTCTGAAAATGGAGGAATCAAAATCACTCATGTTCAAAGAGGTAGAGCAATTGCAAAACAATTGCACGGTAGGGTTTCAGCGGATGAATCAGGCATTGGCAGAGTTAAAGGGAGGCCAGCCCAGTCAGTGAAATCAGCAACCCCCTATCCAAGGCGGGTCAACTCACTCCCAGGAGAAAATCCTGGTAGACAAATGGAAATGGGACTGGTTTCATCAACAGTGGACAAGCCACAGTTGCAAAAGGGATCCACCACCTCATCTGACTTCCTCAGCTCACCCTTACAAAGAAAAAAAGCGCCAAAAATCAGGACTGTCAACCATCCCATTGTAAGTAGATTACCCTCTCAGATTGAACATAATACTGATAATTATAATATAGGTAATTCTATTGATGTTAAATCTGTGCAAAAAATAGAGGAGGATTTAAGAAATTTAGGTTTTAGAGTAGATGCACCTGACTTGTCTTTTGTCCACAATAACAGTACTATTTATAATGATAATACAGTTAACGCTCAGTTGCAACCACCTACTAGTGAGATGAGAAGTTCACAGGAGAGTGAGAGAATTGAAAAGGAGGACATGGAATATTTTAACAATAATCCAACTGTCCATAGAATTGTTTCTGCATTGTGGAATAGAATGACTGATTGTGAGGAACAGACAGTTAAGCTCACTAGTGATACAATTTCATCCTTGACATTAAACATTTCTCAATTAGCTACACGTAACAAAGAATTAGAGAAAGAACATTTGTCTCTAACTCTTAAATATGATTCATTGAGTAATAAATATAATGAACTTTCAAACAAATTCTGTGAGTTAGAAAAATTATATGAAACACATTTATTGAAAACTGAATCAAGAACAAAGTTATCTTTTGCCCAGAAAAATAAAAGTGTCTTTGAGTTGCTACAAAGATTAACTAAAGTTGAGATTGAAACTGCCAATCTACTAATGAACCAGGATAATCATAAGTATAATCAATATAATAATAATCCTTTCATTTGCAAAAGTGAATCACATTCCTTCCCTATACCACCACAATTAAAACCATCTGGTGGTAGTGTCAAATCTGAAAATGTAAGTCACAAATCCGCGCAGGAAGAAATACAAGACCATTTATCAAAAGTGAATAAGTTGTTGAATTTACCTAAGATTAGTGAGTTAAAATCCAATCAGAAAAACTGGCCTAAGATAGATCAGTACTAAACTTATGATGAGGAAGCCAGCTCTGATTGGCAACATTTTATTCAAAGAATTGACAACTTAAAATTCTCATATAAGTTACCAGATGAAGAGATAACATCAAAATTAATTTCTTTATTTAAGGATGTTGCTTTATTATGGTTTGAAGCTGTCTTAAGTGAGGGTAGAGACTACTCTTGGGCTGAATGGAAACAACTTATTGAAAAACAATTTGGAGGTTCTAAATTCAGGCTTACTCAGCAGAGACTGTATGAGAAGACTAGGTATAATCCGTTGAATGGTGACAAACCTATGGTATTTTTAATGAATTTAAACAAAATATTAAAAGCCATTGAGCCTCATATGGATTTTAACTTATGGAAAGATAAGATAATATACAAATTACCTATATCTGTCAGAGACATTGTTGTAGCTAGAACATTAAATGTTACTGAATATTCTGACTTTATTAATATTTGCAATGAAATATTATTAAACCATAAGTATGAATCAAGGTATTCCACTTATAAGCAAAATGTTGAACCTGTAAAAACTCAGAATTCAAAAACACTTCAGGAGAAGCAGAAAAAACCTACTGCACCTGTAGTACCTAAAAAGTATGAAACAAATACTTGTTATAAGTGTAACAAACCTTGGGTCAAAGGTCACAAATGTGAGAAAAACATAAATATTGTTGAAAATCAACGTGAATCTGAAACTGAAACTGAAAAAAGTAAAGAATCAAGTGATTATGACAGCAATATCTCATATAGTGATGAAAATGAAGTCTGTATGTTGGAAGATGATTTTTCCATCTTTGAAAATCCAATATTAAATATGGACTCAAATGAATCTATAATGAATTTTGAGGATGCTGAAATCATTAAGGATATACAAGCTGATAACTTTAGAATGACACCTATCACGGTTCCAGCTATCATTTCTGGTGAAAATGTTAATATAGTACTGGACACAGGAGCTGCTGGTTCTGTTGTTTCCACTAATACATTACAGAAAATTGATAGTGAATATAAGTTTAAGCTTGAACCACTTCAAAATAAAAATTGGAGAGGTTTTGGATCAGTACTACACCCCATTGGTAAATACAAAGCTGCTGTTTTCTTTAAACACCAACATGGTTATGTAAGGGTAACTTGTGACTTTGTAGTAATGGATAATACTAACTGTAGTAACTGTTTTATCATTGGAAATGATATTCTGACTAAATTTGGGGTAAAATTAGACCCTGCTAATAACAATTTTACAATTGGCATGAATGGTAAAAGGAAATTTAAAATAAATTCTCTTAACACAGTCTTACATATTGAGTCAGTCACAAATTCCCCGTGTAAAAGAAGAGAATCCAATGAGATGGAACTTCTGGAAACTGAAATTTCAAAAGCATCATTCGGCAGTCAGATAAGTTAAGCTGAGAAAGATAATATTTTGGAATTAATTAAAGCTTTTCCAATGGCTTTTGCACATGGTACAAATGAACTTGGCCTTGTAAAAAATCATGAAATGAAGATTAGTTTAACCTGTGATATGGATAATATTCCTGCTAGTCTTAAAAAGAAACCATACCCTGCTTCACCAATGAAGAGGAAAGACATAGATGACAATATTAAGATGTTATTGAATATGAACATTCTTGGGAAGGTTGAAACTACACCAAAATATTGTGTAATATCACCAGTGCTAATTTCTTATGAACAAGATAAAGCAAGACTGTGCGGTGATTATTGAGCATTAAATACATTTACAGTAGATGATATTTATCCCTTGCCAAGGATTGCCTCTATACATGCTACCCTTAAAGTTGCTAAATATATAAGTTGCCTAGATGGAAATAGAGGGTACCATCAAAATCCTGTTGAAAAGAATTCACAGAACTTTTTGATGATAACAACACACATGGGAATTTATAAGTATGTAAGAATGCCTTTGGACCAAAAAATGCTCCATCAGTATTTCAGAAGTTAATGGATATAACATTCCATAATGAAATGATTGAGGGATGGTTAATGGTATACATTGATGACATCATAGTGTTCTCAAAAACTTATGATGAACAATTAATCCATTTAAGGAAAGTGTTTCAAAAAATGGATGAAATAAAAATGACCCTTGCATTGAAAAAATGTAAATTTGGGTTTGAATCTTTAAAAGTTCTTGGTCATATTGTATCTGGCTTACAAATATGTGTAGACCAAAATAAAGTGGCTGCAATAAAGAATATTGGCATTCCTCAAAATGTAAAGGATGTACAATCTTTTCTTGGAATGTGTAGTTATTATAGACAATATATAAAAAACTACCAATCAATTGCTGCACCACTGACCACACTGATAAAGAAATCAGAAGATTTCATTTGGAATAATGAAAGACAACAAGCATTTGATAAGTTGAAAGAATGTTTAATGACAGCTCCTATCTTGGGATTACCAGATTTCCAATTACCTTTTGTATTATATACAGATGCAAGTTTTATTGGACTGGTTGCTGCTTTGCATCAAAAACAACTTATTGAAGGTAAAATGTCAGAAGTAGTAATCTGCTATATTTCACGTACTCTGAGAAGTAGTTAATTGAAATATGGTGCTACTCAACTTGAATGTTTGGAAGTATTATGGGCTCTTGAGAAGCTACATTATTACCTTGAAGACCAAAAATTTGAGTTAATAACTGACTGTAGTGCAGTTAAGTGACTCTTAAACATGAAAACTCCTAATAGACATATGTTTAGATGTCAATTAGCTGTAAAAGAATACAGAGGACAGATGACTATTACACATAGAGCAGGAACCTTGCACTCTAATGTAGATCTGTTATCTAGAGTACCTCTGCCTAATAATGATGATAATCCTGCTTATGTTCCTGAGTCAGAGATTATTAACATTAATGGCATTTATATTGTAGATCTTGAGGATGAATTTATGCAATCAATTCTTGATAATTATAATTCAGATCCTGACTTGAGTAAATTCACTACAATATTAAATGATCCATCTAATGCTTCAATGAATGTTTTAATAAAAACATTACCAAATAAGTGTAAAGAGGCCTTAGAAAAAGGAAAATTTTCCATTGAGGATGGTTTTATATATTACAGGAAAAAATTAAGTAATGTAATTCTAATTCCCCCTTCAATGAAGGAGTTAATGTTAAGTATATGTCATGATGATATATTAGCAGGTCATTTTGACTACCATAAAACCTTAACCAGAGTAAAAAACACAGCTTCATGGATTAACATGTCTGAGGATGTTCAGAAATATGTTGAGACATGTGATTCTTGTCAAAAATCTAAAAGATTAACAGGCAAAAGAGCTGGTTTATTACAACAAATTGAGCAACCAAAAGCTCCATGGGAAATCATTAACATGGACTTTTTAACAGGTTTGCCAATAGCAGGGCATAAGAGTTATAACTCCTGCTGGGTAATTGTAGATAGATTACAAAGATGTGTAAATTTATTCCTACCCACAAAGAGGTTTCTGCAAAGGACTTAGCTTTTTTATGGTGGACACAAATGTTAAATACAGTAGGTTTCCCCAAAGCAATAGTTTCTGACAGAGATCCTAAATTTACTTCTGAGTTCTGGACATCACTTATGGATGTTTCAGGGTGACAATTAAAACTTTCTACAGCACACCATCCACAAACTGATGGGCTAGCAGAAAGAATGATACAAATCTTATAAGATATGATAAGAAGATACTGTGCTTTTGGTCTTAATTTTAAAGACAATGACAAATTCGCTCATGATTGGGTAACCCTTATCCCAGGTTTAGAATTTTCATACAATAGTACAGTACATTCTGTCACTGGCAAGAAGCCATTTGAGTTATGGTTGGGTTATGTACTGCTAAAACTCTTAATAAGTTACCTAGATTGGATATCAATCCAGGTACTAAATCTTTTCTTCAGATGCAGGAATTATGCAGAAAACATGCTCAAGAATGTATAAATAAGGCTTTTGAGTATTAAAAGAAAAGATGAGATAAAGCCCATAAAGAAAAAATGTTCAAAGAGGGTGATGAAGTCCTTATTTCAACACTACATTTCAATTTAAATGGCAATGTTAAATTGAAGGATCCATTCATTGGACCATTTGTAGTTAAAATGATGGTTGGTAACAATGCTGTTGAGGTTATTCTATATGCACCATATGATAGAAAACATCCAGTATTTCTTATTTCTCTTATAAAACCATACCATTCTAATGATACTGCTCTATTTCAAAGAAGATCAGGAAGGCATAAACGGAAACCTGAAGAAATAGTTGAAAAGGCAGAAATTGAAAAGATTCTTAAAAAGAGACACCTTACTAAAAAAAAGGGAGTTGAGTATCTATTAATATTTAAAAATAAATCAAGTGAATATGACCAGTGGATTCCAGAAAATGTATTACCTGATCTTAAAAACCTCTTGAAAAAATTTAAATTAAAATAATACTGTTTATTCAGTATATGTATTATTGAAAATTTAAAAACTTTTCTATTCACTCCTTACTATTTATTAAAATGTCTTAACATTTTTTTTAATTTTTTTTGAGTGAGGGAGTGTCAACCTAGATATCTCCAGGACTGAGTAATTATTATGTTTAAAATAAGATAACCTTAAGTAAATTAAGCTTATATCTTTAAAATAAGGTTAAAATAATAATATATATTATTTTATTATACATATATATAATTATTATTTTATTATATAACTTGTAGTAGTTTAAATACCTTATCCATAGCCTAAAAATACTTATTAAGGTTCTAATGGAGTCTTAATATACTTATCTTAAGTGATATGAAGTAATTATTGACATACATAAGCTAATATGTATACATAAATCTCATATTCAGTGAAATATGCAGTATATTATGTATATTTAGGTATATAAGTGGGTTTTAGCCCCTTAATAGCCTATAACCTTTGTTTTTCTGCTTATTTTAGGTCATATGGACAAAATAAGTGGACTCACAACGCCTATAGAAGCATAGGCACCTATATCAGGCGCATACACCCAGTTTTGACAACTAAAATTACTTCCTTGGATGGTTATTCACGGATTTATGGGTTGGAAGGACATTTCTGGGTTAATGAGGATGCTTGGGGATGTTATTGGGGGCTTGGAAATTTTATTTGTTTCCTTTATATGCTTTTGGTTTCATTAAATCTCTTTTTGAATGTTTATTTTACCTGTTTCTTTATGGTATCCGCTTTTATCTGGATTTTCTATTTATGGTATGGATCTATGTTATTATTAATAGTGATGGAGGGTCTTTACTGGAGGTCTGGGTGTTGAAACTGCTTGAAGTGGACGCCATGGGGAGGTGATGGGCCCTCACAGTGCTGTAATTGCTGGGGATAGCAGTGACATCATCTGGATTGAAGGTCTGTGCACTCCATTGGATTTGGGTATAAGTAAGAAGGGATTTTGACCTTTATTTATCATCATTCAATTACTACAACTCCAAAAAACACTACTATACAATTATTAACATTTAGAAATATATTATAAAGCCATTATAAATTGATATTATCTTTACATAAGCTATAACTATATTTTATTCATCTATTTTCCACCACTAGCACGCATTTAAATCCATGTATTGTGAGTTTTATTTGAGTATAACTATTTTATTAGTCTTCCCCTGAGGTTTAATCACTAAATCATTTATTGATAAGTAGTAGGACCATAATTAAACACTATTATATCATACTTATATAATAGACTATACTGACAGTATACATACATTAAAGGAGGCAGTTGCAGTTCTCGCTAATCTAAACCTAACACCACCCCTCAAAACAAGCCCTCTACCAGCAATAGCCTAATAGTAAAATATTGAAAATTAAAGAAAGAAAAAGATAAATATGAAGGAAAAAAAATAAAATAAAAACTAAGTTCCAACTGAAAGATAAGACAAACATTGTTGAATATTCAAACCACCCAATTATTTTGTTGTACAATCTGACTTTTGATCTCTAATAGGCACCCAAGTAAGAAGTACTTCTTTGTTGAAAATTAGCTGATTGACAAAATAGAAATCTCTCTCTGAATGTCTGGTATCCTTTTTTTGATGAATGGTCTTTTCCTGTCCTTGCTGCTGTCTGATTATCACAATAAAGATGAACTGCATCTTGATAGTTAAAAAAGTCCTCAGGGAAGTTCTTGACCCATAAGCCAGTCCTGAAACCTGATGAAAAAGCCATGTATTCTGCTGTTGAAGTAGATAGTGCCACTGTCTGTTTCTGTTTTGCACTCCAGAAAATAGGTACCTTGCAGAAATATATGATATGGCCTTGGGAAGCTCTATCACCTTCATGCACACTCCAGCTTGAATCAGAATAGAATTCAACTTTTGCAACCAAATCTGAATGAGAAGGAAATATCTTAAATTTGAAATGAGCTGTTGCTGAAACATAAGCCACAAGATGGTTTAAAGCTTTCCAATGATCTTCTGATGGATGTCTGGCAAAGTGTGCTAATAGATTGACAGCATAAGCAATATCTGGCCTAGTTCCTTGTGCCAGGTAGCTTAAAGAAGCAAAAATTGACAGTAAACCCAGGGGGTTGATTGGAGAAGATGATGGATATTCTGAAACCAGGTTACACTTACTTGGAAGGGGAGCCTTAGTATGCAATTGAGAAGGATTATGAAGTTTGCTGATCTTCTGAGCAAGAGGAGCTTGAGACAAAATAAACCCATCCCTGACTCGTTCTGCATCTAAACCCACTATCCAATCCACCTTTTCCTTCCACTTAATTTCCAAAACTTCAGCCAAATATTTTTCCAACTTCTTCAAAGTTTCTTGAGAATTACATGCCACAATTCCATCATCCACATGAAGCCAGATAACTGATGAACCCAGATTCTTCTTTAAAATATAGACAGAATTATCAAAAAGACTTGGTTCATAGTCCAAATTCTTCAACTTTTCCGCAATGAACCTCCACCAACATCTTGCTGCTTGCTTATTACCATAAAGAGCTTTGTGCAACCGGAATACTAAAGTGCCATCATTTCCTTCAAGTCCTTCAGGTGGGCAGACATAAACTTCCTCTTCAATAGAACTATTCAAATAAACTGCAACCACATCAAAAGAATGAACAAACCAGTTAAACTTAGCTGCCAGAGTAAAAACAACTTGTAGAGATGTGAAGGTAGCAGTAGGAGCAAATGTTTCTTGAAAATCATGGCCATATTGCTGCAAAAATCCTTGAGCTACATAACGTGCCTTGAAATGCTTAGGGTCATCAGCTGAAAGTCTTAGTTTAATAGCAAAAATCCATTGTGCTCCAAGAACTTTGATGCCAGGTGGAGGTTTAACAAGTAACCAAACTTTCTTCCTGGCAAGATTTTCAAGTTCATTTTTGCAAGCCAAAGACCACTGATGACTGTCTTCACTTTTCATAGCTTGCTTATATTTTTTTGGTGCTTCAGGGGACAATTCTAAGCAAGTATTTTGAATTTCAGTTCCAACAGCATCTTGATCCAGTAGTCTTTTATCAAGTTCAAAATCACCAAGAGTTAACAAATTCACAATAAAAGGAAGACCATACTTTTCTGAAGATGAAATCACATCACCTTTATCTTGAGGCAGCTGTCCTTCTGCAATATCAGGTGATTTAGAGTTATTTTGCTATTCAGAACCTTTTTGAGTTGTTGCACGTGAAGGGAAGTTAGCAAAAGCAGATTGAATAAGCCTGTTGTTTGTTTGATCCCAGAAAAGCCAACCTTTACCACCCTCCACATACCCACCAACATAACATTTCACTGCCCTCACATCAAGTTTCCACCGTTGAGATTTTGCAACATGAACAAAGGCCATTTCTCCAAAAGTTTGTAACAAATCAAGTTGAGGTTTTCTTTTGAACATTGCTTCATAGGGAGTTTTTGAAATAGAAACTGAATTGGGAAGTCGGTTATGAAGATAAGCTGCCCACAAAAATTCTGCACCCCAAAAGAACTTTGACAAACCACTGTCATAAAGCATTGTCCTACCCATATCAGAAATAGTCCTGTTGTAGCATTTGGCAACTCCATTTTGTTCAGAATGATAAGGCATAGAATGTTCCCACTGAATTCCAAGTTGTGATAGATATTTTTGCATCTTCTGATTAAGATATTCTCCACCATTATCTGAACAAAGAATCTTCAGTTTGAAACTAGTCAACCAAACCATTTTTAAATGAAATCGTATAAAAGCATCAAGGACTTCATTTTTTGATTGAATGATTTCAATATCAGAGTAGCTTGTCTTCACATCTCAAAAGGAAACAATATAGTGTGCTTCATTTAATGTTGCCACTTCAAAGGGACCCAAAACATCTGAGACAATAATTTCCAAAGGTTCAGGATCATGTTCAGTAGAAAGTAGTGTGTGTCTTTGGAAATTCTTGCAAAGACAACATTCTTCACAATCAATTATTCCAGGAGGAAGAGAGGAGGGAAGACCAAGGGCAACACCAGAAGCAAAAAGCCTTTTCATAACTTGTAAGCTGACATGTCCAAGCATCTGATGCCACTTCATGAGTTCACTTTCAGGCTGTTGAGTTGAATTAGGTTGCTGCTGAATTGGGGGGTCAAGTGACAAAAATGGAACTGGCGGCTTGGAAGACAGAGAGGAGGAAATAGTGGTAGCATTACATTGAGGAAAAGGACCATACCACATTCTGAGAAACCACTTGTTTCCAACAGGCCACTTTGCTTTAGCTAATTCAGTATCACCTTTTTTTAGAACAAAATGATTTGCTGCATTGGCATAGAATGAAACCCCAGACTTCCCAAAGCCCCAATGGTAAGCTTGCTCTCTTCACCCCTTGTCAGAATAATTGCAGGATTACTAACCTGTGCACCCAAATCCCAAAGCCCCAATGGTAAGCTCGCTCTCTTCACCCCGTGTCAGAATGAAGAGAGGGGACTCGCGCACACAGTCTACATACATTAAAGGCCGCAGTTGCGGTTCTCACTAATCTAAACCTAACAAAACAAACATGTGCTGTAGTGAAACAAGTAATGTTCATTTTTTTTCCTGTGTCTTTCTGCCAATTGAAAGTAAATACAACTGTAATGTTTGTCTTTACAAACCCTAGAATGGTCACTAGTCACAAGCCTGTTCTTGACAATATTTTTTATCATGTTAAAGCTAATGTAACAAAAGAATTTATCCTAAGGCTTAAATACAAAGGGTAAGGAAACGAGGGGAAAGGTGATTTAAGCTTTAACTCGGTTTCTAATATAAATACAATCTATTTCGTTTCATCATTTCATGGGTTATATTGTTGGCTATGGGTAGAGGACCATTGGTCAACATAAATCTTTCTCCTTATTGTCCTATCTGCCCCACAGCTTTAAAAGACACCCCTGAACATCTTCACTTATTCTGTCCCTCTCACTTAGAACAACGCTGCATCCTTTTACAGGCTGCACAAAAACATAATTTTTCTTTGCTACAACCAAACTTCTTTCCCTCTCATGACCCTAGCTGGGTGAGATTGTATGAAAAAAAAAAAAAACATAAATCTTTGCTGCTTTTTTGTTGTTATTGCTGTGATGGGTTGTTGTTTTTCTGGTTTACTGCTCAATTTCCCCCCGCCTGACCATTGTTATTGCTACCACCAGTTGCACCTTGAGAATATCCTGCGTTACCATTATTACCCAAACCTCCATTTCCTGTATTACCATTCCCACCGACACTTTGTGTGCCAGTACCGTAGCCTCCAGTATTGTAGTTACCACCATTGCCGCCCCCAATCGTGCCGTTGTTAGCATTCCCACCAACACTTTGTGTGCCAGTACCGTAGCCTCCAGTATTGTAGTTACCACCGTTGCCGCCCCCAATCGTGTCGTTGTTAGCATTCCCACCAACACTTTGTGTGCCAGTACCGTAGCCTCCAGTATTGTAGTTACCACCGTTGCCGCCCCCAATCGTGCCGTTGTTAGCATTCCCACCAACACTTTGTGTGCCAGTACCGTAGCCTCCAGTATTGTAGTTACCACCGTTGCCGCCCCCAATCGTGCCGTTGTTAGCATTCCCACCAACACTTTGTGTGCCAGTACCGTAGCCTCCAGTATTGTAGTTACCACCTTTGCCGCCCCCAATCGTGCCGTTGTTAGCATTCCCACCAATACTTTGTATGCCAGTACCGTTGCCACCATTGCCGCCCTCAGTACCGCCATAGCCAGTATAACCGTTATCGTTACTGTTGCTTTCAGTGTTGGTGTACCCAGCATTGTTGGTACCAATATTTCCACCTCCAGTATTTTCATTCTCATTTTGAGGCACTTGAACGATTGGACCATTTGTTCTCTCCCATTGAGCCCGCGCATCCAGATTTTCGCATCCTTTACATCCTGTGTAAAGAAAATGTTAAAAATAAGTAAAGTTATATATAAATAATCAAAGTTTTTTGTAGCCTACCAATGGTCCCCTGTACATTTCCGTAACAAATATGGGGTATCTGATTTTCGTTTCGACAAACTTATAATTTTCAATAATTTAAAAATTAAATTAAATTAAGATTAAAAAAATGAAAATAAAATATTAATAATAAAAAAGGATCCGAGACAGATATTGATCATCCCAATTCAAAAAAAAAGAAAAAAAATTAGTTATACAAGATTTAAGCAATCTTATAATTAATGGAATGAATTCCTCACAGCTACCATCCGACTTATCAGGACTTTGAGAAGCAATGTATCCCCAAGTACATGTTACTGATGGGATCGAAGTTGGGTCTAATGACATCGCTCCATTAGTCATCACGACTTTTTGACAATTTGCAGCCGCTAAATTATTGTAATTTTTTCATTCCCCCAATTGGTTTTTATGATACCAGAAATGAGAGCAAAAATAATGAGAATAAATATATTTAAATTATTGTCTTTAGAATCTTCATTTGTATTTAAGTCACACATTTTAAAATGACTTACTAAGTGCCATATTGCAGGTTTGATACGTGCATCGCCCACCAATAGCAGTTTCGGAAGATTTACAAGATAAAAGTGTTGTATTATCTCCTACAAAATGAAATAAAAATAAAAAAAAGATGAGGAAATTAAAAAGTTTTTATACTCTTTCAACTAAACATAAAAAATCAAATTTTGAAACTTAAAAGCAGTACAGTATATTATTTTACCTGAAACTGTTAGCGGAAAGGCTGCACCGTCGGTAATCATCACCTCCAAATCATCATCTGTGAGGAAAACATCATTGCATTCAACATCGAAGATGACTGCCTTGTAGCCGTTACCAGAACCAACACTAGTACCGGTCCCATTAGTCCCATTAGAACCAGAACCAGCATTAGTAGTTAAACCACCAGGATCACCTCCAAGATAACTGCCATTATTCATTTGATTTTGATTGTTATAATTTCCACCAGTGTTCCCGCCCTGGTTGTTGTTTTGCGAATAGATGGAAGAATTCCCTTGGTTTCCATTGGGAGAAGAACTATAAGGATTTCCTCCTGCAGTATTGTTTTGAAACTGATTATTGTTGTTAGTGTAACCATTTCCACCGCCCCCTCCTGAAATTTGGTTATTGTTCCCACCGTACGCATTACCGTTACCGTTCATTTGATTTCCACCAGTATTGGTATAATACTGTGATTGCGGATCAGTATTGGTGTTAAACTGTGATTGCGCACCAGTGTTGGTGTTATTGGGTGGTTGCGCACCAGTATTGGTGTTATACTGTGATTGCGGATTAGTATTGGGGTTATACTGTGATTGTGTACCAGTGTTGGTGTTATACTGTGATTGCGCACCAGTATTGGTGTTATACTGTGATTGCGCACCAGTATTGGTGTTATACTGTGATTGCGCACCAGTATTGGTGTTATACTGTGTTTGCGGATCAGTATTGGTGTTATACTGTGTTTGCGGATCAGTATTGGTGTTATACTGTGGCTGTGTAACAGTGTTGGTGTTATACTGTGATGGCACACTACCATTTTGAGCCTCTGTAGAAACCAAGAAAAAAGCCACAAAACACAGCAAATAGAGATTCTTCATTGTAGATAATTTTGCTCAATCAAAAAAAAAAATGTCTAATTTTAAAAAAAGAAAAAAAAAAGAAAAAAAAAATGTTGGGATAAACGTTTTAGCTGGACTCTATAAAAGAAAGAGCCACACAAGCCTCAGATGTGGGGTTGGGTCTTAAGAAAAAAAATGATAGTAATTGTGGTCTAGTAGGAAAGAAATTCTCTGAAGGGAATAATATTTCGAAGCAAAGAAGACATTTTATGAGTTATATGGGTGCTTCTAAAATAGCTCAGGAGTTTAAGAGACCTGTATCTCTTATTCATAGATACCAACCTTCGGTCCTACGTATTACAGACATGAAGTCATTATTAAAGTTCTCCGCTGTCCTTGGTGACTTCCCTGAAACTCGATCAAACATTAGCGATGCGAGTCTACTCCTGAAAATGTATATACAAATAAGAAAAATCGGACGCCAGTAAAACAACCGAATGTGAGAATGGGGTCAGGTAAATTAGTTTACAGGCCAAATAAATAAACATACAGGTCAAGTATATAATGGTCAAAGAAGTTCTGTAAGAATGGTGTAGACAGGTATATTAGTTTGTAGTTCAAATAAATAAATGTAGTGGGCAAGTATATAATGGTCAGAGAAAGTCTAAAGATGAAGCAATAAAGTGAAGTCGCAAAGAGTGCAGAAATGGTCAGTTTAAAGTTAAGAGTGCAAAGGTGGATATTATTATTGCAGTCATGAGCACACATACATGTTACCTGTCAGTGTGCGCTAGTATCTAAGTATGATTTAATAGTAAATATTAATGGTCCAACTACTTATTGAAAAAATTTTTAGTGATTAAACCTCAGGGAAAGACTAATAAAATGATAGACTGGAACGTTGTAAAGACCTGGTTCAGAAGGAGTTAAGTCAAATAAGATGAGTAAGAAATTAAGATGATAAAGCCGCCACAAACTAAGTAGAAAAATAAAATAAGAGATGAGTCAAGTTAACAAAAGACTGTCCGAAGGACAGGATAAGAAAAAGAAGAAAGAAGAGAGATATGCATTGCAGCAAGAAGAGCATACTAACGTATAAACTAAATACCTGGTTCAGAAGGAGTTAAGTCAAAAAAGATAAGTAAGAAATTAAGATGATAAAGCCGCCACAAACTAAGTAGAGAAATAAAATAAGAGATGAGTCAAGTTAACAAAAGACTGTCCGAAGGACAGGATAAGAAAAAGAAGAAAGAAGAGAGATGCCAATAAGCGGTCTAAGAGATCTCTCTTTTATAGAGGAGAATGGCGACATACATGAGAACAACAGGTATGGAAGCAAATTTTATATAATGAATAAGTACACGATGTTTAAGTTAAGCTGATTAACTAATGAGCGGAATCTAATTATTACTCTAACACCCCCACATGCTCATTGCTGCAATCTAATAAACCTACAAGATTACAAAACTCCATGTGTTTATGATGAGGTAGGGACTTAGTCAAAAGATCCGCAATCATATCATTTGTGGATACATACTCAATGTTTAATTGATTAGAAGTTACAAGTTCCCTAAACCAATGAAGTTGTAAGTTGATGTGTCTAGTTCTATGTTGATATAAAGGGTTTTTGACAAGAGCAATCGCCCCTTGATTATTATTACAGATGGCAGGAGGATTATTTGGGATATTTAAGCCGTGAAATAATTGAGTGAACCAAACCACATCTTGGCCGGCTTCGGACATTGCGCGATATTCAGCTTCTGTTGTAGACAGTGCAACTACTTGTTGTTTACTAGAATGCCAACCAAGGAGGCCATTATGGAAGATCATTGAGCCTGAAGTAGACTTACAACCAACGGAAGACCCCCAATCAGCATCAGCAAAACCAGTAAGATTATGATCATTATTGACACCTCCCAATTTGAGATTAAAGTTAATAGTTTTGCAGAGATATCGTAATACATGTTTGAAATGTTGTACGTGTTCATTTGATGGTGAGTGTAGGAACTGAGATAGGGTACTGGCCGCATACGCGAGATTGGGCCATGAACACGAAACTAGGTAATTAAGTAGACCAATAGCTCTGCCATAATCGAAATCACAAATAGGTTCATCAGGAATTTTAGGGGTTAGTTTTGCGTTAGGTACCAATGGAGTTGAAGCTGGACGACAATCAAACATGTTGTATTCTTTTAACATATTGGTGATGTAAAGAGGTTGAGAAATGTAAATTTCTTTCTTGTCTATGTTTTGGGTTACTTTCATGCCAAGTATCCAAGAGATTTCACCCTGGTCATCCATTTCAAATTGATTCATAAGAGCCTGTTTAATGGGTAAAACATTTATTCCACAGATTACCAGATCGTCCACATGGATGAAGATATGACAGGGGTATCCACTTGATTGTTAGAAAATAAAAACGGGTCGGCAGGGTTAGGATGAAGATTTTGGGAAGAGAAGAAGTCTTTGAGTCTTTTGTACCAACACCGAGGACTTTGTTTTAGGCCATAAAAGGATTTTTCAAGTTTGAGACAGGAGTCGGAGGATCGAGTCCCAGAAAATCCTTCAGGAAAGCAAATATAGACGTCTTCTTCAGGAACCCCATAAAGGAAAGCAGTTTTGACATCCATTTGGTGGATTTCAAAATTTTTACAAGCTGATAAACTCAAAAGAGTTCAAAGAGAAGATAATCTGCCAGTTGGAGCAAAGGTATCATTATAATCGATTCCTTCGGTTTGAGCAAAACCCTGAACACAAAGACGGGCCTTAAATTTAGACAGGTTGCCATTACTATCTAATTTCTTTTTGAAGACCCAGACAGTTCCTATAAGGTTTCTATCTTTTGGTTTTGGAACTACTTTCCAGACTTTATGATTTTCAATGCTGGTTAATTCTGAGTCAATAGCAGCACGCCAGTGAGTGGATTCGGGACCTGATACTGCCTGTGAATACCTCCTGGGAACATCATCTTGTTGAACGACAAGGTTACAGGAATTTTTGTTACGTCTTGAGTGATTGAGAATGTTTGAAGAGTCAATGTCACTTGTAATGTTTTGAGGAGCAGGCGTGTCTTTGTTAGTCCAGGTGAAGGTTTTTCCTGAAGCAGGAGGTACTGGATTAGGAGGAGTTGTTATAGAGATAACTTCTGAAGTTTGTGATTCAGTGATTGGTTCTGGATTTTGAAGTGGAGTAGAGACGTCTGGGAAGTAAGGGAAATCTGGGAACGTTATGAATAAAGGTGTAGCTTCAGTTAAGCCCTTAGCTTGAGAGAAAGAGTCATCCAAGAATTTAATGTCGTGAGTGACTATAAATTTATCTAGTTTAGGGGAATAGATTTTGAAATTATGATGACCTTCAGCGTATCCTATAAAAATACTGTATTTGCCAATGGGGTCAAATTTAGAGAGTCTTCTTTGTTTGGGGATATTGTAGATAACATCATATCCAAAAGGGTGAAGCTTACCATAAGATATTTTGGCTTTCAGATCCCAGACCTCTAATGGACATTTTCCATGTAGGGTTTTTGTAGGTGTGCGATTTAACAAATAATTAGCAGTATTTACTGCTTCTCCCCACCACAATCCATCTAATCCGCATGTGATTAATAATGCTTGGGCTTTTTCGACCAGAGTCTGATTTCCTCTCTCTGTGAATGGATTTTGCTGAGGAGTATAGGGAGCAGTGGTCAAAAGGGAGATCCCTTTTTCAATAAACAGCTTATCAAATGAGCTGTTGACAAATTCACCCCCATTGTCAGTTACCACCGTTTTCACCCTTTTTTCAGTCTTGTTTTCAGCCAGATTTAAGAAGGTTTTGAAATAGTTGAAATAGTCTCATTTAAAAGAAAGAAAATAAGTGAAAAGGTACCTGGAATGACCATCAACCACTTGTAAGAAGTACTTGCTACCTCCTCGGGAACTGGGAGAGATAGGTCTGCACAGGTCCATGTCAATTAAATTTAGGACATCCTCATGATTTGGAAATTTTCCCGGGGACGGAAGACGGTGTGACTTTGAAGTTAGGCATGGGATACACTCGAGCTTAGAGAAATCTACATTCGGATACATGAGACTAGCGGTTACATTATTGGGATGTCCGCAAGAGTTGTGCAAATTAATGATGGATTTAGTTGAGATTACGGAGTTGACTTCTCCGGAAAATTTGAGTGGTAATGAAAGGACATTGTCTTTGAGGGAGCACTCCACAATGAAGTTATCATCTTTGTCAAATAGCTTAGCCATGTTTCCACATCCTTTGATACTGAACTTTTGACGTAAAAACCAGGCGGCCGAGATGAGGTTTGATTGTACATTGGGTACATACAGAGCATTATTGATGGGAAAAAGCCTCTTGTTAATTAGGAGATCAACAGTTCCTGAACCCTGAGCCTGAATGGTTTCTCCATTGGCAGTGAGGAGAGATTTTGACGAAGGGAAGAGTGAGGTGAAGAATCTTTTATTGTTAAAGAGGGTAAAGGATGCACCACTGTCAAGAATGGCAGTGTCGTTAATAGTGTTAAGAACAACAAGAGCTTTTCCATCCCTTTGTTCTCGCTCCTTTTTCCTCCTGTGGTATTCATCTCTTTTCTCAGGGTGTAATTTAAAATGTGTGGCTTCGGAATGAGGAGCCAATGGGTTGTGCTTTCCATTAGAGCACAAGTTTAATTTTGTACATTGAAGGCCATGCTCGTTTTAGAAGGCTCATATTTTCTTCTCCTCCAGTCCTTTTTGAGCTCTATCAGGAATTCCTCAATAGAAGGTGTCTTCTTGGTTACCTTGATATTGGTAAAAATTAGATGAGACACGTTGCGGGAGGATTCAGGTAGTAGATGAAGAATGTAGAAGGCTATGATGGTAGATAGGACCTCTCCAGAGAAAAGAGAAGGTGAAACTTCATTCAGAAGTTTAAGAGTTGAACGGAATTCCTTGATGGAAAGGGAGATATTGGACTCATCGAAGTGAATGTTGAAAAGGTCGGCAATTACACTAGCACAATTTTTAGCTGAATTTGAGGCATAGTGTTCACGAATTTGTTCCCACAAAGAAGCAGGGTCAAATATAGATTAATCATGAATAAATCGATTATTATTTTTGGAATCAATGAACATGCGTAGGATGAGGGTGGTCTGATTTTTGCAGAAATTGAAAACCTCAAGGGCATCAGCGTCAGAAGGGGAAGTGGTAGATTTGAGGAGAAATTTATCTAGATTTCGGATTCCTAGAGCATAAAACATTTGGTTCTTCCATGAAGCATAGTTTTTGTTAGTGAGAATTTTGACTCCTTTTATTTCTGAGAATGAAGTGGTCTCCATGTTGTTCCAGTTTTCGGTAAAGATATTAGATGACGTGATGAGATTGCGTATAACAGTGTTTGCAGAGGAATAAGAAAGAGACGATTCAAAATTAGTAGGAGAGGACGCCACTTTGTGAGAAGTTAGAGGAGCGCTGGGCCCATAACCTGATAGACTGGAATGTTGGAAAGACCTGGTTCAGAAGGAGTTAAGTCAAATAAGATAAGTAAGAAATTAAGATGATAAAGCCGCCACAAACTAAGTAGAGAAATAAAATAAGAGATGAGTCAAGTTAACAAAAGACTGTCTGAAGGACAGGATAAGAAAAAGAAGAAAGAAGAGAGATATGCATTGCAGCAAGAAGAGCATACTAACGTATAAACTAAATACCTGGTTCAGAAGGAGTTAAGTCAAAAAAGATAAGTAAGAAATTAAGATGATAAAGCCGCCACAAACTAAGTAGAGAAATAAAATAAGAGATGAGTCAAGTTAAAAAAAGACTGTCCAAAGGACAGGATAAGAAAAAGAATAAAGAGGAGAGATTCCGATAAGCGGTCTAAGAGATCTCTCTTTTATAGAGGAGAATGGCGACATACATGAGAACAACAGGTATGGAAACAAATTTTATATAATGAATAAGTACACGATGTTTAAGTTAAGCTGATTAACTAATGAGCGGAATCTAATTATTACTCTAACAAAAAATAGTTATTCTCAATATAAACTCACAATACTTGGATTTTTATGCGCGCTAGTGGTGACAAATAGATAAATAAAATATAGTCATAGCTTATATAAAGATAATATCAATTTATAAATGCTTTATAATATATTTATATATGATAAGAATTGTTTTATAGTGTTTTTTTAATGTTCAGTAAGTAAGTGATGTCTAATAACCTGTCAAATCCTCTCTTACTTATACCAAAATCTACTGGAGTGCACAGACCTTCAATCCAGATGATGTCACTGCTATCCCCAGCAATTACAGCACTGTCAGGGCCCATCACCTCCCCATGGTGTCCAATTAAAGCAGATTCGACACCCAGACCTCCAGTGAGGACCCTCCATCACAATTAATGATACCACAGACCCATACCATAAATAGAATAAACAGATAAAAGATGATACCATAAAGAAACAGAAAAAATAACTCATCAAAAGAGTATATAATGAGACCCAAAGCAAATAAAGGAACCTAATTAACTGTCAAAGCCCCCAATAATATCCCCAAGCATCCATATTAACCCAGTAATGATATCCCAACCCATAAATTGGTGAAAATCCATCCAAGGAAGCATATTAAGCTGACCAAACTGGATATATGTGCCTGAAAAAGGTGTATATGCTTGTGTAGGCCTTGTGAGTCCACTGAATATGTTCATAAGACTTAAAATAAGCAGAAAAACAAAGGTTAAGGGCTATTAAGAGGTTAAAACCCACTTATAGACCTAAAAATACATAATATAACTACATATTTCACTGAATATGAAGCTTATGTATGTCTATAAATACTTAATATCAATTAAGATAAGTATATTGTCAGTTTGTGCTAGTATCTAAGTATAATTTAATAGTAAATATTAATGGTCCTATTACTTATTGTTAAATGATTTAGTGATTAAACATCAGGGGAAGACTAATAAAATAGTTATTCTCAATTTAAACTCACAATACTTGGATTTTATGTGTGCTAGTGGTGGAAAATAGAATAATAAAATATAGTTATAGCTTATATAAAGATAAAAATAATTTATAAATGCGTTATAATATATTTATATATGATAATAATTGTTTTATAATGTTTTTTTGAAGTGTAGTAAGTAAGTGATGTCCAATAACCCGTCAAATCCTCTCTTACTTATACCAAAATCCACTGGAGTGCACAGACCTTCAATCCAGATGATGTCACTTCTATCCCCAGAAATTACAGCACTGTGAGGGCCCGTTACCTCGCCATGGCGTCCACTTCAAGCAGTTTCAACACCCAGACCTCCAGTAAGGACCCTCCATCTCAATTAATGATATCACAGACCCATACCGTAAATAGAATAAACAGATAAAAGCAGATACCATAAAGAAACAGGTAAAATAACTCATCCAAAGAGTATATAATAAAACCCAAAGCATATAATAGAACCAAATTAACTGTAAAAGCCCCCAATAACATCCTCAAGCATCCATATTAGCCCAGTAATCATATCCCAACCCATAAATCTGTAAAAATCAATCCAAGGAAGCAGATTAGGTTGACCAAACTGGATATATGCGCCTGAAATAGGTGTATATGCTTGTGTAGGCATTTTGAGTCCACTTAATATGTCCATATGAGCTAAAATAAGCAGAAAAATAAAGGTTATAGGCTATTAAGAGGTTAAAACCCACTTATAGACCTAAATATACATAATATAACTACATATTTCACTGAATAAGAGGTTTATGTATACATATAAGCTTATGTATGTCTATAATTACTTAATATTACTTAAGATAATTATATTTTGACTCCATTAACACCTTAATAAGTATTATTAGGCTATGGATAATTATTTAAACTACTATAAGTCATATAATAGTGTAATAATTGTATATATATGTGTTATAACCATATATATAAGTATTTTAACCTTATTTTTAAAAAATAAGCTTAATTTAATTAAGTATCTCTTAATCTAAGCATAAGAATTACTCAGTCCTTGAGATACATAGACTGAAACTCCCTCACCCAAAACAACAATAAAAAATGTTAAGACATTTTAATTAATAAGTAAGGAGTGAATAGAAAAATAATTTTACAATTTCTATGTTACATATACTGAATTAAACAGTATTATTTGGATTTAAATTTTTTCAAGAGATTTTTAAGATCAGAGATTTCATTTTCTGGAATCAACTGGTCATATTCACTTGAATTATTTTTAAACCTTAAAAGATACTCAACTCCCTTTTCTTTTGTAAGGTGTCTCTTTTTAAGTATCTATTCAATTACTGCCTTTTCAACTATTTCTTCAGCTTTCTGTTAATGCCTTCCTGATCTTCTTGAAAATAGAGCAGTATAATTAGAATGGTATGGTTTTATAAGAAAAATATGAAATACTGGATGTTTTCTATCATATGGTGCATATAGAATAACTTAAACAGCATTGTTACCAACCATATTTTTTACTACAAATGGTTCAATGAATGGATCCTTCAATTTAAGATTATAATTTAAATTCAAATGTAGTGTAGAAATAAGGACTTTATCATCCTCTTTAAACATTTGTTCTTTATGGGCTTTATCCCATCTTTTCTTCTCATACTCAAATGCCTTATTTATACATTCTTGAGCATTCTTTCTGAATAATTCTTGCATTAGAAGACAAGATTTTTAACCTGGATGGCTATCCAAATTAGGTAATTTATTAAGAGTTTTAGTAGGGGTATTAGGTACATAACCCAACCATAACTCAAATGGCTTTTTGTCAGTGAAAGAATGTATTGTACTATTGTATGCAAATTCTAAACCTGGGATAAGGGTAACTTAATCATGTGAGAAGCATTCATTGTCTTTAAAGTCAAGACCAAAAGCACAATATCTCCTTACCATATCTTCTAAAGTTTTTATCATTCTTTCTGCTAGCCCATCAGTTTGTGGATGGTGTGCTGTAGAAAGTTTTAATTGACACCCTGAAACATTCATAAGTGATGTCCAGAACTCAGAAGTAAATTTAGGATCTCTGTCTAAGACTATTGCTTTGGGGAAACCTGCTATATTAAACATTTGTTTCCACCATAAAAAAGCTAAGTCCTTTGCAGAAACCTCTTTGTGGGTAGGAATAAATTTACACATTTTTGTAAATCTATGTACAATTACCCAGCAGGTGTTATAACTGTTATGCCCTGCAATTTACAAACCATTTAAAAAGTCCATGTTAACTTTTTCCCATGGAGATTTTGGTTACTCAAGTTGTTGTAATTAACCAGCTCTTTTGCCTGTTAATCTTTTAGATTTTTGAAAAGAATCACATGTCTCAACATATTTTTGAACAAAATCAGGCATGTAAGTCAACGAAGCTGTATTTTTTACTCTGGTTAATATTTTATGGAAGTTAAAATGACCTGCAAATATATCATCATGACATATGCTTAACATTAACTCCTTCATTGAAGGGGAATTACAATTACATTGCTTAATTTTTTTTTGTAATATATAAAAGCATCCTAAATGGAAAATTTTCTGTTTTCTAATTCTTCTTTATACCTTTGTGGTAATGTTTTTATTAAAACACTCATTGAAGCATTAGATGAATCATTTAAAATTTCAGTAAGTTTACTCAATTCAGCATCTGAAGCATAATTATCAAGAATTGATTGCATAAGATTATCCTCAAGATCTAAAATATAAATTCATTAAATGTTAATAATCTATGTTTCAGGAACATAAGCAGGATTATCACCATTATTGGGTAGAGTTACTCTAGATAACAGATCTACATAAGAGTTTAAGGTTCATGCTCCATGTTTAATAGCCATATGTCCTGTGTACTCTTGTACAACTAATTGGTATCTAAACATGTCAGCCTAGATATCCTTAGGACTGAGTATTTCTTATGCTAAAAATAAGATAACCTTAAGTAGATTAAGCTTATATCTTAAAAATAAGGTTAAAATAATAATATATATTATTTTACTATATATATATAATTATTATTCTATTATATAATTTATAATAGTTTAAATAGCTTATCCATGGCCTAATAATACTTATTAAGGTGGTAATGGAGTCATAATATACTTATCTTAAGTGATATGAAGTAATTATTGACATACATAAGCTTATATGTATACATAAATCTCATATTCAGTGAAATATGCAGTATATTATGTATATTTAGGTATATAAGTGGGTTTTAGCCCCTTAATAGCCTATAAACTTTGTTTTTCTGCTTATTTTAGGTCATATGGACGAAATCAGTGGACTCACAACACTTACAGAAGCATAGACACCTATATCAGGCGCATACACCCAGTTTGGACAACTAAAATTACTTCCTTGGATGGTTATTCACGGATTTATGGGTTGGAAGGATGTTTCTGGGTTAATGTGGATGCTTGGAAATGTTATTGAGGGCTTGGACATTTTATTTGTTTCTTTATATGCTTTTAGTTTCATTAAATCTCTTTTTGATTATTTATTTTACCTGTTTCTTTATGGTATCCGCTTTTATCTGGGTTTTCTATTTATGGTATGGATCAGTGTTATTATTAATAGTGATGGAGGGTCCTTACTGGAGGTCTGGGTGTTGAAACTGCTTGAAGTGGACGCCATGGGGAGGTGATGAGCCCTCACAGTGCTGTAATTGCCGGGGATAGCAGTGACATCATCTGGATTGAAGGTCTGTGCACTCCAGTGGATTTGGGTATAAGTAAGAAGGGATTTTGACAGTTTATTATCATCATTCAATTACTAAAATTCAAACCAACACTACAATACAATTATTAGAATTCAGAAATATATTATAAATCCACTATAAATTGATATTATCTTTATATAAGCTATAACTATATTTTATTCTTCTATTTTCCACCACTAGCACGCATTTAAATCCAAGTATTGTGAGTTTTATTTGAGTATAACTATTCTATTAGTCTTCCCCTGAGGTTTAATCACTAAATCATTTATCAATAAGTAGTAGGACCATAAAATAACACTATTATATCATACTTGTATACTAGACTATACTGACAATTGGGGGTCTTTCCTTATATTTAACTTATTATTTAGTATAAGCCTTGGGACGTGATTTTTACCTTAGTAAAGCTCAAAATTAACCAAATATTTGGGTCTGCTGCATATTAGTGGGTCATTATAACTCATTGATTGCGGAAAAGAACCCTTAAAATAATTGTACTAATTTTTTATCATAAAAATTAGATATTTACAGTAGTAACTGTACCCAATATAAACCCAATTTCACTTGGTATTTGGACACCAATATAACACCCAATTAAATTGGTATTTGGCTAAAGCTTAGTAAGCTAATTATTCACCCTTATAGAGGTCTAGTTAAACTTATTATTATATTTTTAACAGATTTTTTCGAATTTTTCTTACATTTTATTTAAATAAATAAAGATATAAATTCAGGGTAAGCTCCATTGCTTTTTTAGTAATATAATTGCTAATATTATTTGTCTACTAATTCCATAGAGTTTTTCCTTTTTTAGACGTTTTATATTGTCATTTTTAACAATATGAGTGCTCCCCAGGACAGTGTAAGTGAAAAGCCTGCTTATAATACCAGGTCTAAAGCTAACAAAAACTTTCCAGGACATCACCATGGAGGGACAACAGTACCCCCAGCCAGAAAGCATGAGTATAGAGGAAAAGGATGCCCTCTTAAAAAAGATAACTATAAAAAAGACGTCTCCTCCTCTTCAGGATCAACTGTCCCACCTGGCCAAACAGGTTCTGAAGTTGGAGGAATCAAAATCTCTCATGTTCAAAGAAGTAGAGCAGTTGCAAAACAATTGCAAGGTAGGCTTTCAGCAGATGAATCAGGCAATGGCAGAATTAAAGGGAGGCCAGCCCAGTCAATCAAATTAGCAACCCCTTACCCATGGAGGGTCCACTCACTCCCAGGAGAAAATCCTGGTAGAAAAATGGAAATGGGACTGGTTTCACCAACAGTGGACAAGCCACAGTTGCAACAGGGATCCACCCCCTCATCTGACTTCCTCAGCTCACCCTTACAAGGGAAAAAAGCGCCAAAAATCAGGAATGGCAACCATCCCTTGGTAAGTAAATTACCCTCTCAGATTGGACATAATACTGATAATTACAATATAGGTAATTCTATTGATGTTAAATCTGTACAAAAAATAGAGGAGGATTTAAGAAATTTAGGTTTTAGAGTAGATACACCTGACTTGTCTTTTGTCCACAATAACAGTACTATATACAATGATAATACAGTTAATCCTCAGTTGCAACCACCTACTAGTGAGATGAGAAGTTCACAGGAGAGTGAGAGAATTGAAAAGGAGGACATGGAATATTTTAACAATAATCCAACTGTCCATAGAATTGTTTCAGCATTGTGGAATAGAATGACTAATTGTGAGGAACAGACAGTTAAGCTCACTAGTGATACAATTTTATCCTTGACATTGAACATTTCTCAATTAGCAACATGTAATAAAGAATTCGAGAAAGAACATTTGTCTCTAACTCTTAAATATGATTCATTGAGTAATAAATATAATGACCTTTCAAACAAATTTTGTGAGTTAGAAAAATTATATGAAACACATTTATTAAAGACTGAATCAAGAACAAAGTTATCTTTTGCCCAGACAAATCAAAGTGTCTCTGAGTTGCTACAAAGATTAACTAAAGTTGAGATTGAAACTGCCAATCTACTAATGAACCAGGATAATCATAAGTATAATCAATATAATAATAATCCTTTCATTGGCAAAAGTGAATCTCATTCCTTCCCTTTACCACCACAATTAAGACCATCTGGTGGTAGTGTCAAATCTGAAAATGTAAGTCACAAATCAGTGCAGGAAGAAATACAAGACCATTAATCAAAAGTGAATGAGTTGTTGAATTTACCTAAGATTAGTGAGATAAAATCCAATCAGAAGAACTGGCCTAAGATAGATCAGTACCCAACTTATGATGGGGAAGCCAGCTCTGATTGGAAACATTTTATTCAAATAATTGACAACTTGAAATTCTCATATAAGTTACCAGATGAAGAGATAACATCAAAATTAATTTCTTTATTTAAGGATGTTGCTTTATTATGGTTTGAAGCTGTCTTAAGTGAGGGTAGAGACTACTCTTGGGCTGAATGGAAACAACTTATTGAAAAACAATTTGGAGGTTCTAAATTCAGGCTTACTCAGCAGAGACTGTATGAGAAGACTAGGTATAATCCGTTGAATGGTGACAAACCTATGGTATTTTTAATGAATTTAAACAAAATATTAAAAGCCATTGAGCCTCATATGGATTTTAATTTATGGAAAGATAAGATAATATACAAATTACCTATATCTGTCAGAGACATTGTTGTAGCTAGAACATTAAATGTTACTGAATATTCTGACTTTATTAATATTTGCAATGAAATATTATTAAACCATAAGTATGAATCAAGGTATTCCACTTATAAGCAAAATGTTGAACCTGTAAAAACTCAGAATTCAAAAACACTTCAGGAGAAGCAGAAAAAACCTACTGCACCTGTAGTACCTAAAAAGTATGAAACAAATACTTGTTATAAGTGTAACAAACCTTGGGTCAAAGGTCACAAATGTGAGAAAAACATAAATATTGTTGAAAATCAATGTGAATCTGAAACTGAAACTGAAAAAAGTAAAGAATCAAGTGATTATGACAGCAATATCTCATATAGTGATGAAAATGAAGTCTGTATGTTGGAAGATGATTTTTCCATCTTTGAAAATCCAATATTAAATATGGACTCAAATGAATCTATAATGAATTTTGAGGATGCTGAAATCATTAAGGATATACAAGCTGATAACTTTAGAATGACACCTATCACGGTTCCAGCTATCATTTCTGGTGAAAATGTTAATATAGTACTGGACACATGAGCTGCTGGTTCTGTTGTTTCCACTAATACATTACAGAAAATTGATAGTGAATATAAGTTTAAGCTTGAACCACTTCAAAATAAAAATTGGAGAGGTTTTGGATCAGTACTACACCCCATTGGTAAATACAAAGCTGCTGTTTTCTTTAAACACCAACATGGTTATGTAAGGGTAACTTGTGACTTTAGAGTAATGGATAATACTAATTGTAGTAACTGTTTTATCATTGGAAATGATAATCTGACTAAATTTGGTGTAAAATTAGACCCTGCTAATAACAATTTTACAATTGGCATGAATGGTAAAATGAAATTTAAAATAAATTCTTTTAACACAGTCTTACACATTGAGTCAGTAACAAATTCCCCGTCTAAAGGAAGAGAATCCAATGAGATGGAACTTCTTGAAACAGAAATTTCAAAAGCATCATTTGGCAGTCAGATAAGTGAAACTGAGAAAGATAATATTTTGGAATTAATTAAAGCTTTTCCAATGGCTTTTGCACATGGTACAAATGAACTTGGCCTTGTAAAAGATCATGAAATGAAAATTAGTTTAACCTGTGATATGGATAATATTCCTGCTAGTCTTAAAAAGAAACCATACCCTGCTTCACCAATGAAGAGGAAAGACATAGAGGATAATATTAAGATGTTATTAAAAATGAACATTCTTGAGAAGGTTGAAACTACACCAAAATAATGTGTAATATCACCAGTGCTAATTTCTTATGAACAAGATAAAGCAAGACTGTGCGGTGATTATAGAGCTATAAATACATTTACAGTAGATGATATTTATCCCTTGCCAAGGATTGCCTCTATACATGCTACCCTTAAAGGTGCTAAATATATAAGTTGACTAGATGGAAATAAAGGGTACCATCAAATTCCTGTTGAAAAGAATTCACAGAACTTTTTGATGATAACAACACACATAGGAATTTATAAGTATGTCAGAATGCCGTTTGGACCAAAAAATGCTCCATCAGTATTTCAAAAGTTAATGGATATAACATTCCATAATGAAATGATTGAGGGATGGTTAATGGTATACATTGATGACATCATAGTGTTCTCTAAAACCTTTGATGAACACTTAATCCATTTAAGGAAAGTATTTCAGAAAATGGATGAAATAAAAATGACCCTTGCATTGAAAAAATGTAAATTTGGGTTTGAATCTTTAAAAGTGCTTGGTCATATTGTATCTGGCTTACAAATATGTGTAGACCAAAATAAAGTGGCTGCAATAAAGAATATTGGCATTCATCAAAATGTGAAGCATGTACAATTTTTTCTTGGAATGTGTGGTTATTATAGACAATATATTAAAAACTACCAATCAATTGCTGCACCACTGACCACACTGATAAAGAAATCAGAAGCTTACATTTGGAATAATGAAAGACAACAAGCTTTTAATAAGTTGAAAGAATGTTTAATGACAGCTCCTATCTTTGGATTACCAGATTTCCAATTACCTTTTGTATTATATACAGATGCAAGTTTTATTGGACTGGGTGCTGCTTTGCATCAAAAACAACTTATTGAAGGTAAAATGTCAGAAGTAGTAATCTGCTATATTTCACGTACTCTGAGAAGTAGTGAATTGAAATATGGTGCTACTCAACTTGAATGTTTGGCAGTAGTATGGGCTCTTGAAAAGCTACATTATTACCTTGAAGACACAAAATTTGAGTTAATAACTGACTGTAGTGCAGTTAAGTGACTCTTAAACATGAAAACTCCTAATAGAAACATGTTTAGATGGCAATTAGCTGTACAAGAATACAGAGGACAGATGACTATTACACATAGAGCAGGAACCTTGCTCTCTAATGTAGATCTGTTATCTAGAGTACCTCTGCCTAATAATGATGATAATCCTGCTTATGTTCCTGAGTCAGAGATTATTAACATTTATGGCATTTATATTGTAGATCTTGAGAATGAATTTATGCAATCAATTCTTGATAATTATAATTCAGATCCTGACTTAAGTAAATTAACTACAATATTAAATGATCCATCTAATGCTTCAATGAATGTTTTAAAAAAACATTACCAATTAAGTATAAAGAGGCATTAGAAAAAGGAAAATTTTCCATTGAGGATGGTTTTATATATTACAGGAAAAAATTAAGTAATGTAATTGTAATTCCCCCTTCAATGAAGGAGTTAATGTTAAGTATATGTCATGATGATATATTAGCAGGTCATTTTGACTACCATAAAACATTAACTAGGGTAAAAAACACAGCTTGGTGGATTAACATGTCTGAGGATGTTCAGAAATATGTTAAAACATGTGATTCTTGTCAAAAATCTAAAAGATTAACAGGAAAAAGAGCTGGTTTATTACAACAAATTGAGAAACCAAAAGCTCCATGGGAAATCATTAACATGGACTTTGTAACAGGTTTGCCAATAGCAGGGCATAAGATTTATAACTCCTGCTGGGTAATTGTAGATAGATTTACAAAGATGTGTAAATTTATTCCTACCCACAAAGAGGTTTCTGCAAAGGACTTAGATTTTTTATGGTGGGAAAAAATGTTAAATACAGCAGGTTTCCCCAAAGCAATAGTTTCTGACAGAGATCCTAAATTTACTTCTGAGTTTGGGACGACACTTATGGATGTTTCAGGGTGTCAATTAAAACTTTCTACAGCACACCATCCACAAACTGATGGGCTAGCAGAAAGAATGATACAAACCTTAGAAGATATGATAAGAAGATACTGATCTTTTGGTCTTAATTTTAAAGACAATGACAAATTCACGCATGATTGGGTAACCCTTATCCCAGGTTTAGAATTTGCATATAATAGTACAGTACATTCTGTCACTGGCAAAAAGCCATTTGAGTTATGGTTGGGTTATGTACCTAATACCTCTGCTAAAACTCTTAATAAGTTACCTAGATTGGATATTCATCCAGGTACTAAATCTTTTCTTCAGATGCAGGAATTATGCAGAAAACATGCTCAAGAATGTATAAATAAGGCTTTTGGGTATGAAAAGAAAAGATGGGATAAAGCCCATAAAGAACAAATGTTCAAAGAGGGTGATGAAGTCCTTATTTCAACGCTACATTTCAATTTAAATGGTAATGTTAAATTGAAGGATCCATTCATTGGACCATTTGTAGTTAAAAAAATGGTTGGTAATAATGCTGTTGAGGTTATTCTATATGCACCTTATGATAGAAAACATCCAGTATTTCCTATTTCTCTTATAAAACCATACCATTCTAATGATACTTCTCTATTTCCAAGAAGATCAGGAAGGCATAAACAGCAACCTGAAGAAATATTGGAAAAGGCAGAAATTGAAAAGATACTTAAAAAGAGACACATTACTAAAGAAAAGGGAGTTGAGTATCTATTAAGATTTAAAAATAAATCAAGTGAATATGACCAGTGGATTCCAGAAAATGAAATCTCTGATCTTAAAAAACTCTTGAAAAAATTTAAATCTAAATAATTCTGTTCATTCAGTATATGTATTATAAAAATTATTTTTTTTATTTTATTATTTCACTCCTTAGTTTTAATTAAAATGTCTTAACATTTTTTTTATTGTTTTTCTTGGGGTGAGGGGGTGTCAGCCTAAATATCCTTAGGACTTAGTATTTCTTATGCTTAAAATAAGATAACCTTAAGTAGATTAAGCTTATATCCTAAAAATAAGGTTAAAATAATAATATATATTATTTTATTATATATATATAATTATTATTCTATTATATAATTTATAATAGTTTAAATAGCTTATACATGGCCTAATAATACTTATTAAGGTGGTAATGGAGTCATAATATACTTATCTTAAGTGATATGAAATAATTATTGACATACATAAGCTTATATGTATACATAAATCTCATATTCAGTGAAATATGCAGTATATTATGTATATTTAGGTATATAAGTGGGTTTTAGCCCCTTAATAGCCTATAAACTTTTTTTTCTTCTTATTTTAAGTCATATGGACGAAATAAGTGGACTCACAACACTTACAGAAGCATAGACACCTATATCAGGCGCATACACCCAGTTTGGACAACTAAAATTACTTCCTTGGATGGCTATTCACGGATTTATGGGTTGGAAGGATGTTTCTGGGCTAATGTGGATGCTTGGGGATGTTATTGAGGGCTTGGACATTTTATTTGTTTCCTTTATATGCTTTTAGTTTCATTAAATCTCTTTTTGATTATTTATTTTACCTGTTTCTTTATGGTATCCGCTTTTATCTGGGTTTTCTATTTATGGTATGGATCTGTGTTATTATTAATACTGATGGAGGGTCCTTACTGGAGGTCTGGGTGTTGAAACTGCTTGAAGTGGACGCCATGGGGAGGTGATGAGCCCTCATAGTGCTGTAATTGCCGGGGATAGCAGTGACATCATCTGGATTGAAGGGCTGTGCACTCCAGTGGATTTGGGTATAAGTAAGGAGGAATTTTGACGGTTTATTATCATCATTCAATTACTACAATTCAAACTAACACTACAATACAATTATTAGCATTCAGAAATATATTAAAAAGCCACTATAAATTGATATTATCTTTATATAAGCTATAACTATATTTTATTCTTCTATTTTCCACCACTAGCACGCATTTAAATCCAAGTATTGTGAGTTTTATTTGAGTATAACTATTCTATTAGTCTTCCCCTGAGTTTTAATCACTAAATCATTTATCAATAAGTAGTAGGAAGATAAAATAACACTATTATATCATACTTATATACTAGACTATACTGACAAAACATATGTCTATTAGGAGTTTTCATGTTTAAGGGTGACTTAACTACACTAAAGTCAGTTATTAACTCAAATTTTTGGTCTTCCAGGTAATAATGTAGCTTCTCAGGAGCCCATACTACTGCAAAACATTCAATTTGAGTAGCACCATATTTTAATTCACTACTTCTTAGAGTACGTAAAATATAGCAAATTATTACTTCTGACATTTTCCTTTCAAGAAGCTGTTTTTGATGCAAATGAGCACCCAAACCAGTAAAACTTGCTTCTGTATAAAATACAAATGGCAATTGGAAATCTGATAATCCCAAGATAGAAGCTGTCATCAAAAATTCTTTAAAATTATCAAAAGCCTGTTGTTTTTCATTATTCCAAATGAAAGCTTCTGATTTCTTTATCAGTTTGGTCAATGGTGAAGCAATTAATTGGTGATTCTTTATATATTGTCTATAATAACCAAACATACCAAGAAAAGATTTTAAATCCTTTACATTTTGAGGAATTCCAATATTCTTGATTACAGCCACCTTATTTTGGTCTACACATATTTGTAAGCCAGATACAATATGACCAAGAACTTTTAAAGAATCAAACACAAATTTACATCTTTTCAATGCAAGGGTCATTTTTATTTCATCCATTTTCTGAAATAACTTCATTAAATGGACTAAGTGTTCATCATATGTCTTAGAGAACACTATAATATCATCAATGTATACCATTAACTGTCTCTCATTTATTTCATTATGGAATGTTATATCCATTAACTTCTGAAACACTGAAAGATCATTCTTTGGTCCAAATGGCATTCTGAAATATTTATACATTCCCATTTGTGTTGTTATAAACAAAAAGTTCTGTGAATTATTTTCAACAGGAATTTGATGGTACCCTTTATTTCCATCTAAGCAACTTATATACTTAGCAACTTTAAGGGTAGCATGTATAGAGGTAATACTTGGAAAGGGATAAATATCATCTACTATAAATGTATTTAATGCTCTATAATCACTGAACAGTCTTGCTTTATCTTGTTCATAAGAAATTAGCACAGGTGATATTACAGAATATTTTGGTGTAGTTTCAACCTTTTCAAGAATTTTCATTTTTAATAACATCTTAATATTATCCTCTATGTCTTTCCTCTTCATTGGTGATGCAGGATATGGTTTCTTTTTTAAGACTAGCAGGAATATTATTCATATGACAGGTTAAACTAATTTTCTATCATGATCTTTTACAAGGCCAAGTACATTGGTCCCATGTGCAAAATAAATTGGGAATTCTTTTATTAAGTCCAAAATATTTGTTTTCTCAGCTTCACTTATCTGAGTTCCAAGTGAAGCTTTATAAATTTATGTTTCCAGAAGTTGCATCTCATTGTATTCTCATCCTTTGCAAGGAATATTTTTTGCTGACTCAATGTGTAAGACCGTGTTAAAAGAATTTATTTTAAATTTCTTTTTACCATTCATTCCAATTGTAAAATTATCATTAGAAGGGTCTAATTTCAAACCAAACTTAGTCAGAATGTCATTTCCAATGATAAAACAGTTACTAGAATAAGTATTGTCCATTTATACAAAGTCACAAGTTACTCTAACATAACCATGTTGATGTTTAAGAAAACAGCAGCTTTGTATCTACCAATGGGGTGTATTAATTATCCAAAACCTCTCCAATTCTTACTTTGAAGGGGTTCAAGACTTGACTTATACTCACTATCAATTTTCTGCAATGTATTTGTTGAAACAACAAAACCAGCAGCTCCTGTGTCCAATACTATATTTACATTTTCTCCATAAATGATAGCTGGAACCATGATAGGTGTCATTTTCAAGTTATCAGCTTGTATATCCTTAATGATTTCAGCATCCTCAAAATTCATTAGAGATTCATTTAAGTCCATATTTAGTATTGGAGTTTGAAAGATGGAAAAATTATCTTCAAACATACAGACTACATTCTCATCACTATATGAGATATTACTGTCATAATCACTTGAATCTTTATATTTTTCTGTTACATTTTCAGATTCATGCTGATTTTCAACAATATTTATATTCTTCTCACATTTGTGACCTTTAAGCCAAGGTTTATTACACTTATAAAAAGTATTAGTTTCATACTTTTTAGGTATTACAGGTGCGGTAGGTTTTTTATTCTTTACCTGAAGTTTTGTTAAAATCTGATTTTTCACAGGTTCATTATTTTGTTTATAAGTGGTGTACCTTGCTTCATACTTATTGTTTAATAATATTTAATTACAAATATAAATAAAATCAGAAATTTTATTAACCATTATTGTTCTAGCTACAACAATGTCTGTGACAGATATAGGTAATTTATATATTATCTTATTTTTCCTTAAGTTAAAATCCATGTTTGGCTCAATGGCTTTTACTATTTTATTTAAGTTCATTTAAAATACCATAGGTTTGTCACCATTCAAAAGATTATACCTAGTTTTCTCATACAGTCTCTGCTTAGTGAGACTGAATTTAGAGCATCCAAATTGTTTTTCAATTAGTTGTTTCCATTCAGCCCAAGAGTAATATTTACACTCACTCAAAACAGCTTCAAACCATAATAAAGCAACATCCTTAAATAGAGAAATTTTTTTTGATGTTTTTTCTTCATCTGGTATCTTATATGAGAATTTTAAGTTGTCAATTCTTTGAATAAAATGTTGCCAATCAGAGCTAGCTTCCTCATCATAAGTTTAGTACTGATCTATCTTAGGCCAGTTTTTCTGATTGGATTTTGTTTCACTAATCCTAGGTAAATTCAATAACTCATTTACCTTGGATAAATGGTCTTGTTTTTCCTCTTGCAAGGATTTGTGACTTACATTTTTATTTTTAGACTGGACACTATCACCAGATAGTTTTACTTGTTATGGTATAGGGAATGATTGAGATTTATTTTTGCCAATGAAAGGATTATTATTATACTGAGTATACTTATGATTATTCTGATTAATTAGTAGATTAGCAGTTTCAATCTCAACTTTAGTAAATCTTTGTAGCAGATCAGAGAAACTCTGATTTGTCTGGGAAAAAGATAACTTTGTTCTTGATTCAGTTTTCAATAAATTTTCTTCAAACAACTTTTCTAACTCACAGAATTTGTTTGAAAGTTCACTATATTTATTACTCAAAGAATTATACTTAAGAGTTAGATCCAAGTGTTTATTCTCTAATCCTTTCTTTCTTGTTTTTAGTTGAGAAATGTTCAATATCAAGGACAAAATTGTATCACTTGTGAGCTTAATTGTGTGTTAATCACACTCAGTCATTCTATTCCATAATGATGAAACAATTCTATAGACAGTTGGGTTATTATTAAAATACTCCATGTCTTCCTTCTCAATTTTTTCACTTATTTGTGAACTTCTCATCTCACTAGTAACTGGTGGCAACTGAGGTTCAACTGTATTATTAATATAAATAGTACTGTTGTTATTGACAAAAGATAAGTCAGGTGTATCTACATAAAAACCTAATTTTCTCAAGTCCTCCTTAATTCTCTGTATAGATTTCACATCAATAATATTACCTGTATTGTAATCATCAGTATTGTGTTCAATCTGAGAGGGTAATCTACTTACAATGGGATAGGTGCAAGCCCTGATTTTTGGCGCTTTTGCTTTCTTTGTAGGGGTGAGCTGAGGAAGTCTGATGAGGGGGAGGATCCCTGTTTCAATTGTGAATGGAACATTGCTGGTGGAACCAATCCAACTTCCATTTCTCTACCAAGATTCTTTCCTGGGAATGATGTGACTCTCCTTAGGTAGGAAGTTGTTGGCTTAGCTGCCCTACCTTTAACTCTTCCAAGGTTTGATTTATTTGTTGGAAACCCAGCTTTCAGTTGCTTTTCAACTGCTATAACTCCTTTAGCATTAAAGACTTTGATTCATCCAGTTTTAGAACTTGCTTTTCCAGATGAGATAGTTGATCCTGCAGAGGAGGTGAAGTCTTTTTTATTTATATGTTTTTTAGAAGGGTGTCCTTTTCCTATATACTCATAGACTCTGGTTGTGGGTAGGATTGACCCTCAATGGTGATATCCTGGAGCAATGTTTTTAGATTTAGACCTGGTGTTATAAGCAGGTTTTTCACTTAAATTGTCCTGTGGAGCACTCATTGTATCTTTAAATAAAAATTTTACACATCTACAAAAGGGAAAACCTATTTGGTAATTAGTAGACAAAAAATATTAGAAATAAAAGTAATAATAAAAGCACTGGAGCTTACCATAAATTGATATCTTTATTTATTTAAATAAAATATAAGAAAAATTCAAAAAAATCCGTTAAAAATAAAAAAATAAGTTTAACTAGATCTTTATAAGAATGTTAATTAGCTTACCTAGTTTCAACCAAATACCAATTTAATTGGGTGTTATATTGGTAGCCACATACCAAGTGAAATTGGGTTTATATTGGGTACAGTTACTACTGTAAATACCTAATTTTATTATAAAAAATTAGTACAATTATTATAAGGGTTCTTTTCCGCAATCACTGAGTTATGATGACCCACTAATGTGCTGCATACCCAAATATTTGGTTTTTTTGCGATATACTAGAGTAAAAATCACGTCCTAAGGCTTATACTAAATAATAAGTAAAAACTAAGGAAAGACCCCCCATTGTCAGTGTGCTAGCATCTAAGTATGATTTAATAGTAAATATTAATTGTCCGACTACTTATTGAAAAACAATTTAGTGATTAAACCTCAGGGTAAGACTAATAAAATGGTTATTCTCAATTTAAACTCACAATACTTGGATTTTATGCATGCTAGTACTGGAAAATAGATTAATAAAAAATAGTTATAGCTTATATAAAAAAAATATCAATTTATAAATACTTTATAATATACTTATATATGATAATAATTGTTTTATAATAGTAAGTAAGTGATGTCCAATAACCTGCCAAATCCTCCCTTACCTATACCACAATCCACTGCAATGCACAGACCTTCAATCCAGATGATGTCACTGCTATGCCAGGAAATTACAGCACTGTGAGGGCCAATCACCTCCCCATGGCGTCCATTCAATCAGTTTAAACACCCAGAACTCCTTTAAAGACCCTCCATCTCAATTAATTATATTACAGACCCATACCATAAGTAGAATAAACATATAAAAGCGGATACCATAAAAAACAGGTAAAAAAACTAATACAAAGAGTATATAAAGAAAACCAAAGCATATAAAAGAACCAAATTAACTTTCGAACCCCCAATAACATCCCCAAGAATCCATATTAACCCAGTAATAATATCCCAACCCATATATCCGTGAAAATTCATCCAAGGAAGCAGATTAAGTTGTCCAAACTGGATATATGCACCTGAAAAAGGTGTATATGCTTGTGTAGGTGTTGTGAGTCAACATAATAGGTCCATATGACTTAAAATAAGCATAAAAATTAAGGTTATAGGCTATTATGAGGTTAAAACCCACTTATAGACCTAAATATACATAATATAACTACATATTTCACTGAATAAGAGGTTTAAGTATACATATAAGCTTATGTATGTCTATAATTACTTAATATCACTTAAGATAAGTTTATTATGAATCCATTAACACCTTACTATGTATTATTAAGCTATGGATAAGCTAATTAAACAACTATTAGTCATTTAATAGTGTAATAATCATATATATATGTTTTATAACCATATATTTAAGTATTTTAACCTTATTTTTAAGTAATAAGCTTAATGTATTTAAGGTTATCTTATTATAAACATAAGAATTATTTAATCCTGAAGATACCTAGGCTGACATATATTATGACTCCATTAACACCTTAATAAGTATTATTAGGCTATGGATAAGCTATTTAAACTACTATAAGTCATATAATAGTGTAATAATTATATATATATGTATTATAACCATATATATCAGTATTTTAGCCTTATTTTTAAGTTATAATCTCAATTTGAATAAGTTTATCTTATTTTAAACATATGAATTATTCAGTCCTGGTGACACCTAGGCTGACACTCCCTCACCCAAAAAAGAATAAAAAAATGTCGAAACATTTTAATTAATAAGTGAGGAGTAAATAGAAAATAATTTCTAAATTTTCTATGATACATATACTGAATTTAAACAGTATAATTTGGATTTAAATTTTTTCAAGATATTTTTAAGATCAGAGATTTCATTTTCTGGAATCCACTGGTCATATTCACTTGAATTATTTTTAAACCTTAATAGATACTCAACTCCCTTTTCTTTTGTAAGGTGGCTCTTTTTAATTATCTTTTCAATATCTGCCTTTTCAACTATTTCTTCAGGTTGCTGTTTATGCATTCCTGATCTTCTTGGAAATAGAGCAGTATCATTAGAATGGTATGGTTTTATAAGAGAAATAGGAAATAGTGAATTTTTTTATCATATGGTGCATATAGAACAACTTCAACAGCATTGTTAACAACCATATTTTTTACTACAAATGGTCGAATTAATGGATCCTTCAATTTAACATTACCATTGAATTTGAAATTTAGTGTAGAAATAAGGACTTCATCACCCTCTTTGAACATTTTCTCTTTATAAGCTTTATCCCATCTTTATTTCTCATACTCAATTGCCTCATTTATACATTCATGAGCATGCTTTCTGAATATTTCTTGCATTTGAAGACAAGATATTTAACCTGGATGGCTATCCAATTTAAGTAATTTATTAAGAGTTTTAGCAGGGGTATTAGGTACATAACCCAACCATAACTCAAATGGCTTTTTGCCAGTGACATAATTTACTCTACTATTGTATGCAAATTTTATACCTGGGATAAGGGTTACCCAATCATGTGTGAACTTTTCATTGTCTTTAAAATCAAGACCGAAAGCACAATATCTTCTTATCATATCTTCTAAAGTTTGTATCATTCTTTCTGCAATCACATCAATTTGTGGATGGTGTGCTGTAAAAAGTTTTAATTTACACCCTAAAGCATTCATAAGTGATGTCAAGAACTCAGAAAACAATTTTGGATCTCTGTCTGAAACTATTTCTTTGTGGAAACCCGCTATATTTATAATTTGTGTCCACCAGAAAAAAGCTATGTCTTTTGTAGAAACCACTTTGTGGATATGAATAAATTTACATATTTTTGTAAATCTATATACAATTACCCAGCAGGAGTTATAACTCTTATGCCCTGCTATTGGCAAAACTGTTACACAGTCCATGTTAAATATTTCCCATGGAGATTTAGGTTGCTCAAGTTGTTGTAATAAACCAGCTCTTTTGCCTGTTAATCTTTTAGATTTTTGACAAGAATCACATGTTTCAACATGATTTTGAACATCATCAGACATGTTAATCCAACAAGCTGTATTTTTTACTCTGTTAATGTTTTATTGAAGTCAAAATGACCTGCTAATATATCATCATGAGATATACATAACATTAACTCCTTCATTGAAGGGGGAATTACAATCACGTTGCTTAATTTATTCCTGTACTATATGATATAATCCTCAATGAAAAATTTTCTTTTTTCTAATGCTTCCTTATACTTTTGTGGTAATTTTTTAAAACACTCATTGAAGAATTAGATGTATCATTTAATATTTTAGTAAATTTACTCAAGTCAGGATCTGAAACATAATTATCAAGAATTGATTGCATAAATTCATCCTGAAGATATACAATATAAATGCCAGAAATTTTAACAATCTCTGTTTCAGGAACATAAGCAGAATTATCATCATTAATAGGCAGAGGTACTCTAGATAACAAATCTACATTAGAGTGTAAGGTTCCTGCTCTATATGTAATAGTCATCTGTCCTCTGTATTCTTGCCAGCTAATTGCCATCTAAACATGTGTCTATTAGGAGTGTTCATGTTTAAGAGTGACTTTACTGCACTGCAATCAGTTATTAACACAAATTTTTGGTCTTCAAGGTAATAATGTAGCTTCTCAAGAGCCCATACTACTGCCAAACCTTCAAGTTGAGTAGCATCATATTTCAATTCACTACTTCTTAGAGTACATGAAATTTAGCAAATTACTACTTCTGACATTTTTCCTTCAATAAGCTGTTTTTGATGCAAAGCAGCACCCAGACCAATAAAACTTGCATCTGTATATTATACAAAAGGTATTTGGAAATCTGGTAATCTAAAGATAGGAGCTGTCATCAAACATTCTTTCAACTTATCAAAAGCATGTTGTCTTTCATTATTCCAAATGAATGCTTCTGATTTCTTTATCAGTGTGGTCAATGGTGAAGCAATTAACTGGTAAATTTTTATATATTGTCTATAATAACCACACATACCAAGAAAAGATTGCACATCCTTTATATTTTGAGGAATGCCAATATTCTTTTTTGCAGCAACCTTATTTTTCTCTACAGATATTCGTAAGCCAGATACAATATAACCAAGCACATTTAAAGATTCAAACCCAAATTTACTATTTTTCAGTGCAAGGGTTATCCTTATTTCATCCATTTTCTTAAATACTTTCTTTAAATGGATTAAGTGTTCATAATATGTCTTAGAGAACACTATGATGTCATCAATGTATACCATTATCCATCCCTCAATCATTTCATTATGAAATGTTATATCCATTAACTTCTGAAATACTGAAGGAACATTTTTTGGTCCAAATGGCATCCTGACATATTTATGAATTCCCATGTGTGTTGTTATCACAAAAATCTATGTCAATTCTTTTCAACAGGAATTTGATGGTACCCTTTATTTCCATCTAAGAAACTTATATACCTAGCACTTTTAAGGGTAGCATGTATAGAGGCAATCATTGGCAAGGGATAAATCTCATCTACTGAAATTGTATTTAATGCTCTAAAATCACCGCACAGTCTTGCTTTTTCTTATTCACAAGAAATCAGCACAGGTGATATTACAGAATATTTTAGTGTAGTTTCAACCTTTTCAAGAATGTTCATTTTTAATAACATTTTAATATTATCCTCTATGTCTTTCCTCTTCATTGGTGAAGCAGGGTATGGTTTCTTTTTAAGACTAGCAGGAATATTATCCAGATCAGAGGTTAAACTAATCTTCATTTCATGATCTTTTACAAGGCCAAGTTCATTTGTACCATGTGCAAAAGCCATTGGGAATGGTTTAATTAAGTCCAAAATATTATTTTTCTCAGCTTCACTTATCTGAGTGCCAAATGATGCTTTTGAAATTTCTGTTTCCAGAAGTTCCATCTTTTTGGATTCTCTTCCTTTGAATGAAATATTTGTTACTGACTCAATGTGTAAGACTGTGTTAAAAGAAATTATTTTAAATTTCCTTTTACCATTCATGCCAATTGTAAAATTGTTATTAGAAGGGTCTAATTTCACACCAAACTTATACAGAATATCATTTCCAATGATAAAACAGTTACTACAGTTAGTATTATCGATTACTACAAAGTCACAAGTTACTCTTACATAACCATGTTGATGTTTAAAGAAAACAGAAGCTTTGTATCTACCAATGGGATGTAGTACCGCTCCAAAACCTCTCCAATTTTTTCTTTAAAGGGGTTCAATCTTAGACTTATATTCACTATCAATTTTCTAGAATGTATTAATAGAAACAAAAGAACCAGCAGCTCCTGTGTCCAATACAATATTTATATTTTCACCAGAAATGATAGCTGGAACCGTGATAGAAGTCATTCTAAAGTTATCAGCTTGTATATCTTTAATGATTTTGGCATCCTCAAAATTTATTAAAGATTCATTTGAGACCATATTCAATATTAGATTGTCAAAGATGGATGAATCATCTTCCAACATACAGACTTCATTTTCATCACTATATGAAATATTTCTGCCATAATCACTTGAATATTTACTTTTCTCTGTTTCAATTTCAGATTCATATTGACTTTCAACAATATTTCCATTCTTCTCACATTTGTGACCTTTAAACCAAGGTTTTTTACACTTATAAAAAGTATTTGTCTCATAATTTTTTGGTACTACAGATGCAGTAGGTTTTTTCTGCTTCTCCTGAAGTGTTTTTGAATTCTGATTTTTCACAGGTTCAACATTTTGTTTATAAGTGGTGTATCTTGCTTCATACTTATAGTTCAGTAATATTTCATTACAAATATTAATAAATTGAGAGTAATCTTTAACCATTATTGTTCTAGCTACAACAATGTCTCTGATAAATATAGGTAATTTATATATTATTTTATCTTTCCATAAGTTAAAATCCATGTTTGGCTAAATGGCTTTGAATTTTTTATTTAAATTCATTAAAAATACCATAGGTTTTTCACCATTCAATGGATTAAACCTAGTTTTCTCATAAAGTCTCTGCTTAGTAAGCTTGAATTTAAAGCCTCCAAATTGTTTTTCAATTAGCTGTTTCCATTCAGCTCAAGAGTAATCTCTACCCTCATTTAAAACAGCTTTAAACCATAATAAAGCATCATCCTTAAATAAAGAGATCAATTTTGATGTTATTTCTTCATCTGGTAATTTATATGAGAATTTCAAATTGTCAATTCTTTAGATAAAATGTTGCCAATCAGAGCTGGCTTCCCCATCATAACTTGGGTACTGATCTATCTTAGGCCAGTTCTTCTGATTAGATTTTATCTCACTAATCTTAGGTAAATTCAACAACTCATTCACTTTTGATAAGTGGTCTTGTATTTCCTCCTGTACATATTTGTGACTTACATTTTCAGATTTTACACTACCACCAAATGGTTTTAGTTGTGGTGGTATAGGGAAGGAATGAGATTCACTTTTGCCAATGAAAGGATTATTATTTTACTGACTATACTTATGATTATTCTGGCTCATTAGTAGATTGGCAGTTTAAATCTCAACTTTAGTTAATCTTTGTAGCAGCTCAGAAACACTTTGATTTGTCTGGGCAAAAGATAACTTAGTTCTTGATTAAGTTTTCAATAAATGTGTTTCATACAATTTTTCCAACTCACAGAATTTGTTTCAAAGTTCATCATATTTATTACTCAATGAATTATATTTAAGAGTTAGAGACAAATGCTCATTATCTAATTCTTTATTACGTGTTGCCAGTTGATAAATATTTAATTTTAAGGATGAAATTGTATCACTTGTGAGGTTAGCTGTCTGTTCCTCGCAATCAGTCATTCTATTACATAATTCTGAAACAATTCTATGGACAGTTGGGTTATTATTAAAATACTCCATGTCTTCTTTATCAATTTTTTCACTTATTTGTGAACTTCTCATCTCACTAGTAAGTGGTGGCAACTGAGGGTTAACTGTATTATTATTATAAAAAGTACTGTTGTTATTGATAACGATAAGTCAGGTGTATCTACATCAAAACCTAATTTTCTCAAGTCCTCCTCAATTCTCTGTACAGATTTTACATCAATAATATTACCTATATTGTAATCATCAGTATTGTGTTCAATCTGAGAGGGTAATCTACTTACCACAGGATTTGTGTGAGCCCTGATTTTTGGCTCCTTTGTTTTCCCTTGTAGGGGTGAACTGAGGAAGTCTGATGAGGAGGAGGATCCTTGCTTCAGTTGTGACTGGACCATTGTTGATGGAACCAATCCCACTTTCACTTGTCTACCATTATTTTCTCCTGGGAGAGATGTGACCCTCCTGGGTTAGGGGGTTTCTGACTTGCCTGGCCTACCTCTTGCTCTGCCAATGATTGGTTCATCTTCTGAAATCCTACCTTGCAATTGTTCTGTAATTGCTTTATCTCCTTGAGCATGAGGGAATTGATTTCTCCAACTTCAATACCTGTTTTGCCAGATGGGATAGTTGATCCTGTAGAGGAGGAGAAATATTTTTTATGGTAATATTTTGTAAGAGGGCTTCTTTTTCCTCTATGCTCATTTACTTTGCCTGGGGGTATGACTGACCCTCCATGGTTATGTCCTGGAGCAATGTTTTTGTTAGCTTTAGACCAGGTATTATAAGCAGGCTTTTCACTTATTTTATCCTGGGGAGCACTCATATTGATAAAAATAACAATATATTACATCTAAAGAAAGGAAAACCTATTGGAATTAGTAGATTAAAAGTATTAGCAATGTTATTACTAATAAAAAGCACTTTATCTTACCCTGAATTTAAATCTTTATTTATTTAAATAAAATGTAATAAAAAATTGAAAAAATCTGTTAAAAATAAAATAATAAGTTTAACTAGACCTTTATAAGGGTGAAAAAATAGCTTACCAACTTTAAACAAATACCAATTTAATTGGGTGTTATATTAGTGACCAAATACCAAGTGAAATTGGGTTTATATTGGGTACAGTTACTACTGTAAATACCTAATTTTTATTATAAAAATTAGTACAATTATTATAAGGGTTCTTTTCTGCAATCACTGAGTTATTATGACCCACTAAAATGCAGCAGACTCAAATATTTGGTTTGTTTTGAGCTATTCTAAAGTAAAAATCACGTCCCAAGGCTTATACTAAATAATAATTAAAAATCTAAGGAAAGACCCCCAATTGTCAGTGTATCTGTCAGCCAGGCTACTAGACTTACCCAGTGAAATAATTAATTATTTACTGGATGAAGCCGCACCTTATCATTTTAATTATTATTTAATTATAATTTAGTTACATTAAAATTAGTTATAATAAATTAACTAATTACAGAATGATAAAATTAAATAAATAATTAAAATTAAAATATAAAATTGTCCCTTATATTTTTCTCTAACACCGTGCTCATTTGACAGGTTTGAAAAAATAAAAATTTATATTAAAAAATAGATATTAAGTTAAAATAAGATTTTAATATTCAAATAATATTAAATAAAAACAAAAAATTCAAATTTCTTATTTAGAATTGACTTCTACAGTAAATATTAAATAAATTGATGTATTTCTAACATACTCTGTAAATACCTCTTTTTGACGCCTTATTTTTAGAATAACTTTATTATTTGAAAAATACTCCTTCTGGAATATTCTTTTCTCTCTCTCATACTACTGTTTTTAGAATTTGATTGCCGTGCTTTGTCTCTCCTTTGCCTATATAAGACCTCTCTTTTTGTTGTCTTTTAATCATTCCTTTACTACATCACTTTATTACAATATTAACAAATCAAAATTTTATTCTTATAATCTATAGCATTAGTATTTACAATACATAACTCTAATATATAATTTATATCAATATTTTAATCATACCTCTTATAATTGAGTAAAATAATCATCTGTGATTTAAGAGATATGTACAAATTTGTTGAGAGTCCATTTAAACCTTTAAAATCCTCCTAAAAACTTCATACCAATCTTCTAGACCAAAAGTGTACCTTGAAAATTGGGATCCTTTCCAAAATATCAACGGCGCAACGTTACTTGAGGCGTAATCGAGGGGACCATTGGCGTACAAGTACCTGTAAAGGACGAGAGAAGGCGAGAAAACAACGAACGTCATACGTCATGTGACAAAAGTTTTTGCTGCAAACGGGAATTGAACCGCGCTCCAAAACTTAGGTTCATAAACTGACTAAACATCGTATATATCGTGGTAATTATTGTTATTACTATTTGTGGGTTACTCTTCCCTCTTCATTTGCTACGTATTTCCTTTTACTCAGCACTCTGTAAGTGGCATTAGTTTGCTCATTTTGCAGGGGGAGGTGTCTGGTAATTTGGAATTTAATTTTATTATTATATTTTTTTTTATTTTTCCTGGTTGACCATAATAGAGCAATAACTGTTCTTAGTCCCAGAAGTAATAAAATAATTATATTTTAATATTAATTATTATCATTTTTCAGTTGACAATTGTCCTGATTAATTTGAATTTTAATTGTTCCAGTTGACAAATTGTCCTGACAATAATATTTTTTTTAATTAATAAATAATATTTCATTACTTCAGTTGACTTCGAGTCCTGGTAATTCAAGAAATTTTTTTTAATTAATAAAACTCATATTTAATTACTTCAGTTGACATTAAGTCCTGGTAGTTAAGTGATCAGTTTAGTAAAATTTTAAAATAAAAATTTTTTATTTTATTACTTCAGTTGAAAATTAAGTCCTGGTAGTTAAGCTATCAGTTTAATAAAATTTTGTTAAATTAATAAAGTTTCATATTTGATTACTTCAGTTGACAATAAGTCCTGGTAATAAATTAGTTGATTTAAATCCTGAAAATAAATAATTATTAATAAAAATTTTAATTTATTTCTACAGTTGATTATATTATAATCCTGGTTTTAAATTTTTTTTTACTAATAAATAAATTTTATTTAAGTTGATTTTTATCTTAAAAAAGATTTTTTTTTATTTTTATTTTATTTCTGTTAAATAAAAAATTAAAAATAAAAGACTAATTAATTTGCCTCTTTTTTCATTTCAGTTAAATCTTAAAATGACTGACCAAAGTGGTTTTGCCGCACATGAAGAAGAACTAGACTTAATTGATTATGATGAGCCTACTTCTTTAAGTTCTCCTTTAACAAGAAGAATTTCTCAAACTAATAAATCCTTGCCCCAAACAGGATGTAGAAATGGAAGAAGTAGAAATCCTAGTGGACAAAACTCAGGATCAGAAGCCCATGATAAACCCACCAGAAGTGCTTCCAAAAGGCTTCAGGATAAAATAGATGCCATTGTCTCAGCAGGTAAAGAATCTGTCCACTCACATAAAGGAGCTAAGGACAGAAAGCTTGAGACTAAAGGTAAGGGTAGATGCCTTGGAAGAAAGGATGAGAAAAACAGATACTTTTCTCCAAGAGAAGAAGAAACCTCTTCCTCCCAGGGATCAACCACAATTGGCTCCCCAGTCCCAAGAGAAGGTGGAAGTGTCCAAGTGGCAGTGGGACTGGCTCAACACTCAGTGGGACTACTTGGCTCAAAACCAGCATCAGTTACCTCAGGTAGGTCCATCCAGGCCCACCCAGGTCAACCCCACTCCTCCCCACCCTTATCAAGGAGGCAAAAGAAGAAGGAATCCCAATATGGTGATACCCAGCAAACCCTGGTATGTCCCTCTATTGATTCTCAAGTGCCTTTTCTTGTGGCTGACTCTGTTCCTTCAGGTAAATCTGGAAGGGAGGATGAAACCTTGAGACCTATAGAGGCTGGGAATAGTAGACAGATATCTCATGTATCTAATCCATTACTTTTAATTGCTACCTCAATGATTAATCCTGATATGGCAGTGATTGATGAAACTCTTGACCCTGAGTTCTATGAGATTCTGGAAAGTTACTCAGTTTCCTTATTGAGAAACACTCCAGATGTAGCAAGAATTAATGATGAGCACTTGAGAGATATTATTGCCAAGAAAAATTATATAATGAACAATATGCAATTGACTCAGAGATATAATAGTTTGTTAACTGATCAGGGTTACCAAGCATTAAGAAGTGAAGCACAGAGAGTCTCTGATGAATTGTCTCATTACAAAGCAACCCATGAAAAGAAATTTGCTTTATGGCAAAATATAAAAAATGATTTGTCTAAACTAAAAGATACTGTATCTGCCTGTTGCCAGGAGGTAGAGATAGATAAGATAAATCTGAAAAGATTGAATGACCATTTGTCATATTTTCAACATAAAAATCAATTATCTTTTGCAACTATCAATGAGAGTTTATCTAGTCTTCCAAGAATGAAAACAAGACTAACAACCATTGAAGAAAAATTGAACTCATTGTTAAATGACCAAGAATATTCTGACATTTCTGTGAAGGAACATATAGTGCAGGATGCTCAAATAGTACCTGTGGCTAGTTCATCTAAAATAAAAATAGATCCAGAAAGACCTGTTGAAAACACTGAGTTTCCATCAAAAACTGATGATGCACCAGGATCTGCAACAGAAGGATTAAACAATGAGATTTCAGTACAATTAGATAAATTACAGCTGCTTCTTACTCAGAAACAAGCTAGTACTAAGGAGACTCCTTCAAATCAAAAGAATTGGCCAAAACTTGACCAGTACCCAACATTTGATGGTGATTCTTCCTCTGATTGGCAACAATTTATTTGCAGAATTGATAACTTAAAAAATTCTTACAAACTCCCAGATGAGGAAATTGTGTCCAAATTAATTTATTTATTCACTAATGTTGCCCTGATGTGGTATGAATCTGTACTCCTTGATGGGAATGACTACTCATGGGAGGATTGGAAGAAATTAATTAAAGCACAATTTGGTGGCTCCATGCTCAGAATGGCTCAACAAAGGCAGTATGAGGAAACTAGATATAGCTCTTCTACTGATAAACCTATTGAGTTTTTAATGAAACTTGTAAAACTCTTAAGGGCAATGGACCCAAATATGGAGTTTGATTTATGGAAGGACAGGATCCTCTATAAATTACCAATGTCTCTGAGAGACTTGATAGTGGCTAGGACTGAGTTCTCCAAAGAACCCTCTTCTTTCATTAATACTTGCAATGAGATACTTCTAAACAATAAGTATGATGCCAGAAGATTCATTCCTAGGACCCCTTTGGAGAAACCCTCCACTTAACAACAGAAACCTCTGGAAAAGGTTGGTAAACCTTCTGCCCCTGTTGCACCAAAGAAGTATGCAACAAACACTTGCTTCAAGTGCAGCAAGCCTTAGAAGAAAGGCCATGTTTGTGACAAGAAGATAAATCTTGTAGAACAAACAGAGGAGCATGCTGATGACACAATGGCACTGGATGATACATCAAGTGATTGTGCCAGCAATATTTCATATGAATCTCAACAAGAAATCTTGATGCTGGAAGAGGATATTCATTATTTAAATACTATTGACATTGATAATAATGATTTATCTACAGTTGAAGATGCTGAGATCATAAAGAACATTGAGGATAGCTCAATTATTATTGCCCCTCTTAAGGCACCAGTCTTGATTAATGGAACCAGCATTGAAGTTGTTCTAGATTCTGGAACTGGAGGAAGTTTAGTATCTGAAAGAGCACTTGCTTCAGTAGATCAAGACTATAGATCTAAACTGATGCCTATCATTTCTGAAAATTGGAGAGGGTATGGCTCTGTTTTGTCCCCCATTGGTAAATACAAAGCCACAGTGTTTTTTAAATATAACCCTGGTTTTGTAAGAGCTATTTGTGATTTTGTTGTCATGAAAAATGATAACTTGAGCAATTGGTTTATTGTAGGGAATGATATTTTAACCAAGTATGGCAAAAAATTGGATCCTTCAAACCAATTTTTCACAATGGGGATGAATGAGAAGAGAAAATTTAAGATTTCCTCCCCTAAAAAATTAGTAAAACCAGAATTGAACACATGTAATTCTGTGGTTCAATATAAAGGAAGATCTACAAAGGAAATGCATGCCCTTATGTCTGAAATTGACAATGCTTCTTTTGGAGAACAACTTTCTGGTGAGGATAAAGATTCCATCATTAACTTGATAAAATCTTTTCCTATGGCCTTTGCTCATGGGTCACATGAACTGGGATTAGTTAAAGAGGAAATGAAACTTTCATTGTCTTACCCATTAACTGATATACCACCTAGTTTAAAGAAGAAGCCTTATCCTGCTTCTCCCACAAAGAGAAAAGATATTGAAGACAATATCTCTACCGTTTTAAAAATGAATATTTTTGAAAAGGTAGTTGAAACACCTAAATACTGTGTTATCTCACCTGTCCTAATTTCTTATGAGAAAGATAAAGCCAGGTTATGTGGTGATTATTGAGCACTACATACTTATACTGTTGATGATATCTACCCTTTACCTAGAATTAGCTCTATACATGCTACTTTACAGGGTGCTAAATATATCAGCTGTTTGGATGGTAATAAAGGATATCACCAGGTACCTGTTGAGAAAAATTCTCAGAGCTTTCTGATGATTGCCACTCATATGGGTATTTATAAGTATATTAGGATGCCATTTGGCCCTAAAAATGCCCCTTCAGTTTTCCAAAAAGTAATGGATAACACATTCCATCAAGAGAAAATTGAGGGTGGCTGATGGTTTATATTGATGATATCATTATATTCTCAAAAACATTTGAGGACCATCTTAACCACCTGTGTAAAGTATTCCAGAAAATGGATGAAATATATATGACACTTGCTTTGAAGAAATGTAAATTTGGTTTCCATTCTTTAAAAGTTCTTGGTCATGTTGTTTCAGGCTTACAGATATGTGTTGACCAGAACAAAGTGGCAGCCATACAACAGGTGAAAGCTCCTACAACAGTGAGAGAGCTCCAAAGTTTTTTGGGAATGTGTGGATACTATAGATAGTATATTAAAAATTACCAAGTCATAGCTTTACCCCTTACCCAATTAACTAGAAAGGATGTTGCTTTTGTCTGGAATAGTGAAAGACAAACAGCCTTTGACACTATGAAACACTGTTTGATGTCAGCACCAATTCTTGCTTTACCTGACTTTAATCAACCATTTGTTTTGTACACTGATGCCGGTTTCATTGGTCTTGGTGCTGCCCTCCATCAAAAACAAGTGATGAATGATAAAGTTTCAGAAGTAGTAATTTGTTATATTTCAAGAACCCTGAGAAATAGTGAATTGAAATATGGTGCTACTCAATTAGAGTGTTTAGCTATAGTATGGGCTCTAGAAAAGCTTCATTATTACCTAGATGACCAGAAATTTGAACTTGTCACTGACTGCAGTGCAGTTAAATCCCTTTTAAACTTGAAAACACCTAACAGACATATGTTCAGATGGAAGCTGGCTCTTCAATAGTACAGAGGGAGAATGTCAATTATTCATAGGGCTGGTATTGTTCACTCAAATGTGAATATGTTATCAGGTTACCTTTACCAAATGATGACTCTAATCCTGCTTATGATCCTGAGGATGAAATTATTCATATTCATGGGATATATGTGGTTGATATGGAGGAAGAGCTATTACAGCTTATTCTGGAATCATATGATAAGGACACTGACTTGAAAAAGTTATGCACCATATTAAATGATCCAAAGAATGCTTCAATACAAGCCATAATTAAAACCCTTCCACCAAAGTACCAAAAAGCTTTGGAAAAAGGTAAATTTTCAATTGATGATGGATATCTATATTATAGAAGAAAGTTGAGTAATGTTATTGTTATTCCTCCTTCTATGAAAGAAATCATCTTGAAAATTTGTCATGATGACATATTAGCTGGACATTTTGATCTTGACAAAACAATGATCAGAATTAAGAACACTGCTTGGTGGGCTAATATGTCTGAAGACACAAAATTATATGTTGAATCTTGTGATTCTTGCCAAAAATCAAAAAGATTAACTGGTAAAAGAGCAGGATTAATGCAACATATTGAACCTCCTGATGCTCCATGGCAAATAATAAACATGGATTTTGTACCAGGATTACCTATTGCTGGTAAAGACAGTTATAACTCTTGTTGGGTTATTGTGGACAGATTCACAAAAATGTGTAAATTTATCCCTACCCACAAGGATGTTTCCACTAAAGAATTAGCTTTCTTATGGTGGTCTCATATGTTTAATACTGCTGGTTTTCCTAAAGCCATAATCTCTGACAGAGACCCTAAATTTACTTCTCAATTTTGGATGTCTCTGATGGATGTTTGTGGTTGTGATCTGAAACTTTCTACTGCTCATCACCCTCAGACTGATGGTTTAGCTGAAAGAATGATTCAGACTTTAGAGGACATGATAAGAAGATATTGTGCCTTTGGCCTTGAGTATAAAGATAATGACAGATTCACTCATGATTGGGTTACCTTACTTCCTGGGTTAGAATTTGCTTATAATAGCACTGTTCATTCTGTTACTCAAAGAATGCCTTTTGAGCTCTGGCTTGGATATGTTCCTAATACTCCTGCCCAAATTCTCAATAACAAAATACCTAAATTGGATATACATCCTGGTGTAAAATCATTTCTTCAAATGTAACAACTATGTAGAAATCATGCTCAAAAATGTATTGAAAAATCATTTGAATATGAGAAGAAAAAATGGGACAAATCCCATAAAGAATACACTTATAAAAAGGGTGATGAAGTGTTGATTTCTACAGTCCACTTCAACTTACAAGGTAATAACAAATTGAAAGATCCATTTGTTGGTCCATTTGTTGTCAGAAGAATGATTCGAGATAATGCTGTTGAAGTTATTCTGTATTCTCCATATGACAGAAAAAATCCTGTTTTTCCAATATCTCTTTTGAAACCTTACACATCCAATAGTGATTTATTTCCAAAAAGGAGGGGTAGACCAAAGAAAACCCCAAATGAAATCACTGAAAAGCAGAAATTGAAAAAAATTTAAATGACAGAATAGTCACTGCTGAAAAAGGTACAGAATACTTATTGAGATTCAAGAATAAATCATCTGAATATGATTCTTGGATACCTGGGAAGGAGATATCTAATCTTCCTACTCTACTAAAAAAGTATAAAAAGAAAAAATCATAGGATTTTTTTTTATTGTTTTTTTTAGAGTGAGGGAGTTTCAGCCTGAATATTCTCAGGACTGAGTAAAATTACTAACAAATTATGTTAAACATATGTAGCATACATGGGAACAATAAATAATTGTATAAAAAATTGATTTAATACAAATATATGCCATTATAAAGCATTATATACACGCATATATCCACCTTATTTAAGTATTATGTACTTAATATTAAGTTAGAATATGTTAGGGTAACCTTAAGAACCTTAGCCATAAGCCTACATAATTTTTAAGTACACATAAAGCTAATTTTTCTATTATTTTATTGAAATAATTGATAAATGCGCTTATTATCACTAAAAGTTGGATATATGCACTATAAATGTTAAGATAACAAAAATGCGCTTTGACAGATCAATTTGCCTTATTTGGAACAATTGATCTGGCTATTTAAAAGTGTAAAAATAACACTTTTCAAATTTGGTGTTTTTTTATGCCAGAAATGGCCTCTGTGCAGTGGCTACATACTGCCTGCATTTTTCCCGTGTGAATAGATTCATTTTTAGCAAAGTTAGTATTTTTCACGCTAAAATTACCCCACATACATGCACTATATGTGGAAACACACTAAAATAGGCGAGGGACGCTTATTTAGTGTCTTAATTTAGTTTCAATGTGATTTAACCTTATTAAATGCACTAATTGCATTAGTTACATCAGTCTTGACGCCCAATTATGCTACCACGCTTAAAAATTGCCTATTTAGTAAAGGATTTACCCGTGGTTACGCCTGCCAAGAGTCTGCATACAGGGATCAGCCCTTACACGCATTAAATTAGGTTTTTCAGTGGTTTCTCAGTCAATAATGCTTATTTTTGGACAGGGATTTCACGTATAAATTTGTAATAATTAACTCTAACATTTCTACTGTTAATCCCCCTTAATACTGTGTTATATTTAGTACCTTTTCTTTATTTTTAGTCTATTAAAAATAGATATTACACGCATATACACTCTTTTTTGGGTTATTCTTTATTTGTGATGGATTACCCCTATTATTTCAGGATTTTGGCATGTGATATTATTATTTGGTTGTCATTGGTCATTCCTTATGTTGTTGGACAGGTCTATTAGTTATTTTGAGGCGCATTTGGCCGTGTATAGGATTGGAATCATCAAGGGGCATCATTGGGGAATTATTGGGTATAAAAGGAGGGGGTTTTTGGTCATATTTTCTACATTCAATTTATCATTTTTACAATTACAATTACAATATATAACCAATACAATTTATCTTACATTTCATTAGTACTTTAGAGAGTCTTTGAATAGTATTTTAAATATATTACATCTATTTTTCTGCATAACAATAAGCCTTGTAATACCAATTATAATAAGTGAGAGTAAATTACTGAGCCTTATAATTGATTTTATTCTACTACTTGCTTGTTTTATACCATTGTATTCATTTGGGACCTTTTGTAAATCTTCTAGACACTAGACCAGAAAGCTATTCACGTCTCTGGACTTGGACTAAGCCTGACAACTTGAGGCCTTTCCTCAAGAATTCAAGTGGTTATTCAAGTAAGTAAAAATAAAAATTAATTAAGGCTTGAGTGATTAGAAATCCTTATATATAATATCTGGATTATAATTACAATGGGTTGGGTCACTAAAAATTTAGTGATTTCAGAAAAAGAAGCCCAGTTACATATATAATAAAATTGTGATATTGAATCAACAATTTTACCACTGATTGAACAAAAAAGTGTTCTTAGTGGGAGTCTGTCAATAGACCAATTAAAATTGTGTTCTTTTCAGATAATAATAAACCAATTAATAAAGACTGATTAATTGATTCTCTGTTTACAGGACTTTTAATCCCTTTTTCTGGTTTGTTCATTAAAATTTTTGGATTTTGAAAAGACTATTACTGACAAATTTTCTTTTTAAAAAATACAAAAACACGGCTACATATTGTAGACCACTCCAATTAAGTGACCACATAAAAGCATATTTGACTCTTGGAACTTATTTTATCCACTTAAAACCTACTAGTAAGCAATTTAATTGACTTAAGTAGAGTTATAAAATACTAATAAAACTCTTTTGTAGTTTGAATCACATTTCTCAAACCTTTGGTCCAACTTTCACTTATAAAAATGAGTGACAACGTTGACATTGTAAGTAATAAGGCAAAACCTTATGACTTGAGACCAAGAACTAATAAATTTGTTGCAGGACATCACCATGGAGGAAACCTCCCCCAGAAACACTCCTCATATGAGTCTGGAGGAGAAAGAAAGGCTTCTCAACCTTGTAAAGATCAAAAAATCAAAAAATACCCTTCAAGAACAAATTCACTCCCTATCTCAATTACACAACAGCTTGACAGTTAAGGTCAACAAAATGGCAGAGGAGCTTATGAATTTAGAGAAAAGGGCAGGCCAAACTTTCATGGAGGTCAACCATCAAATAACAGACCTAAGGGCACAGGTGAAACCAGTAACAACTCCCTCAAACAATCAACCAGCTCCTCCTCAAGCTCCAGGAGAAGAGCAGATGATAACTTTAAGAAAATGGAAATGGGACTGGTATGCCCAGAACTACAACAGCAACCCTCATCAAGGGTCCAGCCATCACCCTTACAGGGGAAAGGGCAAAAGGGGAGAGGAAGTGGAATAAGACCTTGGTAAGTCATCCACCTTCTAATGTTCAACAATATAATACTGACAATGAATTACTTATAGGTGATAATGAGGTATTAAGGTTGATTGATAATGATATTCATGATTATTCATTTGATAATAGTGATTTGAATTTATCTTTAAAGGATGACATTGTACATAGCTTTATTGATAATGGTGATAATAAAAATATAAAAATTGAAACAAATGAATCAAATATTGACCCATATAATCTTGATAGCACTTCTGAGTTAGAAATTAATGGTTTTATGAAAGAAAAACCTATGATATCTTCTATAATAAATAAATTTTTATTGAGAATTGAAAATTTAGAAGAATATTCCAAGGAGTCTTCAACTGACATGGAGGAGGTAATACTAAACCTCACTAAATCTTTGACTCACACAGCCAATAAAGTTAAGTTCATTGAAAAGTCAAATGATGATTTGTTAAATGAAAATATCAAATTAAAATCTGATATTGAGCAGTTACACAGTAAGCTGGATCAATCTCAGAATACTATGGCTATTATTGAGGGACGGGTAAAATTGTCTTTTTCCAATATAAATGATACTATTTCACATGTACCTGCTTTGCAAAATAGATTGCAGATACTAGAAATAGAAGTAGCTAACATATTGAAAAATAATGACAGTAAGCACGTAAACACCTCTTATAAAAACCATACACCAGTAAATAAGAGAGACTCATTTGATAAATCATTGATTGAGAAAGAACATAGTGGTATAAGTTCTGAGAGTCACAAATCAGTAAAGGATGAGATAAATGATCATCTGTCAAAAGTAAGTGAATTACTTAATATTCCTCAGGTTAAGGAAGTAAAAACTAACCAGAAAAACTGGCCTAAGTTAGATCAGTACCCTACCTTTGATGGGGATTCAAAATCTGATTGGCAACAATTCATACAAAGAATTGATAACTTAAAAGTTTCATACAAGTTACCTGATGAAGAAATTACATCAAAACTTATATCTTTATTTACAGATGTGGCCTTATTATGGTTTGAATCTGTATTGAGTGAGGGGATTAATTACTCTTGGGATGAATGGAAGGCACAAATTGAAAGACAATTTGGTGGTCCAAAATTCAGAATCACTCAACAAAGATTGTATGAAAAATCAAGATATACTCCAAGTAGTGGAGAAAAACCAATGGTCTTTTTAATGAATTTGATAAAAATCATGAAAGCCATGGATCCAAAAATGGATTTTGATGTGTGGAAAGAAAAAATAATATATAAATTGCCTATATCAGTCAGAGACATTATTGTAGCTAGAACTGAAACCATTAGAGATACTTCTGGTTTTATTAATAGATACAATGAAATATTATTAAACCACAGATATGAGACAAGGTACAACACTTATAAGCAAAATGTTGAGGTAGTAAAACCTACTACAAGTAAGTTACCAGTAGAAAGGAAAAGACCTATTGCTCCTCTTGTTCCAAAGAAACAAGAAAGTAACACTTGCTATAAATGTAATGAACCTTGGGTTAAAGTTCATTCCTGTAAGAAAAGAATAATTGTTATTGAAAACTCACAAGATTCTGAACCCAGTAATCATGAAGATGAAAAGGATGAGTCTAGTGAGGATTGTAAAAGTAACATTTCTTACAGTGATGAAGAGAATGAAGTATTGGTATTAGAACAGGATATTATGTTCTTGAATGATACAATATCTTCCAATAATACATCTTTAACTTCCATTGAGGAAGCTGAGATAATTAAAGATGTAGATTATGATACTTAAAAAATCATGCCTATTAGAGCACCTGTTATAATATGCGGAAAAGAAATGAATGCCATTCTTGACACTGGGGCTGCTGGTAGTGTAGTTTCTGTTAATACATTAATGAAACTGGATAGCAAGTACAAAGAAAAACTAGAACCTGTACAGACAAAGAACTGGAGAGGTTTTGGTTCAGTATTAAGTCCAATCGGCAAATACAAAACTGCTGTATTCTTCAAATATCATAATGGATTTGGAAGAGCAGTATGTGAATTTGTAGTCATGGATAATATTAATTGTAGTGATTGGTTTATCATTGGCAATGACTTATTGACCAAATTTGGTATTAAACTAGATCCTGCAAATAGTTGCTTCACCATTGGAGTAAATGGGAAGAGAAAATTCAATATTTGCTCTGAAAATTCTGTTTATACCATTGCTCCAAAGGAAGAACAACAAAGTGGAAGACCCACTTCTGAGATGCTTGAGTTGGAAAATGAAATCCAAAAAGCCTCATTTAGTCCTCAACTCTCAAATATTGAAGTAGACAATATATTGAGATTGATAAAATCTTATCCTACGGCATTTGCACACGGTTTAAATGAGCTAGGATTGGTCAAAGACCATGAAATAAAAATATCTTTAAGTTGTGACCTGGATAATATTCCTGGCAGCTTAAAAAAGAAACCTTACCCAGCTTCTCCTGCAAAAAGAAAGACATTGAAGACAAAATTAAAATGTTGTTGGAAATGGGTATTGTTGAGAAAGTAGACACAACTCCTAAATATTGTGTAATATCACCAGTTTTAATCTCTTATGAAAAAGATAAGGCAAGGTTATGTGGTGATTATAGAGCTCTAAATACATTCACAGTGGATGATATTTACCCTCTTACCAGGATAGCTTCTATCCATGCTACCTTACAAGGAGAAAAATATATTTCATGTCTGGATGGAAACAAAGGTTACCACCAGATTCCAGTAGAAAAGAGTTCTCAGAATTACTTACTGATCACCACACATATAGGGATATATAAGTATGTGAGAATGCCTTTTGGACCTTAAAATTCCCCTTCAGTCTTCCAAAAATTGATGGATAGTGTTTTTCATCAGGAAATGGTTGAAGGATGGCTCTTAGTATATATTGATGACATCATAGTGTTTTCAAAGACATATGATGAGCATTTAAATCACCTGAAAAGAGTATTTAAAAAAATGGATGAAATTAACATGACAATAGCATTGAAAAAATGTAAGTTTGGATTTCAATCCTTGAAAGTACTTGGACATGTTGTATCTGGCTTACAAATTTGTGTGGATCAGAACAAGGTGGCAGCAATAAAAAATATTGATATACCTAAAAATGTGAAAGATATACAAAGCTTTCTGGGTATGTGCGGATATTATAGGAAGTATATCAAGAACTACCAAACAATTGCAGCCCCTTTAACAACATTAATCAGGAAGAATGAAGCTTTCATTTGGAATAATGAAAGACAACAGGCCTTTGATAAATTAAAGGAATGTTTAATGTCAGCTCCAATCTTGGGACTGCCAGATTTTAGCCTCCCTTTTATCTTGTATACTGATGCAAGCTTTACAGGGTTAGGTGCTGCTTTACAGCAGAAGCAGATAATTAGTGGTAAATTATCTGAAGTAGTTATCTGTTATATATCCAGAACCTTAAGAAAAACTGAATTAAGGTATGGTGCTACACAACTGGAATGTTTAGCCATTGTGTGGGCCTTGGAAAAACTTCATTACTATCTGGAAGACCAGAAGTTTGAGTTAATAACAGATTTCAGTGCAGTGAAATCATTATTAAACATGAAAACACCTAATAGACACATGTTTAGATGTCAACTAGCTGTAAAAAAGGACAGAGGAAGAATGACAATCACTCATAGAGCAGGTACATTGAATTCTAATGTGGATTTGTTATCTAGAAGCCCTATGCCAAATGATACTGACAACCCAGCTTATGTGCCTGAGAATGAGGTAATACATATATATGGGATTTATATAGTGGATTTAGAAGATGAGTTTAAGCAAACAATATTAGATAATTATTCATCTGATAAAGACTTGTCTAAACTTTCAACCATCTTAAATGATCCAACAAATGCCTCAATGAGTGCATTAATAAAAACTTTACCTCCAAAGTATAAAAATGCATTGGAAAAAGGTAAATTTTCAATTGAAGATGGATACATATATTACAGGAAAAAGCTAATTAATGTAATAGTTATACCTCCATCTATGAAAGAGTTAATGTTAAGTACTTGTCATGATGATATCTTAGCTGGGCATTTTGATTACAATAAAACATTAACTAGAGTTAAAAAACAGCCTGGTGGATAAACATGAAGGATGATGTACAAAAATACATTGACACATGTGACTCTTGCCAAAAATCTAAAACATTGACATGTAAGAGAGCTGGGTTGTTACAACAAATAGAGCAACCAAAAGCTCCATGGGAAATTATAAACATGGACTTTGTTACTGGTTTGCCATTAGCAGGAAAAGAAAGTTTCAATTCTTGCTGGGTAATAGTGGATAGACTTACAAAAATGTGCAGATTTATTCCAACCCATAAAGAGGTATCTGAAAAAGACTTGGCCTTAATTTGGTGGACTCAAATGATGAACACTGCTGGGTTCCCCAAAGCCATTATATCTGACAGAGATACTAAATTTACTTCAGAATTCTGGACATCCTTAATAGAGGTTTCAGGGTGTCAGTTGAAATTGTCTACAGCACACCATCCACAAACTGATGGACTGGCTGAGAGAATGATACAGACTCTGGAGGACATGATCAGAAGATATTGTGCCTTTGGTTTAGAATACAAAGACAATGAGAAATTCACACATAACTGGGTAACTTAAATTCCTGGCTTAGAATTTGCTTATAATAGCACAACTCATTCTGTAACAGAGAGAAAACCTTTTGAGCTCTGGCTGGGGTATGTTCCAAATACACCAGTGAATCTTTTAAATAAATTGCCAAGGTTGGACATACACCCTGGTACCAAATCTTTTATTCATATGCAACAAATGTGTAGAAAGCATGCAGAAGAATGTATACAAAAAGCATTTGAATATGAAAAGAAAAGGTGGGACAAATCTCATAAAGAATTTGAATTCAAAAAGGGAGATGAAGTCCTCATATCAACACTACATTTTAACTTACAAGGTAATGTTAAATTAAAGGATCTCTTTGTAGGACCTTTTGTAGGAAGCAAAATGGTTGGTAATAATGCAGTGGAAGTCATATTATATGCTCCATATGATAGGAAACATCCAGTTTTCCCTATATCATTATTGAAACCTTACCATGCAAATGATCCTGACTTATTTCCAAAAAGAAGGGGAAGGCCTAAAAAGCAACCTGAAGAAATTGTGGAAAAAGCAGAGATTGAAAAAATACTCAAGAAAAGAATCCTTACTAAAGAAAAAGGAACTGAGTATTTACTGAGATTTAAAGGGAAATCAAATGAATTTGATAAATGGATACCTGAAAAAAAAATTTCTAATTTATACACCCTTCTTAAAAAATTTAAACAGAAATAAATTTCTGTCCAACCAGCTGAGGGGTTAAAAAAACTAGTACTCATAATATTTTATTATGTTTTATTTCTTTAAAGTATAATCTTTAATGCTACAGAATTAATCTGAATACCTGAAAATTACAAATAAATAAATAAAAATGAATAACTTATCATTTTTTTTATTGTTTTTTTTGGGTGGGCGAGTGTCAGCCTGAATATTTTCAGGACTGAGTAAAATTACTAACAAATTATGTTAAACATATGTAGCATACATGGGAACAATAAATAATTGTATAAAAAATTGATTTAATACAAATATATGCCATTATAAAGCATTATATACACGCATATATCCACCTTATTTAAGTCTTATGTACTTAATATTAAGCTAGAATATGTTAGGGTAACCTTAAGAACCTTAGCCATAAGCCTACATAATTTTTAAGTACATATAAAGCTAATTTTTCTATTATTTTATTGAAATAATTGATAAATGCGCTTATTATCACTAAAAGTTGGATATATGCGCTATAAATGTTAAGATAATAAAAATGCGCCTTGACAGATCTATTTGCCTTATTTGGAACAATTGATCTGGCTATTTAAAAGTGTAAAAATAACACTTTTCAAATTTGGTGTTTTTTTATGCCAGAAATGGCCTCTGTGCAGTGGCTACATACTGCCTGCATTTTTCCCGTGTGAATAGCTTCATTTTTAGCAAATTTAGTATTTTTCATGCTAAAATTACCCCACATACATGCACTATATGTGGAAACACACTAAAATAGGCGAGGGACGCTTATTTAGTGTCTTAATTTAGTTTCAATGTGATTTAACCTTATTAAATGCACTAATTGCATTAGTTACATCAGTCTTGGCGCCCAATTATGCTACCACGCTTAAAGATTGCCTATTTAGTAAAGGATTTACCCGTGATTACGCCTGCCAAGTGTCTGCATACAGGGATCAGCCCTTACACACATTAAATTAGGTTTTTCAGTGGTTTCTCAGTCAATAATGCTTATTTTTGGACAGGGATTTCACGTATAAATTTGTAATAATTAACTCTAACATTTCTACTGTTAATCCCCCTTAATACTGTGTTATATTTAGTACCTTTTCTTTATTTTTAGTCTATTAAAAATAGATATTACACGCATATACACTCTTTTTTGGGTTATTCTTTATTTGTGATGGATTATCCCTATTATTTCAGGATTTTGGCATGTGATATTATTATTTGGTTGTCATTGGTCATTACTTATGTTGTTGGACAGGTCTATTAGTTATTTTGAGGCGCATTTGGCCGTGTATAGGATTGGAATCATCAAGGGGCATCATTGGGGAATTATTGGGTATAAAAGGAGGGGGTTTTTGGTCATATTTTCTACATTCAATTTATCATTTTTACAATTACAATTACAATATATAACCAATACAATTTATCTTACATTTCATTAGTACTTTAGAGAGTCTTTGAATAGTATTTTAAATATATTACATCTATTTTTCTGCATAACAATAAGCCTTGTAATACCAATTATAATAAGTGAGAGTAAATTACTGAGCCTTATAATTGATTTTATTCTACTACTTGCTTGTTTTATACCATTGTATTCATTTGGGACCTTTTGTAAATCTTCTAGACACTAGACCAGAAAGCTATTCACGTCTCTAGACTTGGACTAAGCCTGACAGGGAGTGTCAGCCAGGCTACTAGACTTACCCAGTGAAATAATTAATTATTTACTGGATGAAGCCGCACCTTATCATTTTAATTATTATTTAATTATAATTTAGTTACATTAAAATTAGTTATAATAAATTAACTAATTACAGAATGATAAAATTAAATAAATAATTAAAATTAAAATATAAAATTGTCCCTTATATTTTTCTCTAACAACGTTCTCATTTGACAGGTTGGAAAAAATAAAAATTTATATTAAAAAATAGATATTAAGTTAAAATAAGATTTTAATATTCAAATAATATTAAATATAAACAAAAAATTCAAATTTCTTATTTAGAATTGACTTCTACAGTAAATATTAAATAAATTGATGTTTTTCTAACATACTCTGTAAATACCTCTTTTAGACACCTTATTTTTAGAATAACTTTATTATTTGAAAAATACTCCTTCTGGAATATTCTTTTCTCTCTCTCATACTACTGTTTTTAGAATTTGATTGCCGTGCTTTGTCTCTCCTTTGCCTATATAAGGCCTCTCTTTTTGTTGTCTTTTAATCATTCCGTTACTACATCACTTTATTACAATATTAACAAATCAAAAACTTATTCTTATAATCTATAGCATTAGTATTTACAATACGTAACTCTAATATATAATTTATATCAATATTTTTGTCAGTATAGTCCAGTATATAAGTATGATATATTAGTTTTTTTTTATGGTCCTACTACTTATTAATAAATGATTTAGTGATTAAACCTCAGTGGAAGACTAATAAAATAGTTATACTCAAATAAAACTCACAATACTTGGATTTAAATGCGTGCTAGTGGTGGAAAATAGAAGAATAAAATATAGTTATAGCTTATATAAAGATAATATCAATTTATAAGGGCTTAATAATATATTTCTGAATACTAATAATTGTATTGTAGTGTTTGTTTGAAGTGTAGTAATTGAATGATGATAATAAACCGTCAAAATCCCTTCTTACTTATACCCAAATCCACTGGAGTGCACAGACCTTCAATCCAGATGATGTCACTGAAATCCCCGGCAATTACAGCACTGTGAGGGCCCATAACCTCCCCATGGCCTCCACTTCAAGCAGTTTCAACACCCAGACCTCCAGTAAGGACCCTCCATCACTAGTAATTATAACACAGAGTCATACCATAAATAGAAAACCCAGATAAAAGCGGATACCATAAAGAAACATGTAAAATAAATGATCAAAAAGAGATTTAATGAAACTAAAAGCATATAAAGGAAACAAATAAAATGTCCAAGCCCCCAATAACATCCCCAAGCATCCACATTAACCCAAAAACATCTTTCCAACCCATAAATCCGTGAATAACCATCCAAGGAAGTAATTTTAGTTGTCCAAACTGGGTGTATGCGCCTGATATAGGTGTCTATGCTTCTGTAGGCATTGTGAGTCCACTGATTTCGTCCATATGACCTAAAATAAGCAGAAAAACAAAGGTTATAGGCTATTAAGGGGCTAAAACCCACTTATATACCTAAATATACATAATATACTGCATATTTCACTGAATATGAGATTTATGTATAGATATAAGCTTATGTATGTCAATAATTACTTCATATCACTTAAGATAAGTATATTATGACTCCATTAACACCTTAATAAATATTATTAGGCCATGGATAAGCTATTTAAACTATTATAAATTATATAAATAAATAATAATTATATATATATATAATAAAAAAATATATTTTATTATTTTAACCTTATTTTTAAGATATAAGCTTAATCTAGTTAAGGTTATCTTATTTTAAGCATAAGAAATACTCAGTCTTAAGGATATTTAGGCTGACACTCCCTCACCCCAAAAAAAACAATAAAAAAAATGTTAAGACATTTTAGTTAAACTTAAGTAGTGAAATAATAAAATAAAAAAAAATAATTTTTATAATACATATACTGAATGAACAGTATTATTTAGATTTAAATTTTTTCAAGAGATTTTTAAGATCAGAGATTTCATTTTCTGGAATCCACTGGTCATATTCACTTGATTTATTTTTAAATCTTAATAGATACTCAACTCCCTTTTCTTTAGTAAGGTATCTCTTTTTAAGTATCTTTTCAATTTCTGCCTTTTCCACTATTTCTTCAGGTTGCTGTTTATGCCTTCCTGATCTTCTTGGAAATAGAGCAGTATCATTAGAATGGTATGGTTTTATAAGAGAAATAGGAAATACTGGATGTTTTCTATCATATGGTGCATATAGAATAACCTCAACAGCATTATTACCAACCATCTTTTTAACTACAAATGGTCCAATGAATGGATCCTTCAATTTAACATTACCATTTAAATTGAAATGTAGCGTTGAAATAAGGACTTCATCACCCTCTTTGAACATTTGTTCTTTATGGGCTTTATCCCATCTTTTCTTTTCATACTCAAAAGCCTTATTTATACATTCTTGAGCATGTTTTCTGCATAGTTCCTGCATCTGAAGAAAAGATTTAGTACCTGGATGAATATCCAATCTAGGTAACTTATTAAGAGTTTTAGCAGGGGTATTAGGTACATAACCCAACCATAACTCAAATGGCTTTTTGCCAGTGACAGAATGTACTGTACTATTATATGCAAATTCTAAACCTGGGATAAGGGTTACCCAATCATGCGTGAATTTGTCATTGTCTTTAAAATTAAGACCAAAAGCACAGTATCTTCTAATAATATCTTCCAAGGTTTGTATCATTCTTTCTGCTAGCCCATCAGTTTGTGGATGGTGTGCTGTAGAAAGTTTTAATTGACACCCTGAAACATCCATAAGTGACGTCCAGAACTCAGAAGTGACTTTAGGATCTCTGTCAGAAACTATTGCTTTGGGGAAACCTGCTGTATTTAACATTTGTGTCCACCATAAAAAAGCTAAGTCCTTTGCAGAAACCTCTTTGTGGGTAGGAATAAATTTACACATCTTTGTAAATCTATCTAAAATTACCCAGCAGGAGTTATAACTCTTATGCCCTGCTATTGGCAAACCTGTTACAAAGTCCATGTTAATGATTTCCCATAGAGCTTTTGGTTTCTCAATTTGTTGTAATAAACCAGCTCTTTTTCCTGTTAATCTTTTAGATTTTTGACAAGAATCACATGTTTTAACATATTTCTGAACATCCTCAGACATGTTAATCCACCAAGCTGTGTTTTTTACCCTAGTTAATGTTTTATGGTAGTCAAAATGACCTGCTAATATATCATCATGACATATACTTAACATTAACTCCTTCATTGAAGGGGGAATTACAATTACATTACTTAATTTTTTCCTGTAATATATAAAACCATCCTCAATGGAAAATTTTCCTTTCTCTAATGCCTCTTTAAACTTAATTGGTAAAGTTTTTATTAAAACATTCATTGAAGCATTAGATGGATCATTTAATATTGTAGTTAATTTACTTAAGTCAGGATCTGAATTATAATTATCAAGAATTGATTGCATAAATTCATTCTCAAGATCTACAATATAAATGCCATAAATGTTAATAATCTCTGACTCAGGAACATAAGCAGGATTATCATCATTATTAGGCAGAGGTACTCTAGATAACAGATCTACATTAGAGTGCAAGGTTCCTGCTCTATGTGTAATAGTCATCCGTCCTCTGTATTCTTGTACAGCTAATTGCCATCTAAACATGTGTCTATTAGGAGTTTTCATGTTTAAGAGTGACTTAACTGCACTACAGTCAGTTATTAACTCAAATTTTTGGTCTTCAAGGTAATAATGTAGCTTCTCAAGAGCCCATACTACTGCCAAACATTCAAGTTGAGTAGCACCATATTTTAATTCACTACTTCTCAGAGTACGTGAAATATAGCACATTACTACTTCTGACATTCTACCTTCAATAAGTTGTTTTTGATGCAAAGCAGCACCCAGTCCAATAAAACTTGCATCTGTATATAATACAAAAGGTAATTGGAAATCTGGTAATCCCAAGATAGGAGCTGTCATTAAACATTCTTTCAACTTATTAAAAGCTTGTTGTCTTTCATTATTCCAAATGAAAGCTTCTGATTTCTTTATCAGTGTGGTCAGTGGTGCAGCAATTGATTGGTAGTTTTTTATATATTGTCTATAATAACCACACATTCCAAGAAAAGATTGTACATCCTTCACATTTTGAGGAATGCCAATATTCTTTATTGCAGCCACTTTATTTTGGTCTACACATATTTGTAAGCCAGATACAATATGACTAAGCACTTTTAAAGATTCAAACCCAAATTTACATTTTTTCAATGCAAGGGTCATTTTTATTTCATCCATTTTCTGAAATACTTTCCTTAAATGTATTAAGTGTTCATCAAAAGTTTTAGAGAACACTATGATGTCATCAATGTATACCATTAACCATCCCTCAATCATTTCATTATGGAATGTTATATCCATTGACTTCTGAAATACTGATGGAGCATTTTTTGGTCCAAATGGCATTCTGACATACTTATAAATTCACATGTGTGTTGTTATCAACAAAAAGTTCTGTAAATTCTTTTCAACAGGAATTTGATGGTACCCTTTATTTCCATCTAGGCAACTTAAATATTTAGCACCTTTAAGGGTAGCATGTATAGAGGAAATCCTTGGCAAGGGATAAATATCATCTACTGTAAATGTATTTAATGCTCAATAATCACCGCACAGTCTTGCTTTATCTTGTTCATAAGAAATTAGCACTGGTGATATTACACAATATTTTGGTGTAGTTTCAACCTTCTCAAGAATGTTCATTTTTAATAACATCTTAATATTATCCTCTATGTCTTTCCTCTTCATTAGTGAAGCAGGGTATGGTTTCTTTTTAAGACTAGCAGGAATATTATCCATATCACAGGTTAAACTAATTTTCATTTCATGTTCTTTTACAAGGCCAAGTTCATTTGTACCATGTGCAAAAGCCATTGGAAAAGCTTTAATTAATTCCAAAATATTATCTTTCTCAGTTTCACTTATCTGAGTGCCAAATGATGCTTTTGAAATTTCTGTTTCCAGAAGTTCCAACTCATTGGATTCTCTTCCTTTAGACAGGGAATTTGTTACTGACTCAATGTGTAAGACAGTGTTAAAAGAATTTATCTTAAATTTCCTTTTACCATTCATGCCAATTGTAAAATTGTTATTACCAGGGTCTAATTTTACACCAAATTTAGTCAGAATATCATTTCCAATGATAAAACAGTTACTACAATTAGTATTATCCATTACTACAAAGTCACAAGTTACCCTTACATAACCATGTTGGTGTTTAAAGAAAACAGCAGCTTTGTATTTACCAATGGGGTGTAGTACTGATCCAAAACCTCTCCAATTTTTATTCTGAAGTAGTTCAAGCTGAAAGTTATATTCACTATCAATTTTCTGTAATGTATTAGTGGAAACAACTGAACCAGCAGCTCCTGTGTCCAATAGTATATTAACATTTTCACCAGAAATGATAGCTGGAACCGTGATAGGTGTCATTCTAAAGTTATCAGCTTGTATATCCTTAATGATTTCAGCATCCTCAAAATTCATTAAAGATTCATTTGAGTCCATATTTAATATTGGATTTTCAAAGATGGACAAATCATCTTCCAACATACAGACTTCATTTTCATCACTATATGAGATATTGCTGTCATAATCACTTGATTCTTTACTTTTTTTCAGTTTCAGTTTCAGATTCACGTTTATTTTCAACAATATTTATGTTTTTCTCACATTTGTGACCTTTGACCCAAGGTTTGTTACACTTATAACAAGTATTTGTTTCATACTTTTTAGGTACTACAGGTGCAGTAGGTTTTTTCTGCTTCTCCTGAAGTGTTTTTGAATTCTGAGTTTTTAAAGGTTCAACATTTTGCTTATAAGTGGAATACCTTGATTCATACTTATGGTTTAATAATATTTCATTGCAAATATTAATAAAGTCAGAATATTCAGTAACATTTAATGTTCTAGCTACAACAATGTCTCTGACAGATATAGGTAATTTGTATATTATCTTATCTTTCCATAAGTTAAAATCCATATGAGGCTCAATGGCTTTTAATATTTTGTATAAATTCATTAAAAATACCATAGGTTTGTCACCATTCAACGGATTATACCTAGTCTTCTCATACAGTCTCTGCTGAGTAAGCCTGAATTTAGAACCTCCAAATTGTTTTTCAATAAGTTGTTTCCATTCAGCCCAAGAGTAGTCTCTACCCTCACTTAAGACAGCTTCAAACCATAATAAAGCAACATCCTTAAATAAAGAAATTAATTTTGATGTTATCTCTTCATCTGGTAACTTATATGAGAATTTCAAGTTGTCAATTCTTTGAATAAAATGTTGCCAATCAGAGCTGGCTTCCACATCATAAGTTGGGTACTGATCTATCATAGGCCAGTTCTTCTGATTGGATTTTATCTCAATAATCTTAGGTAAATTCAACAACTCATTCACTTTTGATAAGTGGTCTTGTATTTCTTCCTGCACGGATTTGTGACTTACATTTTCAGATTTGACACTACCACCAGATGTTTTTAATTGTGGTGGTACAGGGAAGGAATGAGATTCACTTTTGCCAATGAAAGGATTATTATTATATTGATTATACTTATGATTATCCTGGTTCATTAGTAGATTGGCAGTTTCAATGTCAACTTCATATAATTTTTCTAACTCACAAAATTTGTTTTAAAGGTCATTATATTTATTACTCAATGAATCATATTTAAGAGTTAGAGACAAATGTTCTTTCTCTAATTCTTTATTACGTGTTTTTAATTGAGAAATGTTCAATGTCAAGGATGAAATTGTATCACTAGTGAGCTTAACTGTCTGTTCTTCACAATCAGTCATTCTATTCCACAATGCTGAAACAATTCTATGGACAGTTGGATTATTGTTAAAATATTCCATGTCCTCCTTTTCAATTCTCTCACTCTCCTGTGAACTTCTCATCTCACTAGTAGGTGGTTGCAACTGAGGATTAACTGTATTATCATCGTATATAGTACTGTTATTATGGATAAAAGACAATTCAGGTGTATCTACTCTAAAACCTAAACTTCTTAAATCCTCCTCTATTTTTTGTACAGATTTAACATCAATAGAATTACCTATATTGTAACTATCAGTATTATTTCTAATCTGAGAGGGTAAGTTACTTACCAAGGGATGGTTTCCAGTCCTGATTTTTGGCGCTTTTTTCCCTTGTAAGGGTGAGCTGAGGAAGTCAGATGAGGGGGTGGATCCCTGTTGCAACTGTGGCTTGTCCACTGTTGGTGAAACCAGTCCCATTTCCATTTGTCTACCAGGATTTTCTCCTGGGAGTGAGTTGACCCTCCTTGGATAGGGGGTTGCTGATTTGATTGACTGGGCTGGCCTCCCTTTAATTCTGCCATTGCCTGATTCATCTGCTGAAACCCTACCTTGCAATTGTTTTGCAACTGCTCTACTTCTTTGAACATGAGAGATTTTGATTCCTCCAACTTCAGAACCTGTTTGGCCAGGTGGGAAAGTTGATCCTGAAGAGGAGGAGACGTCTTTTTTATAGTTATCTTTTTTAAGAGGGCGTCCTTTTCCTCTATACTCATGCTTTCTGGCTGGGGATACTGTTGTCCCTCCATGGTGATGTCCTGGAAAGTTTTTGTTAGCTTTAGACCTGGTATTATAAGCAGGCTTTTCACTTACACTGTCCTGGGGAGGACTCATATTGTTTAGAATGACAATATTTTACGTCTACAAAAGGAAAAAACTCTATGGAATTAGTAGACAAAAGATATTAGCAATTATATTACTAATAAAAAAGCAATGGAGCTTACCCTGAATTTATATCTTTATTTATTTAAATAAAATGTAAGAAAAATTCGAAAAATTCTGTTAAAAATATAAAAATAAGTTTAACTAGACCTCTATAAGGGTGAATAATTAGCTTACCGAGCTGTAGCCAAATACCAATTTAATTGGGTGTTATATTGGTGTCCAAATACCAAGTGAAATTGGGTTTATATTGGGTACAGTTACTACTGTAAATATCTAATTTTTATGATAAAAAATTAGTACAATTATTATAAGGGTTCTTTTCCGCAATCAATGAGTTATGATGACCCACTAATATGCAGCAGACCCAAATATTTGGTTAATTTTGAGCTGTACTAAGGTAAAAATCACTTCCCAAGGCTTATACTAAATAATAAGTAAAATATAAGGAAAGACCCCCAATTGTCAGTATAGTCTAGTATATAAGTATGATATATTAGTTTTATTTTACGGTCCTACTACTTATTAATAAATGATTTAGTGATTAAACCTCAGGGGAAGACTAATAAGATAGTTATACTCAAATAAAACTCACAATACTTGGATTTAAATGCGTGCTAGTGGTGGAAAATAGAAGAATAAAATATAGTTATAGCTTATATAAAGATAATATCAATTTATAAGGGCTTAATAATATATTTCTGAATACTAATAATTGTATTGTAGTGTTTGTTTGAAGTGTAGTAATTGAATGATGATAATAAACCGTCAAAATCCCTTCTTACTTATACCCAAATCCACTGGAGTGCACAGACCTTCAATCCAGATGATGTCACTGCTATCCCCGGCAATTACAGCACTGTGAGGGCCCATCACCTCCCCATGGCGTCCACTTCAAGCAGTTTCAACACCCATACCTCCAGTAAGGACCCTCCATCACTAGTAATAATAACACAGAGTCATACCATAAATAGAAAACCCAGATAAAAGCGGATACCATAAACACCACACAATATGGGGGGCGGACTTGCTAGCAAGTCCGCAACCTTGGACCCAAACTCACCATAGATTGAACACACATTGAGCTATTGATAAAGGAACCATTCAATCAGGGATGAACACCACTCAGCAGAACAGTTTTAGGTGGGTGTTCAAGTAGAGTTCAGTATGGGTTCAGTATGAGTTCAGTCTGAGTTCCATCTGAGTTCAGGTTGAGGACTTGCTAGCAAGTCCACCCCCTATATTGCGTAGTGAAAGAAACAGGTAAAATAAATGATCAAAAAGAGATTTAATGAAACTAAAAGCATATAAAGAAACAAATAAAATGTCCAAGCCCCCAATAACATCCCCAAGCACCACATTAACCCAAAAACATCTTTCCAACCCATAAATCCGTGAATAACCATCCAAGGAAGTAATTTTAGTTGTCCAAACTGGGTGTATGCGCCTGATATAGGTGTCTATGCTTCTGTAGGCGTTGTGAGTCCACTGATTTCGTCCATTTGACCTAAAATAAGCAGAAAAACAAAGGTTATAGGCTATTAAGGGGCTAAAACCCACTTATATACCTAAATATACATAATATACTGCATATTTCACTGAATATGAGATTTATGTATACATATAAGCTTATGTATGTCAATAATTACTTCATATCACTTAAGATAAGTATATTATGACTCCATTAACACCTTAATAAGTATTATTAGGCCATGGATAAGCTATTTAAACTATTATAAATTATATAATAGAATAATAATTATATATATATATAATAAAAAAATATATTTTATTATTTTAACCTTATTTTTAAGATATAAGCTTAATCTAGTTAAGTTTATCTTATTTTAAGCATAAGAAATACTCAGTCCTAAGGATATTTAGGCTGACAATTTTAATCATACCTCTTTTAATTGAGTAAAATAATCATCTGTGATTTAAGAGATACGTACAAATTTGTTGAGAGTCCATTTAAACTTTCAAAATCCTAGTAAAAACTTCATACCAATCTTCTAGACCAAAAGTGTACCTTGACAGTATCTAGTATATAAGTATGATTTATAGTATTTATTAATGGTCCTAATACTTACTAATAAATGATTTATTGATTAAACCTCAGGTAAAGACTAATAAAATAGTTATACTCAAATAAAACTGACAATACTTGGATTTAAATGCATGCCAGTGGTGGAAAATAGATGAATATAATATAGTTATAGCTTATATAAAGATTATATCAATTAATAAACGCTTTATCAGATATTTATAAATGATAATAATTGTTTTATAATGTTTATTTGAATTTTAGTAAGTAAGTGATGTCTAATAACCATCAAAATACTCCCTTACTTATACCAAAATTCACTGGAGTGCACAGACCTTCAATCCAGATGATTTCACTTCTATCCCCAGAAATTACAGCACTGTGAGGGCCCATTACCTCCCCATGGCCTCCTCTTCAAGAAGATTCAACACCGAGACCTCCAGTAAGGACCCTCCATCACAATTAATGATAACACAGACCCATACCATAAATAGAAAATCCATATAATAGCCAATACCATGATGAAACAGGTAAAATAACTCATCCAAAAAGAATATAATAAAAAGCAAACCATATAAAGGGAAAAAAATGAAATTTCCAAGCTCCCAATAACATCCCCAAGCATCTATAATAACCCAGAAATGACTTCCCAACCCATAAATCTGTGAATATCCATCCAAGGAAGCAGATTAAGTTGTCCAAACTGAGTGTATGCGCCTGAAATAGATGTTTATGCTTCTGTAGGCGTTGTGAGTCCACTGGATGCGTCCATATGATCTAAAATAAGCAGAAAAACAAAGGTTATAGGCTATTAAGAGGCTAAAGCCCACTTATATACCTAAATATACATAATATACTGTATATTTCATTGAATATGAGACTTATGTATACATATAAGCTTATGTATGTCAATAATTACTTAAATCACTTAAGATAAGTATATTATGACTCCATTAAAACCTTAATAAGTATTATTAAGCTATGGATAAGCTATTTAAACTACTATAATTTATATAATAGTGTAATAATTATATATATATGTAATATAATCATATATATTATTGTTTTAACCTTATTTTTAAGATATAAGCTTAAAGTACTTAAGGTTATCTTATTTTAAGTATAAGAAATACTCAGTCCTAGGGATATATAGGCTGACACATTTTCTCTTCAATAAGTTGCTTTTGATGCAAAGTAGCACCCAATCCAATTAAACTTACAACATTAAACAATAAAAAAGGTAGTGCGAAATCTGTCAAACCCAAGATAGGAGCTGTCATCAAACATTCTTTAAAATTATTGAAATCCTGTTGTTTTTAATTATTCCAAATTAAAGCTTCTAAATTCTTTATCAGTGTGATAAATGGTGCAGGAATTAATTGTTAGCTCTTTATATATTGTCTATAATAACCAAACATACCAAGAAAAGATTTTAAATCCTTTAGATTTTAAGGAATTCTAATATTCTTGATTACAGCCACCCTATTTTGTTCTACACATATTTGTAAGCCAGATACAATATGAAAAAGCACTTTTAAATATTCAAACCCAAATTTACATTTTTTTAATGGAAGGGTTATTTTTATTTCATAAATCTTCTGAAATGCCTTCTATAAATGGATTAAGTGTTCATCATATGTGTTTGAGAAAACTATGATGTCATCAATGTATACCATTAACCATACTTCAATCATTTCATTATGGAATGTTGTTTCCATTAACTTCTGAAATACTGAAGGAGAATTTTTTGGTCAAAATGGCACTCTGACATAATAATATATTCTCATATGTGTTGTTATCAACAAAAATTCTGTGAATTATTTTCAAAAGGAATTTGATGGTATCCTTTATTTCCACCTAGGCAACTTGTGTATTTAGCAACTTTAAGGGTAGCATGTATAGAGGAAATCTTTGGTAAGGAGTAGATATCATCTACTGTAAATGTAGTTAATGCTCTATAATTACTGCACATTCTTGCTTTATCTTGTTCATAAGAGATTAGCACTGGTGATATTACACAATATTTTGGTGTAGTTTCAACATTCTCAAGAATTTTCATTTTTCAATAACATCTTAATATTATCCTCTATGTTTTTCTTCTTCATTGGTGAACCAGGGCATGGTTTCTTTTTAAGATTATTAGTGATATTATCCATATCACAGTTTATAATAATCTTTATATCATGATCTTTTACAAGGTTGGTGCCATGTGCAAAAGCCATTGGAAATGCTTTAATTGAGTCCAAAATATTTATTTTCAAGCTTCACTTATCTGAGTGCCAAATGATGCTTTAGAAATTTCTGTTTCCAGAAGTTCCAACTCATTTGATTCTCATCATTTGCAAGGAATATCCATGACTGACTCAATGTGTAAGACTGTGATAAAAGAAATTATTTTAAATTTTTATTTTCCATTTATGCCAATTGTAAAATTATTATTAGCAGGGTCTAGTTTCACACCCCACTTAGTCAGAATGTCATTACCAATGATAAAACATCTACTAAAATTTTTATTATCCATTACTACAAAGTCACAAGTTACTCTAACATAACCATGTTGATGTTTAAAGAAAACAGCAGCTTTGTATCTACCAATGGGGTGTAGTACTGATCCAAAACCTCTCCAATTTTTACATTGAAGGGTTTCAAGCTTTGAATAATAATTACTATCAAATTTTGGTAATGTATTTGTAGAAACAACAGAACCAGCAGCCCCTGTGTCCAATACTATATTTACATTTTCTCGAGAAATGATAGCTGGAACAGTGATAGGTGTCATTTTTAAGTTATCATCTTGTATATCCTTAATGATTTTATCATTCTCAAAATTCATCAAAGATTCATTTGAGTCCATATTTAATAATGGATTTTCTAATATGGACAAAACATCTTCCAACATTCAGACTTCATTTTCATCACTATATGAGATATTACTGTCATAATCACTTGAATCTTTACTTTTTTCTGTGTCATTGTCAGATTGATGTTAATTTTCAACAATATTTATGTTTTCTCACACTTGTGACCTTTAAACCAAGGCTTATTACACTCTTAACAAGTATTGGTCTCATTCATTTAAGGTACTACAGGTGCAGAAGGTTTTTCATGTTTTTCCTGCTGTGTTTTTGAATTCTCATTTTTCACAGGTTCATTATTTTGTTTATAATTGGTGTATCTTGCTTCATACTTATAGCTCAATAATATTTCATCACAAATATTAATAAGTTGAAAGTAATCATTAACCATTATTGTTCTAGCTAAAACAATGTCTCTGACAGATATAGTTAATTTGTATATTATTTTATCTTTCCATGAGTTAAAATCCATGTTTGGATCAATGGCTTTTAATATTTTATTTAAATTCATTAAAAGTACCATAGGTTTTTCATCATTCAATGGATTATACCTAGTTTTCTCAGATAATATTTGCTCGTTAGTCTGAATTTAGAACCTCCAAATTTTTTTTCAATCAGGTGCTTCTATTGGGCCCAAGTATAATCTTTACTCTCACTTAATACAGCTTCAAACCATAATAAAGCAACATCCTTAACCAAAGAAATCAATTTTGATGTTATTTTTTTATCTGGTAACTTATATGAGAATTTTAAACTGTCAATTCTTTGAATAAAATGTAGCCAATCAGAGCTGGCTTCCCATCATAAGTTGGGTACTGATCAATCATTGGCCAGTTCTTTTTATTAGATTTAGTCTCACTAATATTAGGGAAATTTAATAACCTATTTACTCTGGATAAATGGTTTTATATTTCCTCTTACACAGATTTGTGACTTACATTTGTCTTCTCAGACTTGAAACTTCCACCAGATGGTTTTTTTCAGGATTTGGATTGAGAGGCAAGGAGGGGGAGGGCTATGGAAGCTGTAGGGGCGCTGTGGGGACTATGAATTTATAAGAGATGGAAGCAGAGATATTGCATTAAGGGGTTATATGGGGAAAGCACTGTGGAGCACTCCTCATTGGGCAACTTATATAGTAATTGTCAGCCTAGCTATACCCAGGACTGAATAATTCTTATTTTTAAAATAAGATAACCTTAATAAAATTAAGCTTATAACTTAAAAAAGGTTTAAATACTTATATATATGGTTATAATACATATATATATAATTATTACCCTATTATATAACTTATAGTAGTTTAAATAGCTTATCCATAGCTTAATAATACTTTTTAACGTGTTAATAAATTCATAATATACTTATCATAACTGATATTAAGTAATTATAGACATTCATTAGCTTATATGTATACATAAACATCATATTCAGTGAAATATTTAGTTATATTATGTATATTTAGGTCTATAAGTGGGGTTTAACCTCTTAATAGCCCATAACCTTTATTTTTCTTCTTATTTTAGGTAATATGGACGTATACAGTGGACTCACAGCTCCTACACAAGCATATACACCTATTTCAGGCGCATATATCCAGTTTGGTCATCTTAATCTGCTTCCTTGGATGGATTTTCACAGATTTATGGTTTGGGATATGATTACTGGGTTAATCTGGATACTTAAGGATATTATTGGGGGCTTTAAAAGTTAATTTATTCCTTTATATGCTTTGGGAATCATTATATATTCTTTGGATGAGTTATTTTACCTGTTTCTTTATGGTATCCGCTTTTATCTGTTTATTTTTTTTATGGTATGGGTATGTGGTATCATTAATTGTGATGGAGGGTCCTTACTGGATGTCTGGGAGTTAAAAATTCTTGAAGTGGACAACATGGGGAGGTGATGGGCCCTCAAAGTGCTGTAATTTCCGGGGATAGAAATGAGATCATCTGCACTGAAGGTCTGTGCACTCCAGTAGATTTTGGTAATAGTAAGGGAGGATTTTGACAGGTTATTGGACATCACTTACTTACTACACATTAAAAAAAAACTACAACACAATTATTATCCTATATAAATATATTATAAAGCATTTATATACTGATATTTTATTTATATAAGCTATAACTATATTTTATTGATCTATTTTCCACCACTAGCACACATAACCATCCAAGTATTGTGAGTTTATGTTGAGAATAAGTATTTTATACGTCTCCCCTGAGGTTTAATCACTAAATAATTCATCAATAAGTAGTAGGACCATTAATATTTACTTTTAAATAATACTTAGATACTAGCACACACTCACAATTGGGGGTCTTTCCTTAACTATTACTTATTATTTAGTATAAGCCTTAGGACGTGATTTTTACTCTAGTATATCTCATACAAACCAAATATTTGGGTCTTCTGCATTTTAGTGGGTCATAATAGCTCAATTATTGCGGAAAAGAGCCCTTATAATAATTTTACCAATTTTTTATAATAAAAATTAGGTATTTACAGTAGTAACTGTACCCAATATACACCCAATTTCACTTGGTATCTGGTCAACAATATAACACCCAATCAAATTGGTATGTGGTTAAATCTTGGTAAGATAATTAGTCAACCTTATAAAGTTCTAGTTAAACATATTATTTTATTTTTAACAGATTTTTTTTGAATTTTTCTTATATTTTATTTAAATAAATAAAGAAATCAATTCAGGATAAACTCCAGTGCTTTTATTAGTAATTGTATTGCTAATAATTTTTGTCTTCTAATTACCATATAGTTTTTCCCTTTTATAGAGGTGAGGAATTTTTATTTAAGACACAATGAGTACTCCACAGGACAATATAAGTGATAAACCTGCTTATAACACCTGGTCTAAAGTTAAAAACTTTGCTTCAGGACATCATAATGTAAGGCCCAATCTTTCCTAAAACCAGAGTCCATGAGCATAGAGGAAAAGAATGCCCTTCTAAAAAAGATAACAATATAAAATACTTTCCTTCCTCTGCAGGATAAACTGTCCCATCTTGCCAAAAAGGTTCTGAAACTAGAAGAATCAAGGTCTTCTATTCTAAAGGAGGTAGAGCAGTTTCAAAATGTCAGCCAGGTTGTCTCAGGAGCCCAGTAATTTATATAATTAATTCCTGAAATAATGTAAGGGAATAACATTATGTAGTTACAATAAATTATTTTATTAAATAATAAAACTATAAATATTTTATGAAGAAATAAAATAGTTACTATATTTAATTTTATTATTAAATAAGTTTTATTACATAAAAAAAATTATATTCTGTAAAAACATGGCATATTTCTAAAAAATTAATTAAATTAGTTATAATATTATGTGCTTAATTATATTTAACTTATAATGTAATTACAAATGAATTAATATAATTTAGATATTAAATCCAACTCATAATATAATATTATCCATAAATAATGGGTGCTTTTTTGACCCTTAACTGTGTCAGAAAAGTTACTAAAAAAATTTAAAACACATATTTAATATATTAATATTAAATTTTCACTTTAAATAAGTTAAAATTAAATTAATTATTTTTTTTGAATTAAATTAATTACTGAAAGAAGTTAAAACAATTAATTAATTTCTCTTTATAACTGAATTATATTGTTTACATAAATTTTGGTGTGAAAATAATTCTAATTGCTTTAATTAAAACCTTTACATCTTATTATAATAATTGTTTAGGATATTTTTCTCACAGCTCTCATGGTCTCATACTTATTTAGTTATTCATTATATTAATTATTTGTTTTTTAACTTTAAGATGGGCAAGTTATTTACTTATTTACAGGTTTAATTTGTTGTTTCATTTTTTCCCTCACATTGTATGTTTTAATTAAAACCCTTTGATCTTTTGTTTCACATTAATATTACTTTTGTATATATATTTTGAGTGCCTCAGAAATACCCTTGTCTATAAAAGGGGCTTGTAATTCCCCTATGTGGAGTATCACTTACTGTCAGCCTTTATCTCCCCAGGACTGAGTAAAAAGTACTTATAAGTTATTTTAAACACATGAACTATACATGGGAATAATAATTAAGAGTACACAAACAGTATACATAAGTAAAATTATGATAATATACAAAATATGCCATTATAACATCTTATATACACACATATATACACCTTTTATAAGTCTTATGTACTTAATATTAAGTTGGAATATGTTAGGGTAAATTTAAGAACCTTAAGTATAAGGCTACATAATTTTTAAGTACATTTAAAGCTGATATTTTCACTATTTTATGCAAAAAAGCAAGAAATGCACTTTATTTCACTTAAAAGTTGACTATATGCACCATAAATTTGAGAATATCAAAAATGTGCTTTGACAGATCAATTTGTCTCATTTAGGACTTTTGATTTGGCTATTTAAATGCATAAAAACAACACTTTTCAAATTTGGTGTTTTTTAGCCAGAAATGGCTTCTGTGTACTGGGCAGATACTGCCTGCTTTTTTCCCATGTGAATAGCTATATTTTTAGCAAAGTTAGCTTTTTTACACTATAATTACCCCACATTCTATTCCCACTGTGGGGAAACACACTAAAATAGGCGACAGGCGCTTATTTAGTGTCCTAGCTTAATTAATAATGCATTGACCTTTTTATATGCACTAATTTCATTAATAACCTTACTCTTGGCGTCTTATTTCATCACCACGCTTAAATTCGCCTAAATTTAGTCAAGGATTTACCCGTGCAAGCGCCTGCCAAGGACTGCATGTAGTTACCCCACATCTCACACCCCTTTTTGAGTTTTTGGGTGGTTTCTCAGTCAATATTGAGTATTTTTGAATGGGAATATCATGTAGTGTAATGTCAGGATTAGACCCATTGTTTCTACAGTGATTCTCCCTTATTATTAATCTGTTATTAACCTTAAAAATTTTCTCTTTAGTCTTTTATATTATTGTTTAATATGCATATACTCTCTTTTTATCTTATTCTTTAATTTTGATGTATTTTCCTTATTAATACAGTATTTTGATCGCTTTTACTGTTCTAATCATGTCATGGGTTACTGGTAATGTTGATGGGCATGTCTATTAGTGGTTTGGAGGCATCATTAACCCAAATAAATTACAATACATATCAATTAGTATTTTTATAAGACTTTTGAATAGTATCTGAATTATAAAATCTATTTTTCTACCAACTAAAAAGATTGTAAGCCATATATATAAATAGTGAGAATTATATTACTGAGACCTTTAATTTTCATTATATTTTACTACTTGTTGGATTTAAACTACAATATTCATATAGGACCATTAAAATCTTCTAGACAAATGACCATTCAAGCTGGTTAACGTTGTAGACAATCTTATAGTACTAGCTATAGGCCTTGACCAAGGGATTTGGAGAAAAACCAGAGAGAAAATCCCCTTTCCCTTTAGAAAAATAGAGTGAGATTTACTTGCTAAAGTAAGTTGGTTCTGTCACGTGCCACGTGACACTCGAGGCAAAAGCAGCTCATTAAATCAATAATATCGAGTCCTAAATCTATACTTGAAGCACAGAAAGCAATTCTCCATAGCAACTGCAATTTTCCTTTGTGTACTTAATATTTAACTGCGCTAGCCTAAACTCTAAATCTAAATTATTCAATTTCCCAATAGGGTGCCTTAATCCTTTTCAATAAGCGACGCACAGCGCTAGGTTCAACGAAATAGTACAGTAGTAGTTTTTTCATTAAGGTTTTGTTAATTAATTAAAAAGGGGTAAATTGAGCATGGACAGGTATTTAGCAAAGAGGGTCTAAGTGTATGTTAGTAATGGTCAATGGAATGGGAATGGTGCGATGGAAGGGAGGTCAATGCGATGAGGAACAAAGGATATAAAAGGGGTTGGGTATTTGGTTTGATATTCCTTAGAATTAAATTATAAAATTTGTATTTACATTAATAGTGGTAAATCCTTAAAGTTAAAATCATTGTTATTGTATCTTTCTTTTATTTTCTCAATATTAATTTCTAAATCCTAAATCTTTGATTATTGAGTTTCCAACCCTTCGTGAGATCTTAAGAATTCCTATTACCTTTGAAACTATTTTATAATTCTTCTCGAATGAACCTCAAACCTGTAGCTCTTACTTCGAGTGATCTTCGAACCACTTCCTCGAATCATTCCTCTGTGCTTCGAAGGAGTTTCTAACTCTCATCTCACTTTCAGGAACATCCTCGACCTTGTGCGTAGGTCGTCCGGTGACAGGTTCCTGTTTTGCTAAAGCTCCTTTTTAACACACTTGACTTCTTGATGAGCCAAGAGATGTAGTCACCAGATAGACTACCAGACCAAAGAACTGAAATTTAGAACAAAGTCCACACCAAAGACAGCAAAGATACTTGATGTAGGCTGCAAATCCACACCAGAGACAGCAATAATAATTGCTATAGCTTGCAAGACTATAACAAAGAAAACAGTTGCCAAAGTTAAGTTAAATTAAGAACTTACTTGCAACAAACACAGCCAATTGTGGCCAGAAAACAGTGAAAACTGAGTGAGGAACAATGATATCACCTCCAGATGGTTGTATGATGATTAAGGTTGCCCCAAACTGTCTTATTCACTATGTACACACAGACCACTAACTAAGAGCCCATGCGCACCCACCAATCTGGCGCCTGTACCCGCCAAATTGCATAAAAAACCCTCCTGGAGCGCTCCCCAACCTCCTAAAACAGAGGCGGGCGGGCCGCCCGACGTCGGAGATGCCGCCTGAAGCCAGAAAACCAACAAAAACCACTAATCTACTTAGAAAAATCAGCTACAACTACTAAATCTTTTAAAACACGGAATTTCACTATAACAACATTGAGACATGAAATATAGAGAAAAATTAGCTCTATCCAATGGTACTAAGCAATTAACCCTAAGACCTAAGGTTAGCCCGTAAAGCACGAAAAACAAAATTAAACAGCAATCTTTTATAAACGAAAAATGAGGAAATGACCCCTTAAAACTCAGAATATGAAAAATGTCTACAAGACATAAAATATAGAGAAAAACCAGGGCTATACAATGATAGCACCCACATACCCGCAGACCCAATATCCACGGATTAAAACCAGAAAAATACCCAATTCTTTAACAGATGTCAATTAAAACATGCACAAACTGCGCCAAATCACACAACAAAGGCACCTGCCAATGTTGGAAGACCACAACGTATTTGTACTTGACCTCAGCCTGACAATTGGGGACCTTTCCTCAAGAATTCTGTTATAATCCAGTAAGTAAAAATTTCAAAGAAGGTACACGTAAATAAAATCCCTATAGAAATATTTGGATAATTACAACAGGTTGGGGTCAAATATATAGTGATTTTAGAAAAAGAAGCCCTGTTATATAATAAAATTGTGATATTGAATCAACAATTTTTCCACTAATTTAACATATAATTGTTATTAGTGGGTCTTTCAATTGACCAATTAAATTTGTGATCTTTTCAGATGATAAACAATTAAACTGATTAATTGTTTTCTTTTAACAGGACTTTTAATCCCCTTTTATTGGTTTGTAAAATTCATTTAATATTTAGAAAGAATCTTACTGACAAATTTTCTTTTTTAAATATAAAAACACGGCTACATATTGTAGACCAGTTAAATCAAGTGACCACATAAAAGCATATTTGAATTTTGGCACTTCTAAATTCACTTTATACCTACAAGTAAGCAATAAAATTTTCTTCAGTGGTATTAATAAGTACTTATAAAACTCCTTTTTGAAGTTTTAAAAAGCTCAAATTTCAATTCTTTGATTAAATTCCATGTAAAAATGTGTTTCAACAATGATATTGTGAGTAATAAGGCAAAACCTTATAGCTTAATACCTAGAGCTGAGAAACCTGGTACAGGACATTCAAATGGAGGGCCAGGAGTCCCCCATAGACACCATCACTCCGCCAATGTCTCTGGAGGAAAGGGAAAAACTTTTAAAACATGTATCAATAAAGAAAAAAAAATACCTTACAAGAACAAACTCACACCCTCTCCACTATACTGAACACCTTGACAATAAGGGTAAACAATATAGTGGACCAGATAAAAAATCTGGAGAAAAGAGAAGCTCAGGGTTTTGTAGAAGTCAATCAAGCTCTAGTAGAAATAAAGGCTCAACCACCAACAGTGGCACCCAACAGTTCCATAGCAACACCTCCAGCCCAAGAGGAGTATCAAAAAATTACAGTAAGCAAACGGAAGTGGGATTCATACGCCCAAAACTACAGCAACACTCATCAGCAGGGCTCCAGCAGTCACCATTACAGGGGAAAGCCAAGGAGAGGCAGGGGAAATGGAATAAGACCTTGGCAAGTCATCCATCTTCTCAAGATCAATTATATAATCCTAGCAATGAATTACTTATAAGTAATGAAATTGATAGAGAGTTATTGGATATAATTGATTAGGATTTAAAAAATTATTCATTTGAAAATAACATGTTAAACTTGTCTTTAAATGAGGACAATGTACATAGTTTTATTGACCACCAGGAAAATGCTATCAATATAAAAATAGAACCAAATGAGTTAAATCTTGACCCTGATGATGAGTCTTCTGAATTGGACACAGAAAAAATTGAATATTTTCTAAAAGAAAATCCAATGGAATCAAAAATAATTAGTAATTTATTATTAAGAATTGAAAAATTGGAAGAATTCTCTAGAGAGTCCAACAATAATACAGAAAGTGTATTATTAAGCCTCACACAATCATTGAGTACAAAAGCCAATAGGTTAAGAATTATTGAGAATTCAAATAATGAATCACCACAGAAAATTTGGGGGGGTATTGCTAGAAATACCCCTCATTTAAAAATGTTGGGAAGTGGTTGGAAAGCTGTTGGAAGGCTGTTGGGAGTTCATTGTGAAACCAGATTTAAATCAATTGGACAAAGATTTGGTAATCAGTTAGACCTAGGTTCAACCAAACTCAATCACAGGTTTCTTGGAGCTTGGTGATTACTTTGATTTTGAGCTGAGCACAGATTGAGCAAAGCTTGAACATATCACTTAACATATCATAATATTCACTTTCCCATCTTGTGGAAAGCAAAATTTGATATTCTTTGTAAGAATATCTACATATATTTTCTTGCCAAGTTGGTAACAGAAGGTTAAACTGTAGTATCTCAATTATTACACTAGACTACATAGATATTTGATAAAACATACAATTCAAATCAATTTTAATATTATTGAGATCACCATAAGTGTCTTTCCAAAGACTTACAAAAAGTATGTTAGTATCAAGACATCGTTCTAGGTAGTAGTTTCAATTTGGATTTTGAACTGACATCTAAAGCATTTTACTATTAGACAGAAACATAAATAAGTGTAATAAGAGTGAAATTATTCTATTTTGTGATTATAATGTAACAATAAAGCACATTTTTATTGTGAAAATTTTTCTTCCTCCACAAACCAAAATTTACTCTATAGGCTCAAGATTTATTTTTAAGCCATATTATTCATTTCAGTTATCATTGATTTACTTCCAATATTTATTAAAAAGATAATAATAATACATGTGAAAGAATTATGAGCTTAGCATAGCATATGCTAAAAAGTTATTTTGTCGTTTTATTCAAAACTGATTCTTCATTTTTTGCTTCAATTCATCTTTTAACAACCACTATCTTCAGATACTATTCTTACTTAATATGTCAAGTCTCAGATGTGTTGGACAGTTCTCAATAACAATCGATCAAATTTATATGAATGTAATTTCAAGATTTCAAAACTCACCGACCCCCACGATTTTACAGCGAGGCCATTCGAATGGTCATATTTTTGGACTATTTGAAGAAAGAAAACCAACCCTTGTTGGTAATCTTTCTCAAGTGCAGAGTCAGCACATTGGACCACTATTGGGTGAAATTGGCTCTGGATCTCACCATTTAAACCAAAGAAGTGCCTTGAATCCTATGAAGCCTTTCTATTTTCATGCTTACTTGGTTCCAGTTTTCGGTAATCAGTATCAACTTTGGGGATGCCTCTTTTCTTCAAGTACACTAATCAGTCTTTCTAAAGAAGCATTTTCTTCTGCACAAATCGATTTATGTCCAATCCTGAACTACGACTCACTATCTTTTTTAATATCACGCATGTAATTTTTGAAGGCTCTTTCCAAATATCTCAGAGTACTCAAGATTGGAAAGCTGATCAACTTATCCGAGGAATCAAAACAGTTCTCAAAACACATCAACTTCAAGCAATAAATTTTATGATTGACAATGAACGAATGTTAAAGGAAAAGTTGGATATCATGTGGAGGCACCAGGACAACCATTGGCTTAGAACTGGATTCGATGACTATAAAGATCAGTTTCCTAACAATCAATTAACGCCTGAAGGAAACGGGTCAATACTTGCTGATGATATGGGTTTGGGAAAGACACTTTCAACTCTTTCTCTTATAAGTGCAACTCAAGGTGAAGCAAGACAATTCCAGGTATCAGAAAATTAAGAAGGTATTAATCGGAGTTCAGCCACACTGATTATATGCCCCCTGGTAACACTATCGAATTGGATCAATGAAATAAGTGTGCACTTTGAAGATAATGCGCTTCCTTTCAAGGTTCTTTATGGGAAGGATTGTCAAAATACTAATGTCAATGAGCTACAGGACACTGCTATTGTTTTAACGACCTATGAAATAGCTAGCCCAACGATGTCAAAAAATCAAAGCCAAAAAAAGATACCGGTGACTCAAATGCTCTTTTGGTATAGAGTTGTTTTAGATGAAGCTCAGTTAGTGCCCATTTCTATATCTAAAACTTAAAACTTAATTTTTATAATCAATTTTTATAAATATTCTTTTAGTTACATTAAAAATCCTTACTCGCAGAGGGCTCAAACAATATTTGACTTGGAATCCCAACACCGACTATGCTTGACTGGAACTCCACTTCAGAACAGGCCCACTGACCTTCAAAGTCTCATATTTTTTCTTAGAATCGAAAAGTGGCAAGAAGACTGGTTATGGAAGAATTTCCTTTTTCCAGGTTTGCAAAAAGGAAAGGCTAATTCTATTAAATCAATCAATCACTTAATGCAAGTCATAAGCCTACGTAGAACAAAGGATGCAATTTTGTCTCTTCCAAAAAAGCTTCAAAGGGGGATATCGGTTCAATTAGCAGATCCATGGAGGTCTAAACTTGATGTGCTTCAAGAAGGATTCACTGAGCGATATGGGACCTCCAGAAGCACTGACTTCCCTTGGGACTCATCTGAGTTTCTAAGAGAGCTGATGATTTTAAGAAAATTCTGCAACCATCCAATCTACGAAAATCTGGATGAAACTCCAACTTTTGATTTCACCTGGCAGCATTCCGCAAAGATTTGTCATCTTATAGGCCACTTAAAAAACTTTTTGTCTGGTGAAAGGGATATAAATTTTCCAAAAGCTGTTATATTCTCCAACTTTGCAGACTTTTTGCAGATGTAAGTGATTCTATAATGAATTGTTTTACAAAATTGTGTTGGCTTATTAAAAACAATTTTCTAATATTTCAAAATAGAATAAAAATGGCTTTAGATGACCACAATATTAGGTATATCCAGCTTACGGGTGAACTCAGCCGGACAAAGCGAGACAAAAATATGCATGAATTCCATTTTAATAAAAATTGCCAAGTTTTGGTTGGAACGATTCAGGCTGCAGGAGTGGGTATAGATCTCAGGTGTGCTCAAAATGTATATATAATGGTGAGCTCAATGTCTTTTATTTCATATTAAGAACAAAAATATTAAATTTTTTATATGTTCAATGTTGAAATAGGAGCCAAATTGGAATCCAGCAGTTGAGCAACAGGCTGTTGATCGGCTGTATAGAATGGGGCAGCAAAATGAAGTAAATGTTTTGAATTATTTTGTACAAGGAAGTATAGAATTCAGCATGTATAAGATTCAAAGGAAAAAAATGGAGCTAACAATTTAAGCCAAATTTCATTTCTATAAATTTTAATGATAATAGTAATCATTAAAATTATGTTTTTGTTTTCAAGGCTAAGTGTCCCAAACAGTGGAAATGAGGAGTATGAGTGTGCAAACCTATTATTAAGGGAGTTTTTCAATCACTCACATTAGAGGAAGAAAGAATTTCAAGGAGAGCAGGTAAATTTATGGGATTTTGAGGATTTAAAAGTCTGAGTTGTTGAGGATTTAGAGATGCAAGATATAAGGGAGAATAACAGTCATTCGGCAAAACCCGGGGGACATGAGAAGGATTAAGGTTAGGGGATAATGTTGAAACCAAACTGATTCTTTTGTACAAGGCCAAGTCCTTTAGCACACTTCCAGAGTAGGTTGAATTATCTCGAATATCAAAGTGTTGTTGGTCAAGATATTGTGCAACTTTAGAAAAATCTTCAGACCTCCATTGCATTAAGATACGTCTTAACGATCCATCATTATCAATTTTGGTGTCTGAACAACACTTGATGTTTGTGAAAAGGTTGTGATAAGTTTCACAATGTGGAAGTTGTTTAAGAAGTTTAGTTCGGTTAACTGAATTCTAAGAATCTTTGTTATTTGAAATAAAGGTCATAAATAAAAACGGTTGAAAAAAAAGGGATTTTCATACTTTTTTTTTTATTCTATATTTATGCTTTCTCACTTTGATTATTTCTTGAGAGCTATGAGAATCCTTCCCAAGTCTTAATCTATCAGCATGACCTAAAAACCAACGGTGAAGAACTCCTATTTGATTTGAGAAGCTAATTTGAGTTGAGTCAATTGGATATGCAATCAAATTATTGGTTTTTAAGGCATTGTCCCAGTGTTTAATGAGAATATTTGCCAAGACCTGGTTCCATTTGTCAAACAAATCTAGGTTCCAAGCGAAAGTTGATCCTGGGAAACCACACATGCGAAGGTGCTCGATAAAAGATTCACAGAAAATTGGCGGAAACTTTTCTGAAACTGCTGAATTTGATTCTGGATGAGGTAGTTCAAAGGCAATGTTGCAAGAATTCATGTCGAATGATGAAAATCTGTCTAATTGCTCTTCAGTAGGGTTTTGTTTCCATCCATTTGATTCTGGTGACATATCCAAAAGTGAACGACGAAAATTGTGTATAGATCTACAAAAGTGAGAATTGAATGGAGGCAAAGTCTCATTAAAAATTCTATTAAGTGTTCTTGTGTTTGTGGGCAGGTTTCCATGAGGAAAGTAAGAGCTACTAGGGTTCATAAATAATTAGATTAAGAAAGTGTTCAATTAAATTAAACAAAGAGGAAGGATAAATTGTTGAGCTCCAAAACTTTATGATCAAAGTTTATTTAAGGAGAAATATCACAAAAATTAAGAATAAGAAATATTTCGACTTTATGGAATTATAATATGCATAAATTATATTTTTATATGCAACTTGAGCTCAAAAGGAATGGTATAAAATAAAGAGAATGATTATGTGATAAAAGCAGACTCATTTAAGAAACGGATTTTTTTTTCTTTTCAAAAAATTCTTCCACAAAAATAATTTGTTAAATGTGAGGCTATGTTCATTTTTTGATTACCAAAAAATTATTTTTGGTCCAATATGATAGTAATACATATTCTTTTGAGTAATTTTTTTCAACCTGATAAAATAGACTAGAGTGCCACTTCATCACATTTACGTATGAAAAGTTATACAAGGTTTCAGCTTTTATGTAATTCTTTAAGGTTTACACTTTTGTAGCATCTATTATTTGAGTATTTTTGATTTTTTCTTTATAGAAAATTCTGCCTAGTACAGACCAATTTTCAAATTGAAAGAAATATGTTTGTGATTGTTTCTTACAAAATATTAAACTTATTTTTGGGTTTAACTTTGATTTTTGGGGTAATTTTTTAAATAATTATGTTAAAATAATGGATTACTTTTCTTATAGTCCATAACTAAGAATTTTTATCAAAATCAAATAATTATAGGGTAGTTAGATATAACTCAGGAGGCATTTGATAGAAAAATAATTAAGATGCTTGTGCGTACAACAGAATTTTTTCTATGATAGAAAATATTCTGATAAACATGCATGCATTGTTGTACAAATGCAGAGAGTATACAGAATACAAATAAAGTAGACTGCATAACTTTAAATTAATATATAATTTATCCGATTAAAAATTAAACATTTAAACTTAAATAATTTCAACACATATTCCATCATATTCTTTTGATAAAAAAATGTAGCTTATATTAGCTAGTGCCTTTCAAAAAAACAAATACCTTCAATCGGTAACTTCGAATAGCTAACTTATTCCTACAATTATCACAATTACAATGCCTCCATTTTTTCATGTATGTCAATGTCAAGATCTTGGATGTGTCAATAGAAAGTATCAAACTTCTTCTGGGTCCTTTGAAGTTGGTATGGCTTTCAAAAGCTCTAATTCGTATGCAAAACATCAAGAGGAAAGAAATAGGAAGGCCCAGATGGTTATTTCTTCCAACAATCCACTTAACATTGGAAGTTCCCGCTCCACAGAAACAGTAAGCTGTATATCTATAGTTCAATGTGAGAATTAAAGTCTTTATGATGTTTCAATGATTTATTACATAGGGGCAGTTGCTATTGGGGGCAGAAGTATCTTCAACAGTCTCTAGAAACTCAAATCTTGGGGAACGGTATAGCCAAATAATTATGTGGCAGGCAGCAAAGCTTTCTCTGATTCATCATTTGAGCAAAGAAGGTTGTACTCAATTTTTGGATGAAGAAATTAAGAAGCTCAAACTTCTAGGTGATAGTGGAATACTGGATTCTGATAGCATTGTCCGCCTGATCCCATGCTCGATAGATACAGTTTTTAGTTGATTAAAGCTCAATCAATCAATTTTCACTAAAACATGCTGTCATAAATGCTTTGCTCTTTATGAGTATAACTCTGAATCTCAACCATCTATACTATCTTGCAATCAACTGTTTCTTTCATCATCAAAGGGCTATTTAAAAATTTTTGGAGCCGGACAAATTGCAGTTAAATGTGATGAAAGGCTGTATTTGATGGAGGAACATCAAGAACATGTAAAATACTTATCTCTTAAAACATTTCATCACCATTCTTTTATCGACTTGCTTAAGGCAAAGATCAAACTGCTCAAATTTGAGCTTCTGATTGAGAAGAAAACCCCTGTGGCAGAACGAGTAGAGTGTGATTTGATGAAGGATGTTTGTGATGGTTCAATTTGGAAAAACTTTCCCATAACCACTCCAGCTCTGGATAGCAATGATGATGAATATACGATAACTTCAGGCAACTTAATGTTTACTTTATATGTCGACTGGTTTAGGCCTGGTGGCAATAGGATTGGAAGTCATCAGAAGTCTGTAGGCAATATTATGATGGTGTGTATGAACCTACCTCAAGAAGATAGATACAAAATGGAAAATCTTTTTTTGTATTCTATTATACCCGGACCAACAGAACCCACAAGTGAACAGCTTAATCACCTTCTAAAACCACTGGTTGATGATCTACAAACTCTATGGGATGGTATATTGATTGAAAAGACACATCTTTATCCACGAGGCCGGAAATTAAGAGTTGCATTGTTCTCTTTGATAGGTGACATTCCTGCAATACGAAAATTGGCTGGCTTTTTGAGTCACTCCGCAAAAATGTTCTGCTCTTTCTGTAATATCTCTAAAGATGAAATTAGTGAAAAGAATGTGGGAAATTTTTCATTACGGAATCATGAGGATCATATGTGCTGGGCAACAAAGAGGAAAAATTCTAAGTCACATTGGGAGCGTGTATCAATTGTTCAAAATCATGGGGTACGATGGAGTGAGCTGAATAACCTTGAATATTGGCGTCCAACTGAATATTGCTCAATTGATGTTATGCATTCACATATGCTTGGCAACCTAAAAGATCACAGTCTAAGCTATTTTCAAATCCAAAATGCAGCAAAAGATCTAGAAAGAAAGCTGGAAAAGGATAAAAATTGGCATGTAAGAGAAGAAGATGATGATTTCTTTTCTGATACTTCACTGCACAAACATTCGAAAAAACGTAGAAGTAGCTTAAGCACCACGAATAATAATGATGATGATACAGGACACACGAGACAGCACAAGCGGCAAAGACGTACGAGTTCAAGACAGTCATCAAGTCATCATGGACTAGATAATGAAGGATTGGGAACAAATCAATCAAGAAGCCAGAGTAGGTCATCCAGCTCCAAATTTATTCCTCCATATAGCGATGTGGCCTCAATACAGTCTCACAGCAGTGACAGTAGGAATTCATTGTATAACTTAAGGCAAAGAAGCATTAGCATATCACCGAGTGAAGGATCTCACTCATCAAATGAGACAGCTAGAGATGAAGAAAATAAAAGGAAAGGTAAGGAGAAAGAAAATGAAGGTAGTAGTAATCCACGAATCACAGCAGCAGAGCTACAGGTTGTATGGAAGATGATTGATCAAGTAAGAAGACCTTCCTGGCTAACACGAGTTCCAAAATCAGTAGGATCTAAAAAGGCAGGATCCCTCAAGGCAGCAGAATGGCACATGCTGTATACTCTCTACTTCCCTTTGTCACTTATACCCCTTTGGTTTGAAAAATTTAAAGAATCTGAATCTTCAGCTTCCTCAGCTGATAAACCAAGAGAATATTATCTTCTCAAGTCACTTGTAACATTATGCTCAATCACCAATTTTTTGACATTAAAAAATATACAGACTAATGAGCTTAAAGATCTAGATCAATTTCTGTTAGAGTATCGTGAGTGCCTTGAAGAGGGTTGGAAGAATATTAATGCAAAGCCAAATCTGCATATCACTCAACATTATCCTGAAATGATAAAGCGTCTTGGTCCACCATCAGGTACAGCTACTTGGTCTGGAGAGCGGGTGAATCATATATTATCTGAAATTCCAAACAATCACCATCCACGTATGTAATGTTTGTAAGAAATGATTTAAAAACTCAGCTGTGCTAATTTATTAATATTTACCACAGGAGAGATACCGCTAACAATGCTCAAACATTGGTATCGGAAGTCTAGGGTATTAGATCTTGGTGAAGCTGAAGATAATGATCAATGTGAGAGTAAAAAAATCCATATTGATCTCGATAAACAAAACAAATGGATCCATCTAAGTATGGCATTATTTACTAAATGGGTAAGGGCACGAATGGGAAAAGAAACTTCAAGACGGGCTTTGACACCATCGGAGAAAAGTGGGGATCGGGTAGTTGAAAATGTAGCAAGCATATTGATACATGGAAAGAGGTTTACTAGTTACCATCGACACATTGCTAATTCAACAATTGAATTCTACTATGGAAAAGATAGCCAGTTTGGGCAAATTGATGATCTTTTCAGATCAAAGGAAGAGATTGATCAAATATATTTAATAGTAAGTCCTTTCAAAGAGCTCCGTCCAGAAGAAACATCAAAGGATCCCTATGAGCTTTTCCCACAAGTGCATTGTCGGTTAGTAAGAGTAGCCAAAGCAACTCAAATTGTGATTAAGAAAGATGCAATAATTGGACATGCAGCTACTGTCGAGTACAAAAAAGGAATGTTTGGAATCAAAGACGAGGTTGTCACTGCCATTGGACTGCAGACAGTAGTGAGTGAAAAAATTAATCAAATTTATTTTCTGTTGACTAACATCTTTGTGTTATTTTGGGATTGGGGAAATTTTTAGGATTGGTGATATTTGTAAATGGTGAAAGAAATAATTCAATGCTCGATTAAAAAATGCAATGCATCCAACTTACCTTATCATAAATCAGTGAACAATTACTTTGGTTGCTTTTATTGCGAGAGAACCCATGCTTTCAATGAGTCATTTTTATCTTAAATGTAAGAATGAAAGAAATAAAATCATGATAATGAGAAATATGATAAAATTTTTACTTAATGAATGATCTTCTTGCTCATTCATCTACTATAAATAGTTTGACCTTCCAACTTTAGCTGATAGCTATATATTATTCACTTTATTTTTCGACAAGAGAACATACACGTTTACAAGACTATATACATAGTATCTTTTTTTACTTTAGCTTTGATAGGTATAAATTTTAACAACTGATTATTTTTATTTTATTTTATTTTATTACAGTTCATTATGGATGATAATTTTGAAGGGATGTCTGTTGACCCAACCGATTCTGATTGTTTTCCGCCTCAACATACTAATACTGGAAATACTCCTCCACCACCCTCTGCTGATCCACCTCCAGATGCATCTCAATCTGTACCACCTAATCCTAACCCACCACCTAATCCAAATCCAGGCCAAGAGTCTCATTCAGAACCGAGAAATTTTAATCCCAATCATCCTTCTGCTTCTGAAAGTGCTAATCAGCAAGATGATCAGCTAGGAAGAGATTGGGCTAGTGAAGTATTGAGGGAATTTTTTGGAGACCAATCATCATCTGCTCAGCCTAACCAAGGAGCAAGCACAAGTGGAGCAGGTAAGTCAAATTTGTAGTGTATTCTTTTATTGAAAAATAACCAATTTAACTAACTTATTTGAATTGTTAGTGAATCCCTCAATCATTATGGGTATCAGTGATTACCACAGACTCAATTCAGCAGAGTCTCATGAGCGAGAACGGGGGTTAAGGGCTGTAAGAGGCTTAGTTAGAAGGAATGATGTTCCCAGGAGCTCGGACAGTCTAAATAGAAATATTTACCACTTTCTGAAGTATTGTCTTGGGGGACCAACACAAATATCAAAATATCCTGCGAGCCCAACACCTTTGGAGATTGAAAATTGGAAAGATTGGAGCCAATTCAAACTAAAAACCATTCAAACTGTCCTAACCCAAGTCCAATCTTCTAACCGTGCCAATTCTGCAGCTGATCAACAATTTCTGATAACCAATTCTATAGCCTTCTTGCGATCCAAATTTTGACTACCCGAATTTTTTCCAGCACCTGAGCCTCGAGGACTAAAAGGAGGAGCACCGATCCCACTTTCTTTCAAAAGAAACTTAGAGCGTGAATTGCAAGAAAAAGGTTTTCGGAAATTCACGTTTGATTGGACTTGCCGTGATTTTTCAGAATCAACTTGGAATCAAGTCATGGGAAGCATAGTATGCGACCACTGTACCAGATGGCTCACCACCTTGAATACAATTGATCAGTCAAAGCTTCAGTTCACTCAATGTGTTATTGAGAAATGGGTAGTTAATAAGGGGAAGTAGATGATAAGGTTGTTTGGGCAAGAAGAGGAAAGGGTAGCAAGAGAAAAGATTGAAAAGAGGGCAAGGGCACAAGTAAAACGTTATCGGACCAAGGTAAGTTTTTTATTTTACTTTGCTTTTTGTTATTATGAAGCTGATTTAGTTGGAATTCAGATTGCTAGTGCACGCTACAAGTTAGCAAGAGATCTCTGCAGTGATGTGCCAGGCTTTGTTGTGCTTTTTCATGATACTAGGTGCATCTCTGATATCGAGGAAGGCCCAGCACCAGCCCCAACTGCACCTATCCGAGCTATTCCTGGATGGCGAAATCCTGAACTCAATGATTTGTTTAAAAAAATGGATAAGATGACAAAGGACTTAGCCCATACACCAGCTCAAAAAAATCAGCATTAAAAACATATTCACGGTCATCAGAAAGGACAGTTGCACAAAATGGTATATTCAATGTTCTTAAATACCTCCCCAAGAATTGCTATTCAGCAACATTTTTGCAAGGATTATCTGTGAATGAACGTGAGTCACTTGGGGTTGGAGCTGATATTGATCTGGTAAAGATTCGGGAATCAATTAATAGAGCATCAACATCATCATAACTTAGGTATAACGGTGATCTTCTGTGTAATATAGCTATCTTATATTGAATTTTATGTATTCTGTTTTTTTTCAAAGCAGCTTGGTAAATGTTATAAAGTGATATTGAGAGAGAGTAACATTTTATTTAAGAAAAACAAATAATGTATGAGATATAAAAATGTATTTTCAACAAATTGATGGTCCATACCTCTTTATGTCACATTTATGTATCCATATTAATTTCAATCGAATTTAATGTTGACCAATACATAGTGAATACACACTATACCACTTATACTTGCCAGGCATTGCTACCATTAAGTATGCCAGTATCAAAAATTAATTTTGATCGAAATTAATGAGCATGATAATCATGAATTTCTGGAGTCAACTGCTTATTTTTATGCATGGTGCCTTGCCAACATTAATTTCGATCGAAATTACTTTTGATACTGGCATATTGCATGGTGTCTATTCCTGGAAAGTGTAAGTGGCATAGTGTGTATTCATTACGTATTGGTCAACATTAATTTCAATAGAATTTAATATTGACATTTTCATATTGAACCCAAACCAGCAAACGACCCAAAAAATTCTTCATAAAACTGCTCATTAATTTTGATCGAAATTAGTGAGCACCATATACATATTGAATGGTAGTTATATCTGGTGTGTGTAAGTTGTAAAGCTTGTGTTCAATGTTTATTGGTCAACATTAATTTTGATTGAAATTAATATTAATGTGTAAATGATATTTACATGCTCAATATGCATTGTAATGTGTTTACTTAAGAATAGAGTGCCCTACTTTTCATCTTACATAAAAATGCTTGGTGGCATGTCAAATTCAATTTTTATTAAAATTAATGTTGACATGTTACCATGCATAACAGTAAGCAACTGACTGACTAAATTGATGATAATCATGAACCTTAATTTCGATCGAAATTAATGTTGCCAAGTGCAGATTGAAAAGAAGCTATGCCACTTACACTAGCCAGGCATATCTACTATTTTTTATGTATTGGTCAACATTAATTTTTATAGAAATTAATATGGATATGTAAATTTTATATTTACCCTCAACATGTATAGTAAATTTCAATACTTAAAAATACTTGCCGTCCTTTACATGTCATGCAAAAAAGCATTATATCATTTCAACATTAATTTTGATCAAAATTAATGTTGGCATGCCATTATGCATTGAAACAACTAACTGACTGAAAAAGTTCATGATCAAAATGCTCATTAATTTTGATCAAAATTAATGTTGACCAATACATATTGAATATAAGTAATCTCTGCTTACTCAGACCAGATATAACTACCATTCAATATGTATATGGTCAGCCTTAATTTCGATCAAAATTAATGGGAAGTTTTATGAAGAATCTTCTGGGTTGTTTTCTGGCTTGGGTTCAATATGCAAATGTCAACATTAAATTCGATCGAAATTAATGTTGACCAATACATAATGAATACACACTATGCCACTTACACTTTCCAGGCATATATACATGAAATATGCCAGTATCAAAAGTAATTTCGATCGAAATTAATGTTGACAAGGCACCATGCATAAAAATAAGCAGTTGACTCCAGAAATTCATGATTATCATGCTCATTAATTTTGATCAAAATTAATTTTTGATACTGGCATATTTAATGGTAGCTATGCCTGGAAAGTGTAAGTGGAATAGCATGTATTCATTATGTATTAGTCAACATTAATTTCGATTGAAATTAATATGGACATGGACTATGCATAAAATTCCTATAAGTATAGGTAAGCTAAGCAGTTAGATAAACTGGTTTGATCAAGTACACCATATAAAAATTGATGTTTTAATGCCTTGGTTAATTTTGATCAAAATTAATTTTAAGCCATGCATGTTGAATTTTATCTATGTCTGTGTAGTCCATGTGAAATGGCTTGTATTCAATATGCAGGGGTCTATATTAATTTCGATCGAAATTATAAGGTTCATTGCCTCATAAATTTGATGGTTTCTGTCAGTGTTTCATGCATGGTGCCATCTGATACTTGTTGATTCCTATCAAAATAAATTTCAACACCAATATATTGAATACAAACCATGGCACTTACAGTACTTGGTCATAGCTAAAATTCAATATGCTAGTCTCAAAATTAATTTCGATAGAAATTAATCAGGATCCATGAAGTTTATCAATAGTGTATGAGTTAAGTTTCAAGTCATATGTTTCATCATTTTCTTGCACCCATTTCTAGGTTATCTCAACAATTTTTTTCAAGTTTTATTATATTAATCAAAACTGTGGTAAGTTGTGAAAAATTAGCTAATCCAAATCTCAAATTGAATATTAATATTTTAATAATTTTGAATGTTGCTTAAGGTATTTCATTGGGTGATTCATAATAATATTTTATCAACTTAGTAGTCCTATAACTTTTGAAAAGTAACAATTTTGGTATAGTTAGGGACAACAATGCAATATCTTGTGCCCACTAAGATATATTGCAAAATAAAACTATTCAATTTTTTTTTTTCCCTTAGTTGTATCCAAGTTTATCAAAGGTTTGGTCACGGTGCCCACAGCCTAGCCTGACACTCCTCCTGTCACTTAAAAAACAAATTCTTATCTTAAATTCTAATGTTACCAATTTTATATTTATAATTCATTTCTTGTTTGATGAGGCATATCAGTATATATGTGAATCTGGCATTGTCATCTGAAAGTAAATTTAACAAATATTCATAAAGGATTATCCTTTTTTTTCATATAATATACTAATTAAGTGTATCTCCATTGTTTAGGAGTAAATTCTAATTTAAAAAATTTTGTATTTACCCGTGGCAATTTGAATATGGGATATAAATTTGTTATTATTTGTTTTTCACACTAAAAGTCCCCAAAGAATTACTAGTATTTTCTGTTAGCTACATCAAATTTCGCTTCAATATAAACAGATTGTGATTTAGCATTTTACTCAGTTTACCCCACTATGAATAATACATGTTAAAAAAAGCTCAAATAATATAAAATCCCCCTCTTTATGTTTTCTGTTTCTTTCATCCTCACTTTAATTTTAATCTTATTCAATTTTTTATCCTATTAAATTATCAACTTCAATTTTCTAGAATAGAGTTTCTTATAATTATTCATCATATTACATCATAATTTTTTGATATCGAATAATTATTTTTAATATTCATTAATCAATATGTCTAGTATACAAAATCCTACACCTCCACTTTGTATGTATATCATGTTCCTCTCTCTTAATTTATATATTTCACTTATGTTCTATATCTTTTTTTTTCAAAAATTTGATTTTCCAGCACTTAAATGTGTTTCATCCCACTCTCTGATTGATACTCACTTTGAAGCTTTTGAGCTTGCACCATGTCTGCCACATGGCATGGCACCTAACCCTCCTGTACTTAGCAATGAGAGGCAGGAAATAACAAGAGTTCAGTATCGCAATTTACTTGAATTGGCTAGAGATAAAACAGAAGAGCTTGTCAAGATCCTTAACAATAATCCTTCTCCTTCATATTTATCTAACCCTTGTAATGACTTACTCCAATATATGAAAAGCCTTGAAAAATGTATGTTCATCACCTTTTTTGTCTCCTTTTAAATTAGTAGATAAGATTATTAATATTTTTTTTCTTCATATATATTTTTAGCTTATGAGGAGGGTATGATTCCTCCTGATGAAGTCATTGTCATTAGGGATGATGATGAGACAGATGAACCATCAGCTTCAACTTATGCTTCAACTTCTAAGGAAAATCTTGAAACACCTGTTATCCGCTCCAAGAAAAAGAGATTATCCCAAGGCTCCTCTTTTGTTCGACGTATTAAACCGGCTTCTGCTAATGAATTTTCTGATGTATCAAATAATAAATCTCAAAAAAAAAAGCAAAGGTTTTGATAATGAGTATATTCTTGTTTCCTTTTTTTTTTATTGTTATTCTTTTATCTTTAAAATTCAATCATATATCTCTTTTATTGCTTACATATTGTACTTTTTATCTTTCTTTTGATATTTTGTACCAGAAACTCACCTGCTGTAGATTGTTCCATCCATAAACGCCCTCTCCCTGATGAAGATGATGAAAAGAGCAATGAAAATAGCGATGATCAACTGTCAGAATATGAAGCTATGCTTGTTCATCAAAAAAGCAAAGTTTAAAATCTTCTTCAAGACATGTTGATATGTTTGATAAAGATGATGATTCAAACAGCTCATCACCAAATTCCTTCATTTCTAATAAGCAATACCCATCACCTCCTAAATTACCTACTTTGACCTCTTTGAAAGCTTCTCTACCAATGAAATCAACTCCAATCAAGATATCAAAAAAACCTCTAACTTATTCACCCTCAGTTATAAAAGAATCTGATTTGCAGGAGGAATTCTGTAAAATTCATAATTTTTATAAAGGTAGAATCAGCACGGCAAAGGTCCTCAGGTCGTGGTTGGAAATTGTTACTCTCCTCGAATTACGCTCTTCTACTTCTTCCCAAGAACCCATGTCAAATATTCCAATGTTTACTTTTCATTGGGAAAAATCTTGTGGAGAAGATTGGCTTTCACAACTTACTGAGTTATGTAAGTTACCATAAGTTTTAGTCTTGAATTTTGTTCTTTTACTTATTTTTTTTTCCTTTTGTAACAAATATTTTTTTAGAGATTGATAACTCACAGCTATGGGTACTCGATAATATTGATTTCAAAAAAATGGAAGATTTATGTGATCCTGATGGTTTAAATACTGAAATTCTTTCCTCAACAAAGAAAACGGATCACCCTGAATCCAATCTTATCCGAATGCTCATGAGATTAATGATCCCAAGTGACCACTGCCGTTCTTCATGGGTATCACTTATATCATCTTCACTTTATCTGACCGCACATGAATTCAGCCAGCTTCCATCACATCAAAACATTAACTCAGATTGTCCAATTGAACGTGGTCTTCAGCTTCTAGCTCACCTTTCAAATCTGAAGAGTCCGATTTCTGATCGCTTAGAAGTTGGTCCCACTGCACTTCAAACCCGTGATATATCAATGTCAACTCTTCTTCAAATCAGCAATATTATCATTGATATAATTATGTCGATTATCATTCTTAAATCAAAATATTGTGCTGCAACAATATCAAGTGGCAAGACTAGTGAAGCTCAACAATCAAGTGAGAAAAACGAAAATACTGAACTGACTATAATGAGAGAGAAACAAAAGGCTGCACTAAACAAAATAAATTCTGAATACTCCCACCACCGATATCAATCTTTCACATTCTATATAATTGATGGTGTCCGTGGTTTATTTCTGAGCTCTCAAGATCATAGATTGGCTTCAGCAGCTGATTGCTTGGAGGTAATATCAGAAGTCAAGTTTCTTAATTTACATGAAAAAAAAAATCATTTGATGGAAGAAATAATTTGGAAATATTTAAATAACTATATTTTAACATTAATAAAACCTTTTATAGGCAAGTGTGATCCATTTCCTTTAAAATTTGATACCCCAAGTCCTCCGGGAATTGCTAGGGCTATTTCTGCAGATTTTCTTAATCACTGGAGCTCCATTCAGCCAGTATCACCTTTTTTTGCTAAACATAGCCTTTCAATAAATTAATATTCCAACATGTAAATAGATAATGTTCTGTCTATATGATATATCTTGTATAATTCAAGTTATTTTCCTTCAAATACATCAAAAATGTGACCATCTTTGAAATTTATTAAGTAACCTTTGACATGATTTTCTAAATTAATTATTAAAAAAAATTATTGTAAGTCCAGCAATAACAAAGATTTTAAAATCTACTTATATGATTTCAAATACTTGTATTAAATTCTTAAATATTTTATTGTTTATATAAAAATATGATAACTGCTCTAGTTTTGTTACTTTACCTTTAATATTATATAATCTATTAATTATTACAAATATTTTCGTTGATTGTAACATTTTTAATCAGAAGTAGAACAATTTAAATAATTAAATGAGTACATTCTTAAAAAAATACAATTTAATCTATTATTGATTCAAAATTCTTTCTTCAACTCTTTATTATTAACTTTTTTATTAATAAGCCTGTTTGACCTAAAATACTATACAGTTAATTTGGTAGCATTAAAAGCACATTTTTATGGCTAATATATTTCAAATTCTTTATTATAGTTTTTTTTATTTTAGAACCTTTGCTACCAATTTAATAAAAATGACATTTAAAGATTTCACAACTTATATATTTCCTCAAAAGTAAATCAAATTTTCTTATAATATTATGAAAAAAAATTATTTTATTTCACAAATAAAAAAAATAGATAATACTATAATTATCAAAACTGAAAATGTTACAGCTACTCCCAGTATTTATCATGTTTAAATTTGCATTAAGTTGTGTATATATAATATAAATTTTTAATATTTATATATCTAGATTTTTTAGATTTGTCTTAACATTAGATAAATAATACTTTGCTGATTCTATTTCTTCCTCTATTAAGTCATCTCTTTTCAAAAAAACTCTCAAAGCACTAATCAAATATTCTAACCTAAATTTTTCTTTTTTAATTTCTAAGTATTCTGAAATATCAATATCAAAAACATTAAGCTTTTCTATAGCATGAAAAAGTCTAGTGCTGATTTGAATAGAAGAACCTATCCTAGTGAAGCCAGGAATTTCATGACATCTTGAGGTAAAATGCCTTAGTTGACTGGCAGGCCATAATGTCACTGTTATTCCATTAGTTGCTTCAAAGTTGATTTTACTTCGAATTTCGGGAAACATAAGTTCTCCACCTATTTGTCGTGGTTGGGTCTTATAATACTTCATATGAATGGTGTTTTTTTCTGTATCTTTAGGAAAAAATATTCCTAAAGTATACTCACTTGCATCCTTATCGAGATGAACCTCATTAGAGAACCCATTACCATTCCCTCCAGATGTCCAAGTTAAATTACTAGCAAACGGTACAGCCTCTTTTTCACTAGAAACTTTTGAAAATCCAGGAATACCAAGTTTTGCGCAAAGATTAGTTGCCTCATTGTACTTTACATATGATATTTTTTTAAAAAAATATTCAAAGTACATTGCAATCCTCTTCATTCGTTTTTTATATTCATCCGTTTTTACAATATCATCAGTGTATTCATCTGCAAGGAAAAGCATTCAAAAATTCAGTATTTAAATTAAAAAAAGTGATACTTACGAATATGTAAAGATTTCTTTCTATCTAAAATAAAGCCACCACCAAACATTTTTCCAAAACCACCAGCTCTTTGATGATAACCATTATTTTTAATTTCATGTTCGCAGTAAGAAAGATCCTTAATGCATCGCACCGTAGCTTCTAACATATCTAGTTCTTTGAGCTCATGAATTTCAAAAGTCTGCACAAGAACATTAGGTATTAAGACACCTTTTGGTTTATAAATACTACATCCAGGAAAAAAATTGTAATAATTATTGCAATCTGTCATATTATTTGCATAAGATCGTGCATAGAAATGTGGCTTCTTCCCGTTTGTATCCATTCCAAGAGCGTTTACAAGTTTCATTCCAGTAGCAATGTCTTTCGCCCACCTATTGTTAGAGTTCTTCCCTGGCCGTTTTTTTTTTCAAATCGTTACTCATTGATGGTTCAATCCTAAGAGAATTCAATTTTGATTTAAAATAGAAAAAAATCAAAAATTAGAAAATAGTAACATAATTTCAATTATCAGTCAATGATACCTTTAACTTTATCATATCTTCAATATTAGAAATACAAAAGTTAGCATATCTACATATTAGTAAATTTATATACTTTTTCTTTATTTCAAATATTAAGAAAGCGTTTCAAAGGTATACTTTATTAAATTATACATATAAAGAGTATAGCTTTATCCTGTATGCATTCAGCAAGTACGAGATTTGGCTCTACACTTAATATTAATAATATAATGAAAGTATAACTCCAATACACTAGTAATATTAAAAAATTTACAGAATTATGATATCCAAATATATAAAATGAAAAATCTTGCTCTGATCAATATATTGACTTAGAAAGTTATACTTCAATAAATTATTAATTTTTAAATTGTAGCATTGTCCTGTATGCTTTCAGCAAGTACGAGACTTTGAAACAACTTAAAAATCAATAAATTAAAGGTAAATTACAAACAATCTAATTATTATTATGAAAAGCAAAACATTATCCTGTATGCTTTCAGCAAGTACGAGATGATGTTTTACTTTTCATATTAATAATATAATGGTTGAGAAAGTATTAAAGAAATATAGAAAAATGATAAGCAAAACATGAACTTACATGTCTATAAAATCTTCTTCCATTTGTAGCTGATTGATCAAAATTAATTATAAAGTATATTTTATAATCACTGTTTTAAACAATAAATGGTTAGATAAATAAATTGAACATTTTTGATAAGGAATAAAGAAAAGTAAATTGACAAACAAATAAAAAAACTTTAAGTTAACTGAAAAAGAATTATTTTATAATGAATCGAAAGGGTACAGTAAAAGATACCATAAAAATAAATTCAGAATTAGAATCATTAGATTAACTTGTCAAAAGTGTAAAAAAGTGTAACAAACCAAAATGATATGAAATGCAATAGCAAGAAAAATTTGCTTACCGGTAATCAGATAAGGTCAAGAAAATAGTACCAATAATTCAAAATGATAAAGCAAAAATATGATTGATAATTTTTGAAAAAGGTAAGTGAGAAAGAGAAAGGAAAAATAAATTGGGTGGCAAACGGATGTATATATCATGAATTTTCACTGATCACATTTTCAAAAAAATACAGCTCTCCAAGTCATATGATAAACTTCATCTAAATTCCAAGAATGATGATGCCAAGGCACTGTACACATCATGATCATATTTTCCTATGCATATACTAATTCCAGCTAGAATTTACTTGGCTGCATGTTGTACAGATGCACATTTGTGGAACACTGAATTTCACATCTAAAAAAAATTGACGCCACATAATTCTAGCTACCATTTTTCACGTAGCTAAAAAACATACACTCATCACATTTAATTTTACATTGCGCCAAAATTAATTCATTTTTGAATTTTTTTAAAGGAAACTATAATGTGCACCACCTATTTCTAAAATATGAACCTCCGCACCATATTAAATTGGGAGACTTTTAATTATGCAATTTTTTTGCTGTGACCTTTTTCCTGATCTTACTTGGTTCAAAATATTGAAACATGGCCAATGTTGATGAAAGAAACATTTGATTTTGTTTCTATGTGTAACAATGGAAGGCTGTTTCTTACTGGCTGAAGAGTGTTGTATATTTTATTTGAACAAATTTTTATTTTTTTATGTATTTTATTTAAAAAATTTACTTTTTATTGCAGCCAGATTTATACTGGCTGCTTTTTAGAAACCTTAATTTATGACCCAAGCCTTTGAAATTGGCTTGGGTCCCTTACATTGCAATTTAGTACTTCCAGCGAGGTTTCCCCTGGCTGGAAGTGTCTCTTTCAAGCAATCGAAGTCGCTAAAAGCGACTTCGATTGCTTGCTGTAATGTTTGCCACCCTTCCAGCTAATTTACTAGGCTGGGAGGTGGCCAAAGCAGTGTGCAACGCGCGTTGCACAATCGCTACCATATTTAATGCAGCTGATATCAAGTCAGCTGCATGAGATATGCGCAGCATGTGCATTGCTGCTGCATGCAACGCGCATTTCTGCTGCATGCAATGCACATTACTTGCAGCAGCGATGCATGTTGCATGTGCTGCATGCAGTGCATTGCACAGCCAGTTTTTTTCTGGCTGTGCAATGCACACAGAGAAACCAAAGTCCCTGCAAGGGACTTTGGTCTCTAAAATGGAAGCGACTTTCCCTACCAGGTGCAATCTGGTGGGAAAGTGAGAGAAACGTTAGACCGAAGTTGTTTGAAAGCAACTTTGGTCTTAAAAAAATTAAAAATCATAAAAAAAAATGAGAAATGTAGAAAAAAAAAATTAAAAATTAAAATGCGAGTATAAGAAAAAAAATAAGTTCTAGTGATACCAAAAATCCAGGCCAATTTCATTTGGCTTGGTTATTTAATAATTATTTTTTAATACATTAAATTTAAAATTCAAACACCATAAAATATATGAATTTTTTTTATATGAATATTATAAATTTAATCTACCTCTTTCTCATAATTATATTTATAATTTTGTTTTTTTAATTTTTGACATTTAAGTTTATTTTTTGGAAATACAAAATTAAATTTTCAACTAAATTTTTTAGTAAGGTAAAATAAATTATAAATTTGACATTTTGTAATTGAATAATGAAAAAAATTTTAAATTTATTTAAAAAATATTTTTGTTAGAAGATTACAAATATTTTAAGGGTAGAAATATGGTGCAAATTGTAAGTAAAAAAAATTATATTTTTTTTTGTGAGGGGTTATTTCTATTTTTAAAAATATTTTTCAAAAACATTCATTAAATACTGAATTAAATTACTTTGAAACTCAAATTTTTTGTAAAATAATTTAAAATGAAATAATAATATTGTTGTATTTGATATAAAATTTGAATTGGTAATATTAATGTCTCTTTAAGTAAATTTGAAAATCATTTAAAAAGACCATGTTGATAAGTACTTCATTTTTGATATACAATGGTTATATATATATCTTATATATATTTCTTGAGTGTTATTTTTATATACATTCAATAAAATTTGTAATATAAAATGCCATTTAATAATTAATTAATGTTCAACTTAGTTATAACAAATTCATATTTAATACCAGCCACTAGTATTTACTTTTTAATTTAAAACTCCAATATAATATGAGAGTATCCTTATTTTGTCTGTATGTAATGAACAACAATAACAGACCATAAATGAGTGGGTAATTAATTACAATAAATAGTTGAAGAATAACCTATAAGAAATGATAAGTTTATCAAAAAGAGTACATTAAAAAAATATACTTTTGAATTTTTTTTGATATAATTTGGGTAGTTAAATGAAAATTTAAATTATCAGACATCAAAATGGATAAAATCTAAAAGTAGTGTTTATATAATAAGCCTCATATAAAAAAAGGATAAAAAATCTACTATGTAACTAAATTATTAAATATTAAGGTATTATTAAAATTATTGAAAAACTTATTTTACAGTTATAATGAAATCTAAATGTGAAAATAATGGTGGGATAATAGTAAGACTATGTGGAAACACTTTAATTTATACATACTTTCAACTATGTTCAGATAAAAAAAATTTTAAAATTGTATAATAACATCTAGTTAATAGTGATGCAATTTTATTTAGATCAAGAATAAATTTTTCTGAGGAAAAAATAATTAAATTGAGATATGGCCATCTCCTTTCAAGAGATAGAATAATAATAAAAATTTAAAAAATTATAATAAGTATTCTTAATCACCATTTTTGAAAAGTCTCTAGTAAAATTTATTATAATATATCATTCATTGATTACATTATATGGAGTTTCATCTTGAAGTAGTGATGTGCAGCTTTGAACTTATTTTATGAAAAACAAAAAAGTTAAAAAATATATAGTTATACTAATGAAAAAGCCAAAAATAAAAATACTATTATAAATTAAAAAAATAAAACTACATAAATTTTATTCTGCTCTAATGATGGAAGGGTACTATGTATGAATTTCCACATGTTAAATCCAAACCTGCTTTAAGGCTAGTTTACAGGTAGAGCTATTAAGTTTCCTTAAATTCTAAAAATAACTTACGCATTTTACTAATTATTTTTTTCTTGTTTTCTTTCCAAAGTTGTTAGAGTTGCTTAATTAATACTGTTATCTTGATTGTAAGATATATAATTTTTTTTGAATACATGATTTATTGTTTCAAAAATTATATTATAAATTTAAATCATTTATTTCATTTTCTAAAGCTTCATTGTCAAAGACACAACTCCATTTTCTATTACTTAACAAATATATAAAATGTGATAGTAAAATTTGAGCAATTTTCTTTTTGAGAGGGTCAAACTATATTGTGAAGATTTTTATCTAGAAATTCTTGTACTCTAAAACCAAATAATTTTTTCCCTTAAGTAAGCCATTTCAAAAATATGAGAATATAAACAAGAATATTAACTTATCTTATTTTTATTTTCTTTACTGAAAGTTTTAGTTCAATCCCTTTTTTTATATGACATTAGTATAAAAACATGGTTAAATGCTACTATATAATTAATTTTTATTATATATATATATATATATGAAATATTTAGAAGGTCATCCTTTTTTATTTACTTGAATAAATGGCTCAATTATAATACCCAACACTTATTAATGTTTCCCAAACTCAATAACAAATTTCTCATATGAAATATTAGCTTCTAATATAAGAAGTTTATCTATAGATGATATTCAACATGTGATTTTACTTTTTAGATTCAGCTAAAATTAAAAAAAAGGAGAAATCATGCATATGTGTATAAATGGTAACCATATGTTACTTAGAGGATTGTGAAATTCACTCATCAGAATGGTTTAAGTATTAAAATAAATTGGGGTCATTATTTTCTAGTATTTGAAACTAATTAGGAAATTATTCTAAAAATATATTTTAATGTGTATCATGTTTAAAAAGTTGGAAATATGATTTTTGAAAATTGTGAGTTTCTTATGAGATACCAAGCTTTAGTTTACATTGTTTCAAGTAGAATAGAATTTTAGTATTAGAAATTGAAAGCAATGTACCATTATCAGATTTTAACTGTGTTCTACTTATAGAATGATTACATAACATTAAACATTATTTAAATCAAAAAGGTTTAAAAGATATTTAGAATTTTACCAAATTTCACCATTTATTAATCTTTGATTTGAAAACAAACTATGATGTACACTCACTAGAAATAAGCAATCCCAATTTTAACATAATTTATCAATCCAAAAATAATGAGTCAATTAACATGAAAATATATATTATTTCAAAACCAATTCTCTAGATTTAAAATATGATGCTTTAATGAAAAATTATTACAAAACTTTAATGCAATGAAGTCTCTTAAAAAATTCAAAAATAGAATATCAAAACAAGTAATTTCTGCAAAAAAAACTACTAACTATTGTAGATAAAGCATAAAAATAAGTCATATTTTTTAAAAAAATGATCTAACAATATTTATTTTTGTTAAAAAAATCAAAACATTGTTAAGTTTTCTTGTTATAATAATGTTAAAATCCAGTAAACATTATCTAAAGGTGGTAAAATATGTTAAAAATAAGTTGAATTTTATGAGATAAAAATCAACAATTTTGTATCATTTCCTGTTGTGCTATGACTTTATTCCACCCTTTTTATCTGATTCTTCCAGTATTACTTTGCTATGATCACTAGTTTTCAAGTTAAAATTTACAAATGTTCATTATACTTGATAATATGAAAAATAACTCAAACTTTTATAACTACAAAATAAGATTTTGTAACTCCTTCTTTCAATCAATATTTGAAGAAATTTTTAGTTTATTTGAGTAATGATTTTAAGAATAACAAAAAATTTGAAATTCACAAGGAATTATTTCCAGAGACTATAATTATTTACTTGTGTAATGCATGAGCTACTTATCAATGATGTAAAACATCAGAAAAGTAAGTTATAGTTATAAATCTACAGATTATACTGTTTCTGGTATATATATCTTCAATAAATCTTTTAAACTTATCTTAGCCTACATACCACACAATAGAAAATCATTATATTAAAAAAGGAAAAAATTCTATGATAATATCATAAAGAATGATAACCATGGATTAATATTCCATAAAAATGGTTAATAATATTTTAAGAGAACCTAAATCAGTATTCTTTCATCAAAATATATCCTTTTTGTCTTTGTAATTTATTCCAAACAAATTTTTTGAAAGTTGAATCTATATATCTAATGCCAAAACCACTATTAAGTTCCCTCTTAGACTTTTTAAGAAATTATATATATATATATATGTATATATATATATTATTTATCAAAAATTGAAATAAAGAATAAAAACATAATTTTATTTACCTTTAATTATTTAAATATAGAGTATTTTCAGAATGCATTGTGGTTACTTGTGAAGGTTAGAAGATTTGAAGTTGGATTTATGAGTTTTTAGAAGGGCAAATATTGTAAAATTCTTTCATAAATATTTATTTCATAGTTTCAAATGTTGAAATCTACAAACTAATGGGATTTAAAATTATATTGAGATTTAAAATCTGTTTTCTACTCAAGTAAAATAAAATAAAATGATGATATCAAAATTGAAATTAAGTTTAAACTTTTGATATGCTCTATCTTCAATTTTATTGATAGTGCATCAAAAATTTAATAATATTTTTTTCCTTCATCACTTTTTATATAAAAGATAGTTTTATCATTTTATGAATTAAAGATTGCTTATATAAATTTAACATCTATGTCAACTGTTTATGACTATTAATCTATATAATAAATTTTTTAGAAGAAAAAATAACATCAGTATATACTGACTTTGAAATTATTCAATTTAAAATAGTTTACAGGTAGATAATGAAGGGTGATTTCATTTTTGAATATGAATTATAGAAGTCTTATTTTGTCAATTTTAATTCTTTTTGAGCTCAAATGTATCCACAGCAACTTAAGTAAGAATAAAAATTATTTTTATTGAAATTTACATGAGAAAGTATGCCTATTATTCAAAATCAAACTTGCTCTAATGGTGTTTTTCAATCATTATTTCCATTCATAACAATAAAAAACATTTCAATTTGCTGATGTTTTAGTTTTTGATATCCCCAAGTTTATATCTCAGGTGTACTATTCACAAAATTATTAAAAATATAATTTTCGAAATACATGATAAACTTGAAAGTGAGGGGGCATTAAATTTTTAAAAATGAATTCTAAATTCAGGATGGATAGTATTTTTTCTATTTTCACAAATGAACAATTTTTTGTTTCAATTAATCCAGAAAGAAAATTTTGTTGTAAGCATATTATATTATATTTATTTTGATTTTAAATACTATATTTTCAAGATTTGTGTTTAATATTTCCTGTGAAAGTTAATGTTAATGTGAATTTAAAGTAAGCTTGAAGAAATTTAATCAATAGGCATATTGGATATTTAAAATAATATTTTGCTCCAATCTTGAATCATCCTGGGCTAAAAAATATCCCAAATAAGGTTTTTGTGGGTCAATTTGGATTTAAGTAGGATTAAGTGAGGTTTAATAAAGGACAGATAAAAGGCTAAATTCATTACTAGTGACTTTTTTCTCAAAATAGTTATAAAATATGTATCATTCTGGAATCAAGCTTCAATAAAGTTGAATTGAAACAGAGATAATTTCTAGCAGCACAACACCATATTTACAAAGGTGTAAAATACCTCAAATATTACTCATAATATACGAAGGCAACGAATCTACAAAATTCACATTTCAAACGAGGATTTATATTTTGAATTTGAAATTGAGAAATGGAATATTATTTTCCAATTTAAATATCTATTAGTCATTTTACAAAAAGTTTTCAGTAATCAGATTGAATTTTGATGGTATTTTGTTGTAGATTAATCATTTTGATGAGACATTTACTCAAAATTACTGGTTTCGTTTATAATATTCCATGTGAAATTCATTAAGAATCTTTTTGAAAGTGAATAGTTGACATATTGGATATACAAAAGCTTATGTTAGATCAAAGTGAGATCAAAGGGAGCTTAACTGATGATCAAATTAGGATTTTACAAGATCAAACGGTGATCAATGTAGGTTTATCTTGAGCTCAATTTGTGACAAATCTCTGACTAAATGTAAGGCCAAACAATTTCCTACATGGTGATGATGTGTGCATAATTCAAGCATAGATTTGTGGCTCAATGGAGTTCAAGCAAGGGGTATTGCTAGCAATACCCCCCCATTTTTTCTGTGGTGAATTAATCAATGAAAACAAAAGATAAAACTCTGAGATTAAAAATTTAGAAAATAAATTAGAAAATTCTCAGAATATTATGGCTACCATAGAGGGACGTGTAAAATTTTCTTTTTCAAATGTGAATGATACCTTAACTCATGTACCTGTAATAAAAGATAGGTTACAAAGAGTAGAAATTTAAGTAGATAACATTTTGAAAAATAATTAAAAAATAAAAGATAATACCTCTTATGTGGAAAGAGTACCAGTTTTTATGAAACACTCTGATGATAAACCAATGATTGAACATGAACATAGTGTCATGGGCTCTGAGAATATAAAATCAGTAAAAGATGAAATAAATGATCATCTTTCTAAAGTAATTGAATTACTCGATATTCCTCAGGTTAGGGAAGCAAAAACTAGCCAAAAGAACTGGCCTAAGTGAGATCAGTACCCTTCTTTTGACAGGGATTCAAAATCTGATTGGCAGCAATTCATACAAAGAATTGATAACTTAAAATTTTCATACAAAATACCTGTTGAAGAAATTACTTCAAAGTTAATATCTTTATTTACAGATGTGGCCTTATTTTGTTTTGAATCTGTATTGAGTGAGGGAATTAATTACTCCTGGAATGAATGAAAGGCACTAATTGAAAGGCAATTTGGTGGTCCAAAATTCAGAATCACTCAACAAAGATTGTATGAAAGAGCCAGATATAATCCAAATGCTGGAGATAAAACCATGGTATTTTCAATGAATTTAATAAAAATCATGAAAGCTATGGATCCAAAAATGGATTATGATGAGTGGAGAGAGAAAATAATATACAAGTTGCCTATATCAGTTAGAGACATTATTGTAGCTAGAACTGAAACCATCAGAGATACCTCTGGGTTCATTAATATATGCAAAATGAAATATTATTAACCCACAAATATGAAACCAAGTATAATAATTACAAACAAAGTGTTGACGTAGTAAAACCTACTACAAGTAAATTTCCAGCAGAGAAGAAAAAACCTTCAGCTCCCCTTGTCCCTAAAATACAAGAGAATAACACTTGTTATAAATGTAATGAACCTTGGATTAAGGGTCACACATGTAAGAAAAGAATAAATGTTATTGAAACCTCAAAGAATTCTGAACCAAGTAATCATGAAGATGAGAATGTGGAATCCAGTGAGGGTTGCAAAAGTAACATATCTTACAGTGATGACGAACATGAGATATTTGTATTAGAACATGATATAATGTTCCTGAATGATGCTATACCTCATACAGAAACATCTTTAACTTCCATTGAGGAAGCTGAAATAATTAAAGATGTAACTCATTATACTTACAAAATAGCACCTATCAGAGCACCTTTTATTATATGTGGAAAAGAAATGAATACCATTCTTGACACTGGGGCTGCAGGTAGTGTAGTTTCAATTAATACATTAATAAAACTTGATAGTAAATACAAGGAAAAACTAGAACCTTTTCAAACAAAGAACTGGAGAGGTTTTGGTTCAATATTAAATCCAATTGGCAAATATAAAACTGCTGTATTCTTTAAATATAATAATGGATATGTTAAAGCAGTATGTGAATTTGTAGTAATGGATAATAAAAATTGAAGTGATTGGTTTATTATTGGCAATGATTTATTGACAAAATTTGGCATTAAACTAGATCCTGCAAACAGTTGCTTCACTATAGGCGTGAATGGTAAGTGAAAATTTAAAATATGTTCTGAAAACTCAGTATATGCCATTTCTCCTAGAGAAGAACAACTGCAAGGTAGAAGAACCACCACTGAAATTGTTGAATTGGATAATTAAATCCAAAAAGCCTCTTTCAGTCCTCAACTCTCAAAAATTGAAGAAGAAAATATTTTGAGATTGATTAAATCATATCCTATGGAATTTGCTCATGGATCAAATGAACTAGGATTGGTCAAAGACCATGAGATGAAAATCTCTTTAAGTTGTAGTTTGGATAATATTCCTGGAAGCTTGAAAAAGAAACCTTACCCAGAATCTCCTGCTAAAAGGAAAGATATTGAAGACAATATAAAAATGTTGTTGGAAATAGGTATTGTTTAAAAGTAGACACAACACCTAAGTATTGTGTCATTTCACCAGTATTAATCTCTTATGAAATGAATAAGGCAAGATTATGCTGTGATTATAGAGCTCTGAATACATACACTGTAGATGATATTTACCTTCTACCAAGGATAGCTTCTATCCATACTACCTTAAAGGAGCAAAAGATATTTCTTGTCTGGATGGAAACAATGGTTACCACCAGATTTTAAATAATTTAAACAAATAACCAAGTTTAGATATACACCCTGGTACTAAATCCTTTATTCATATGCAAAAAATGTGTAGAGAGCATGCAGAAGAATGCATCCAAAAAGCATTTGAATATGAAAATAAAAGGTGAGATATATCTCATAAAGAATTTTAATTCAAAAAGGGAGATGATGTCCTCATATCAACACTACATTTTAACTTACAAGGTAATGTTAAATTAAAGGATCTCTTTGTAGGACCTTTTGTAGGAAGCAAAATGGTTGGTAATAATGCAGTGGAATTCATATTATATGCTCCATATGATTGGAAACATCCAGTTTTCCCTATCTCATTATTGAAACCTTACCATGCAAATGATCCTGACTTAACTCCAAAAAGAAGGGGAAGGCCTTAAAAGCCACCTGAAGAAATTGTGGAAAAAGCAGATATTAAAAAAATACTCAAGAAAAGAATCCTTACTAAAGAAAAAGGAACTGAGTATTTATTAAGATTTAAAGGGAAATCAAATGAATTCATTTAATGGATACCTGAAAAAGAAATTTCTAATTTATCCACCCTTCTTAAAAAATTTAAACAGAAATAAATTTCTGTTTAAACAGCTGAGGGGTTAAAATACCAGTACTCATAATATTTTATTATGTTTTATTTCTTTAAAGTATAATCGTTAATGCTACAGAATAAATCTGAATACCTGAAAATTAAACAAATAAATAATTAAAAATGTATAACTTATCATTTTTTATTGTTTTTTTTGGGTGGGCAAGTGTCATCCTGTATATCCCCAGAACTGAGTAAAAAGTACTTATAATTTATGTTAAACACATGAACTATACATGGGAATAATAATTAAGAGTACACAAACAGTATACATAAGTAAAATTATGATAATATACAAAATATGCCATTATAACACCTTATATACATGCATATATCCACCTTTTATAAGTCTTATGTACTTAATATTAAGTTAGAATATGTCAGAATAATCTTAAGAGCCTTAAGTATAAGGCTACATAAATTTTAAGTACTCTTAAAGCTGTAATTTTCACTGTTTTATGCAAAAAAGCAAGAAATGCACTTTATTTCACATAAAAGTTGACTATATGCGCCATAAATTTGAGAATATCAAAAATGTGCTTTGACAGATCAATTTTTCTCATTTAGGACTATTGATTTGGCTATTTAAATGCATAAAAATAACACTTTTCAAATTTGGTGTATTTTATGCCAGAAATGGCTTCTGTGTACTGGCCACATACTGCCTGCTTTTTTCCCATGAGAATAGCTTCATTTTTAGCAAAGTTAGATTTTTCACACTATAATTACCCCACATTCTACGCCCACTGTGGGGAAACACACTAAAATAGGCGACAGGCGCTTATTTTGTGTCCAAGCTTAATTAATAATGCATTGACCTTGTTTATATGCACTAATTTTATTAATAACCTAACTCTTGGTGTCTTACTTCATCACCACACTTAAATTTGCCTAAATTTAGTCAAGGATTTACCCGTGCAAGCACCTGCCAAGGACTGCATGTAGTTACCCCACATCTCACGCTCCTTTTTGAGTTTTTGGGTGGTTTCTCAGTCAATATTGAGTATTTTTGAATGGGAATTTCATGTAGTATAATGTCAGGATTAGCCCCATTGTTTCTACAGTGAATCTCCCTTATTATTAAGCTATTCTTAACCTTAAAAATTTCCTCTTTTGTCTTTTATATTATTGTTTAATACACATATACTCTCTTTTTATCTTATTCTTTAATTTTGATGGATTTTCCTTATTAATACAAGATTTTAATGGTTGTTACTCTTCTAATCATGTCATGTGTTACTGTTAATTTTGATGGGCATGTCTATTAGTGGTTTGAAGGTGTCATTAACTGTGTATTAGGTGGTACATCAAGGGAATCATTGGGGAACTCAGTGTGTATAAAAGGAGGAGGTTTTTGGGTCTTGTTTCTATATTCTTTATCATTACAATTTAACCAATATAACCAAATAAATTACAATACATATCAATTAGTATTTTTATAAGACTTTTGAATAGTATCTGAATTATAAAACCTATTTTTCTACCAACTAAAAAGATTGTAAGCCATATATAAAAATAGTGAGAATTATATTACTGAGACCTTTAATTTTGATTATATTTTACTACTTGTTGGATTTAAACTACAGTATTCATATAGGACCATTAAACTTTTCTAGCCAGCTGACCATTCAAGCTAGTTCACGTCTTTGTACTTGACCTCAGCCTGACACTTACAATAAAACCAATTATATACTTACAATACTTTATTATTATTTCTATTAGTATTACAATTCTAATCTAAATATTCAATTAATACTTTAAGGCTTCTTTAATTTTATTAGTAGTACAATTTATTAGCCGTGCAAAGAAGATTTTACTTACTTGAATAAATATTTATAAATAAATCAGCGCCTCACTGTTGTGTTATTTCTTATAATGTGTCATTGCAATTACTTCATTTTGATTTACTTATTTTATTAATTCTATCAAATACATGTATCTCCCCTTTTAGTCATTCTCTTTTTATTATTTTCTATATTCCATTCTATTATATTCTTCTTATAACACCTTCTTCTAGACAACCCGCCCACACAACAAAACTGCATGTTGGGGCTCTAACAAATGAATCAAAGTGTGGAGGAGTTAAAGGTAGGGCAGCCAAGCCAACAACCCCCTACCAAAGGAGGGTCAAAGCAATCCCAGGAAAAGATACTTGTAGAGAGATTGAAGTGGGATTGGTTCCATCAGCAGTGGTCCAGCTACAATTGCAACAGGAATCCACCTCCTCATCAGACTGCCTCAGCTCACCCCTACAAAGGAAAGCAAAAGCGCCAAAAATCAGGGCTTGCACCTATCCCATTGTAAGTAGATTACCCTCTCAGATTGAACACAATACTGATGATTACAATACAGGTAATATTATTGATGTGAAATCTATACAAAGAATTAAGGAGGATTTAAGAAAATTAGGTTTTGATGTAGATACACCTGATTTATCTTTTGTTAATAACATCAGTACTATTTATAATAATAATACAGTTAATACTCAGTTTCCACCACAGATTAGTGAGATGAGAAATTCACAAAATAGTGAAAAAAATGAAAAGGAAGACACAGAGTACTTTAATAATAACCCAACTTTCCATAGAATTGTTTCAGCATTATGGAATAGAATGACTGAGTGAGAGGAACAGACAATTAAGCTCACAAGTGATACAATTTTGTCCTTGAAATTGAACATTTCTCAACTGGAAAAAAGATATAAAGAATAAGGGAATGAAAAATTGGCTCTAACTCTTAAATATGATTCTTTAAGTAATAAATATAGTGAACTTTCAAAAAAATTCTGTGAGTTAGAAAAACTGTATGAAGCACATTTATTAAATTCAAAATCAAGAAATAAGTTATATTTTGCACAAAAAAATCAGAGTGTCTCTGATCTGTTTCAAAGATTAACTAAAGTTGAGATTGAAACTGCTAATCTACTAATGAATCAGGATAATCATAAGTATGCACAGTATAGTAACAATCCTTTCATTTGAAAAAATGAATCTCAATCATTTCCCATATAACCACAAGTAAAACCATCAAGTGGTAGTTTCGAGTCTGAGAAAACAAATTTACGCCACTAATCTGTGCAAGAGGAAATATAAGACCATTTATCCAGAGTAAATGAGTTATTGAATTAACCTAAGATTAGTGAAAAAAAATACAATCAGAAGAACTGGCCAAAGATTGACAAGTACCCAACTTATGATGGGGAAGCCAGCTCTGATTGGCAACATTTTATTCAAAGAATTGACAACTTAAATTCTCATATAAGTTACCAAATGAAGAAATAACATCAAAATTAATTTATCTATTTAAGGATGTTGCTTTATTATTGTTTTAAGCTGTTTTGAGTGAGGATAAAAATTACTCTTGGGCTGAATGGAAGCAATTAATTGAAAAACAGTTTGGAGGCTCTAAATTCAGGCTCACTCAGCAAAGATTATATTAGAAAGCTAGGTATAATCCGTTGAATGGTGAAAAACCTATGGTATTTTTAATGAATTAAAAAAAATATTCAAAGCCATTTAGCCAAACATGGATTTTAACTTATGGAAAGATAAAATAATATATAAATTACCTATATCTGTCAGAGACATTGTTGTAGCTAGAACAATAATGGTTAATGATTACTCTCAATTTATTAATATTTTTAATGAAATATTATTGAACTATAAGTAGGAAGCAAGATACACCACTTATAAACATAATGATGAACCTGTGAAAAATCAGAATTCAAAAACACAACAGGAAAAACAGGAAAAACCTTCTGCACCTGTAGTACCTTAAAAGCATGAGACCAATACTTATTATAAGTTTAATAAGCCTTGGTTTAAAGGTCACAAGTGTGAGAAAACATAAATATTGTTGAAAATCAACACAAATCTGATAATGACACAGAAAAAAGTAAAGATTAAAGTAATTATGACAAAAATATCTCATATAGTGAGGAAAATGAAGTCTGTATGTTGGAAGATGATTTGTCCATCTTTGAAAATCAAATATTAAATATGGACTCAAATGAATCTTTAATGAATTTTGAGGATGCTGAAATCATTAAAGATATACAAGCTGATAACTTAAGAATGACACCTATCATAGTTCCAGCTATGATTTCTGGTGAAAATTTGAATATATTATTGGACACAGGATCTGCTGGTTCTGTTATTTCTACTAATACATTACAACAAATTGATGGTGAATATAAGTCTAAGCTTGAGCCCCTTCAAAGTAAAAATTGGAGAGGTTTCGGATCAGTACTACACCCCATTGGTACATACAAAGCTGCTATTCTCTTTAAACATCAACATGGTTATGTAAGAGTAACTTGTGACTTTGTAGTAACGGATAATAATAAATGTAGTAACTGTTTTATCATTGGAAATGATATTCTGACTAAGTTTGGTGCGAAATTAGACTCTCCTAAAAATAAATTTACAATTGGCATGAATGTTAAATAAAAATTTAAAATAAATTCTTCTAAAAAAGTCTTACACATTGAGTCAGTCATAGATATTAATTGCAAAGGATGAGAATCCAATGAGGTGGAACTTCTGGAAACTGAAATTTTTAAAGCATCACTGGGCACTCAGATAAATGAATCTGAGAAAACAAATATTTTGGACTTAATTAAAGAATTCCAAATGTATTTTGCACATGGGACCAATTTACTTGGCCTTGTAAAAGATCATGATAGAAAATTAGTTTAACCTGTGATATGAATAATATTCCTGCTATTATTAAAAAGAAACCATATTCTGCTTCACCAATAAAGAGGAAAGACATAGAGGATAATATTAAGATGTTATTAAAAATGAATATTCTTGAAAAGATTGAAACTACACCAAAATATTGTGTAATATCACCAGTGCTAATTTCTTATCAACAAGATAAAGAAAGACTGTGCGGTAATTATCGAGAATTAAATACATTCACAGTATATGATATTTATCCGTTGCCAAACATTGCCTCTATACATGCTAGCCTCAAATGTGCTAAGTATATAAGTGGCCTAGATGGAAATAAAGGGTACCATCAGATTCATGTAGAAAAGAATTTACAGAACTTTTTATTAATAACAACACATATGGGAATATATAAATATTTCAGAATGCCATTTTAACCAAAGAATGCTCCTTCAGTGTTTCAGAATTTAATGGATATAACATTCCATAATGAAATGAATGATGGATGGTTAATGGTATAGATTGATGATATTATAGTGTTCTCTAAGACATATGATGAAAACCTAGTCCATTTAAAGAAGGTATTTCAGAAAATGGATGAAATAAAAATGATCCTTGCATTGAAAAAATTTAAATTTGGGTTTGAGTCTTTAAAAGTGCTTGGTAATATTGTATCTAGCTTACAAATATGTGTAGACCGAAATAAGGTAGCTGTAGTCAAGAATATTGGAATTCCTCAAAATGTAAAGGATTCAAAATCTTTTCTTGGTAGGTGTGGTTATTATAGACAATATTTAAAGAGCCACCAATTAATTGCTTCACCATTGACCAAACTGATAAAGAAATCAGAAGCTTCCCTTTGGAATAATGAAAGACAACAGGCTTTTAACAATTTAAAAGAATGTTTGATGTCAGCTCCTATCTTGGGATTACCAGATTTCCAATTGCCATTTTTATTGTACACAGAATCAAGTTTTATTGGTTTGGGTGCTGATTTGCATCAAAAACAGCGTATTGAAACAAAAATGTCAGAAGTAAAAATTTTCTATATTTTACGTACTCTAAGAAGTAGTGAATTGAAATATGGTGCTACTCAACTTGAATTTTTGGCAGTAGTATGGGCTCTTGATAAGCTAAATTTTTCCCTGGAAGAACAAAAATTTGAGTTAATAACTGACTGTAGTGCAGTTAAGTCACCCTTAAACATGAAAACTCCTAAGAGACATATGTTTAGATACCAATTAGTTGTACAAGAGTACACAGGACAGATGGCTATTACACATGGAGCAGGAACCTTAAACTCTAATGTAGATATGTTATCTTGAGTAACTCTACCCAATAATGATGATAATCCTGCTTATGTTCCTGAAACAGAGATTATTAACATTTAAGGAATTTATATTGTAGATCTTGAAGATGAGTTTATGCAATCAATTCTTGATAATTATGCTTCAGATCCTGAATTGAGTAAACTTACTACAATATTAAATGATCCGTCTAATGCTTCAATGAGTGTTTTAATAAAAAAATTACCACAAGAGTATAAGGAAGCATTAGAAAACAGAAAATTTTTCATTGAGGATGGTTCTATATTACAGGAAGAAATGAAGAAAGGTGATTGTATTTTCCCCTTCAATGAAGGAGTTGATGTTAAGTATAAGTCATGATGATATATTAACAGGTCATTTTGACTTCCATAAAACATTAACCAGAGTAAAAAATTCAGCTTGGTGGATTAACATGTCTGATGATGTTCAAAAATATGTTGAAACATTTGATTCTTTTCAAAAATCTAAAAGATTCAAAAGAAAAAGAGCTAGTTTATTATGACAAATCTAGCAACCAAACGCTCCATGGGGAATAGTTAAAATGGACTTTGTAACATGTTTTCCAACAGCAGGGAATAAGAGTTATAACTCCTGCTGGGTAGTTGTAGATAGATTTACAAAAGTGTGTAAATTTATTCATACCCACAAAGAGGTTTCTGCAAAGGACATAGCTTTTTTATGGTGGACACAAATTTTAAATACAACAGGTTTCCCCAAAGCAATAGTCTCAGAAAGAGATGCTAAATTTACTTCTGAGTTCTGGAAATCACTTATGGATGTTTCAAGGTTTCAATTAAAACTTTCTACAGCACACTATCCACAAACTGATGGGCTAGAAGAAAGAATGATAAAAATTTTAGAAGCTAAGATAAGAAGATATTGTGCTTTTGGTCTTGAATTTAAAGACAATTACAAATTCACACATGATTGGGTCATGATTATCCCAGTTTTAGAATTTGTACACAATATTACAGTACATTCTTTCACTGGAAAAAATCTATTTAATTTATGGTTGGGTTATGTACCTAATACACCTGCTAAAACTCCTTATAAATTATCTAGATTGGATATCCATCCAGGTACAAAATCTTGTCTTCAAATGCAAGAATTATGCAAAAGCATGCTCAATAATGTATAAATAAGGCATTTTAGTATGAGAAGAGAAAATGAGATATAGCCATAAAGAGAAAATGTTTAAAGAGGGTGATGAAGTCCTTATTTCTACACTACATTTCAATTTAAATGTAAAGTAAAAATAAGGATCCATTCATTGGACCATTTTTAGTAAGAAATATGGTTGGTAACAATGTTGTTGAAGTTATTCTATATGCACCATATGATAGAATTTAAATTAACATAATACTGTGTAATTTAGTAAATGTATCATAGAAATTTTAAAATTATTTTTCTAATCACTTATTATTAATCAAAATGTTTTAACATTTTTTATTGTTTTTTTTGGGTGAGGGAGTTTCAGCATAGGTATCCCCAGGACTGAATAACTCTTATTTTTAAAATAAGATAACCTTAATTTTGCAAGCTTATAACTAAAAAATAATGTTAAAATACTTATATATATGATTATAATACATATATATATATATATATTACACTATTATATAAGTTATAGTAGTTCAAATATCTTATCAATAACTTAATAGTAATTTTTAAGGTGTTAATGGAGTAATAACATACTTATATCAAGTGATATCAAGTAATTATAGACATAAATAAGCTTATATTTATACATAAACCTCATATTCAGTGAAATATGTAGTTACATTATGTATATTTAGGTCTATAAGTGGGTTTCAACCCTTTAATAGCCTATAAACTTTATTTTTATGCTTATTTTATGTCATATGAACATATCCAGTGGACTTACAATGCCAACACAAGCATATACACCTATTTCATGCTCATATATCTAGTTTGGTCAACTTAATCTGCTTCCTTGGATGGATTTTCACAGATTTATGGGCTGGGATATGATTACTTAGTTAAAATGAATGCTTGGGGATTTTTTTGGGGGCTTGGAAAGTTTATTTAGCTTCTTTATATGCTTTGTGTTTCATTACATACTCTTTGCATGAGTTATTTTACCTGTTTCTTTATGGTATTGGCTTTTATCTGTTTATTCCATTTATGCTATGGGTCTGTGGTATCATTAATTGTGATGGAGGATCCTTACTGGAAGTCTGGGTGTTGAAACTGCTTGAAGTGGAAACCATGGGGAGGTGATCGGCCCGCACAGTTCTGTAATTTCCGGGGATAGCAGTGACATCAGCAGGATTGAAGGTCTGTGCACTCCAGTGGATTTTGGTATAAGTAAGGGAGGATTTTGATGGGTTATTGGACATCACTTACTTACTACACATTAAAAAAACACAAAAACACAATTATTATTATATATAAATATATTATAAAGCATTTATAAATTTATATCATTGTTATATAAGTTATAACTATATTTTATTGATCTATTTTATACAACTAGCACCTATAAAATTTCAAGTATTTTGAGTTTATATTGAGAATAAATATTTTATATGTCTTCCCCTGAGGTATAATCACTAAATTGTTTATCAATAAGTAGTAGGACCATAAATATTTACTATTAAATCATACTTAAATACTAACATACACTGACAGTGATCCACTTACTCTTAGTCTCATTGCTAACTCAGCATAGTCAGTCCTGCCCTTCTCACTGTTGACCACCCCAACATAGTCAGTTTAGTTAGTCTCACTGCTATGTTAGCATATTCAGTCCCATTTCAAGGCTAGCCTCAGTTCTATTAGTAGTCTGCCTTCTCAGGTCCCAACATTTTGTCCAATCTCAATTGGCATACTACTAAAGAAGAATGAACCCTTAAGACCAACCTGATACAGCACTCCTTGTGGAAATGAAAGAGCAAATGGCACACTTTCAGGAACAGAATGTTAGGCTTATGGAGAGCCTAGCACAGTCAAAGCTCTCATACCACGTCCCCACTGAAGCAGAGTTGGATGCTGCTGAAGCTGAAGCCAAAGCACAGGCATCTCACCCCACACCAGCACTCCTTGTTAAAGGTCCAAAAATTGCTGTCCCAGAAATCGTTGACGGGGAATGAGGCCCCGGGAAGATCAGTATGTGTCTCAAGTAAGCCTCTATATCCTGCTCAATGGACATCAGCTCCCAGAAGAGCAAGAAATAATTGGGTTTGCAATGTCATACCTCACAGATGAGGCAGTGCACTGGGAAAGGCCGTACACCAAGGAGCTCCTCAAAAACACTGAGGCAGCAACCTTCCATCAGTTCATGGCAGTTTTTGAATTAGCCTTTGTGATCCAGATGTGGCCACAAAATCAGAGCATGCACTAAATCAGCTGTGAAAAAGAAACTAGGTCTTTGTGTATGTGTTGGAGTTCCAGGGCCACCCCAGTTATGTCACAATATGGGGGGAAGGGGGGCTCATTTTTCACTTCAGAAATGGGCTCTCATCAAATATAAAAAATGCCCTAATTAGTCACCCTTTCCCAACCTCCCTCCAAGGACTCATGGAGCTGGCCTTCCAATTTAAAAATGAGTTCACTCATCAATAAACAGACAGTTGGATTGTCACTTGTCCATGGAGCAAATAATCCTCAAGCAGGGCCACTGCTAGGGACCCAAATTCCATGGATATTTATGCAGCAAATGTACAAGGCGCTAGTGGGAGGAAGAGGTTATCAGATGATGAGTATCAGAGGCACATAAGTAAAGGTCTGTGCCTCAGGTGTGGAAGCAGTGGTCACCTTGAAAGGGAGTGCAAAGGGAAAATGAGGGTTAGTGAAGTGGAGGACAGCACAGGAAAAACACAGGTAAAAGACAGTGCTTGGGAGTGAAGGTTGTACCCTCCTCAAGCGGATTAGAGGGAAAGGATAAAGGGAACTTAGTAGAGGAGTTATCAGCTTGTAATCCATGATAATTGTATTATATTAAACTTGCCTTTAATGACCCTTTATGTCACAACAAATTTACGAGCCCTAATGGACTGTGGGGCCACAGACTGTTTTATTTCCAACAAGTTTTTACAGCAAAAAAAAAAAGAAGTAAAATTAGACCACCCTAGGTGCCTCATTATGTTTTATGGATTGCCAGATGGGGGAGGAGAAGGAAGAGAGAAATTTTTTTGCAGATTTTGGTGTGATGGGAGGGAGTCTCAGTGCAGGGCATATGTGAAAAACCTGAAGGACCAGTACAACATGGCAATGGAGATGAAATGACTAGAAAACTATAACCCACATGTTTATTGGAAAGAAAAGAATGTGCAGATGTGAAGGAGAGGGGACGCTGGCTCTAAACTATTGTCCCCCTGGTCCCTTCAGGGGTCAGGGGCCCTTCCCCGCGAGTCTTTTGATATATTGTTATCATCAGTTGACTTGCCACAAGAACTGATGCTTCCTCTTGATTCTAAGCAGCATGCTGGGTATGGGTCACCATTGGGGAGCACCAAAGTGGTCCCAGAAGGCGGTAAAACGCAGCAAGAACAGGAGAAGGCACAAAAAAGATGGGGAAAGGCAAAGGATGGAAAGGTGGATGGAATATAGAGAGAATTAGTCCCCTGGCCCCTGAAGGGGTCAGCGGCCCCTCCTGGAAAGTCTCCTGGTGTTTTATAATCATCAGTAGACTTGCCACAAGAGCTGACACTTTCTCTTGATACTAAGTTTCTGGACTTGGATGGGGCACTGGAAGAGGAGGAGGAATCGTAATGTGATGCAACAGCTTGGAACATATCTGCCAAGATTGCAGCCAAGGCCCAGAACTCAAAGCAAACAAAAAGCCTCAAATAAATAGTCCCTAAAGCTTATTGGGAATTTATATTGCTGTTTAAAGAAGGGGAAGTCAAGAACCTTCCACCTTATCAACCATACAGCTTTTCCATTGATCTGATACCAGGCACAACTCCCCAATTTAGCCAAATAATCCCACTTTAAATCTTGGAGTCAGCAGCACTGAAGGAGATGATTGATGAAAATTTAAAGAATGGGTTCATTAGAGAATCAAAGTCTCCCTGGAAAGCCCCTTTGATCTTTTCAGGGAAGAAAGATGGTTCACTAATACCTTGCATGGATTTCAGAAGGCTTAATGCACTGACAGTAAAGAAGAGGGATCCCCTTCCTTTGACCAGTGAGCTGATTGATGGTCTCCAAGGTGCAGAGATCTTCACGTCCCTGGATCTTAGGGAAGTTTACCACGACATACAAGTAAAAGAAGGTGATGAGAACAAAATGGCATTATGCACTAAATTTGGTCATTTTAAATGGTTGGTAATGCAATTTGGTCTATGTAATGCACCTGCCACTTTCCAAAAATTCACCAATAGCATCTTTAGAGACAGAACAGGAATAGATGTGGCAGTATACCTGTATGACATCTTTATTTCTTCCAGACCAATAGGGGAACACAAGATATGTGTGAAGGACTGTTTGCAGCGTCTGAGGAAGGCCCAAGTATGGTTAAAGCTGGAAAAATGTGTGTTTTCAGTGAGTGAGATTCTCTAACTGGGTATGATCATTTCAAAGAATAGGGTACAAATGGACAAGTGAAAATAAAGGCAGTAAAAGAATGGTAAACACCAGCATCAGTGAAAGAGGTCCAGTCATTCTTAGGCTTTGTAAATTTTCACTGCCATTTTATTCAAAATTACTCCCACACCTGCCAGCCATTGCATGACCTCACAAAGAAGGAAGACAAATTTATCTGGACCAGTAGCCAGCAAGATGCATTTGACTACCTGGAAAGATAATTTGTGACAGCCCCTATTCTTTCCATCCCTGACTTATTGAAGAATTTTGTTCTGGAATGAAACTGCTCAGATTTTGCACTAGGCGCAGTATTATCTCAATAAAATACTGAAAATGTTATCCACCCAGTAGCATATTTGTCACAAACACTGCTAGGCACTGAAATAAACTATGAAATATACAATAAAGAGTTATTGGCACTAGTAGAAGCTGTTTGCACCTGGTGCCACTATTTGGAAGGGGGGCCTCACCGGTGTGGCATTCCAAATCTGGGTAGGCTACTTAGGTGAAAATTTGATTGGACCTTGGCTGGTAGAAAATCATGGTGTTAGTGGGTGTTAATTTGGTTGAAGGGAGTTAACTGGAGTATTTTTTAGGTGGATTTATGGTGATTTTTGGAGGATTTATGGTGATTTTTTGGAGGATTTATGGTGTTTTGGAATGGATATATGTTGGTATTCCTATTGTTATTTGAGGGTTTCATGGATTGGGTATTGGTTTTACTGGATTTTCTAGGGCTCTCTTATTATTTTTGGTGGATTCAGTGTGCTCATGGAGTAGCCATTTTTTTCCGGTGCGCTCCGGTTCGCTCTGGTGATTTTCCGGTGCAAAAGCAAAGTGTACTGGAAAACTTCTGTCATTGTGGAAAAGTTTGGTTATGGTGAAAAGATTAACTCACTCTGACCAAATTAGCTCATTATGGCAAAAAGAGCTCACAATGTGAAAGTCTGATCACCAGTGCAAAGTTTGGTCACAGCAGAAAAGTCTGGGCACTGTGGTAAAGTTTGGTCACAATGGGAAAGTCTGATCACCAGTGCAAAGTTTGGTCACTACAGAAAAGTCTGGGCACTGTGGTAAAGTTTGGTCACTGTAGAAAAGTCTGATCACCAGTGCAAAGTTTGGTCACTGCAGAAAAGTTTGGCTATTGTGGCAAAATTTGGTTAGAATTTATCATGCTTGTTAGATCAATAGTTTATTGTAGATCCTATGCATGTAGGGTATTGTTGGAAAGGTCTTGAGGGGAGAATCATATTGGGGGGGAGAGTCTTAGTATTCTACATGGTTTTTGTCTTTTAGTTTCGATAACAAGGGTCTTTTTGATAATTAACAATATTTAACATATAACAACAATTATAATAAAAAATATCAACATATAGGGTACCATTGGATTGCTCTCATCCTTGGTGACTCAAGTTTATTTCTTTTCTTATAAAATTTATAAAATAAAAATATAATAAAGAACACTCTTTAATTTTGGTGGGAAACTGGGTAAATCTGGGGCAGACCTTTAATAAGGCACCTTTGAACAGATCATCCCAAGGGTAGTTTCTGGGGCACTTTACTGTACTTTTCAGTCTCTGGGGAAAGTGTTGCGGCTTGTTCTAAGTATTTGCTGTGAGTTGTATCAGTGTAATCTGGTATAAGGTATTTGTTTTTGGGGTGTAATCATTTATTTCACTTATTTTTTTCTATATTATAGGTTTCCAACACTTTCAAAATCTTTCTCTCAGATTTTCAACTTATCCAACTCTTCAAGAAGATCTTCAAGCTTAGTTAATTGAATCTTACATTTACTTAGAGGGACAGGGATTTTTTTTTTCTTCCAACTCCCTTGGATTCTGCCTGCAGCAAGGCGACTTTAGGAGTCTACTCTATATTTTTGGCGCCCAACGTGGGGTTCAAATTCTCTAGCTTCTGAAGAAACTTACTTGTTGGACTTCTGGATTTTGGTTTTCTGGTTGTTGGATTTTGATTGGTTAGTTATTTGGTGATTATGGTAACTGGCTGAACCAGTACAGGATCTGTGGTAGTAGTGATCTAAGTATAGGGCTGAACCCTTGCTAGATCTGTTGTTTTATCCTAGTAAAGGGCTGAACCCTTGTATGATATTGTCGGTTGTCTGGTAAAGGGCTGAACCCTTGCAGATTTTATTGGTTTCTGGTGCTATTTGGGATGTCTTCTCCATCTGGTGGTGGTGTTATTGCTACTGGTGCTGATGGTGTAAGGCCTTCAGTAAGGATTCAAACTTGGGATGGGCCCAACTCTGTTGGTGAAGATGTAAAGTGGTTTTTAGGCAGATATGAGGCTGCTTCTGGAATTGATAGGGATTATCATTTAGATATTATGAAGCAGGTAATCTTTTTCATTGGTGATAGGGAAGTTGAGAAGGAGATTACTGGTATGGAGGGTTATAAGACTAGGGATTGGAAAAGGCTTAGTAGAGAAATGGTGGACAGATGAGGAGTCAGATATTCAATGGTGGATTTAAATAATGTTGTTGGAGAATGGCAAGTGCAGGGTGGAATAACTTCTTTGGTGAGTTATAGGAAATTTGTTGGTAGTTTTGAAACTGTGGTGGAATATCTGGTGGAGGTAGAGGAATTGGCTCATAAAAATGCAGTCAAAGATTTATTTTGGTCCGCTTTTGGGAGGGATATTAGGATGGATGTGTTAAAGGAGTTGTCTAGGAAGGGTTTGATGAAAAACTTACCTAATGGGGAGCAGAAGTTGCCTGCTCTTAAGGTGGTTAAAGAGTTGGTGAAGTCTCACCTCAGGATTTTAGCTGTGGACAGTTATTAAGAAACCTGTACACAGTATGTCAGCAAAATTAATGAAGTTTTGGCTGATAATAATGATATTATGAAGAAGGCTCAGGAGGCAAGAAAATCTCAGTTGGGGAAACCTGTTCCTAAGGTGGATAAGAATGTGGATAAGGACATGGTGGATCAATTAACTGACTTAAAGAAGCAATTGAAAATTTTTGTTCAAGAAACTCAGAAGGCCAGCAGGGTTTCAGCTTCTTCTTCTTCATCTTATTCAAGTAGAGGTTATGATAGGAGGAATGGTGGTACTGTTGATGTTTGGATTTGTTCCTACTGTAACCGGAAGGGAAATAAGTCTAATGATTGTTGGACTTTGAATAGGGATCAGGCTTCTGGTAGAGCAAAATTTGGTGGAAAGGTATTTAGGCTTACTGATGGATCTTTTATCAAGCCCGGTGAAGGTCAGGATCCTTTGGATTTGGTGAGGAGGAATAGTATGGGTGAAAAGAGAGCTAGGTATAAGGAATTGCCTACTGAGGCTTCTTCTGTTACTGGAAATAATTCTGGAGATTAGGGGAAGGAAAAAGAGGTTATTAAAGCTACTTTATCTACTTCATATGGTAATTTGGAGTTAGTAAAATTTGTTAAGGCGGATGGTGAGTGTATGGCTGGTGTATATGATGTGAAGGCTGCGAGGAGGGCGGCTGCTTCTAAAGCTAGAAGCAGTATTTATAATCAGTTAAGGTCAAGAGTTGGAAAGGCGGATTCGAAGAAGGCTCAAGATCCCAAGAAGATTTATACGATTTAAGAGATTTGTCAGATGCAGAAGGGGATAGCTGATATGGGTCCCCCTAGTTTTGGTGCTTTTGATCTTAATGTTGATCCTATGCCTTTGGATGATGGTTCAGATACAGAGGAGGATGTGCCTTTGGCTTCTTTGCCTAGGCCAAGTTCTAGTGGGCCAATGGAGGGAGTTAGAACAACTGTTGATGGTTCTGGTTTGGTCTCTGTGGATGGAAAGGTTCATGGGGATAATTCTGACGTGGAGATGCGTGATGTTGTTGGTAATGTGGGACCTCAGAAGTCTTCTAGGGCAAAGGTTTGTAGGAGTAAGGCTCATTATGAGAGGCCAGTGGTTTCTGGTCAAGAGAATGCTATGGATGTTGTTTTGGAAAGGGTGAATCAGCTTCAGATTCCATTATCTTTGGGTGAATTGTTCACAATTAGTCCAGCCCATGCTGAAAAGCAGAAGAAGCATTTGACTAGGAGAAGAGTGGCTACTGGTGAGGTGGAGTATATGTGTGAAAATGTGGAGAAGTTTGGTAATGAGGTGGAGACTCATTTTTCTGCTCTTTTCGGATATTTGGTGGTTTCTTTAAATGGATAAGATGTGAAGTCATTGGTTGATTAAGGCTCACAAATAAATTTAATTTCATTGGATCAAGCAACTAGTCTGGATTTGCCAATTAAAGCTGGTGTTGGAGGAAATCTCAGAGGGATAGGTGGGCATGCTACTGAGTTGATTGGTTCAGCGGAGAATGTAAAGTTAGGTGTAGGTGGATCAGTTGGAAAGTTCATTTTTATGTGGCTAGAGGAGCTGTTAAGACAGTTTTAGAAGGGCCATTTTTGATGGATTTTGAGGCCAAGATTGGTCATCAGTCTGGTGTTGGGACTAGTTTGGAGATTACTGGGGAGGATATGAGGCGGTTACATATGAGGCTGGCACCCCCAGGTGATGAAGGTTGGGAAACTAGGCCTGGTGTTTCTGCATCTTGTCAGTGTTGCACTTGCATTAGGAAGAGAAAAGATTTGAAGTCCTCTTCTGGTGTATTTGAGGATAATGGTGATCATTTTGTTGGTGACCCTTCTTTTTTAGGGTAGATAGGGCTGATCAGTCTAGTGGTGTAATCTCTCCTCAAGAAGAAATCCCCGATTGCAGTAGATCAGCTCAAGGGGAGATATATCAAGTGGAATCTTAACTTTTTGTAGATAATATTACTTTATTATGCAAATTTTCGTCAAATTATATGTCTGGTTTCAGTTTTTCTTCAAGTTTTTCTCTCAAGTTTATTTTAATTTCTGAAGATGTTTTAGGGAAAATTTTGTTGGAGCAGAAAAGTTTTGGAATGGTGGAAAATGGGTCTAAAAGTAAGTCCTCCCAATTGTGCACTGCTAGGGTTTCTTCTACACCTTTCAAAAACATTACCATGGCCACACATGTGAGCATTGCGGACACCCCTAGTTGTTTTTCTAGGAATAGCAAGAAACAATTTGACAAAAATCCTGAAAAAAATCTCAAGATAAATGAAAATCAACAAAAAAATTATTTATGTAAAGATATTGTCAATAGGGCTGAGCCTACTTGGCATGCTGGTAACCTCCTGCATGAGGATAGACTGCCAACTTTTCACACTTTTGATTATTCTTTTCTTATTTCTAAAAATAAAAATCAAATTAAAAATTGTCTGCATAATGAAAAACTAGATAACAATATTTTTGAAAATTCCAATAATTCTGTTTCTAAAAACTTTAATAATTCTTTTTCAAAAAATAAAAATAAAAGTAAAACTGATAAAATTTCTTTATCTGATTCTAATAATTCTTTTTGTAAAAATTATGTTACTCTTAATTCTGATGAAGATGAAGATTCTGTTGATGAAAGGGGCTCAATTCCTCAAGTACATGTGGAAGTGGAAGCGGCAAAATATAAGAAGGTTGCTGTGAAAGTTAAACCAATCAATGAGGCTCTTCCAACTGGATTGAATCTGCCGTTGAAGAGACCACTTTTGTCAAGAGATGCATATGAAACTCATTTAAGAAAGAATCCGCCTGAATTTTTTGAAACGTCAAGAATTACTTTTGATAGGATTGGTGTTGTAAAATTTGGGCCAGAGGGTTGGTTATCTTGTGAGGAGATGAACTTGTTGTTGGATGTGATGGTGATGAGGGAGAAGGCTATTGCATTTGTGGAAGAAGAGAGGGGTGTTTTAAAGCATTCTTATGGTGAACCTTACAAGATTCCAGTTGTTTGTCATGAACCTTGGCAACTCAAGCCAATTCCGATTCCTGCTGCTCTTAAAGATGATTATATTGAAGTTGTTAGGGAAAGGATTAGGACTGGACTTTATGAACAATCGTCATCAAGTTATTCAAGTCCAGTTTTTTGTATCAAGAAGCCTAATAGAAAGCTTAGAGTGGTTCATGATCTTATGGAATTGAATAGGGTGACAATAAAAGATGCTGGTATTCCTTGAAGTGCCGAGGAATTTGTTGATGCTTTTTCTGGAAGGGTATGTTATGGTTTGGTTGATATTATGGGGGCTATGATGAAAGAGAATTACATCCGGATTCAAGACCTCTGACAACTTTTGATACTCCTCTTGGAAGGTTACAGCTGACTAGATTACCTCAAGGTGCTACTAATTCTGTTGCTTTTTATCAAGCACAAATGGCTTGGATTCTTCAAGATGAAATTCCAAAGTATGCTGGTATACTTATTGATGATGGTGGAATTAAAGGTCCATAAACTGATTATGATAATGAAGTGTTGGAGGAGAATCCAGGTATTAGGAAGTTTATTTGGGAGTATGCAGTAGATTTGGAAAGGATGTTGTTTAGGATTGAAGAAGCTGGTTTAACTATTTCCGGTTCTAAATTTTCTTGTTGTGTTCCAGATTTAGAGATTCTTGGTCATGTGGTATGTAGGGAAGGCCGAATTATGTCAAAGAAGAAAGTCAACAAAATTCAATCTTGGCCGAGACCTAGAAACACTACTGAAGTTAGAGTATTTTTGGGAGTATGTGTTTATGTTAGGATGTTTATTAGGGATTTCTCATTATTGGCTGCTCCATTGAGAAGGTTAACTATGAAGGATGCTGATTGGGATTGGGAGGAAGCTTGTGAAGAAGCTTTTGTTAAATTGAAGAAGGTGGTAGGTGAAGATATTACTCTTCATAAGTTGGATTATTGTGAAGGAGCTGGTAGGATTTATTTAGCTGTTGATTCTAGTCATATGGCGGCTGGTGCAGTGCTTTCTCAGATGAATAAGGATGGTTATATTAGACCAGTTAGGTATGAATCTTTAGTTTTTACTGAGGTGGAATCAAGATATTCACAACCAAAGTTGGAACTCTGTGGTGTGGCAAAAATTTTAAAGAAACTTCAAAATATCTTATGGGGTCAACATTTTGAACTTCAAGTGGATGCTAAATCTTTAATTCAGATGATTAACTCACCTAGTTTACCTAATGCTCCAATGACTAGGTGGGTAGCTTTTATTCAACATTTTTCATTCAATTTAGTGCACAGGCCTGGAAAATCTTTCACTATGCCTGATGGATTGTCAAGAAGACCACCTACAGTAGATGATTCCGATTCAGAAGATTTTGATGAAGATATACCTATAATCAAGGCCAGTAACAAGGGTGCTAAGGACTTTCCATACCTCCCCCATGAGTTTAAACTGGCTGGTTCTTTTTTTGTTGAATTTGATGAAGTTGATGATCTAGTTGATCATGAGGTTTTTGTAGATGAGGATGGTGTGGTTGTTTGGGATAATTGGAAGTTGTTTAATGGTGTTTATGTTTGGGATCTGAAGGAGGATAGTGGTAGCATGGAAAAATGATTGAATGAGGTGGATTATGTGAATTTCAGCAAACAGCCGAATGCTCAGAGAATGATTGCTCATTCACAAGTGGGAGATATTGGGGACATGGAGGTTCCTTTGGATGTTATATTATTGGATTTTTCTGATGAAATTTTGGGCCAGACTGAGTTTTATTTTTTAATGGTGAAATATTTGTTGTCTCTGGGAAAACCTGAAGAATGTGATGAAGCTGAATGGGTGGCTATCAAAAAGAAGACACCTGGTTTGTATTTTTCTGGTAGAAGGTTGATGAAAAGAAAACATCCAAGTCCTCAAGTTGTTGTATCTCAAAGAAAAGGTCATGAATTGGTGATGAAATCTCTTCATGAAGATTAAGGGCATAGGGGCTTTGGAGAAACTTATAAGCAGATTGCTGATAGATTTTGGTGGCCTGGAATGAAGTTGGCTGTTAGATCTTGGGTTCAGTCATGTGAAGAATGTCAGAGAAGAAGTTATTTAAAGTTAAAAGAACCTGGAAATGCTACTGGTGAAAATATTATCTTTGGACGGGTTAGTTTGGATGCTGTTCACATCAAGGAAGGTAAATATAAGTACTTGATTGTGGCAAGGGATGATTTGTCTGGTTGGTTTTAGGCTGTCCCTCTTATTAGTTTATCTGCTAAAAATGTAGCAGAATTTTTGATGAAGGAATGGGTGTATAGGTATGGTGTTATGAAGTTGGTAACAGTTGATGGCGGCTCCAAGTTTCATGCAGACTTCAAGGAAGCTGTTTCAAAAATTGGCTCAAAGGTTAGGGTGGCAACCCCATATTATCCTGAAGCAGAAGAAATGGTTGAAAGGGGGCATCAAGTTATTAAAGATGCTTTGGTTAAAATGTGTGGAAAAAGTGCTGAAAAGTGGAGGCATTATTTACCCCTTGTTTTATTTTCTGACAGGATTACCACCAAGAGGACAACTGGTTATTCTCCTTATGAATTAGCATTTCGTCAGAAAGCTGTTTTACTGGTTGATCTTGAAGCTGAATCTTATCTTGGTGTTGATTGGGATGTAGTAAAAACTACTGAAGATTTGCTCTGTTCTAGAATGCAACAGTTAGAAAAGAAGGAGGAATATTTTGAGAAGGCATATGATAGGATGATCAAGATCAGGGATCAGTCTGTCAGGTATTGGGATAAAAGGTTGGCTCATAGACTTAGGAAGCCTTTGAGGCCTGGTGATATGGTTTTGGTGTATAATAGGAGTTTGGAAAGTCAGTGGGGGAAAATGTTTGCTGATATATGGAATGGACCATATAGGATTAGAGAACAGGTTTCTGGTGGCTCATATGTTTTGGAAGAGCTGGATGGTGTTGTCTTAAAGAAGAGGGTAGCTGCTGATCAAGTGAAGAAGTTTTACCCTAGGGGCACAAAGAGTGCTGAAGTTTGATTCCGAAATGAGGATAAACTACAACATCAATCTTTTAGGAAATCTCACAGTCTTTCAAAAAATCAATCATTACTTCAATTTTAAAATTTTATTATGTGGTGAAGATATGAGGGGGAAAAAATTTTTGTTAGGAGTGTTCACAGGGGAACCTTCTAGATTTTATATTGGCAAGTTTGGGGGTAATTGATGAGTTGGCAGCTCTATTCACAATTACCCCATAATGTTTGTTTCCAACCCTACTCTGTTCTAGTTGAATCCTGGCTTTGTTTTTTGTTATATAGGTAGTCCTCTATGACTATAAACTAGAACCTTACGTCAACACAGCACAATCTTTTGGAAGTCTGGATTCAAGAATTATGTTTTGTTTCATTTTTTTTTGTATTGGGGTGGATGATCACTTGTGGTCTCCAATCAATTTTAAAAATTGGAGGGAGCCCACCCAGTGATCATTAGTTTGTTTTCCTGATTTTCATTAAATTATCATTTTTCAAATCTTCAAATTTTCAAAAAAATTTTAAAAAAAAAAAAAAAATTATTTTCAAAATTTAATTTCAAAAAAAAAAAAATTATTATTTTCAAAAATAATTTGTTTTCAAAAATTTCATTTTATGTTATATTTTTAATTTTTCTTTCCTGTGTATCCAAAATCAAGGTGCACTTGGATGTGGGTATGATGTCAAGGGTTTGGCTCATCCAAATGGCTGGGGAACATCTTTTATTTTTTTATTTATCTTTTTCTTTTATTATATATTTATTTTATTTATTCTGCTAGTCCATCAAGACTTAAAACTGAAATTCTTTTCAAGATCATTTATGATTGGTCCTAAACTTCAAGACCGTGAAAAACTGAAGATGTCAATAAAACTAGGAATTATAATGGTCAAGATTTGAGGAGGATTTCTTTTAGTTAGAAGTGTTCATTGGGGAGCCTTCTAGATTTTATATTGGCAAGTTTGGGGGTAATTGATGAGTTGGCAACTCTATACACAATTACCCCACAAAGTTTGTTTATATGCTTTATTGTTTATAGATTGATCTCTAGAATTGGTTTTGTGATGCAGGTGGTAGTCCTCTAAGACTATAAACTGGTGATTTTTGCACTTGATGACTCAAGAAAATTCAAGTGGAGGTCGTTTTTGGAAATTGGAGGACCTCATGGCAATTTCCAGATCATTGCAGTTCTGGCTCAGTGGAGATGAAAGCCCACTCTCTAAATTTTATTTTCTGTAGTTGGTGATTTTGGAAATTGGAGGACCTCATGGTGATATCCAGATCATTGCAGTTCTGGCTCAGTGGAGATGAAAGCCCACTCTCTTAATTTTCTTTTTTTGGAGGTTAATGGTAGAGGAGTTTGGAGGACCTCATGGCAGTGTTTATATTATTGCAGTTCTAGCTCAGTAGGGTTTAAAGCCTACTCTATCATACTCAGCGGATTGAAGCATCAAAAATCAAGTGGAGTCAACTTTAGAAGCAAAATTTTTATTGAAATGATGGTGGAAAACTTTTTTATATGATTCAGAATGGAATGGGGACATTCCATATTGGAGGGAGGATGTGGCATTCCAAATCTGGGTAGGCTACTTAGGTGAAAATTTGATTGGACCTTGGTTGGAAGAAAATCATGGTGTTAGCAGGTGTTAATTTGGTTGAAGGGAGTTAACTGGAGTATTTTTTGGGTGGATTTATGGTGTTTTTGGATGATTTATGGTGATTTTTTGGAGGATTTATGGTGTTTTGGAATGGATATATGTTGGTATTCCTATTGTTATTTGAGGGTTTCATGGATTGGGTATTGGTTTTACTGGATTTTCTAGGGCTCTCTTATTATTTTTGGTGGATTCAGTGTGCTCATGGAGTAGCCATTTTTTTCCGGTGCGCTCCGGTGCACTCTGGTTTGCTCTAGTGATTTTCCGTTGCAAAAGCGAAGTGTACTGGAAAAATTCTGTCATTGTGGAAAAGTTTGGTTATGGTGAAAAGATTAACCCACTCTGACCAAATTAGCTCATTATGGCAAAAAGAGCTCATTGTGGCAAAATTTGCTCACAATGGGAAAGTCTGACACCAGTGCAAAGTTTGGTCACAGCAGAAAATTCTGGGCACCGTGGTAAAGTTTGGTCACAATGGGAAAGTCTGATCACCAGTGCAAATTTTGGTCACTGCAGAAAATTCTGAGCACTGTGGTAAAGTTTGGTCACTGTAGAAAAGTCTGATCACCAGTGCAAAGTTTGGTCACTGCAGAAAAGTTTGGCTATTCACCACGGGAAATCTGGGGGTGAACTGCTAGCAGTTCCCTCTTTTTGAAACTATCAGGAATTTGTCAGGAAACTGTTATGAAACCATCCTGAAACTGTCAGAAAGATGTTTTTAAATCTGATGAAAAAACATTGAAAAAATAAACTGTCACAGATTGAATCCAGAACAATCCCTCCTTGAGCAGAGCTTAAGAACCACATTGAACATCAGTTAATCTCAGGTTTGGCAAAAGGTTGAACAACATCACTTAGCATACCTTAATATTCAAATATTAAACTTGAATATATGTTGCGTGTATGATATAGATGCATATGCATTTGAATTTGCATGGTGGATACTTATTGCATGCTAAAAATTGATGTGAAATGCCTATCCAAAGTGTATGCATAATGACTATAAAGAATAAATATACATAAAAAATATGCATAAAAATATGCATAAAAAATATGCATAGTGAGTATGCATAAAAATTATGCATATTGAATATGCATAAAAATATGCATATTGAATATGCATTAAAAATATGCATATTGAATATGCAAAAAAAGGTGCATATATGTATATGAATAAAATATATTAATATGCATATAAATCTGTATAATGAATATGCATATGAATATGCATAAATATGCATAATGATTGAAAAATGTAAAAAAAATGATGCTTAACGAGTATATTTTATGCATAAATAGAAATATGCAATATGAATTCATATTTCACACAGATGACACTGGAAACCATTTTGACCAAAACTCATACTAAATTTTCATTCTGGACTAAAGGTGTGAGGGAAGGAAGAAAAACAGTCTGACGTTAGAAAAATGCTACATGCACTCATTTTGTAGCAGAGCAAATGAGAAGTGCTGAATTATGGTTGGTGCCCATAATTTAGTATGATATCATAATTTTATTTAATTGTTTTCAATATTGAAAAGACTTTAGGTCGGTTGGTATGGATCTAGCTGTGCCAGGGTCTAATCTAATTATTTTAACAATTTCTTAATAATTAACGGGCTTTAATACAAAAACAGGTTGTATTTTTTGTGGGATATTGGATATGATAAGGTCTTTTGTAAAAAAAACTTATATTGTTTAAAAATATTCCTGAATCAGATGTGGGATAATCACTACAAAAAATTGTAGTACTGTGGGCAATAAAATATATGCACAAGCAGTAAAGAAAGGACCAAGTGAACCCTTTTTGTGCAGTGGGAATCATTAGAGTGGAATTGTGGATGAAAAATATAATTCATTATTACCATTTTATTTAATCAAAAAATTTATAATATTAAAAAGAACTATTGATTAATTGGTATTTGACCTTTGTGCCTCACTCATATTTATCATTTGATTGATTTTTGTCACCATTATGTTATTAATATTATAAGTATAGAAAAAATTGTGTGCCAAATGCATACCGGGTGATGTTACACCTTTTATAATATTATTAAATAAAGGTAAAAAAATATGAAAATGATTTGTTTTACAAAAAATAAATTGATATCCAAAAGCAATATGAGGGATAAAAAGGTAAAATTAAAGGGATCAAATATGAAATAAAAAATTAAAGTGAAATTCCTCCCATCAAGAGCAAGTAGACATGATGGGGTGAACGCCCACCAGTGGCACTAAACTTGGACTATAATTTCTTTTTTGTAAAAATAAAAAAAAAATCCACTGGAGCTTTACCAAAACTTCAGGATGAAAATTTTGCCATACCAAACAACTTCTAGTGCAATTATTGAAGAAAAATTCATTTTCATTGCAATAGAGAGAATTGATCACATCAGACTGCATGTGACCAAAAGTGTCCAGCACAAGTTCGGCCAAACTTGTGCTGGACACTTTTATGATGGAGGTTAGCTAGAGTGGAATTTATCTTCAGTTCATCTGGTATTTCTTATAAACATGTCCACTGGTATTTGATCTTTGTGCCTCACTCATATTTATCATTTAATTGATTTTTTGTCACCATTATGTTTTAATATTATAATTATAGCAAAAACTTGTGTGCCCAATGCATACCGGGTGATGTTACACCTTTTATAATATTATTAAATAAAGGTAAAAAAATATGAAAATGATTTGTTTTACAAAAAATAAATTGATATACAAAAGCAATATGAGGGATAAAAAGTTAATATTAAAGGAATCAAATATAAAATAAAAAATTAAAATAAAATTACTGCCATCAAAAGCAAGTAGACATGTTGGGGAAAATGTCCACCAGTGAGGCTAAACTTGGACTATAATTGCTTTTTTGAAAAACAAAAAAGTGCCAATCTGAGGTTTAAAAAAACTTCAGCATAACCATTTAGCCATATCAAACAACTTCTAGTTCAATGATTGAGAGAGAATTAATCACACCAGACTGCATGTGACAAAAAGTGTCCAGCAAAAGTTCGGCCAAGCTTGTGCTGGACACATTTATGACGGAGAGTAGCTAGGGTAGAATTTTTCTTCAGTTAATCTGGTATTTCTTATAAACATGTACATTGGTACTTGATCTTTGTACCTCACTCATATATATAATTTGATTAATTTATTGTCACCATTAAATTATTAATATTATAAGTATAGCCAAAACTTGTGTGCCCAACGCATACCGGGTGATGTTACACCTTTTATAATATTATTAAATAAAGGTAAAAAAATATAAAAATGATTTGTTTTACAAAAACTAAATTGATATACAAAAGCAATATGAGGGATAAAAAGGTAAAATTAATTTCAAAGAGATCAATTATGAAAAAAAAAATACTAGTAAAATTATTGCTCTCAAGAGCCAGTAGAAGTGTTGAAACAAATGGGAGCCATCAGGGCTAAATTGTAATAAGTGACCTTTTTTTTAAAGATAAAAAATTATACACCTGAGGTCGGGAAGAACAACAGGTGGATGATTCAGCTAAACAAAACTACTTGTAGTGAATTTTAATAAAAAAATGTTTTTTTGTTGCCATATAGAGAATTGATCCCATCTGACTGAACGTGACTAAAAGTGTCTAGCACAAGTTCGGCTGAACTTATGCTGGACACTTTTATGATGGAGAGTAGCTTGTGTGGAAATTTTCTTCAGTTCCTTCATCTTGTATTTCTCATAAACATGTTTACTAGTATTTGATCAGTCTGTATCTTTCATATTTATCTACCAATTAATATTTTATCACCATTATATTATTAATGTTATTAGTATAGCAAAAACTTGTGTGCCAAATGCATACCATGTGAAGTTATACCTTCAATAAATTTTAAAAATAGACGTAAATAAATATGGAAAGGATTAGTTTTACAAAAATTAAATAGAAATTTAAAAGTATAAAGAGGAGTAAAAGAGTAAAATAAAAGTCAAAGAGTTAAAATATGAAAAAAATACGGGTAAAATTCCTGCTATCAAGAGCCAGTAGAGGTGTTAAAGCAAATGGGAGCCATCAGGGCTTAATTGTAATAAGTGACCTTTTCTTTAAAGATAAAAAATTATACACCTGATATTGGGCAGAACAGCAGGTGGAGGATTCAGCTAAACCAAACTACTTCTAGTGAAATTTGATAAAACATTTTTTTTGTTGCCATACAGAGAATTGATCCCATCTGACTGCACATGACCAAAAGTGTCCAGCACAAGTTCGGCCGAGCTTGTGCTGGACACTTCTAAGATGGAGAGTGGCTGGGGTAGAATTTTTCTTCAGTTCATCTGTTATTTCTTACAAACATGTCTACTGGTATTTTATCTTTGTGCCTCACTCATACATATTATTTGATTAATTTTTTGTCTTAATTATATTATTAATTTTATAAGTATAGCAAAAATATGTGTGCCAAATGCATACTGAGTGATGTTTCACCTTTTATAATATTATTAAAAAAATGTATAAAAATATTAAAATAATTTATTTTAAAAATTATTAATTGATATCCAAAAGCAATATGAGGAATAAAAAATTAAGTTAAAGCGATCAAATATGAAAAACTAACTCCAAGTATTATTGCTAATATCAAAGGCCAGTAGAGATGTTGAAGCAAATGAGAGCCGTCAGGGATAAATTGTACTAAATTGATTGTTTTTTAAAGATTAAAAATTGTGTACCTGTGGTTTGGATGAACTCTAGGTGGATAATTAAGCTATATCAAACTACATCAAGTGAAGTTTCTTATCAAATAATTTTTTTCATTGCCATAGAGAGAATTGATCCCATCTGACTGCACCTGACCAAAAGTGTCCAGCACAAGTTCGGCCGAACTTGTGCTGGACACTTTTATGATGGAGAGTAGCTAGGGTGCAGGTCTTCTTCAGTGCAACTGTTATTTTTTTAAAACATGTCAAATGGTATTTGATCTTTCTGTGTTATTCATATTTTATTATATGATTAATTTTTTGTCATTAGAATATTATTAATTTTATTAGTATAGAAAAAACTTGTGCACCAAATGCATGTCATGTTATATTATACCTTTTATAATATTATTAAAAAATGTTAAAAAAATATGAAAATGATTTCTTTTCCAAAATTATAAATTAATATCCAAATGTAACATGAGTGATAAAAAAGTAAAGTAAAAGAGATCAAATATGAAAAAGAAAAATTCAAGAAAAATTCCTGCTTTCAAGAGCCAGTAGAGGTGTTGAAACAAATCGGTGCCATCAGGGCTAAATTTGATAAAATTTAATTTTTTTTAAAGATAAAAAATTTTTCACCTGAGGTTTGGAAAACTCAAGTTGGATAATTCAGCCATACCAAACTACTTCTAATGTAATTATTTAGCATTTTTTTTAATTTAATTTCCACAGAGAGAATTGATCCCATCTGACTGCACCTGAACAAAAGTGTCCAGCACAAGTTCGGCCGAACTTGTGCTGGACACTTTTATGATGGAGAGTAGCTAGGGTGAAAGTGTTTCTTAGTACATCAGTTTTTTGTTTTTCACATTTCTATTGGTTTTTTAACTTTTTTTTATCATTCATATTTATCTTATAATTAATTTTTTGTCACCATATATATTATTAATGTTTCTAGTATAGCAAAAACCTGCATGCCAAATGCAAAATTGGTGATGTTACAACTTTAATAATATTATTATATAAAGTTAAAAAAATATGAATATGTTTAGTTTTTAAAAAAATAAATTGATTTTTAAAATTAAAAAGAGTAATAGAAAAGTAAAATGAAAATAAATGGGATCAAATACGAAATAAAAAATACAAGTAAAATATTTACTATCAAGAGCCAGAAGTGGTGTTGGGACAGTTGGGGACCCCTAGGTGAAGACTTGGTCTAAACTTACTTTTATGTATAGCTAACAAATTTTGACCTGAGGTTTGGACAGACTTCCAGGGGACAATTTTACAATATTAAACATTCTTTACTTCAATAATTGAGTGAAATATCATTTTTATTGCCATAGAGAGAATTTATCTCATATGACTTCATGCAACCAAAAGTGTCTAGCACAAGTTCGGCCGAACTTGTGCTAGGCACTTTTATAATTGAGAGTAGGCATACAGCAAACCTTCTTAAACTCAAAAGGGATTTCTTATAAACATTTCCACTTGAATTTAATCTTTCTGTGTCACTTAAATTTACCATTTGATTAATTTTTTGTCATCATTATATTGTTAACCTTATTACTATAGTAATAACTTGTGTGAAAAATGCATACCAGGTGGTGTTCCACCTTTAATCATATATTATTAAATAAAGGTATAAGAGTATGAAAATTATTTATTTTAAAAATTAAAAATTGATATCCAAAGCAATATGAGCAATAAAATAGTAAAATAAAAGGGATAAAATAAGAAAAAAAAATCTAAGGAAAATTCCCACTATCAATAACAAGTAGAGGTGTTAGATCAAATGTGCACCACCAGGGCTAAACTTGCACTATATTTTCTTTTTTGTTAAACCAAAGAAAGTGTCCTGATGAGTTTTTCAAATTCATCAGGAGGACATTTTGGCAATATCAAACTACTTATTGTGCAATGATTGAGCAAAATGTCATTTTAATTTCCATAGAGTAAATTTATCCCATCTGACTGCAGGCAACCAAAAGTGTCCAGCACAAGTTTGGCCAAACTTATGCTGGACACTTTTATGATGGTGAGTATCTAGGGTGCAGGTCTTCTTCAGTTCATCAGGTATTCCTTATAAACAAATCCACTTGTATATGATCTTTCTGTGTCATTCATATTTATCATTTGATTCATTGTTTTTTACCATTATAATATTAATGTTATTAGTATTGAAAAAATTTGTAAGCAAAATGCATACTGGGAGATGCTACATCTTTTATAATCTTATTAAATAAAAGTAAAAAAAATATGAAAATTATTAGTTTTACAATAAATAAATTGATATTTGAAAGCAAAAACAGAATAAAAAAGTAAAATAAAAGTGATTAAATATGAAATTAAACATTCAAATAAAATTTCTGCCATCAAAGATAATTTGAGTTTTCAGACCAAATTTGCACCACCAGTTCTAGATTTGGAATATGTTTTCTTTTTTTTAAAATTAATAAAAGTGTCCACCTGATGTTTTCCAAAAAATCAGGAGGATAGTATAGCAGTATAAAGCTACTTCTTGTGCAATGATTGAGCAAAAATTCATTTTAACTTCCATTGAGTAAATTTATCCCATCTGACTGCATGCAACCAAAAGTGTCCAGCACAAGCTCAGCTGAAATTGTGCTGGACACTTTTATGATGGAGAGTAGCTAGGGTGCAAGTCTTCTTCAGTTAATCTTATATTCATTTTAAAAATGTCTATGGGTATTTTGTGTCATCCATATTTATTATTTGATTATTTTTTAGTCACCATTATATTATTAATGTTTTTAGTATAGCAAAAACATGTGTAATGAATGTACACTGGATGATTTTACAACTTTAATAATATAATATAATAAATATAAAAAAATGTGAAAGTTATCAGTTTTACCAAAATAAAATTGATATTTAAAAGCTAAAGGATAAATAAAAGGGTGAGATTAAAATTAAAGAGATCAAACATGAAATAAAGATATTAGGTATAATTTCTGCTATCATGAGCCAGTAGAGGCTTCAGAAAAAATGGTAACCATCATAGATTAGCATGAATCAAATTTACTTTTTACCAAAGAAAAAAATTTTCTACCTTAGGTTTGGACAAACTTCCAGGGGACAATTTGTCTATATAAAACTACTTTCAGTGCATTGATGGAGTGATAATTCAGTCTCATTTCCATAAAAAGAATTGATTGCGTCTGACGGCATGCAACCAAAAGTTTCCAGCAAAAGTTTGGCCAAACTTGTGCTGGAAACTTTTTTCATGAAGAGTAGCCAGGGTGCAAGTCATTTTTAATCATCTGAAATTTCTTATAAACATTTCCACTGTTATTAAATCTTTGTGCCTCACTCATATTTATCAATTGATTAATTTTTTGTCACCATTATATTATTAATATTATCAGTATAGCAAAAAATTGTGTGCCAAATGAATACTGGGTGATGTTACACCTTTTATAATATTATTAAATAAAGGTAAAAAAATATGAAAATGATTTATTTTACAAAAAATAAACTTCTATCCAAAAGCAATATGAGAGGAATAAAGTAAAATAAAAGAAATCAAAGATGAAAATTAAAATCCAAGTTAAATTCCTGCCATAAATAGAAAAAAGAGACGTTGAATTAAATTAGCACAATCAGGGCTAAACTTGCACTAAATTTTCTTTTTTGTAAAAATAAAAAAAAATCCACTTGAGCTTCACCAAAACTTCAGCATGAAAATTTTGCCATATCAAACTACTTCTAGTGTAATTTTATATCAAAAATTTATCTTCATTTCCATAGAGAGAATTGCTCCCATCTGACTGCACCTGACCATAAGTGTCCAGCACAAGTTCGGCCGAGCTTGTGCTGGACACTTTTATAATGGAGAGTAGCTAGGGTAGAATTTTTCTTCAGTTCATCTAGTATTTCTTACAAACATGTCTACTGGTATTTTATATTTGTTACTCACTCATTAATATAATTTGATTAATTTTTGGTTGCCATTATATTATTCATTTTATAAGTATAGAAAAAACTCATGTGCCAAATGCATACCAGGTGATGTTATGCCATTTATAATATTATTAAATAAATGTATAAAAATATGAAAATAGTTTATTTTAAAAATTATTTATTGATATCCAAAAGCAATATTAGGAATAAAAAATTAAGTTAAAGTGATCAAATATGAAATAAGAAATGCAAGTAATATTCCTACTATCAAAGGCCAGTAGAGGTGTTGAAGCGAATGAGAGCCATCAGGGATAAATTGTACTAAATTGACTTTTTTTCAAAGATAAAAAATTGTGCACCTGTGGTTTGGATGAAATCTAGGTAGAAAATTTGGCTAGGTAAAACTACTTCTAGTGAGGTTTTTTATCAAAAAAAAATTTTTCATTGCCATAGCAAGAATTGATCTCATATGACTGAAACTGACCAAAAGTGTCCAGCACAAGTTTGGCCAAACTTGTGCTGGACACTTTTTTGATGGTGAGTATCTAGGGTGCAGCTCTTCTTTAGTGAAACTGGTATTTTTTTAAAATATATCCACTGGTATTTGATCTTTCTGTTTTATTAATATTTTATCATTTGATCAATTTTTTGTTACCAGAATATTATTATATTTATAAGTATAGCAAAAAAACATGTGCCAAATGCTTACAGGGTGATGTTAAACCTTTAATGATTTTATTAAATACAGGTAAAAAATTATGAAAATGATTTGTTTTACATAAAATTAATTGATATCTAAAAGAATAAAAAGGGATAAAAAGAAATAGGTTGAATAATAGGGATTTTATATGAAATTCAAAATTCAAGCTAAATGCCTACTTTCAAGGCTCAGAAGAGGTGTTGGATAAAATGGGCATCATCAGGAATAAAATATTACTTAATTTTATTTTTTGAAAAAACTAAATGAAGTTTTCAACTGATTTTTTTCCAATATTTAGTTGGACACTTTATCTATATCAAATTACTTCTAGTACCATGATTGGCCAAATTAAATCCTCATTTTCAGATGCAGAATTGATCCCATATGGCTGGACCAGGCTAAAGGTGTCAACCACAAGTTTGAGAATTCTTCTGGTGGACACTTTTATGATTGACAGTAGTAGGGTGGAATTCTTCTTTAGTTAATCTAGTATTCCTCATAAACATTTCCAAATTATTTTTGGCCAAAAATCAGGTGGAAAGTTTTTCCATATAAAATCACTTCTAATGCCATGAATGACTAAAATTTGATTCTCATTGCCATATAGAGAGTTGATCCCATATGACTGGATCTGGCAAAAGTGTCACCACAATTTTTGATAAACTTATGTTTGAAAATTTTATGATGGAAAGTAATTGCAGTCTTCTTCATTTCACCAAGTAATCCTCATAAAAATTTACATCTGTATTTTGGCCAAACTTCAGGTGGACACTTTGGCAATATTAAATTAATTCTAGTTCCATGTTGATAAAAAACTGATACTTATTGCCATATATGGATATTAAACCCATCAGACTGTGCCTTTCTAATAGTGTCTACCTTAATTATGGCTAAACCTCAGTTGGACACTTTTATGATGCAGAGTAGCTAGGGCAAAAGTATTCTTCAGTTAATTTGGTATTCATAATAAATTTATCCTCCTGAAGTTTATCCTAACTTGAGGTGGACAATTTCGGAAAGCACCAGTTAGTCACTATCCATCAAAAAAGTGTTCACCAAAATTTTGGGTAAACTTGTGGTGGACCCCTTTGATCAGCCACAGTCAGATGAGATCAACTCTTTAGATGGGAATGAGGATGATGTTTAGGTCAATCATGGAAATAGAAGTAGTGTTATGTGGCCAAATTACCCCCCTGAAGGTCAGACAAACCTCAGAAGGACACTTTTTAGCAGGGAGTAACTGAGAAAAATCCATTTATCAGAAGGAAAATCTTTTATTGGATAGATGCCAAGGTTTCATTCTTGTGTATTATGGTCTGTATTAATTTTGAAAGTGTCTGTTCAAGCAATTTCGTTACCCATCATGACTCATTTTATTTTATATGTTTCAAACTACGTGATACAGTATTAAGGTGTCACATAGTATAATTAAGTTCTATTAAGTTCCCTCCTATGATGCCTAAATTTATAATTTAATATCTTACATAATAATTTTTTTATATAAATTCATCAATATTTTATTTTATTATCAAATTTAATAGAGCAAGTATCCTGAATTATTATATATGCATAAGCTTAGGTTAGATCAATTTGTGCTCAATTTGTGCTCATCAGAGGACCAAAATCAAGTTCTGGAGGATCAAATTGTGCATAATTTGGAATCAGTTGATATTCTGTCTATAATCAATCTGAGAATAAATGTAAATCTAACTCTAATTTACTTTTATTTATAAAGTATTAATAAACCTGGCATATTTAAGGGACACTCTAAATTTTAAGAGATGGGATTGCTAGCAATTCACCCCTAGATTTCCCGTGGTGATTGTGGCAAAATCTGGTTAGAATTTATCATGCTTGTTAGATCAATAGTTTATTATAGATCCTATGCATGTAGGGTATTGTTGTAAAGGTCTGGAGGAGGAGAATCAGATAGAGAGGGGAGAGTCTTAGTCTTCTACATGGTTTTTGTCTTTTAGCTTCGATAACAAGGGTCTTTTTGATAATTAACAATATTTAACATATAACAACAATTATAATAAAAAATATCAACATATAGGGTACCATTGGATTGCTCTCATCCTTGGTGACTCAAATTTATTTCTTTTCTTATAAAATTTATAAAATAAAAATATAATAAAGAACACTCTTTAATTTTGGTGGGAAACTGGGTAAATCTGGGGCAGACCTTTAATAAGGCACCTTTGAACAGATCATCCCAAGGGTAGTTTCTGGGGCACTTTACTGTACTTTTCAGTCTCTGGGGCAAGTGTTGCGGCTTTTTCTAAGTATTTGCTGTGACTTGCATCGGTGTAATCTGGTATAAGGTCTTTTTTTTGGGGGTGCAATCATTTATTGCACTTATTTTTTTCTATATTATAGGTTTCCAACACTTTCAAAATCTTTCTCTCAGATTTTCAACTTATCCAACTCTTCAAGAAGATCTCCAAGCTTAGTTAATTGAATCTTACATTTACTTAGAGGGACAGGGATTTCTTTTTGTTTTTCCAACTCCCTTGGATTCCGTTTGCAGCAAGGCAACTGTAGGAGTCTACTCTACACCGGTTACAAGTTATCATTTATACAGATCATAAAAACTTGGAAAACTTCCTGAACACCAAAAAGTTATCCCGCCTTCAAGCACACTGGGAAGTGTGGTCTTGCAACACTGGCAGGGGCCTTTGTTGTGTTGTTTGGTGCTGTTTGTGCATGTCTTAATTGACATCTGTTAAAAAATTGGGTTTTTTTCTGGATTTATTCCATGAATATTGGGACTGTGGGTATGTGTGTACTACCATTAGATAGCCCCGGTTTTTCTATATATTTCATGTCTTGTTGATATTTTTCATATTCTATGTTTTAAGGGGTCATTTTCTCATTTTTCAGTTACAAAAGATAGCCGTTTAATTTTGTTTTTTGCATTTTACGGGCTATCCTTAAGTCTTAGGGTTAAGTTCTTAGTACCATTAGATAGGGCTAATTTAGCTATATATTTCATGTCACAATGTTGTTATAGTGTAATTTTGTGTTTTAAGGGTCTTAGTAGTTGTAGTGAATTTTTCTAAGTAGATTAGATGTTTTTTTTGGTTTTCTGGCTTCAGGAAGGCCAGGCGACTTCAGGTGGAACCTCTGATGTTGGTCAGCCCACCCACCTTTGTTGTACAAGGTTGGGGAGCGCTTCTGGAGGGTTTTTATTCAATTTGGCTGGTACAGGTGCCAAATTTGTTGCTGTGCATGGATCTTTGATGGGTGGTCTGTGTGTACATACTGAATAAGACAGTTTGGGGTAACTTTAATTATCATACAACCATCCGGAGGTAAAAACTTATTCCTCACTCAGTTTTCACTGTTTTTTGGCCACAATTGGCTGTGTTTGTTGCAAGTGAGTTCTTCATTTAACTTAACTTTGGCAACTTTTTTCACTGTTATAGTCTTTCAAGCTATATCAAGTATTATTGCTGTCTCTGGTGTGGATTTTCAGCCTACATCAAGTATCTTTGCTTTCTCTGGTGTGGATATTGGTATATATTTCAGTTCTTTGCTCTGGTAGTCTTTCTGGGGACTACTTTCTTGGCTCATCAAGCAGTCAAGTGTGTTGAAAAAGGGGCTTTAGCAAACAGGAACCAAGTTACTTTAGAAAGTAAGTCTCACTCTATTTTTCTAAAGGGACAGGGGATTTTCTCTCTGGTTTTTCTCCAACTCCCTTGGTCAAGGCCTATAGCTAGTACTATAGGATTGTCTACAGCGGAACTGCTAAGTAGCATTAATTTTGTTGTTACATTTTTACCAGGAAAGAAAATTGGTAAGACTGATGTGCTATCACAACTTCCTGACTTGTGTCCAGAACCAGACCAGCTACATACTGTTGGAACAACATTATTGAAGGGGAACCTTGAAGAGGGGGTAGTCCTAGATGAGGTGTAATTGGAAGATAGGGCTTTTATGGAATGGGTAAGGAGGGGGCAGGGAAAAGATGAGAGAGTACAGGAGTTAGTGAAGGTGCTATTATTAAAGGAGGTAGTATTAAAGAAAGGATTAGAGGTGTTTCACCTGGATAGGGAAGCACTATATTGGAATGGGAGGATAGTAGTGCCAAACATTGAAGAGCTAAAGAGGCAGGTGGTTAAAACAAGGAATGACTCACCAATAACAGGACACCCAGGATTGCTGAAGATTATGGAGCTAGTGAATCATAACTTCTACTGGAAGTCCATAAAAGCATATGGCCAGCTCTATGTAGCAGCATGTGACTTGTGCCTGAGAAAGAAGGTAAGTCCAACAACAACACCACTGACCCCGCTAAACATTGCCAAGCAGCCATGGAATGAGCTCTCCTATGATCTTATAGTGGAGTTACCAAAGTCTCAAGGGTAGAAAGCTATTCTCACAGTTTTTGACCATTGCACTAAGATGGGGCACTTCATTCCAACCACTACAAAGGTCACATCTGAAGGTATCGCAAACCTAATGGTGGTGCAAGTTTGAAAACTGGATGGTTTACCTGATAGCATTATATCAGATAGGGGAAGTAACTTTAGCTTTAAGTTGTTGAAAGCAATGTATGAGCAACTGAATATTAAGCCCATATTGTCAACAGCATAGCACCCCCAGACTGATGGACAATCTAAGATAGTGAACAAGGCAATTTAACAAAAATTACATCACTTCATCAACTATAAGCAAGATAATTGGGTGAAACTTCTACCATTAGCTGAATTTTTGTACAAAAACCAGCTCCATGGGTCAACAGGCATGTACCCCTTTTATGCCAACTATGGTTATCACCCAATATTCTCAATTAGCACCCCAGCAACACTGCATGTTCCAGAAGCAGAAGAGAGAATTCAGAAGCTGTGGGAGATACGTGAAGAACTAGAAGAAGCACTCAATTTATCTCAACAGGCAATGAAACACCACCTTTATCAAGGAAAGGTGTAGCATTGGGCACTGGGGGTAGGTGACAAGGTCTTGTTAAGCTCACCCTTCCTTGCTATATTGCTCCCAAGTGCCAAACTTTATCACAAGAAAGTAGGCCCATTTAAGATCAAATGAAAGGTATCTGAATCAGCTTATGAACTGGAGTGTAACGCGCCACATGACACTCAAGGCAAAAGTAGCTCATTAAATCAATAATACAGAGGTCTAAATCCATATTCAAAATGCAGAAAGCAATTCTACATAGCAACTGTGACTTTCCCTTGTGTACTCACTATTCAACTGCACTAGTCTAAACTTTAAATCTAAATTAGACAATCTCTCAATAGTGTGTTTTAGTCTTTTCCTCAATAAGAAACACACAGCGCAATAGTTAATGTAATAGTCCGCTTAAAGGTTTATTAAGTATCTGTGGGTTATTAAAAGGGGTAGTGAGCATGTAAGGGATGGTTAGTGGAGGATTAAAGGGTTAATGGATGTTAGTGAGGAGGGTCCATGTGTAACAGGTGTATTTTGGTGGTCTGTGGTGTGTGGAATGATGGATGGATATGAGGTCAATGCAAGGAGGAGTAAAGGATATAAAAGGGGTTGGGTTTTTGGTTTGAAATTCTTTAGAATTAAATTATAAAACATATATATAGTTAATAGTGGTAAATCTTCAAGTTAAATAATTATTATTGTATCTTTCCTTATTTTCTCAGTGATTATTTCTAAATCCTAAATCTTTGATTATTGATTTTCCAACCCTTTGTGAGATCTTAAGAATATTAATATTACCTTTAAATTATATTAGAATTCTTATCAAACATATCTTGAAGCAGTAGCTCTTCCCTTGAGTCATCTTTGAATCACTTCCTCAAACATTTCTTCTGTACTTTGAAGAAGTTTCTAAACTACTCTCCTTTTCTCACTTCCAGGAACACCCTTGACCTTGTGCATAGGTTGTCCGGTGACAGTATAATTTAATTCTCCGTAGTTCTCATTCTTTGGCACTACTACATCCTTTTTTCAGGTGTTTTAAATTCTTTAAATGGCACCTGTTTAATGCAATCCTCCTACAGGCACTACTACTAGGGCTCCCGCCAGAGATAGGCCAACAGCCACACGGCCTGTTTCCCGCACTTATTCCTTAGAACCTCTCGACCTCAGGTAATGGGGACACAGTCCAATCTGTGGAAGACATTCCCCAGGATTTTGATTATTCTAGCAAGGAAGTAGAAGGAGAGGATACAATGAATGAGGCACCATTTGCCCCTGCTACTCACCCTTCTGGTAAACCTTTGGAACCTGGACCATCTAATTCTCTGGAAGACCTCATGAGACTTTTCATGAAAACCCTTTCCAATCCAACATCTTTGGAGGGATCTAAATTAAAAACTCCTTCCATGAAATATACTGATAAATTTGATGGAGAACATCCAGACAGATTGCGGCCCTTCTTGAAACCTGCAAGCTCCTGTTCCATAACAACCCTCAAACCTTCAATAATGACAAATTGAAGGCTGTCTATGCTTCTTCATTCCTAGCCGGAAAAGTAGCAAGATGGTTTGAACCTTATCTTCTCATGATCTCTTCAACTGAAGCCCACTTACTTACTAATAACTGGGAAAAGTTTGAAGACCAACTCTTTACATTGTTTGGTGACCCTAATGAAACTGACAACGCAGAAATTGAACTTGATTTCCTTCGCATGAGTGATAATGGTAAAGCCTCTGAATATATCTCGAACTTCAGAGCACTTCAAACTCGAGTAAGTTGGAATGATGCTCCCCTCAAGTATCATTTCAAATAGGGACTTCCTTTGAGGATTCTGGATCAATTAAATCTTCATGGTCAGAAGATGACTACTTTAATGGATTTAATGGATCAAACTCTCAAACACAACGGCATTTACCAAGGATGACTACAACATTTTTGATAAGACAACAAATCTCAAGGCCTAAATTTAAAATTGGGACCTTCTTCACATCCACAGACAACTCAATCCAAACCCAATAAGGGAAAGGACAAACCTCAACCAAAAGGCTTGACCCAAGGCAATATCAATAAAGTACTGGATCCAAAAGGGGAACTTAAAGAAGCTGAGAGGAAGAGACGAGCAGATAATGGGTTAGGTATGTATTGTGGGGGTAAGCACAAGCTAGAAGATTGTGTAAAGTTTAAGGAAAGAGATGGTACTAGTTCAAGGTCAAAAAACTAGTAGATAGTTTACTTGTGTGCAAAGCAAACTATCTTATCTCTCCCAGTTCACAGAACCTCCTTGTGTTAAGGACTGGAGTTGCATTAAACCGCTTGAGATTCATTCTTTTCAAGCAGGATACCCCCTTCAGTTGTCTTATAGACTCTGGAGCTTCATTTTCTTTTGTCAGTTTATCTTTTGCTGAGAAGTTAAAACTGAAATTCACAGATATCGATTGAACTCCAATTTATTTGGTCAAATCTGAGGAACCCAAATATTGGGTAAGTAAGAAAGTTTTATGGGTTTTCAACTTTTGGAATTTTCCCCCCTTTGAAAGGGAATTATCAGTCTTGGACGCCCCAAGAATAGACAATACCATCCTTGGCCATGACTTTTTAACGCATTGGAATCCAGAAATTGATTGGTCATGGGGATTGATCACCCCAAGCACTAAGTATATGTCTGATTCTTCAATACAGGTCAATAGGAAATTAAACAACCCTCCTGACAATGTCCTTCTAGAGGAAAAATCTCTTCCAGATGAATTGCAAGAATCTGATCTTTCTCTAAATGAGAAATTGGCTAATTCTTCTAGCTTTATCACTTCACTCTAAGAGGATTTAAATTGCCTCAAAGTAGTCAAATTATGCTCCCTCAATTCTGGTCTTCCCTCGACAGATTCTCTCAAAGATGATGATGACAACCAAATCAATTTTGAAGCCATTAAATCAACTCTACCAGAAATCTATCATGATTTTCTTGATGTTTTCTCAATCTGAAAGGCCGATAAGTTACCACCTCATCAACCCTACTACCATCAGATTGAGTTAATAGGTCCAGTACCTCCGGCAGGTCCTGTCTATTCTTTGTCAAAGGACAAATCTCAAGTTCTTCGGGACTATATTGCAGAGAATGTAGCCAAAGGTTTCATCAGAGCCAGTAAATCTCCAACTGGCTCCCCTGTTCTTTTTGTAAAGAAAAAGGACAGTAGTCTTAGGTTGTGTGTTGACTATAGAAAGCTCAACACATTTACAAAGAAGAATGCATATCCCATTCCTCCTATGTCATTGCTTCTTACCCTTTTCAATGGTGCTAATTTCTTTTCTAAAATTTATCTTAGAGGCGCTTACAATCTTATTTGCATTGTGGAAGGTCATGAACCACTTACTGCAATGCGCACTAGATTTAATAGTTTTTAATATTTAGTTATGCCTTTTTAATTGTGTAACGCACCATCAACTTTTCAAACCTTTGTCAATGACATCTTTCAAGATTTTTTTGTCTATTTAGATGATATTTTAATTTTCTTGAAGACACTGCATGAACATATTAATCATGTTTGACAGGTTCTAAATTGCCTTTGAGATCACGGTCTCTACGCCAAGCACAATAAATGCAAATTCCATCTTAAATCTATTGATTTTTTGGGTTTTACGTTTTCCACTGATGGTTTAGTCATGGACGACAAAAAGGTACAAAAAGTCCTGGAATGGCTTGAGACCAAAACCGTTATATCCCTCCAAGGATTTTTGGGGTTTTCCAATTTTTATAGAAGATTTATTATAGATTACTCTAAAACTATTTCCAATCTTACTTCTCTTCTTAGAAAAGATATTCCTTTTGTCTTTACTTCTACAGCATGAAAGGAATTTGAAGCATTGAAGACTGCGTTTACCACAGCTCCAATTCTTTGACACTTTGATCCTTCTGCTTCGACAATAGTTGAGACGGACGCTAGTGATTATGCTATTGAAGGGGTCAATTCTCAATTCAATCCTGAAACAAAATTGTTTCATCCTGTTGCTTTTGAGTCACGCAAACTCATTGCAGCAGAATTAAATAATGAAATTCATGACAAAGAGCTTTTACTTAAAAAATGGCGCTCTTTTCTTCTCAGCCTAGATAGTCCTTTTCAAATCCTAACTGACCATAATGCTTTGAAATACTTTACGTCTTCCAAAGTGTTAACCAGGCATCAAGCCAGGTGGGCTGAATTTCTGTCTGAATTTCATTTTTCTATTTCCTATTTCCCAGGTAAGAACTGCATTGTCCCAGATATCCTGTCACATTGCGACAATGTTTACCCACAGCAGGGGGACACATTTGCTGAAAAGTCCCCAGCAAATGTGAAATCAATCTTCAACAAATCAATGTTAATGACTCATCAACTTAATTCGATGAAAATTCAATCTTTTCAAAATCCACTATCCAACATTCTCAAAGCTCAGTCAAAGGACAATTATTGTTTAGGGATAAAAGACAAAATACTCTTGAAGAAAGGGGCCAAAAGATTTAGTATTAAATCAGGTCTATTAGTTTTCAAAGGTAGAGTAGTCATACCCAACAACAATGAAATAAAATTATGGATTTTCAATAGTCAACATGATTCTCTATTAGCTGGTCATTTTGGGGTTAATAAAACCTACCTGTTAATAGCGAGGGACTTCTTCTGGCCAGGAATGACCAGAGAAATCAAGGCCTATATAAGATCTTGTTACAAATGTAATAGTAATAAGGCTCCCTGTCACCGGAAGCATGGGTTGCTTCAACCACTTCCTATTCCCTCTAAACCTTGGGAATCTATATCGATGGATTTTATTTTCTCAACTTCCTCTTTCTAATAATTTTGATGCTATATTAGTAATAGTAGATAGATTTTCAAAAATGTCAATTTTCATTAAAACCACTACTACTGCTACAGCAGAAGATTTGTCAAAATTGTTTCTAGAATATGTATTTTCCAAACATGGATTACCTAATGATATTATTTCAGATAGAGGCTCATTGTTTGTATCCACATTCTGGACTCAATTGTGTTGACAACTCAATGTCACAAGGAATCTCTCCACGGCCTATCATCCTGAAACCAATGGGCAAATGGAAAGGGTCAACCAAATCCTCAAAGAATAACTTCGAATGTATGTCAGTTACCAACAAGACAATTTTACCACATGGTCACTATTGGCCAAATTTGCTTATAATAACTAGACTCATTCTTTGACATGAAAATCTCCTTTCAAAACTGTTTATGGAAGAAATCCTCGGCTCAACTCAATCCATGTAGGAACTAATTATCCTGCTCAACATTGTCTTCAAACCATATCACGACTTCAAGAAGAACTTAAATGAAACTTGGAATTAGTGATTCAAAGGTACAAGAAACAGGCCAACAAACATCAACGATCTGCTCCTTCCTTTAAACCAGGCGACAAAGTATGGCTTGACGCACAAAACATTCAAACAACTTGACCATCAAAAAAACTGGCTGAAAAACGCTTGGGACCATTTGAAATTGACTCCGAAGTCTCTAAAACTGCATTTTAACTCAAGATACCTCCTAAATGGCAGGCTATTCACCCTGTTTTGCATGTATCTCTCCTGGAACTGGCTCAAGAAACATATCCGGGCAGGAACCAACCTCCTCCGGAACCGGTCGAAGCAGAAGACCATCTAGAGTGGGAAGTAAGCCATATCCTTGATTCAAGAAAGCGCAAGGGGAAAATTCAATACCTCGTGGAATGGAAAGGCTTCTTCGATGACTCAGACAAAACATCCTGGGAACCAGCCATCAATTTTTCTAACGCCCCTGAACTCCTAAAATCTTTTCATCTTAAATATCCTTTAAAACCAAAACCTTAGAACTCTCTTTTATTTTTTTTCTCTTCTTTCTCTTTTCTTTTCTTTTCTTAAAATTCTAGAACTTCTTCTCTTCTAAAATTCTTACTCTGTTTTTTTTCCTTTCTTTGTTCTTCTTCTCAAAAGCTTTTTTCAACCTTCTTTAAAAATAAATATAATAAAATAAACTAAAATCAAAATTAAATTAAATTAAAAAAGCAAAAATTAAAAAATAAAATAAAATAAAATAATAAAATTAAAATCTTAAAATTCATTCAAATAAAATCTTAAAAATTAATAATTCCTTTAATTTTCTTTCTTTTCTCTTTTCAAACTTTCTTCTTTTCCCTTATTTCTTTTTCTTTGAACTATCAAAATTTTTCACAAACTCAATACGAAAATCTTTCTCAAACTTCACTTCAACCTTTAAATCTCTCTTTAAAAATTCTTCAAATAAATTACTTCTTTCTTTCAAATTCTTTTTTTTCAAAAACTATTTTTCTTCTTTCTTTTCAAATAACCAAAATTCCTTAAAAACTTCACAAATAACAATTTTTTTTCTCATTAAATTTTCATTTCAAACAAAATTGTTTCAATCAACTATTTTTTTTTTCTTACTTAAATTTTTTCTTTTCAAAACTTAAACTAAAAATTCATCAGTTAAACATTCTTTCTTTTCTTCTTTCAAATTTTAAAACAAAATTTTATTCAAATCTTTCCTTTCATCTTTTTTCTTTTTCTTTTCTCAAAATCTTATAAAATATATATCAATATTACAATTAAAAAAACAAAATAAAAATAAATAAATAAATACACAAATTGTTTTCTACTTTTTTCCTTACCTTTTCTTTCTTTTCTTTTTCCTTCCATTTCAAATTTTCTCCTGTATTTTCTCCCAAACCACTCTTATTTCCTTCATGCATTTCTCAAATACTTCCTCCTCTCCTACCGGTACCACTTCCCCAATTTCTAGTAATTCATCAGCCATGTCAAAGGAGGAAGAATCGACGATCTTGTTGACCTCACCACTTAAATCTTCGATGAATCGAGTTTGTCGACCCTGCTGAGGTTTCTTTGACCATACCTGGTCAAGAGTCTCTTTGTTGTCCTCCCTTAAATCAATCACTGGTTGATTTGCCTCAACTGGAAGCGATGGCGCAGCTTCCACAATTGGAGCTTCGGCCATGACATCTGAATTCTAAAACATACAGTCATAAGTAACAAAATTAAAAAAAAAAAGAAGAGCAGACTTACTTTGAACAATGGGTCAGCTTCTAAAAATAATTTTGGGGTGACTTCTACCTTCATTTCCTTCTCCTCTTTGTCATATTTGATGACCATCCACCGCTTCTTTGGCATCCGTCTTGAGATGGGGACTTCATCCTCATCCTCTTCAACTAACTCATCTACCTCTTCTTCCACCCCTCACTTCTTACTTGTTTCCTGGTTTACCCAGGTTGCCACAGTATCTTCGACCTCCTCCTCAATCTCTCCCACCGACTGATCATCCCAGATATCTTCAACCACCTCTTTAATCTTTGGTATTACCCAGTATTTGGTTTTTGTAAAACATCGTTCAATGTCTGCGTTTTTTGATAAGGCATCACACGCCACCTGTCTCCAGCAGCCAAACTTGCATTTCTGGCGAGGACCTCATGTTTCTGTGCTTTCAAAGCATAAATATTCCATTGATACGCAGGCTGTGCAAGCTTGAGAATATTTCCGGGTAATGATTCCACCATCCGCTTTGGGGTGTGGAGGTGTGGGAGTTAGGGTAGGAAAAGTCAACATAATAAAATAGAAAATAATTAAAGTAAAAATGGAGAGAAAGTAGTGTGGGAAAGTATGTCTCATGCTCAACGGACCTCACTTTTATACCCAGGCATCTGTCACATGCCACGTAACACTCGAGGAAAAAGCAGCTCATTAAATCAATAATACAGAGGTCTAAATCCATACTTGAAGCGCAGAAAGCAATTCCACATAGCAACTGAAACTTTCCTTTGTGTACTCACTATTCAGCCGTGCTAGTCTGAACTTTAAATCTAAATTAGTCAATCTCTCAATAGTGTGTTTTAGTCTTTTCCTCAATAAGAAACACACAGCGCAATAGTTAATGTAATAGTCAGCTAAAAGGTTTATTAAGTATCTGTGGGTTGTAAAAAGGGGTAGTGAGCATGGACAAGATGGTTAGTAGAGTATCAAAGGGTTAACTGATGTTAGTGAGGAGGGTCCAGGTGTAATGGGTGTAATTTTGGTGGTCTGTGGTGTGTGGAATGATGGATGGGTATGAGGTCAATGCGAGGAGGAGTAAACAATATAAAAGGGGTTGGGTTTTTGGTTTGACATTCTTTAGAATTAAATTATAAAATGTATATATAGTTAATAGTGGTAAAGCTTCAGGTTAAATCATTATTATTGTATCTTTCCTTATTTTCTTAGTAATCATTTCTAAATCCTAAATCTTTGATTTTTGAGTTTCCAACCTTTTGTGAGATCTTAAGAATATTAATATTACCTTTAAATTATATTATAATTCTTGTCAAACATATCTTAAAGCAGTAGCTCTTCCCTCGAGTCATCTTCAAATCACTTCCTTGAACATTTCCTCTGTACTTTGAAGAAGTTTCAAAACTACTCTCCTCATCTCACTTCCAGGAACACCCTCAACCTTGTGCGTAGGTTGTACGGTGACATGGAGATATCAATCTCAATGAGGCAAGTACATCTCGTTTTCAAAATTTCAGTTCTCAAAAAGCACAGGGAAGATACAATTCCAGGACATCCAGAAGAGCCAACAGCGCCAGTCAAGGTGAGAAATGAAGAGGATTTTGAGGTGGAAAGGGTTGTTTCTAAGAGGGTGTATAAGGGAAAGGTTCAGTACTTTGTGCATTGGAAAGGATATAAGGTTGGAGATAGGTCATGGGAACCAGTGGAAAATCTGAACAATGCTAAGGAAATGTTGAAGGAGTTTGAGAAGGAGTGCAGGGGGCATGAGGGGTAAAAGAGGGGGTAATGTTAGAATTTGGATTGAGAGGCAAGGAGAAGCGCTATGGGCGCTGTAGGGGCTCTGTGAGCACTATGCATTTGTAAGAGACGGAAGCGGGGATATTGCATTAAGGGGTTATTTGTGGCAAGTGCTGTGGAGCACTCCTCATCAGACAACTTATATAGTAATCCAGCTACTCTTAGTCTCACTACTAACTCATCATAGTCAGTCCCTTCCTTCTCACTGTTGGCAACCCCAACATAGTCAGTAGAGATAGTCTCCCCTCTGTGTTAGCATAGTCAGTCCTGTTTCAAGGCTAGTGTCAGCACTAGTAGTAGTCTGCCTTCTCAGGTTCTAACAGTTTTACTTGTGGTGGCACTGGAAATGATTGAGATTCATTTTTGTAAATTAAAGCATTATTATTATACTGTGTATACTTGAGATGTGTCTGATTAATTAGTTGATTAGCAGTTTCAATCTAAACCATAGTTAATTTTTGTAATAGATCAAAGACACTCTAATTTTTTTGTGCAAAAGATAACTTTGTTCTTGATTCATATTTTAATAAATTTGCTTTATACAAATTTTCTAAGTCACAGAATTTGTTTGTAATGTCACTATATTTATTACTTAAAAAAACATCTTTAAGAGTTAGAGCCAAGTGTTCATTCTCTAAATCTTTTTTTCTTGTTTCCAATTTAGAAATATTCAATTTCAAGAACAAAATTGTTTCACTTGTGAGCTTAATTTTCTGTTCCTTACATTCAGTCATTCTATTCCATAATTCTGAAACAATTTTATGGACAGTTTGGTTATTATTTAACTACTCCATGTCTTCCTTCTCACATTCATAAATATTTTTTGAATTTCTCATCCCACTAATAAGTGGTGGCAGCTGAGGGTTAACTATATTATTATTGAAAATAGTACTATTGTTATTAACAAAAGATAAATAATTTGTATCTACATCAAAACCTAATTGTCATAAGTCCTCCTCAATTTTCTGGACAGATTTCACATCAATAACATTACCTACATTGTAATCATTAGTATTGTGTTAAGTTTGACAGGGTAATCTACTTACCATGGGATAGGAACAAGACGTAACTTTTGGCACTTTTGCTTTCCTTTGTAGGGGTGAGCTGAGTTTTTCTGGTGAGGGGTGGATCCCTGTTGCAATTGTGGCTTGACCAATGCTTATGGAACCAATACCACTTATATTTCTCTACCAAGATCTTGTCCTGGGACTGATTTGATCCTCCTTGGGTAGGGGGTTGTTGATTTGGCTTCCCTCCCTTTAAATCCACCAAAGTTTGATTCATTTATTGAAATCCCATCTTTAAGTTGTTTTGCAGCTGCTCTACCTCCTTTAGTATGGTACATTATGACTCCTCTAGTTTCAGAACCTCTTTGGCCAGGTGAAACAGTTGATCCTGAAGAGGAGGTGAAATATTTTTTATTGTTATCTTTTATAATAAGGCATCCTATTCTTCTATGCTAATGGCTTCTGGCTGTGGGTAGGATTGGCCCTCCAAAGTGATGTCCTGGAACAGTGTTTTTAGCTTTAGACCTGGGATTAAAAGCATTTTTATCACTTAAATTTTCATGTGGAGCACCCATTATGACTTTGGATAACTATTCTTCACTTCTGAAAAAGAAAATACTTATATGGTAATTAGTAGACAAAATTTATTAGCAGTATAGTTACTAATAAAAGCACTGGAGCTTACCATAAATTTATATCTTTATTTAGTTAAATAAAATATAAGAAAAATTTGAAAAAATCTGTTAAAAATAAAATAATAAGCTTAACTAGACCATTAAAAGGGTAAGATTTAACCAAATACTAATTTAATTGGGTGTTTTATTGGTGTCCAAATTCAAAGTGAAATTGGGTTTATATTGGGTACAGTTACTACTGTAAATACCTAATTTTTATTTTAAAAAATTAGTAAAAATATTATAAGGGTTCTTTTCCGCAATCACTGAGTTATGATGACCCACTAATGTTCTAAAGACCCAAATATTTTGTTTTTTTGAGATATACTAGAGTCAAATCATGTCCTAAGACTTATACTAAATAATAAGTAATAATTAAGGTAGGACCCCAAATTATCAGTGTGTGCTAGTATCTAAGTGAGATTTAATAGTAAATATTGATGGTCCTTCTACTTATTGATAATTTTTTACTGATTAAACCTCAGGGGAAGACTAATAAGATAGTTATTCTCATTGTAAACTCACAATACTTGGATTTTTATGCGTGCTAGTGGTGGAAAATAGATAAATAAAATATATTTATAGCTTATATAAAGAAAATATAAATTTATAATATATTTATATATGATAATAATTGTTTTATAGTGTTTTTTTAATGTTTAGTAAGTAAGGAATGTGTAATAACCCGTCAAATCCTCACTTACTTATACCAATATCAACTGGAGTGCACAGACCTTCAATCCAGATGATGTCAATGCTCTCGCCGGCAATTACAGCACTGTGAGGGCTCATCACCTCCCCATGGTGTCCACTTCAAGTGAATACAAAACCAAGACCTCCAGTAAAGACCCTTTATCACAATTAATGATACCACAGACCCATCCCATAAATAGAATAAACAGATAAAAGCATATACCATAAAGAAACAGGTAAAAATACTCATCCAAAGAGTATATAATGATACCCAAAGCATATAAAGGAACAAAATTAGCTGTCCAAGCTCCCAATATCATCCCGAAGCATCCATATTAACCCAGTAATTATACCCCAACCAATAAATCTGTGAAAATTCATCAATGGAAACAGATTAAGTTGTCTAAACTGAATATATGCACCTGAAAAAGTTGTATATGCTTTTTTAGGCGTTGTGAGTCCACTGAATACATGCATATGTCCTATAATAAGCAGAAAAATAATGGTTATAGGCTATTAAGAGGTTAAAACCCCCTTACAGACCTATATATACATAATATAACTACATATTTCACTGAATATAAAATTTATGTATACATATAAGCCTATATATGTCTATAATTAGTTCACATTACTTAAGATATGTGTATTATGACTCCATTAACACCTTAATAAGTATTATTAGGCTATTTATATTCTATTTAAACTATAATAAGTCATACAATAGTGTAATAATTATATATATATGTATTATAACCATATATATAAGTATTTTTACCTTATTTTTAAGTTATAATCTTAATTTAATTAATGTTGTCTTATTTTAAACATAAGAATTACTTACTCTTGGGGATACCTAGGCTGACATTTGACGTCAAGTAAAAGTTAGAGAAAAGTGCATACTAGACTATGTGGCAAGAACACAGTATGCACCTGAGAAAAATATGGCTAACACTAAAGGAATATTATATGTTTAGGAAGCAGCATCAAGTGATTGTACAGGTTTCATCCTAACATAGGTGCAACAGTACATAAACATAGTTCACAGGTATCTATTGCTAGTAGTCTAGAAACTTGCAAAGATGATTAAACATTGGTCTAGGTAAATAAGTGAATTAAAAAACAAGCAAATATGCAGCACTTGATGATAAGAAAGCAATTTAAGAACCTAAATAGGGAAGGGTACTTACTCAGCACTGTGGGTTTCAAAATTAGTGGATACTCACATGGTAAACACATATTTCTCCATAGTAAGTACAGAGGGTGGTAAACTACTTATTAAGTTGTTGGGGATCTCAGGAAGTATAGGGTATGTAAAGATATTTGTGGTGTAAGGCACTATTAGTTGATTTTTCATGAAGGTTTCAGACACTATTGAAGCAGATTTATGCTAACTCTGTGCCTAGATTACTGAGATGATCTGCTTACTTTTTAACACACTTTGACTAGTGCTGAACTTGTGCAGGAGAGCCAGTAGGAGATAAGAGCATAGGGAAAGGGCAATCATCATATAGGTAAATAAAAATGAACACACCATTTAAAAAAAAGAAAAATATTGATAGAAGTAGAGAATAAATTCTAATAAAAGTATAGTAGTAGAATAAGAGCTTTAGAAGAATTATTTTTATATATTTTTTAATTTTTTTGTGTGAATAACAAGGTGAACATAGACAGAATTAGCATTTTAAATTTATTTTACTAGTACAGTAAGGATAGTATTAGAGAAGAGCTCTTAAAAGTGGGAGTGACTGAGAATAGATATAGCCATCAGCAAGATTACTAATATTATTAAAAATATTTATTAATTCTTTCTTTATATTCTTATATAAATTTCTTTCTAAAACTTTTTCTCCCACCACTCTTACATACATTTTTTACACTGTCTTTCTATATTAGAGTCGCAGGAAAATCTTTTTAAGTAATTTTAGATAGGAGAACCAGCCCCTCTCAGATTGTGTTTATAGCATAGTATTATAGAACTCTCTTTCTACAATTGGTGTCCCAACAGTGGCTAGATTGTAAGTGTGGTTATTTGTTTATTGTTTTAAAAGTCTTTTCATGAGAGGAAATAATCAAGCAGGTGCTTCAAGGATGAGTCATAGGATCAATATGCTGTTATTTGAGGATATCTTAGGGCTGTATTACAGAATATAGTCAGTATTGTTTTTTAGCGCCTTGTTTGCATTTAAAAACTTTTTAATTTTATAAGGGTACTATGGTTATAACATAAACTAACTCCAAGGTTACTCAGGAAAGGAAAAAATTTCCAAATTAAAAAGTGTCACTACCACCTAAGGTGTTGAAAATAATAAGATTCAAAAGATGACACTTTGAGTTTTATTGGAATTAATACTAAGAAATTCTTGCAAATGTTTGAACAAGAGGCAGAAGTTTATGGGGCTACAGAATATGATATGATATTCCAGGTATTATTTTTTGTAAAAGCCAAGTGTAAAGATAATCTAGAGGTGCTAGACAATCATTTCACTCAGGAATGGTCAGCACTGAAGTCCTGAGATTGCAGAAGAAACTAGGTTTATTATTCAAAATCCGGATGCTCTAATAAAAAGTGAAAAGAAAGAGGAGGCATTTGAGATCCCAAGGATTTCACAAATTTAGAAAGGAGATTGACCAGATAGTAGAGTATTTGGTTATTAATGAGGATTTTGGTTATTTTAATGCATCTTTACCTTAGTTTTGTGAGGTTTTAGCACTGGAAGTAGAGTCTTAAGCAAAGAGGTACCTGGATAAAAAAGGGAAGTTGGTTAAAAAACAAGTTGGGAATTATAAATATCCTGGATTAGAGGAGGTTTAAAGAGAAGTAGAAGCTGAAATAAAGTTTAATTTAGTTGAGTGCATGATGACAAGGGTATCTCTGGAGGAAATGGAGGTAATAGAAGTGTCGTCAAAAGAAGATTCACCTTCTGTGGTCTGAACACCAAAAGTGAAGGCATCAAGCAAAGATCCAGAGTCTTTAAGGGAGCAAATCATGGAGTTTTGGAAAATGAAAAGGAATTCTTTAAGCCTAAATACTCTCACCAAACTTCTCACTTTGCTAGTATGGTGTGTTACTATTGTGACAAAGAAAGACACACTAGGATGTGGTGTAATGCACTTTAAAAGGAAAAAGTGGATATGGTGGTTCATGAAAATGGAGCTAGGCTAACTCTTGAAGATGGAACAAAATTTATAGTAAATAAGGATTGAGGGATGCAAGATAAAGTCATCAATAATACTAATAAAAAATCTATGGAAGTCAGTTCAGATAATGGGAAAGAACCTTAATTTAAGGATAAAAGCAAGGACTCAAAATTTTTTAAATTTTCAGTAACATGTGCTGTGTTTTACTTTAAGCTTAAAGAAGGTGCGGTTGCATCACTACTTACTACAGCATGGTTGAAGATGTTTGCAGAAAAAAATAAAAAGATGGTGCCACAACTATATAAAGGCCAAGAAGATATTGTAATAAATATGAGGATATGGAGCATATTGAAGTGGTTATGCTACTAGGGAAAATACACTGGCACCACTTGAGGATTCAGAAGTAGAAGATAAATCTGGGAATAAAATGGACTATGATATGGATCAATGTTTTGAGTAATGACCATTGATGGATAAGCCTGAAGTATTTTAGAAAAGAGCATTACCAACAGAAGGAATTCCGGAAGTGAAGCATCATATGCTTAAAAATCCTCCCAGAAGGCCTAAAGCAGGTACAAAGACAACACAACCTAGATGGAAAATTTAGTGTCTGGTGTGGCAGTCTAAAGTTTAGTATGGCACTTAAAAATAATTTTAATTGGAATACAGGATAGTTTTATAAAGATTGGAAAGGAAAATCTATTTTTGTATACCTTCTATTATTAAAAGAATGGGTGGTAATATTGCGAAAAATGGGCCAATCACACGATTCAAGATAAAAAATTTATTTAATGGTCAAAAAATTCCAGTATAAGTTTAAAAGTGCATGAAAATGAAAGTCAGGAGTCTGAAAAAAAAAATTATTTTTTTCAATTTTTTTTATATTTTTAATAATTTTATGAAGTATTTTTGATTATTTTTGATTTTAAATAGCATACTTAACTTAAATAATTATTATCTCAATGAATATGGTTGCACTGGATATAAAAGTTTATTGGGAGGCTCCCCAGATGTAAATATATCATCTATAGTTTTTGGACATTTTTTATTATTATTTAAAGGTTCTAGTTGAGTTGGGAAGTCAGTAAAAGCTACGGGATACTCCAGATGAACCCCAGTGTAGAAAGAAAAAAAGTTCTATAATACTAAGCTATAGGCACAATTCTGAAATGGGTTGGCTCTCCTTCTAAATCCAATTTAAAAAAGTATGCAACTTCCACTCTAATATTTAAAGACAATTTAAGCACGTATTGTAAGTGTAGTTATTTATTTTTACTATGCAGGAGAAAGTAGAATAACTTATGGAGGCCTATTTTTAAAAAAAAAAGAAAAATATATTTTAATATAAGCAATCAAACTGCAAGATATATACACTCTCAATAAGCTCTAGTATTCTCAGTAACTCCCTCTTGAAGCGCTCTATCTAATACTATCCTTACTGTAGCAATAAAATAACTCTACAGCGCTACTTCTGGTATGCACACCCAGTATGTACAAAAAAGTAAAATATATCTTTTCTTTCTATTATGAAAATTTCTATTGTTATTTATTTACTGGCTCACAAAAAAAACCTCTACTATTTACAAGTGAGTGCTTATATACATTTGTATGTTCAGTGCCCCTTTCCTATGTTTCCTTGCCCTATGGGTTCTCATACACAAGTTCAGCAATAATACAAGCATGTCAAACAGTATCTAAGTATCTCAAAGATCTATGTACATCTATAAGTATGGGTTTTGGTTCCAATAGCGCCTGAAACTTTTGTGTAAGTACAGACATTAGCGCTAAAAGACACTACCTTATCCATAGATACCCTACCCTTCCAGAGATCCCTAACTAAATAATAGGTACTGCACCACCTTTCATACCTATTGAAATGACTCATGCTGGAAAAATGTGTATCCACTAATTGTGAGACCCTTTGTGCTTAAGAAAATGACTTTCTTATCTTTTTCTTGAGCACTACTTGCAACCTTTTTGGCTTCTTAACGCTACCTTCTTTCTCTGATGTGTTTTTTGTATTCATGGGCAGGCATAGCTTCACTTAAAAGCATTACTGCTATCTAAGCATGAACTTCATTCCATCTCTGTTGCTGCCTTGTAAATCCATATCATGCGTCTAGAGATGCCCATGACTCTTGAAAGTACATACTATATTTTACTCATCTTTTAGCCCTCTATGTACTTACCCTGAACTTTTCTCATTGAGCTCTAAAATCCATAATACAAAAAAACCAAAAAAACTGTGTGTGGAGAGTTTACCCTTTTCTACACTATCAAAAACCCCTTTGTTGCACTTCGGTAGCCATCCCACCTGACAACCCCTTTGTTGTGCTTGCTGCAAGCTGCGACCTTTCTGCATTACTGTGAGATGTGTATGGCACTGGAAAAACTTAGGGATACTCCAGAGGGAAAAATGGGGCAAGTGACTAGAATATGAAAATAAAGGCTGTACATTCAGAATAAGTAAAGTGATAAACTTATCCAAAAACAATATAGGTATCTAAATACACATATAACAACTACCATAATCATTTTACATAACATTCTATAAATTGTAATAACCTTATTAAATTACACCTTTTATGTAACTCTTTATAAATATTATACAAATTAAAGATAGATACTTATAAGGTATTATTGTGAAGGTCCTAACTTCAGGTACTCAATTTTAACATCTTTTCAAAACAATAAAAGCATTATAAAAACATATAAATTCTATAATTTAAATCACTTTTATTAGTACTAAAATTTACTGTTGTATTTCTTTTCCCTAACTTAAAAAACATTGATTCAACATCTTAAAAAAGTTAATATCAATTAGGCAACTGGTCAATTATTATCAATTATATGATTAAGCGTAGTAAATTGTGAACCTATATTTTACTTAAAGGGATACAGTTTTTATAAGTTTATCCAAATCTCTTGGATTCATCTTACATAAAGGTGGCTGTAAGAGTCCTTCTACATTGGTGGCACCTAAAATGGAGTTCAAATTCTCTAGCTTTTAAAAAATCTTCCATGGTACTTGGACTCACTTAGCCTGAAAGAGGCTTATCTATATGAACTCTTGCTTTCTTTAATTGCTTAATTTTTTTTGGGATGTCTTTTGCTTCTGGATATGGTTTTGCTTGTTCTGGTGTTACTAATATGCCATAAGTAAGGATTATATCTTGGGATGGGCCCAAGGTTAATTGGGAAGAGGTTAAATTTTTTGAGAAGGTATAATTCTGATGCTGCTTTTGATGCTGCTTTTCATTTCAATATGGTGAAGCAGATTAGGTCTATTATTGTGGACAAAGAGGTGGAAAAAGGGGTTATTTCTATGGAGGGTTATAAAAAGTGGGATTGGATAAAGTTACCAAAATAGATGGTTGATAGATGCAGTTTTAGGTATAATATGGTGAGCTTTGACAAGAATGTCAGTGAATGGAAAGCTAAAGGTGGAGTTTCAAATATGGTGAATTATAAAAAGCTTCTTGAAAAGTTTAATGAAGAGGTGGAATATTTTATTTTGTTGAAGGAGTTAGCCCATGAAAGTAAGGCTAAATATTTATTTTGGTCATAAGTGAGCAGGGATGTCAGGATGGATGTCTTAAGGAACTATAATGAAAAGGGTTAATAAAGGATCTACAGAATGGAGAACAAAAGCTGCCTGCTCTAGAGGTCATCTAGGAGAACATTCAGGCATATCTTAAAAATATGGCTTTTGATAAATATCATGAATCTTGTACAAAGTATGTTAGAAAGGTCAGTGAGGTTTTGGCTCAAAATAAAGATATTATTATCAAAGCTCAAAAATCCAAGAAATCCTAGATGGGGAATCCAGTTGCAAAAGTTGAAGTAAATGCTGATAATAAGATGGTTGATCATTTGGCTGAAATAACAAAGCAGCTAAACATTTATGTTCAAGAGACTCAGAAATTCAATAGGGCACTGGTGGCCTCACCTTTTGCATTGTCTTATCAATGCAAGGGTTATGAGACCAGGAATTATCGATTTAATAGCAATAATAATTGTTTTTCTTGAAATGGTAATAGTTGAAATGGTTTTGGAGATGGTTATGGCAAACTTAGGGTGTGCTCTTACTGTAATAGGAGGGGCACAGAGCTGATGATTGTTATTATTTGGAGATGGACTTGCATGCTGGTAAAGTTAAATTTGATGGAAATTTTTTTAAATTTATTGATGGATCTTTCATCAAACCCAGTGAAGGGAATCCTCCCTCATATTTGGTTAGAAGGAATATGATGGGTAAAAAAAGGACCAGGTTTGAGGTGATATCTGGTGATAATGATGATGAAAATGGTAAAGCTGGGAAAAATAATGGTGGAAATGAAGGTGGAAAAAGCAATAAAAAAAGAAAAGGAAGTCAGTAAGGCCAAATTTGCTACTTCTTTTGCTGGTTTGGAGTTTTGTTTGGTTTCTAGAGTGGATGGTAACTGTATGGAAAGGAAGTATGATGTGGATACTGCTACTAAAGTAAAGAGTAGCATTCAAAGCCAACTTAGGGCTAAACCAGGCAAGATGGAATGGAAAAAGGTGGAGAATAAAAGTTTTCTTAGGAAAAAATCTATACAATGCAGAAGGGGATGGCTAACATGGGACCTCCTAGTTTTGGTGCTTTGGATCTTAATGGTCAAACTATGCCTGTGGATGAAAAATAAGATTCTGAGGAGCATGTACCCTTAGCATCACTCCCCAGATTAAGTTTTAGTAGTGCCACACCAATTGAGGGAGTAAGGACAATCAGTGATGGATCTGGATTAGTGAAAGTAGTAGGCAATAGAGTTAGGGTTATTGATTCTGAAGATGTTGAAATGGTTGGTGAAGATGGAAATGTTGGTACCCAAGAGGTTTCCAAGGCAAAGGTATTAAAATCAAAATCTCAGTATGAAAGGCCAGTAGTGGCTGGTAAAGAAAATGTGATAGATATTTCTTTGGGTAGAGTGAATCAACTTCAGATTCCTTTATCTTTGGGTGAATTATTTACAATTAGTTCTTCCCTTGCAGAGAAGCAAAGGAAGCATCTGACAAGGAGACAGGTAGAATCTGGAGAGGTGGAGTATATGTGTGAAAATGTGTAAAAGCTCTTTAAGAAGGTGGAAACTCATTTTTCTGCTCCTCTGGGATATTTAATGGTAACTCTTAGGGGTAAAGAGGTTAAGGCCTTGATTGACTCTGGGTTTCAAATTAGTTCAATTTCATTAGAAAAAGTTACAATAATAGTCTTGCCAATAATGAATGGCACTGGTGGTAATCTTAGATGAATTGGTTAACATACTACTGAGCTGATGGGAGCAGCAGAGAATTTCAGATTATCTGTAGGTGGATCTTTAGTAAAGTTGCATTATTATGTGGAAAGAGGGGCTGTAAAAATGGTTCATTGTGGTCTTTTTTTGATGGACTTTGAAGTAGAGAATGGCTATCAATCTTGTATGGTTATTAGTTTAAATATTACTGGTGAAGATATGAGAAGGCTTAATCTGCAGCTCCTACATTCTGGAGATGAAAGTTGGGAGACTAGGCCTGGGATTACCACAATGTGTCAGTGTTGTGTTTTCACCAAGAAGAGACAAAAGAAAAGGAAAGCATTTGGTAAATTGGTTAAAAATGATAGTTCTGCATACCCTTATTTCTTAGGGTAGGAAGGATTGATTACTATAATGTTGTAATCTCTCCTCAAGAAGAGATCCCAGGTGGAAATAGGTCAGCTCACTTTGAGATAAATCAAGTGGATTCTCAATTATTTTCTGTTGATATTTCTTTGGAATGTCATTATGTGGCAGATCTTTTAATGAAGGAATGGGTATATAGATATGGAGTAATAAAATTGGTGATGGTTGATGGAGGTCCTGAATTTGGGACACAGTTTAGGGAAGATACATCAAAATTTGGATCAAAGGTTAGGGTAGGAACCCCATATTATCCTGAAGCTGAAGGAATGGTAAAAAGAAGGAATCAAGTTATTAAGGATGCTTTAGTTTAGATGTGTGGGAAAAGTGCTGAAAAGTGGAGGCACTCTTTACAATTAGTTTTATTTACTGAAAGAATGAGTTCAAAAATTACAACTGGATTTTCAACTTAAAAACTAGTTTTTGGTTAAAAAAGGTTTTACCAGTTGATTTATAGTTTGAATCATATCTTGGAGTAGTTTGGGATACTATCAAAACTACTGAAGATTTATTATGTGCAAGAATGGTTCAGCTAGAAAAGAAAGAAGAAACTTTAGAGAAGGTATATTCTAGGATGATTAAAATACAAAGTCAGTCAGTTAGATATTGAGACAAGAGGTTGGCTCATATACTCAGGAAGCCCTTAAAGGCTGGTGATATGGTTTTGGTGTATAATAGGAGTTTGTAAAGTCAGTGGAAAAAGATGTTTGGAGATAGGTGGAATAGACCATATAAAGTCAAAGAACAGGTTTCTGGAAGTTCATATGTTTTGGAAGAAATGGATAGAGTGATTTGGAAAAGGAGGGTATCTTCTAATCAGGTAAAACAGTTTCATTCTAGGGGCACTAGGAGTGTCAAAGCCTAACTCCAAAATGAGAGTAAACTAGTAATTATTGAAACTAAGACGCCTCTGGAATGAGGATAAACTACCCACTATCACTATAAACAAAAAGATTATTAAAATCATTGTCAAAAATTTTACAGTGAAGATTTTTGTTGGAATGTATTTATTTTTGGTAGAAGTGTTCACAGGGGAACCTTCTAAATTAAATATTGGCAAGTTTGAGGTTAATTTAAGGGCTGGCTGCCTTATACACAATTACATCACAATGCTTGTTACCAAAGTTTCCCTGTTTCTATTTGAAGCCTGGCTTTGTTTTGGCCATATAGGTAGTCCTCTAAGACATTAAACTGGATCATTACAGCTTCAAAACAACTACCCTCATTTGAAAGCTGGATTAAAGATTATATTTTTGATTATTGAACTTTTATGTTTAAATTTTATTTTAATTCATTTTATAATTTCTTAAAATTAATTTGTTCAGAGATAATTCTCACTAGTGGTCTCCAATCATTTTTACAAGTTGGAGGGAGCCCACCCAGTGATCATTTATCTATTATGTTTATCATGTTTTTACAATTTTTGAAAATTATTTATGTTTATTTTCAATTTATATATTTTGTATCCCACATAAAGGTGTACTTGGATGTGGGTATAATGTCAGGGGTTCAGCTCATCAAATGGCCAGGGAGGGAATCTTTTATTTTAAATTTTTAAAATTTATAACATCTTTTAAATTATATCTTAATTTTAAATTTTAAAATCCTAATTTGAAAGAAAAGAAAAAAAAGAAAAAAATAATAATAATACATTAATTTAAATTATTAATACTAAATCTTTTATAATATATAAAATTAATTTTCTTTTTCATATAATTTATTTTATTTTAATTATTTTATTTCTTTTTATTATATTCTGAAACAGAAGGTGGGTTTACCAATTTTCAATGAATACTGGATTTTACGCTATAGAAAGACTCTTACAGTTGCTTTGCTGAAAGCAGAATCCAAGGGAGTTGGATAAACTAAAGAAACCCATGTACCTTAAAGTAAAATATTGAGTTCTCAATAATCTAAGTTATAATGTCTATTTGATAAAGAAAGACCAGTTTAACAGATGATTTAGACATTTTAAAGATGTAGAATCAGTGTTCTTTTGATTGAGGAAAAGATATACAACAGTGTAGTTTTACTTAGAAAAGTTATTTAAATGATTGAATATTTATGTTTTTATAAAGTTTTTTTTGATGATCAGATGATAAAATTTATTCCCTGAAGATGAGATGATTAAAATGGTACCCTATATATATATATTTATGAGTTGTTATATAAATTTATAAAATTTTATGTAAAAGTTTTATTTTTCTAAGGGTATTACAAATATGTAATATGTTATGTAAATAAAGATGGTAGTTGCTTATAATCAATTATTATTCTTAATCATAAGCTCTATGATTATTGTAATTTTTATTCTACAGGCTTTATATGCATAGTAGGTCACTTGCCTTATTTTCACCAGCCTGAGCATCCTGGAGCTTGTATGGAGGTCATACAAACTTCAGGACTCAATTAAAACCTTAAAACCTTAATAAAAATCTAATGAAATGACACATTATAGGGTTACCTCTGTGAAACCTCCCATTAAATGTTGGAAGCATATGCAACCCTATTCACTAAGCCAAAAATAATTCGACTTAAATAAATTATCAAAAATTAAAAGTACTTTATTAATTTATTAAAAATATAAGAAAAATAGTAAAAACTCTAAGAAAATTTCAAAAGGTTCTTAATACTCCTAGCTTTCATTTCAATGATTTTTAGACCTATAATTGCACTCCATGTCCATTAAATAATTGATCTTTCTCAACTTGTATAAATAAGCCTTTTTCACAACTGAACCATCCATTCTTTTAATAATATAAATATTTTTAAGCTAAATTAGCTTTCCCAATTCCTAAAATAACTATCCTAATTCATCCTGAAATGATTGTAAGTGCCATACTAATCTTAAAACTGCCACAACATCAAGAAATTCTCTTCACCACGCAATATAGGGGGAGGACTTGCTAGCAAGTCCGCAACTTGAAGTCAGATGGAAATCAGATGGAACTCAGACTGAAGTAATACTGAACTTTCACTTGAAGTATCACACAAATAACAATGGATCTATATTGAAAACATAGTGAAAGTGTGAGGATAACTGAATGGAAGCCAGAAAAAATCATTACATGAGTCTACTCAATGCAAAGTATTTTTTGAAACAGCTTATTAAAATAATACTATATTAAATTAATTTGATCAATAAAAATTGATTGACAATATTGCAATTCTTAAATACAATAATTTTATTAAAAAATTTCAGATTACATATAAAAAAAATCAGTGACTTTTTCTATTACTTACAACTGTTTTTACAGAATTGAAAACTATGTTTCAGCTAATATTTTATGGAAGTGAACTCTGTTCTTCGCCCGAAGAACAGAGTTCATCCTCCTATTTTCACACTCTGTTTGCACCAATCTCCATCCCTTTCAATTCTATCAACACATGCTTGTCTTCCCTTCCCATGCCTTTCGCTATCCTCCCAGCCCCATTGTATGCCATCCTCTTTTGATCCCCATTTCACCCCTCTCAACCTCTCCCAGACCCTTTTCTTCATTTAAAATGCCTCGGAACCCTTAATCTTCCCTTCCAACTCTTTCCCAACCTTTTCGCTACCCCATACACCCTTCCTCACCCCTCTCTCCAGCCTTTCCAGCCCTTGTAGCCCCATTTGTGTTCACATGAGCTTCAAGGTGTGTTCAAAGTAAATTCAATACTTCTTCATGATGGTTTCATCACTTCCTCAATGTGTGCTCAAAAAGATATGAATTACGGTTCAAGGTTGCGGACTTGCTAGCAAGTCCTCCCCCCATATTGCGTGGTGCTTGGTCCTCCATGACCTTAAACTGGCAAGTCAACAATCTTTGGTCCACTATGAAATAAAACTGAAAAATGCTTTCTCTTTAGTCCACTATGACCTCAAACTGGAAATTAGTCTCTCTTTGGTCAACCAAGTCTATAAACTGGAAATCAATTAAATGTTTTGTTCCCCAAGGCTTTCAACTAGTAATTTTAATCTATTTTTCAAAGCAATTCAACCATTTTTAATTTATCACTAGTTCATCAGTACTCAAACTGATATCACTCATTTGAAAAGCTGAATCATTGATGGATATGGTTCAGCTAGCTATATGTAATTAAGATTTCAAAATGGAACTATCTTATTATAGTTAAAAAAAGGTAGAGATTTTAAAGGGTTATTGGTAGAGATTCTAAAGGTAGATATAGTTACCCTGAACTATGGAGAGTGTAGATGTGTTGGATAATAGGGTGCAGTAAAGGGATGCACTCAAAGGCTTGAAATAAAGGTGCTAAGAGATAATGGCAAAATATATAAAAATTCAGACAGTTTTAAAGTGGTTTAAAGGGTTAGAATTATATTTGAACACTAGGATGCTGAATATTTTGAAGGAGGATTAGGTAGTTGGAATTGTAGTGTGCCTCATGTTAGAATATTTTGGATGAATCTTGGAGGGCCTTTTGGTGGTAATTGGATCAAATTATTTATCCCAGTAGGTTTAGAGCCTACTATATCATGTCCCTTTAGAAAGAGACTGGTAGAGGGGAGTCTTAAGAGACTCAAACCTTGCTCTCAGTAGTGGAATCATCATAAGGCAAATATAGTTCATTTCAATCTTATATCAATAAAGTCAGACAGAATAATAGGATCAACAAAGAATCATGTTTGACAGAACTAAAGAAACAAACTTTTAAAAGAAGAGAAGGAAAATCAAAACAAATAATCTCTTTTAAATATTTCAACATCAGAATCAAAACTTTGCATTAATAATATTCTCTTCATAATGCCTTCATTATTATTAGCTGGAGTTTCTTGAAAATAAGTTAAAAAAAATTGCTTCATATCATCACCAAAATCTAAAAAGAGATATCTATGAATTTATGATGATGATTTATATAATGAATATGTACCTGGTGTAGAAAGACTCTCACATTTGTCTTTCTGTAAGTAGAATCCAAGAAAGTTGGGTAAATGGAAGTAAACTCTGTCCCTTTAAGTTAAATAAGAGTTCACAACTAAAAAAGCTAAAAGTCTACTTGATATAAAATGACCAGTTAGAAAATCTTTTTAGATTATTTTGAGATGTTCAATTGATGTTCTTATAGTTTAGGAAAAGAAATACAACAGTTAAGTATTTCTTAGAAAAGTTATATAAATAATTCAATATTTACATTTTTATAAAGTTTTTTATTTTGATAAACAAATTTTTTAAATGTTTCCCTAAAGTTGAGACTTTTTATAATGGTACCCTATATGTATATATTTATGTGTGTTTAAGTAAAATTTGTGAAGTGTTATATAAAAATGTTATATTTATAAGGGTATTACAAATTATGAAATGTTATGTAAAAAGATTGTGGGTGTTGTTAATATATTTTATTTTTTATTAGATTTTGAGTTATATTTTATATGATGTCTCTAATTTCTATTCTACAGCCCTTATATGAATAGCTAATTCACGTGCCCTACTTTTCCCTCTGAAGCATCTTATAGTTTGTCCGGAGTTTGTCTGGAGTATTTTGGAGCTTTTAAGGACCTTTGGACTCAATTAGAACCTTAAAACCTTAGGAAAAATGTAAAAGGATTTAAGATGATAGGGTTATAGCTGGGGGTCCTAAAATTAAATTTTGTTAGCCTTTGAAACCCTATTCACTAAGCTAAAAATTATTTAAGTTAAGTAAACTATCAAAAATCAAAAATAATCTAAAATACTTTACAAAATTATTATTAAAAGTATAAGAAAATAGTAAAACTTCCCAGTAAACTTCTAAAGGCTCTTGAGACTCCTGACTCTCACTTACATGCACTTTTAAACCTATACTTGCACTTCTTGACCATTAAATAATTGTTTTATCTTGACTCAAATAGTAAACCCATTTAGGCAATGAAACCATTCATTCTTTTAATAATAAAAATATATAAAATTAGTTTGGCCTTTTAAATCTCTAAAATATCTTTTCTGAATTCATCTAAAAACATTTCTGAGTGCCATAATAAACTTTATACTTCAACACTGGCCAACATCATCTGTATTGGAGATTTTGATAGCATCAAAGAAATGAGTAGATAGTTAGTATGATGGATTATGAAAAATAATAGGGGGTTTCACAGTTAGACATTTTAAATTATTTAAATTGTATTTCACAACACAAAAATAAAGCCTCACAGTAAATATTATCTCTCAGAAAAAAGGTGTTTTTGGTGCACAATATGGCATATTTTAAATAATCATAATGGTTGATTTGGTGGAAAAAAGAGGTATTTTGAGATAAAAGATTTCTAACTTTGATACTCCCTAATGAATGGATAAATTTTTGGAGCCACAAAATAGGGGGTATCAATGTTCAGGGATCCGCAATTAGGGATCAGAATTTTTTTTTCCTGGTATCAGACATTATTAATTGTGGATGATTTGTATCCACTAGCCCCCGGGCTAGTGGAAAAGGAATCCATGATAATGCATTATCCTGTCTCTTATACCCCAATTTCTGTTCCTAAATCCTGATCCCAAACTCATCACATTCATGAAGGTTTCTTAAGAAAGTCACATGACATATAATTTCAGATGCCATCATTAAGTCTCTCCTCACTCTATGCTACTTAATTTTGGTGGCAAACACTTAAGTTTTTTTTCTATCTACACACCCCAACTGCACATTTGGCGGCAAATTCCCACTTCCCACTCATCACCTAAACCTTCTACCGAAACCTATACTACTGACAAGAATGAAGCACCTCTGTACTAGATGGCTACTTCACTCCACTATTTATTCCATCACTTTAATTTTAGTTCTCTACTATAAATCTGATTCTTATTTGGAATATGCCTTAGCCTATTGGTGTTTTCCTTCCAAAAAGCATTACCTCATTTCCAGGGGGCCAAATCTTTATCATGAACTCTGATATGATCTCCACTCCATTCTCAACATTCCCCAACTAAACTTCACTCAGCTATTTAGAACTTCACCCAATTGTTTCTTTAAACTTTATCAACTCATCTCTGAACATCCTATCTTTAATAATAATTTCCATAACAAACAGCGTAATCCTGCCATTTAACTTGCTTTTGTACTATGTCGCTTTGGCTAAATTAAAAATGGTGCTGCTGTAAGACGTTTGGATAATCTATTTAACATAGGATATGCTACAGTGATATTATACACCAAGCGCTTTATGCTTGCTATCCTTTCCCTCAAGTCTCAAATACTTGCTTGGCCAACTCCAGAACAACGACTTGAATCCTCTTAAGTAATGCAAGCCAAAGGTTTCCCTGGCTTTGTAGGTTTTGTTGATGGCACAACTATACCTTTAAGTCAAAAACCTTCTCATGATGGGAAACATTATTTGGATCGCCAAAAAATGTTTGTTTAAAATCTTCTCCAATTTCTCATCATTCATGAACTAACTTTTTATCTTCCTTCTAGATACTCTATTGCCATTCAACTTATATGTGATGTCAATAAAAAATTTATTGCTTTTCAAAGTGGCTGCCCTGGATCATGTCATGACTCTTCTGTCTTCCAAAGAATGAGGATTTCTCAAACCCCAGACTCATACTTTGATGAATCTCAGTACCTCCTTGCAGACTCAGCATATGCAGGTGGGAAGTACATTATACCTGCTTTCCATGGCTCAACCTTAGAAAATGACCCCAAAACTAAATTTAATTATCACCTTTCCAATCAAGAGTACGGATTGAAAATACTATAGGTATTTTAAAGGGACAAATTTCTAGTCTTTGGGAGCTCCAAATCCAATTTCAAAAAAAATTGGAGATCAAAAGTGGGAATCATTAGATCATGACTTGCGTTATACTCCACAATGTCCTAGCTGATTTAAAGGATGAGTGGAATTATCTTTATGAAGAATAGGGTCGTGAACCAGTGCCTGATCTCCCATTCCTTGAATCACAAAACATTCATTCAACTGTCATATTCTCTGTGATTATGACAATCACCCTCCACCATTTTGGCACACAACCCTTTTAATTTTTTGTTTTCATACTCTCCAAATTTCCACTTTGTATACTTCATTCATTTGACTTGGTATTTTTATTTGTTTCATATTCATTTTTCTTGGAATTTATGGTGAATATCTCTTTTTTGGATGGCTCATTGGTTTTCTTTTACCAGCTCAACATAACATTGCATAATTTTTCACTGTTTCTTTTTTCATTCATCCCTCATATCCTTTTCCTATTCTCCTCCAACATCCCTCAAACAATTTGGTTTCATTTATTTTGTCATCTCATCTCTCCAGGTATGTCATTTTATTCTTTTTTTTAATTTTTTTATTACTAATTAATTTTTTTTTGTTTTTTTTCTGTTTTTTTTCTTTTTTTATCTAATTTTTTTTTGTAAGTGGTTATTTTTGATTTCAATGGTAAAATTAACATTTTTTTTCTCTCCCTCTTTACTTTCTTTTTTAGCTCCATCACCCTACTCTTCATCCCTCCTTGGCATGGTCATTATCCCCCCTTTCCCCTATTTCACTTTTTTATGGCTCCCTTTCATTGAAACACATGCATTGCACATTCTTTATGCATTTTACTTGCTTCATATTCAATTTCCCCACAATTCCAACATCAATCTTTCTCACTTTATTTTTCCTACTTTTCAATCAAGGTAAGTTTCATCTCCTTTTTTTAATGCCTATGTGATATCTCATTACTTTTATGAAAACTTTATACTTAAATATATTTATTACTCTTATCTGGATAACAGTGAACTTATTAAACTCCTTTTGATCTCATCTTCATTACCAATTTTCAAGTTTTTGTAAAATTTTGAAAATAAGACTCTGAATTAGGTTTAGGTTTATTAAAATCTAATGTTCTTCTTACTGAAGACTCTCATGAAGGCTACCTTTCATTTCCTATAAACAGATTTGAATTTGATTTGGTGGTTGCTGAGATATTGACCATTAAAATTGAGCCTTTTTTTCCCAATTTAAATTTTAATTTCATTTTTTTTCCTAACAAATTAAGGTTAGGTTTATTTAAATCACATTTCCTTTAACTGAAGACTCTACTAAAGCCTATTTCTCATTTCCCACAAACAGGTTTGAATTAGGTTCAGTGGTTGCTGAGATTTTGACCTTTGAAGTTGAGCCTTTTTTTCCAAATTTCACTTATCTTATTTCACATTTTTATATTGCATATTTAGAGGATAAGAATTCTGAAACTCTTATCTGATTATTATCTAGGCATTTGTCTCCTTCTTTTAGGACTTCTCATCACCACTGTTAAAGTTTATCATCAAATATATTTAACTTCTTCTTCATTATCTTTACATTCTTCTTTATCTTTACTTTCTTCTATCTCTTCAATGTCATTCTATTCTATTCCTTCAATATATTCTAATTCTTCTTTAAAGAGGGGTTACCTTCTTTTTAAAAAACATACTAAAAATTTGATCTTTGTAATTTTTTTTTTTTTTTTGCAGAATTTTAGAAAAAAAATTTCTTTTACATTCTGTTAAAGACTTTTCCTGTTAATTACAAAACAAAAAAGATTTAGATTTTAATTTTTAATTTTTCTTCCAAATAATTTTACTGAATATAATTTTTTTTTAAAAAAAGTATTGTTTTGATTTTTCTTTTACTGAATTTTTTTTAATTTTTTTTAATTTTTTTAAATAAAATTTTTAAATTTTTTTGTCAGGATTTTCTGTGAAGGTTTTTTATAACCAAACTTCAGGTTTTCATTTGAATTTTATTTTTTTTGAAATAATTTTTACTGAAAATTTTTAATTTTTTTTTGTTTTAAAAAAAATTTTTTAATAGGATTTTGCTTTAAATTTTCTTTTAAAAGATATTATTAGTTGAGTTTTTTTTTCAAAAAAATGTGTTGATTTTTTTTTTTGAAATTTAATTTTTTTTTCAGATCAAAAAAATGTCATCTTCTTCAGATTCACTCCTTACTTCTCTATCATCTTCATCTTTATCCTCTTTATCATCTTCATCTTTATCATCTCTAACATCTTCTTCAAATTCAACTTCAATACAATCATCTTCTAAATCATCAAAAAAAATTAATTATAATCAGTCTCATCAGAAGAAAAGATATCTGAAAAAAAAATCATGTTCTAAATCATCAAAAAAAATTAAAGATAATCAGTCTCATCAGAAGAAAAGATATCTGAAAAAAAAATTCTCTGCAAAAGTTTTTTTTGTCATATCCCAAACATTTTTTTATAAAACTAAAGTAGATAAAAAATTCAATATCTGAAAAAATTACCAGAAGATATTAAATATCTAAACAAATTTTGGAGATGATCGAGTTGTTGTAGTTATCAGTAATACTTTTAAGTCTCAATTCATTTTGGAAGTTCATTCATTTAATGCTGTAAAAGATGAATCTTTTAATCAACTATCCAATCTTATCATAACTCTTTATAAAATGGCTTTGGTTTGGCTACCTATAAAGAATACAAATTTGTTGGGTGGTATCATGATTGGATTTGGTTGTAGACCTGGTTTTGTTAAAGGATATTCTCTTTGTATGTCTAATAATTTTTGTTCCATCCTTAATATCATTTCACTTATTTCAATTATATAGGCATATATTCATTGCTCAAGAATATCACTAAAGATTAAAAAGATGAAGATTTTTGCTTATGGGACACTCTACCTTCCTTTAACTCTTTTCTTTCTCTTAGACTCAAAAAGCTCTGTAATAAAGCATTTAAAAAAATCATGAACTTGAAACCAAAGTTTGAATACTGAATTGGTGTGACTCCAAATGGGAAGATATCAGCCACCAATATCTTTTATTTTCTAATGTTATTATCACTCATTCTGGATTCCACAATAGGATTCATATCCATAGGAATGACACCAATTTTCTTACTTTTGGTATATTCTCATATATCAATCCAATAACTGGCCAACCAATACCATCTCTAGATAAAATCAAAGGACATGGTTTATATTTTCAAGACCACCAGTGCATCATTGATTTTGGTTTGGGAAATGGTATCATTAAGACTATGTGGAATTCTTCTCAGGATAATCATCAAACAACCAAAGCTCCTCCTGGTTTGAAATCCTGTCAATATTTCACACATTTCAGTTGCACATTTAAAATCAGTCATAAGTTGATTCAATGAATCAAAAAGGTAAAGTTAATTGATTTAAAAAAACTTTATCTAGATCCAAAAAGTATGGGGATTAGAGTTGTCATCAAAAAATTTATATTTTTTCATAACTATATAATAAATATTTTTTATATATAAATTTTCTCAACTAAAGTAATGGGCCAACAACCTGGTGTTGTTTAACAGGTAATCATGATAACATTTATTTGTTTCATGGGGTTCCTCTAGCCTATACCTGTGTAAAGTCCCAAACTTTTGTTTCTAGATTTGATCTGCATTTTGGCTTGAGGAATTGTCATTACTTTAAACTAGGGAAATTGATATATATTAGATATTTATTTAATAACTTATGTAATTATATTAAATTTAGATGACTTCCACCACTTACTTCAATAAAATGCAGGGGGGGTATTGCCAAATTTTCAAATCTGACATTCAAAATTGAAGACTTGTAAAAATTTTGGTGATACCCACCCCTTGCTTCAATAAAATGTAGGGGGGGGGGTATTGTGGGGGGTATTGTTAAATTTTCAAATTTAACATGTAAAATTTTTGACTTTTAAATATTTAGGTTAAAGAATTTTGGTGATACCTGTCCTTACTTCAATAAAATCCAGGGGGGGTATTGCCAAAATTTCTTATACGACTTGTAATAATTTTGGGGATACTGTTAAAATTCAGGGGGTAAAAAGCCAAAGTTTCATATAAGACTTTCAAGATTCATGACATGAAAGAATTTTGGTGATACCCACCCATTACTTCAAAAAAATCCAGGGGTGGGGGATCATCAAATTTTCAAAGGAGACATGAAAAATATTATTTAAAAAAAGAATATTTAACATTAAAATACAAAAATTCAAGTAATTATTGATAGAGTAATGAAATACAGGAAATTATTGTAAATTTTATGTACAAATAAATATGAACAGTTGAAGTGTGAGAGAAATAAAACAAACTAGTCATCAAAAAATTTCTTTAAACATTCAGTTTTCTCAACAGATTTATTAGCTTTAACACATTCTATCAAGAAATCTTTTATTTTTGAATTTTTTTCATGATCAAACTTATATTTCATCTGCTCTAATAGGTTCTGATGTTTTAGTGTTTTCTCCTCCTTTTTGTTTTTTAAATACTTAAAGTTAACTCAAACTTCTTCTACTCCAATTCTTGGGCCCAATCATCCTTCTGTAAAGAGAGCTCGTACTTCCTCTCTTCCAAATCTTGTAGCCTATCATCCCTACTTAAAGAGAGCTCTTATTTCTTCTTTTCATAGCTTAGAGTCTCTTTAGAAATTTTCACTTGTTCTGGAGTGATAATAAAAATTAACATAAAGTAGAAGAAAAGCAGAGTAAAGTAATAAGAGGTATGGTATCACTTTCCAGCATCAAGTTTCTCTAAAAATTGTTCCATAGACAAAAAAGGGGTTTGTGACAAAGTATCACTTTCTTGTCTTATTTGGGAGTGGAAATTTAGACTACTTGAAGACCTACGCTTCTTGTTCAAGTTCATATTTTCTTTCTCATCATTGTCCCTGTGTTCTTCCAACATTGGCACGGGCCTTTTTTGTGTTGTTTGGAGCTGTTTGTGAATGTCTTAATTGACATCTGTTGAAGAATTGGGCGTTTTTCTGGATTTATTCCGTGAATATTGGGACTGCGGGTATGTGGGTACTATCATGGGATAGCCCTGGTTTTTCTATATATTTCATGTCTTGATGATATTTTTCATATTCTAAGGTTTAAGGGGACATTTCCTCATTTTTCATTTACAAAAGATAGCTGTTTAATTTTTGTTTTTTGCATTTTTCGGGATAACCTTAAGTCTTAGGGTTAAGTGCTTAGTACCATTAGATAGGGCTAATTTAGCTCTATATTTCATGTCACAATGTTGTTATAGCGTAATTTTGTGTTTTAAGTGTTTTAGTAGTTGTAGTGAATTTTTCAAAGTAGATTAGATGTTTTTATTGGTTTTCTGGCTTCAGGGAGGTCGGGCCACTTTAGGCGGCACCTCCAATGTTGTGCGGCCCACCCTCCTCTGTTTTGGAAGGTTGGGGAGCGCTTTTGGAGGGTTTTTATTCAATTTGGCTGGTACAGGTGCCAAATTCGTTGGTTTGAATGGGCTCTTAGATTGTGGTCTGTGTGTACATAGTGAAAAAGACAGTTTGGGGAAACTTTAATTATCATACAAACATCCGAAGGTGATATCCTTGTTCCTCACTCAGTTTTCACTGTTTTTGGCCACAATTGGCTGTTTTGGTTTCAAGGTTAGCTCTTCATTTAACTCAACTTTAGCAACAGGTTCTCTGGTATAGTCTTTCAAGCTATACCAAGTATTATTTCTGTCTCTGGTGTGGATTTTCAGCCTACATCAAGTATCTTTGCTTTCTCTGGTGTGGACATTGTTCTACATTTCAGTTCTTTGGTCTGGTAGTCTGTCTGGGGACTGCTTTCTTGGCTCATCAAGCAATCAAGTGTGTTGAAAAAGGGGCTTTAGCAAACAGGAACCAGCTTACTTTAGCAAGTAAACCTCACTTTATTTTTCTAAAGGGACAGGGGATTTTCTCTCTGGTTTTTCTCCAACCCCCTTGGTCAAGGACTATAACTAATACTATAGGATTGTCTAAATTTCTGGCACCCAACATGGGGTAGAACTTGCTAGTTCTTTGGAATCTCTGTTTTCTTTGGTTGGCTCTTTTTGGTGTTTTGGTCTGGAGGAATGGCTTCTGGTTCATCTATTTCTGTGGTGACTGTCAGTTGGGGAGATGGTCCTCCTGCAGTGATGGTCAGGTAGTGTGTTAGGATTAAAACTTGGGATGGTACCAAGTTTAATGGGGAGGATGTCAAGTGGTTTCTGGGGAAGTATGAAACTGCTGCTGGAGTGGATGGTGCTTCTTACTTGGACATGGTGAAGCAGATTATCTTTTTCATTGGTGATAGGGCAGTGGAGAAGGAGGTTGTGGCCATGTCTGGCTACAAGAAGAGGGATTAGGAGTTATTGTGTAGGGAGATGGTAGATAGACGGTGTAGACAATCCTATAGTACTAGCTATAGGCCTTGACCAAGGGAGTTGGAGAAAAACCAGAGAGAAAATCCCCTGTCCCTTTAGAAAAATAGAGTGAGATTTACTTTCTAAAGTAAGTTGGTTCCTGTTTTGCTAAAGACCCCTTTTAAACACACTTGACTGCTTGATCAGCCAAGAAAGTAGTCACCAGATAGACTACCAGACCAAAGAACTGAAATGTAGAACAAAGTCCACACCAGAGACAGCAAAGATACTTGATGTAGGCTGCAAATCCACACCAGAGACAGCAATAATACTTGCTATAGCTTGCAAGACTATAACAGAGAAAAAATTTGCCAAAGTTAAGTTAAATGAAGAACTTACTTGCAACAAACACAGCCAATTGTGGCCAGAAAACAGTGAAAACTGAGTGAGGAACAATGAGATCACCTCAGGATGGTTGTATGATGATTAAGGTTGCCCCAAACTGTCTTATTCACTATTTACACACAGACCACTAACTAAGAGCCCATGCGCACCCACCAATCTGGCGCCTGTACCTGCCAAATTGCATAAAAAACCCTCCTGGAGCGCTCCCCAACCTCCTAAAACAGAGGCGGGCGGGCCGCCCGATGTCGGAGATGCCGCCTGAAGCGGCCCGGCCTCCCTGAAGCCAGAAAACCAATAAAAAACCACTAATCTACTTAGAAAAATTAGCTACAACTACTAAAACCTTTAAAACACGGAATTTCACTATAACAACATTGTGACATGAAATATAGAGAAAAATTAGCTCTATCAAATGGTACTAAGCACTTAACCCTAAGACTTAAGGTTAGACCGTAAAACATGAAAAACAAAATTAAACAGCAATCTTTTATAAATGAAAAATGAGGAAATGACCCCTTAAAACTCAGAATATGAAAAATGACTACAAGACATAAAATATAGAGAAAACCCAGGGCTATTCAATGATAGTACCCACATACCCGCAGACCCAATATCCACGGAATAAAACCAGAAAATACCAAATTCCTTAACAGATGTCAATTAAGACATGCACAAACAGCGCCAAATCACACAACAAAGGCCCCTGCCAATGTTGGAAGACCACAACGGGGTGTCAGGTTCACTATGGTGGATCTGAACAAGGTTGTCAGTGAATGTTAATTTTATGGTGGTGTTGGTAACTTGCATAGTTACAGAAAGTTTATTCTAAAGTTTGATCCTGTGGTGGAATATTTGGTGGAAGTGGAGGAGCTGGCACATGAAAATGCTGCCAAGGATGTTTTTTGGTCTTCCCTGGCTAGAGATGTCAGGATGGATGTGTTGAAGGAGTTGCAAGAAAGGAATTGATGAAGACTCTTTCTAATGGGGACCAGAAGTTGCCTGCCTTGGATAAGGTGAAGGAGGCTGTTGAGGCTCATTTGAAGTTATTGGCTGTGGACACCTATCAGGAGGGGTGTGCCAAATATGTCAGAAAAATCAGTGAGGCTTTGGCTGAAGAGGAAGTTAGGGTGAAGAAGGAGGAGAAAAATATGGTGCAGGTTTCCAAACAGGAGAGTAACCTAGTGGTGGAGCAGTTGTCTGATCTCACAAAGCAGAGACACCTTCTCAGCCTAGATATTTTGATAGGAGGGCTGGTAGGAGTGATCCTTGGGTCTGCTCTTATTGCAGCAGGAGGGGGCACAGGTCCAATGATTTTTGTGCATTGAACAGGGATGTGTCTGAAGGAAAGGTGGAATTTGATGGCAGGGTTTTCAACTTCCCTGATGGTTCATTTGTGAATCCCAGTGAGGGGAAGGCTCCTGTTGATTGGGTCAGGAGAAGGGGTGGTCTAAATAAAAGGAGGCCAAGGTTTGAGGAGATTCCTGAGCAGGGGAAGTCTTCTGGTAAGGAAGATGATGATGTCAAGGGAAAGGGGAAGGAGGTCAATAAGGTCTCTTTTTCTACTTCCTTTGGTGGTTTGGAGTTGTATTACTGTGGTGGACAGTCAAGTGGAGAATTCTTGGCTGGTGTTTATGATGTGGAAGCTGGGAAGGTGGGAAGGACTAAGAGCAGTTCTCAGGCCCAACAAAAGCCAAAGGCTTCAAAGGTGGATCCTAAGCTGAGTGCAGCTAGGAAGAGGTACAGCAAAGAGGAGCTGAACAAGATGTGGAAGGGTATGGCTGACATGGGCCCCCCTACTTTTCGTGCATTGGACATGAATGGTGAACCAATACCAATGTAGGTTGATTCTGATTCTGAGGAGGATGTCCCTTTGGATTCATTTCCAAATCCTGCTGGAGTTAGAGGTTCTGTTGAGGGATCTGTTTTGGTTCCTGTCAATGGTAAATCTGTTGGTGGTGCTGGTCCTCAAGAAGCTTCTAGGTCCAAGGTAGTGAAGCCAAGGGCTCACTTTGAGAGGCCAGTGGTTTCTGGTCAATCCAATGTTATGGACTCTGTTCTTAAAACGATGAATCAGGGTCAGGTTTCCCTTTCTAATGGTGAATTGTATGCTATCAGTCAAGGGTTGGCTGATAGACAGAAAAAGTTGTTGACCAGGAGAAGAGTTTCTTCTGGGGAGGTGGAATACATTTGTGATTCTGCTGGAGAGTTTGGTCAGGGTTTGGAAACTCATTTTTCTGCTCCTCTGGGATATGTCAATGTCACTCTGAATGGCAGGGAGGCAAGGGCATTGGTGGATTCAGGTTCTCAGATAAACCTGATTACATTGTTTGAGGCTACTCATTTGGGCCTCCCCATCAAAACTGGTATTGGTGGAAATTTGAGAGGGATTGGTGGCCATGTCACTGAATTGGTTGGAACTTCTAAGTTTGTAAAGTTAGATGTTAATGGAGCCTCAGGGAAGGTTCATTTTTATATTGCTAAGGGAACAGTTAAAGCTGTTTTGGGTGGGCCATTCTTAATGGATTTTCAGGCAAGAATTGGTTATCAAATTGATTTGGGAATCAGTTTGGAGTTGACTGGTCAAGATGAAAGGAGACTTCACATGAGGTTATCATCCCTGGAGAGGATGGTTGGGAGATCAGGCCTGGTTTATCTTCAATGTGCCAGTGCATAGATTGTTGTAGGAGAAGAAGAGAAGTGGGTGATGCCTATGGTTTTTTGGAGTGTGGCTCTGGCTCTAATGAGGGTCTTTCTTTTTTAGAATGAGGAGGGCTGATCACCCTAGTGCTACAACCTCTCCCCAAGATGAGGAAATCTCAGGTTGTAGTAGGTCAGCTCCCTTGGAGATATACCAAGTGGATTTTCAACTTTCTCTTTTTAATGTTTCTCTTCTCTGAAAGTATTCATCAAGTTTTTTATAAAGTCTCTGTTCTCTCTCAAGATTCTCAATTATTTTTAATTCAAGCTCAAGGAAGAAGATTGGTTATATATCTTTATTGAAAGATATGCGGAAAAGTTTTGGAGTGGTGAGATTGGGGTCTAAAAGTAAGTCCTCCCAATTGTGCACAGCTAGGGTTTCGTCTACACCTTTCAAAAACATTACCTGAGACACACCTGTGAGCATTGGGGAAATCCCTGGTTATTTTTGTAGGTCAGAAAAAAAAATCAAGAAAAGAAGATAAAAATTTCAAGATAATTCAAGAAAATCAAAAAAAAAATCTGAAGATAATGAAGAAAGAAGATCATCAAGATCAATTTTTGGGCCTTTAGCATGAGGTTAAACTGGAGAAAATTATGAAGAAAGAAGATCATCAGGATCAATTTTTGGGCCTCCAGCATGAGGATAAACTGCACAATTTTAAAAGAGTTGATTCTGAAGATGAATCAAGATTTGAAGATTTAGAAGACAGAAGTGAAGATGAAGATTTTGAATTGTGGAAAAGTTTTGGAGTGGTGAGATGAGGATGGCTCATGATCTTAGAGCCTTGAATAGAGTCATTATCAAGGACGCTGGTATGCCACCAAGTGCAGAGGATTTTGTTGAAGCTTTTTCTGGAAGAGTGTGTTATGGTTTGGGTGATATTATGGGTGGTTATAATGAAAGGGAACTTCTTACAGATTCAAGGCCTCTCACAACGTTTGAGACTCCTTTGGGAAGATTTCAGCTCACTAGGTTGCCTCAAGGAGCAACTAATTCAGTGGCAGTATATCAAGCACAGATGGATTGGATTTTTCAGGATGAGGTTCCTACTCATTCTTGTATTTTTATTGATGATGGTGGAATTAAAGGACCATCCACTGATTATGATAATGAGGTATTAATGCAGAACTCTGGAATAAGGAGGTATGTTTGGGAATATGCAATAACTCTAGAGAGAGTGTTGTTCAGGATTGAAGAGGCTGGTTTGACCATTTCAGGGTCAAAATTCTGTTGTTGTGTTCCTGCTTTGCGAATTCTGGGTCAAGTGGTATGTAAAGAGGGAAGGATTATGGCGAAGAAGAAGATTAATAAAATTCAGTCATGGCCAAGGCCTAAAAATACTACTGAAGTTAGAGGATTTTTGGGTGTGTGTGTGTATATTTCAGGATTTTTATTAAGGATTTTTCTTTGTTGGCTTCACCTTTAAGGAGGTTGACCAGGAAATATGCAGATTGGGAATGGACTGAAGAGTGTGAAGAGGCTTTTTAGAAGTTGAAAAAGGTTGTTGGGGAATATATTGGTCTTCACAAGTTGGATTATGGTGTTGGTTCTGGAAAAATTTATCTGGAAGTGGACTCAAGCTATATTGCTTCTAGTGCTGTTTTGTCTCAGAGAGATAAAACTGGGAGGGTCAGGCCAGTAAGATATGAGTCTGTGGTATTTAATGAGGTGTAATCTAAGTATTCTCAACCTAAGTTGGAATTGTGTGGCATAGCTAAAATTTTAAAGAAGCTACAGACTGTTTTGTGGGGGCAGAATTTTGAGCTGCATGTGGATGCAAAATCTTTAGTTCAGATGATCAATACGCCTAGTCTTCCAAATGCTCCAATGACTAAGTGGGTGGCATTTATTCAACATTTTTCTTTTGACCTGGTACACAAACCAGGCAAAACTTTTACTATGCCTGATGGATTATCAAGGAGGCCACCTACAGATGAAGATTCTGAGGCTGAAGAGTTTGATGAAGATGTTCCAGTGGTTAGGGCCAGCACAAAGTGTGCTGAAGATTTTTCAGAACTCCCCCAAGAGGCTAATCTGGCTGGATCTGATCTTGACTCTGGTGATCAGGATGTTTTTGTTAATGAAGATGGAGTTGTTGTTTGGGAAAGCTCAAATTTGGAAAATGGTGTTTTTGTTAGTGAACTAGATTCTCACAAGATTCAGTGGAAAGAGAAGTATGTGCCAAAATTTAAGGATTGGTGTCCTGGTTGCGCTGCTCAATTGGCTCATGTTCACACTGGTGATTTTGATGACAGAGTTGTACCCTTGGATGTTTTTTTGTTGGATTTTGAAGATGAGACCTGGGGTCAGTCTGGGTTTTATTTTATTATGGTTGAATATCTGTTGACATTGGAGAGGCCAGATAGTTGTGATGAAGATACTTGGGTGGCAATCAAGTAGAAGTGTCCTAGATTTTATGTGTCAGGAAGAAGGTTGATTAGGAGGAGACATACTAATCCTTAAGTTTTGGTGACTCAGAAGAAGTGTCAAGAAGTTGTGTTGAAGTCTTTGCATGAAGACCTTGGTCATAGAGGCTTTCGGGAGACTTATAGAAGAGTAGCTGAGAGATTTTGGTGGCCAGGTATGAAGTTGGCTGCTCAGGGTTGGGTTCAATCTTGTGAAGAATGTCAAAGAATAAGTCACTTGAAACCTAAAGAGGTTGGCTGTGCTACTGGTGAATCAAATGTTTTTGGAAGAGTCAGTCTGGATGCTGTCCATATTGAAGAGGTCAGGTATATATACTTAATTGTTGCCAGGGATGATTTTTCTGGTTGGGTTGAGGCAGTGCCTCTGTTTAATTTGACTGCCAAGAATGTGGCAGAGTTTTTGAAGAAGGAATATATTTATAGGTATGGGTTGTTGAAGTTGGTGACTGTTGATGGTGGGCCAGAGTTTGGTGCCAAATTTAAAGAAGCTGTGGCTAGTGTTGATTCTAAAGTTAGAGTGGCTACACCTTATTACCCTGAAGCTGAAGGCATGGTTGAAAGAGGCCATCAAGTTATCAAGAATGCTTTGGTAAAGATGTGTGGGGATAGTGCCAAAAAGTGGAGGCATTATTTACCCTTGGTTTTATTTACTGATAGGGTCACTGTGAATAGGACAACTGGCTATTCTCCTTATGAGTTAATGTTTGGTCAGAAAGCTGTTCTACCAGTGGACTTGGAAGCTGTCTCTTATCTTGGAATTGATTGGGATTATGTGCACTCAACAGAAGATTTGCTCTGTGCCAGGATGCAACAGTTGGAATGTAGAGAGGAATGTCAAGAGAAGGCATACTCTAGAATGATGAAGATTAGGAATCAATCAGTCAGATACTGGGACAAGAAGTTGGCTCATAGACTCAGGAATCCCTTGAAACTTGGTTGTTTGGTTTTGGTTTATAATAGAAGTTTGGAGAGTCAGTGGGGAAAAATGTTCTCTGACAGATGGAATGGACCTTACAGAGTCAGATCTCAGGTGTCTGGAGGTTCTTATGTTTTGGAAGAGTTGGATGGTGCACTCTTAAAGAAGAGAGTGGCTGCAGAATAGGTGAAGAGGTTTTATCCCAGAGGAACTAGCCATGAAGAAGATTGACTCTGCAACGAGGATAAACTATGGGACGTTCTTTAATTTTTGGAATTCTTTTGGGGTTTCAGAGCAACTTTAGTGTTGGAAACTTTTTGTTAGAAGGTACCCATGGGTGGGGATTCTAGATTTGATCTTGGCAAGTGTAGGGGTAACTGATGGGCTGGCTGCTTTGTAGAACAGTTACCCCAGATTGTCTGTTTCCAACCCTTTCTCTTAATTTGGTTGAACCATAGTATTGGTTTCTTTTCACAGGTTTTAGTCCTCTATGACTTTAAACTGGAATTTCCTTTGGTTTTCAAGTGCTGGATTCTTCACTCTTATTGGTTTTGGTTTATTGTGTTGGATGTTGTGTTTTTGTTAGAAGGTACCCAGGGGGGCTTCTAGATTTTATTTTGGAAAGTGTGGGGGTAACTGATGAGCTGGCTGCTCTGGAGAACAGTTACATCAGAATGTCTGTCTCAAGTCTTTTGTTTTTCCTAGTTGAATTCTAGTTCTGTTGTTTATTATTCAGGTTTCAAGTCCACTATGACTTTAAACTGGTTTGGGACTGGCTTCTTTATCTTTGGTTTTTTTTTTGGGTTGGTGGTGAATCACTGGTGGTCTCCCATCATTTTTACATATTGGAGGGAGCCCACCCAGTGATCATTTCTATGGACTGGACTTTCTCTTACTGGCCCTTTTCTTAATTTGGACCATCCATGGAGCTGGCTTTCCTTTGATTTTTTAGTTATGATTTTGCTAGATAGTAGTTTCAGATTATTTTCTTTTTTCTCTTTTTCTCTTTTATTTTTTATAGGGGTTGTTAAAATTATAAATTCAAAAAGATAGGTTGTTACCACATCAGGGTCACCTGGATTTGGGCAAGCATTTATGGGGAAAGGCTAATCAATTGGCCAGGCAATGCTATTTTATCATTTTATTTTATTTTATTTTATTTTTATTTTCATTAATGTCATTTTTTTATTTTTTATTCTCATTATTACCCTTAATTTATGTTTCTTATTTCAAATCATTTAAATTATTTAAGGGGTATCCACATCAAGGTGCACTTGGATGTGGGCAAGGTATCAGGGGATCAGCTCATCAATTGGCTGGGGGATACCATTTGTATTATTTTTTATCTTTTATTTTATTTCATTTATTTTTATTTTATTTATCAATTTTTAACTTTAGTATGTTAGTAGACTGTAAAATAAAAAAAATTCAGAATTTATAGTTATTAATTTTTATTATGTTTTTAATCTTTTTGCAGGAGCTCAATGTCTGGATGATGATGTTTCTGGAGGCTTGTCTGTATTATGATTTCATTTTTGTTTTTTTTTGGGGTTGTGGGAAGCACTGTGTTCTTTGAAGTGCATCCTGCTGGAGAGATTATAGGAATTATAATGGGCAGGAATGGGTTTGGATGGAAGTTCAGTAGAGGAAGAAGAAGAGGCAGGAATGGATTGTTGGAAGTCATTTAAAGATCCATGGAGGGCAAAGGCTTTTAGCATGTTTGAGCACATGGTGCTGAGGTGTTGTTTCATGTCTCCATAATCCAGGGTCAAAGAAGTTTCTAGAGGTTAGACAACTCCAATAGTAGATTCAGGAGGAGGGGTTCCAACTAGACAAGAAGAATTGGATCAGTAATTATTTTTGTTGAAGAAATTGGATGAATTAATGTGGTACTTACAGATTGGAAGCTCATCAAATTTGTAAGCGGCCAGAATTCGGACTTCTGAAGATTTTGGAATGGTGATAGTAGGTTGATCAATCAGGGAAAGATATGAACTCTCTTGGTCTTCCTCTGAAAGGTTTTGAGAAGGTGAACTAGGAGGCTGATGTTCCTGAAGCTTAGTTGGAGCAGCAGGCTTGTTGTTGCTGTTGTTAATATTTCTGCTTGATTCAGTTGGATGAGGTGCTAGTGATGGAGTACCAGGGTTGTTATAAGATGTGGCAGGAGAGGGTGATCTGGGAGAGAATTGATCTCTTCTGGATGGAGCTCTTGAAGAAATGGAACTGTCAGAAGAATAGTTGGCTGGCAGAGGAGAGGTGTAGTTTCATTGCCTTAACTGGGGGCAAAGTTGTTGTTTTTGTGCAGTGTTGGGTGCTCTAATGTCTTCCTGGGGTCCTCTGGCAGGTCTCCTAGAATTTTGTGAAATTTTGGAGTTTTTGAACCTTAGAAAGGTTGGCTGCTTTGCTCTGGGAGCAGTGGGAGGTTGCTGCGTGGAGTTGTTTTTGTTGATTGGAGGAATTTGGCTATTTTCTTGATGTTTTTGGAGGTTTTGAGCCTGATTTTCACTGTCTAGTGAGGCGGGCAGGCCTCCTGACGTTGGAAGGGCTGCCTGGATGCAGTCTACCAGCCTAGGAGCTGATTTTGAAGCTTTTTGAGCTAAATTAGCAGAGATAAAAGCTGTTTCTTGGGAAGTTAAAGTAGGCCTTTTAGGGAGAGTTCTGGAAACTGAGTTCCGGGATCTTCTGGATAGTGCTAAGGATAAAGATGAAGAGGCTGGACCAAGCTCTGGGGATCTGGTAGGGGATCTGGAGAAGTATTTATGAGAAGGTGAAGGAGGAGGAATAGGGTGATTGGCATCTCTGTCACATTTCTTCTTTTTGGAGTAGCAAGAATCACAGGCCCTGTTGTAGAATTTGGCTTCAGGAGTTGGAAGAGTGAATGTGAAAGGTCTGCACATGTGGATGCACTGTTTTCAGGAATAGTCCTTGGGAGCAGTGAAGCAAGGAAGATTGGAGGGGTCAAAATCAGGGGATCCAAGCATGATCTGTGGTGAGAAAAGATGATGGAAAGAGATAAGAAGGAGATTTTGTCAGTGATGGGTAGATGATGAAGTGAAGGTGGAAGTTCAGCAGGTTGGCTGTAGGTGTATTCTGTATGAAATTGACTGGGTCTTTTTTATGCAAAATTCTGGTAGTCCATCAAGACTTCAAACTGAACACTGTTTTAGTCCACCAAGACTTTAAACTGAGGATTGTTTGATGGTGTAGTCCCCCAAGACTATAAACTGAGGAATGGGTTTTTGTTGTTGGAATAAGTTAGAAAGATTGGAAGAGGGTATCCACAGGGGGAGCCTTTGAATTTAGAAAAGGCAAGTTTGGGGGTAACTGATGGGCTGGCAGCTCTATTCACAATTACCCCAGAATGTTAGTTTTTTCTCTGTGTTTTAATGTGGTTGATCTCTGGTTCGGGTTCTATGATTTAGGTTTTTGAGTCCCCCAAGATTTTAAACTGAGGGCTTTTGAGTCCCCCAAGACTATAAAATGAGGATGGTCCCCCAAGACTTAAAACTGAGGGTTGTTTGTGGTTATATCCTATAGAGGGTGTGGTCAATTTTTCTTTTCTGAATCAAGCTCAAGTACTAGTGGAATTTCAGAGGGAATCGATAGATGAAATGAAGTGTTCAGAATTAGCCTTGTGCTGGTGAATGAGGTGTCTTCTGTTCTCAACTTCCTGTGGATCTCTAGCAGGAGTGGATTGGAAGTAGTTTAGCAGAAGGTGTTTCTGTTGAGACTTGTGTTGTTGGAACTTGGCCTTAATGGTGGGCAAGTGGTTTGGTGTTGTTGGTTCAATTAATCCTACATTGTTATCATCACTGTCAAAAGATGAAGGAGCTGAGAAGTCATTTGTTTTATAAAGTGGAAAGAATAAATAGAATTCTTTACCATCAGATGGACCAGGTATGGTGGAACTTGTTGTTTTAAAGGTTTTGGCACTCTTCTGGGAAGGGTGTAGCTTTTTGGTTAATCTGGGAATCAAGATGGATGGCCCAGATCTTTTGGAGCTGGTAGAAGATGGACCAGGTTGAGGTGGAGGTGAATTTGTTGCAGAAGATAATGGACCAGGTCTGTATCAGGTCTTCTTTCTGGAGTGGCAGACATCACATGATGTTCTGTATGGATGGACAGGAGGTGTGATGGTGCAGATTAGATTATTGTCAATGCAGTATTGGCAAGGACCCATTTCAGAGGCAGATTTGGGAAGAAGGTTGAACATGGTGGTTTGATGAAGAAAGAATGTGGACATTCTTAATTGGAGGGAGGATGTGGTCTTCCAACATTGGAAGGGGCCTTTGTTGTGTTGTTTGGTGCTGTTTGTGCATGTCTTAATTGACATCTGTTGAAGAATTGGGTGTTTTTCTGGATTTATTCCATGAATATTGGGACTGCGGGTATGTGAGTACTATCATGGAATAGCCCCTGGTTTTTCTATATATTTCATCTCTTGATGATATTTTTCATATTCTAAGGTTTAAGGGGTCATTTCCTCATTTTTCAGTTACAAAAGATAGCTATTTAATTTTGTTTTTCATATTTTACGGGCTAATCTTAAGTCTTAGGGTTAAGTGCTTAGTACCATTAGATAGGGCTAATTTAGCTCTATATTTCATGTCACAATGTTGTTATAGCATAATTTTGTGTTTTAAGGGTTTTAGTAGTTGTAGGGAATTTTTCTAAGTAGATTAGATGTTTTTATTGGTTTTCTGGCTTCAGGGAGGCTGGGCCCCTTCAGACGGCACCTCCAACGTCAGGTGGCCCGCCCGCCTCTGTTTTAGAAGGTTGGGGAGCGCTTCTGGAGGGTTTTTATTCAATTTGGCTGATACAGGTGCCAAATTTGTTTCTGTGCATGGATCTTAGATGGGTTGTCTGTTTGTACATACTGAATAAGACAGTTTTTGGGTAACTTTAATTATCATACAACCATCTGGTGATTAGATATTGTTCCTCACTCAGTTTTCACTGTTTTTGGCCACAATTGGCTGTGTTGGTTGCAAGGTTAGTTCCTCATTTAACTCAACTTTAGCAACAGGTTCTCTGGTATAGTCTTGCAAGCTATATAAAGTATTATTGCTGTCTCTGGTGTGGATTTGTAGCCTACATCAAGTATCTTTGCTTTCTCTGGTGTGGACATTGTTCTACATTTCAGTTATTTGGTCTGGTAGTCTGTCTGGGGACTACTTTTTTGACTCATCAAGCAGTCAAGTGTGTTGAAAAAGGGGCTTTATCAAACAGGAACCAACTTACTTTAGCAAGTAAATCTCACTCTATTTTTTTTAAAGGTACAGGGGATTTTCTCTCTGTTTTTTCTCCAACTCACTTGGTCAATGCCTATAGCTAGTGCTATAGGATTTTATACATCACTACCTACAGACTCAGTTGATTGAGGATCCTGGGTTTGTTTGTCAGCCTTTTAAGAAATAAGAAAAAGATAATTAAATAAAAAAATAGAATTGATAAGATAAAAGAAAAAAAAACAGACCTGAGTTAGATTTGGTTGGGTTAAATTGCCAATAGGATCTACAGAAAAGGTATCTAGATTGGTCTCATTCAAATGAGGGGAGGCATGAGTGGGGGAAGAGGATGGGAAACGATTTGCTTCAACATCATGTTTGGAGATAGGATCTTCTCCATCCAGCATGTTTACAGGATTAACATTGGCTTGCTCTCCAAAAATTGCATCCATCTCTTTAAAGTAAGGACATAAAGATTCAAGTTTATTGTCTATGGATTTGATTCCCTTAGTGATATTGATGTCGGTAACCCCAAAACCAGTGGAAGACGAAAGAGCCTTTGCCTTCTTGTATTTGGCTTGGTAATGCTTGAGGTGTTCAGACATCTGTTTAGTCAAAAGATCAATCCTTCCCTTGGTCTTATTCCAAAATTCATTTGCCATTAGAAGATAGCCATTTACTTTTGATGCTGGGGGCCTTCCTACTTTAGTTGCATACTCAGTACCAAAACAAGAATAATAGTTAGATTTAGTTTTCAGACAGTTGATAAGAAAGAGATGATCATCTTTTTTTTTAATTGAACGGTCTTAGATTTCTTGGCTGAGTGGGGGAAAGAGGGTGTAGTGGGATTTGAAAAACAACTGAATGATGGCTGCCTTTGAGAAGAACTAGGACGACAAGGCATGTTAAAGTATAAATGAAGATGAAAAGGAGCAGAAACAAGCAGATGAGATGGTGAGGGGTTCTGAGCAGATAGAATGTACAGGATGGGATGAGAATGTGAATGTTCAGCAAAGTAGAAGGGATATCCAGAGAGTAGTCCAAGATGTGCTCATGGCAGAAACTATGTCAATATGTGGTTATGACAAAAAGTTATCCAAGATGTGGTTATGAAAAATTCAGTAAAAAAATGTTGGATAAGGGGTGAACATTGACACGTAAAGTGTCTAATAACCCAATTATTAGCAAAAATAAATGTGGAAGATAATTGGGGTGTGCAGATTATTTTCTGCAATTAATTTAATTGCATATCCCTGAAAATTGATACCCCTAATAAAGTCTTAGAAAAACTGATAGGAGAAACTGACATAAAAGGATTGGGATCTTGAGATGGATGAGAAAACTCAGGATCAGGATCAGGTTTTTTAGAGGAAGAAGCTTCTTTGGCCCTAATATTTTCTAAAGAAAGTTAGAATTTTTGATAGTCTCTTTTTAGGTATAGTAAGATCAGGTAAAGCTACTGGTACTGTGTAGGCATTGGTTCTGGAAGGAACTTTTGTAAAAATACATTTAATTTTTTTAGCCTGCAGAGATCACAGGCAGCTCTTCCAGGGAGGCTAGGATAGGACATTATGCGAGTAACCTGGTATCTGGCACATAATTCTCATGGGACAGCTAAATACTTTGAAGATATCTTATAATGATGATGATTAAGATGAAGTAAAATATGTGTATTAGATTAGATGTGTCAGCCTAAATATCCTTAGGACTGAGTATTTCTTATGCTTAAAATAAGATAAACTTAAGTAAATTAAGCTTATATCTTAAAAATAAGGTTAAAATTATAATATATAATATTTTATTATATATATATATAATTATTATTCTATTATATAACTTATAATAGTTTAAATAGCTTATCCATGGCCTAATAACACTTATTAAGGTGTTAATGGAGTCATAATATACTTATCTTAAGTTATATGAAGTAATTATTGACATACATAAGCTTATATGTATACATAAATCTCATATTCAGTGAAATATGCAGTATATTATGTATATTTAGGTATATAAGTGGGTTTTAGCCCCTTAATAGCCTATAAACTTTGTTTTTCTGCTTATTTTAGGTCATATGGACGAAATCAGAGGACTCACAACGCCTACAGAAGCATATACACCTATATCAGGTGCATACACCCAGTTTGGACAACTAAAATAACTTCCTTGGATGGTTATTCACGGATTTATGGGTTGGAATGATATTTCTTGGTTAATGTGGATGCTTGGGGATGTTATTGGGGGCTTGGAAATTTTATTTGTTTCCTTTATATGCTTTTGGTTTCATTAAATCTCTTTTTGATTGTTTATTTTACCTTTTTCTTTATGGTATCCACTTTTATCTGGCTTTTCTATTTATGGTATGGATCTGTGTTATTATTAACAGTGATGGAGGGTCCTTACTGGAGGTCTGGGTGTTTAAACAGCTTGAAGTAGACGCCATGGGGAGATGATGGGCCCTCACAGTGCTGTAATTGCCGGGGATAGCAGTGACATCATCCGGATTGAAGGTCTGTGCACTCCAGTGGATTTGGGTATAAGTAAGAAGGGATTTTGACAGTTATTTACCATCATTCAATTACTACAACTCCAACAAACACTACTTTACAATTATTAACATTTAGAAATATATTATAAAGCCATTATAAATTGATATTATCTTTATATAAGCTATAACTATATTTTATTCATCTATTTTCCACCACTAGCACGCATTTAAATCCAAGTATTGTGAGTTTTATTTGAGTATAACTATTTTATTAGTCTTCCCCTGAGGTTTAATCACTAAATCATTTATTAATAAGTAGTAGGACCATAAATAAACACTATTATATCATACTTATATACTAAACTATACTGACAATTGGGGGTCTTTCCTTATATTTTACTTATTATTTAGTATAAGCCTTGGGACATGATTTTTACTTTAGAGCAGCTCAAAATAACCAAATATTTGGGTCTGCTGCATATTAGTGGGTCATCATAACTCAGTGATTGCGGAAAAGAACCCTTAAAATAATTGTACTAATTTTGTATCATAAAAATTAGGTATTTACAGTAGTAACTGTATCCAATATAAACCCAATTTTACTTGGTATTTAGACACCAATACAACACCCAATTAAATTGGTATTTAGTTAAAGCTTGGTAAGCTACTTATTCACCCTTATAGAGGTCTAGTTAAACTTATTATTATATTTTAAACAGATTTTTTTCAAATTTTTCTTATAATTTATTTAAATAAATAAAGATATAAATTCAGGGTAAGCTCCATTGCTTTTTTATTAGTGATATAATTGCTAATATCTTTTTTCTACTAATTCCATAGAGTTTTTTCCTTTTGTAGACGTAAAAGATTGTCATTCTTAACAATATGAGTGCTCCCCAGGACAGTTTAAGTGAAAAGCCTGCTTATAATACCAGGTCTAAAGCTAACAAAAACTTTCCAGGACATCACCATGGAGGGTCAACAATACCCCCAGGCAGAAATCATGAGTATAGAGGAAAAGGACACCCTCTTAAAAAAGATAACTATAAAAATGACGTCTCCTCCTCTTCAGGATCAACTTTCCCACCTGGCCAAACAGGTTCTGAAATTGAAGGAATCAAAATCACTCATGTTCAAAGAAGTAGAGCAGTTGCAAAACAATTGCAAGGTAGGGTTTCAGCAGATGAATCAGGCATTGGCAGAGTTAAAGGGAGGCCAGCCCTGTAAGTCAAATCAGCAACCCCCTATCCAAGGCGGGTCAACTCACTCCCAGGAGAAAATCCTGGTAGACAAATGGAAATGGGACTGGTTTCATCAACAGTGGACAAGCCACAGTTGCAGCAGGGATCCACCACCTCATCTGACTTCCTCAGCTCACCCTTACAAAGGAAAAAAGCGCCAAAAATCAGGACTGGAAACCATCCCATGGTAAGTAGATTACCCTCTCAGATTGAACATAATACTGATAATTACAATATAGGTAATTCTATTGATGTTAAATCTGTGCAAAAAATAGAGTAGGATTTAAGAAATTTAGGTTTTAGAGTAGATACACCTGACTTGTCTTTTGTCCACAATAACAGTACTATTTATAATGATAATACAGTTAACCCTCAGTTGCAACCACCTACTAGCGAGATGAGAAGTTCACAGGAGAGTGAGAGAATTGAAAAGGAAGACATGGAATATTTTAAAAATAATCCAACCGTACATAGAATTGTTTCAGCATTGTGGAATAGAATGACTGATTGTGAGGAACAGACAGTTAAGCTCACTAGTGATACAATTTCATCCTTGAAATTAAACATTTCTCAATTAGCAACATGTAACAAAGAATTCGAGAAAGAACATTTGTCTCTAACTCTTAAATATGATTCATTTAGTAATAAATATAATGACCTTTCAAACAAATTCTGTGAGTTAGAAAAATTATATGAATCACATTTATTGAAAACTGAATCAAGAACAAAGTTATCTTTTGCCCAGACAAATCAAAGTGTCTCTGAGTTGCTACAAAGATTAACTAAAGTTAAGATTGAAACTGCAAATCTACTAATGAACCAGGATAATCATAAGTATAATCAATATAATAATAATCCTTTCATTGGCAAAAGTGAATCTCATTCCTTCCCTATACCACCACAATTAAAACCATCTGGTGGTAGTGTCAAATCTGAAAATGTAAGTCACAAATACGTTCAGGAGGAAATACAAGACCATTTATCAAAAATGAATGAGTTGTTGAATTTACCTAAGATTAGTGAGATAAAATCCAATCAGAAAAACTGGCCTAAGATAGATCAGTACCCAACTTATGATGGGGAAGCCAGCTCTGATTGGAAACATTTTATTCAAAGAATTGACAACTTAAAATTCTCATATAAGATACCAGATGAAGAAATAGCATCAAAATTAATTTCTATATTTAAGGATGTTGCTTTATTATGGTTTGAAGCTGTCTTGAGTGAGGGTAAAGATTACTCTTGGGCTAAATGGAAACAACTTATTGAAAAATAATTTGGAGGTTCTAAATTCAGGCTTACTCAGCAGAGACTTTATGAGAAGACTAGGTATAATCCGTTGAATGGTGACAAACCTATGGTATTTTTAATGAATTTAAACAAAATATTAAAAGCCATTGAGCCTCATATGGATTTTAACTTATGGAAAGATAAGATAATATACAAATTACCTATATCTGTTAGAGACATTGTTGTAGCTAGAACATTAAATGTTACTGAATATTCTGACTTTATTAATATTTGCAATGAAATATTATTAAACCATAAGTATGAATCAAGGTATTCCACTTATAAGCAAAATGTTGAACCTGTAAAAACTCAGAATTCAAAAACACTTCAGGAGAAGCAGAAAAAACCTACTGCACCTGTAGTACCTAAAAAGTATGAAGCAAATACTTGTTATAAGTGTAACAAACCTTGGGTCAAAGGTCACAAATGTGAGAAAAATATAAATATTGTTGAAAATCAACGTGAATCTAAAACTGAAACTGAAAAAAGTAAAGAATCAATTGATTATGACAGCAATATCTCATATAGTGATGAAAATGAAGTCTGTATCACCACACAATATGGGGGGCGGACTTGCTAGCAAGTCCGCAACCTTGGACCCAAACTCACCATAGATTGAACACACATTGAGCTATTGATAAAGGAACCATACAATCAGGGATGAACACCACTCAGCAGAACAGTTTTAGGTGGGTGTTCAAGTAGAGTTCAGTATGGGTTCAGTATGAGTTCAGTCTGAGTTCCATCTGAGTTCAGGTTGAGGACTTGCTAGCAAGTCCACCCCCTATATTGCGTAGTGTATGTTGGAAGATGATTTGTCCATCTTTGAAAATCCAATATTAAATATGTCTCAAATGAATCTTTAATGAATTTTGAGGATGCTGAAATCATTAAGGATATACAAGCTGATAACTCTAGAATGACACCTATCACCGTTCCAGCTATCATTTCTGGTGAAAATGTTAATATAGTACTGGACACATGAGCTGCTGGTTCTGTTGTTTCCACTAATACATTACAGAAAATTGATAGTGAATATAAGTTTAAGCTTGAACCACTTCAAAATAAAAATTGGAGAGGTTTTGGATCAGTGCTACACCCCATTGGTAAATACAAAGCTTCTGTTTTCTTTAAACACCAACATGGTTATGTAAGGGTAACTTGTGACTATGTAGTAATGGATAATACTAATTGTAGTAACTGTTTTATCATTGGAAATGATATTCTGACTAAATTTGGGGTGAAATTAGACCCTACTACTAACAATTTTACAATTGTCTTGAATGTTAAAAGGAAATTTAAAATAAATTCTTTTAACACAGTCTTACACATTGAGTCAGTCACAAATTCCCCGTGTAAAGGAAAAGAATCCAATGAGATGGAACTTCTGGAAACAGAAACTTCAAAAGCATCATTTGGCACTCAGATAAGTAAAGCTGAGAAAGATAATATTTTGGAATTAATTAAAGCATTTCCAATGGCTTTTGCACATGGTACAAATGAACTTGGCCTTGTAAAAGATCATGAATGAAGATTAGTTTAACCTGTGATATGGATAATATTCCTGCTAGTCTTAAAAAGAAACCATACCCTGATTCACCAATAAAGAGGAAAGACAGAGGATAATATTAAGATGTTATTAAAAATGAACATTCTTGAAAAGGTTGAAACTACACCAAAATATTGTGTAATATCACCAGTGCTAATTTCTTATGAACAAGATAAAGAAAGACTGTGCGGTGATTATAGAGCATTAAATACATTTACAGTAGATGATATTTATCCCTTTCCAAGGATTGCCTCTATACATGCTACCCTCAAAGGTGCTAAATATATAAGTTGCCTAGATGGAAATAAAGGGTACCATCAAATTTCTGTTGAAAAGAATTCACAGATCTTTTTGTTGATAACAACACACATGGGAATTTATAAGTATGTCAGAATGCCATTTGGACCAAAAAATGCTCCATCATTATTTCAGAAGTTAATGGATATAACATTCCATAATGAAATGATTGAGGGATGGTTAATGGTATACATTGATGACATCATAGTGTTCTCTAAAACTTTTGATGAACACTTAATCAATTTAAGGAAAGTATTTCAGAAAATGGATGAAATAAAAATGACCCTTGCATTGAAAAAATGTATATTTGGGTTTGAATCTTTAAAAGTGCTTGGTCATTTTGTATCTGGCTTACAAATATGTGTATACCAAAACAAAGTGGCTGCAATAAAGAATATTGGCATTCCTCAAAATGTAAAGGATGTACAATCTTTTCTTGGAATGTGTGGTTATTATAGAAATATAAAAAAAACTACCAATCAATTTCTGCACCACTGACCACACTGATAAAGAAATCAGAAGCTTTCATATGGAATAATGAAAGACAACAAGCTTTTGATAAGTTGAAAGAATGTTTAATGACAGCTCCTATCTTGGGATTACCAGATTTCGAATTACCTTTTGTATTTTATACAGATGCAAGTTTTATTGGACTGGGTGCTGCTTTGCATCAAAAACAACTTATTGAAGGAAAAATGTCAGAAGTATTAATCTGCTATATTTCATGTACTCTGAGAAGTAGTGAATTTAAATATGGTGCTACTCAACTTGAATGTTTGGCAGTAGTATGGGCTCTTGAGAAGCTACATTATTACCTTGAAGACCAAAAATTTTAGTAAATAACTGACTGTAGTGCAGTTAAGTCACTCTTAAACATGAAAACTCCTAATAGACAGATGTTTAGATGGCAATTAGCTGTACAAGAATACAGAAGACTGTATGGTAAGGCAAACTCTTACAGTCGCCTTGCTGTAAGCAGAATCCGGAGGAGATGTGTGGATTTAGCTGAAAACCCCGTCCTTCCAATAAAAATAACAAAGTAGGTGTTCTAAATCACTAAGCTAACCAATCTACTTGGATCGGATTAATAAAAATAATGAAACTCTAAAATATTTAACGCTTATTGAGATTTAAAGAAAGTGGCTGTTGATAAAGAAATACTGATAACAACAATTAAGGTGTACCAGTGAAAGATCTGAAAAGATTGACTTTTATGTTTTTATAATAATTTTAATTTTTATGAGACAGCAATAATCAAGTCCCAGAGATGAAGACCTTTCTAAAGATACCCTGTATGAAGTGTTATTTTAAATTGTTGAATTGTATTTCTAAAATGTTATGTAAAATAATAAATGTTAAAAGGGTATTACAAATTATTTAATTTGTTGAGTAATAAAAAAATGAGACTGTGGTAGTTAATGATTAAGCTGTATGATGTGATCCCCTCTCAATTTCGAGTTTGAGAAGCGCTTAAGTATTCCTAGTCACGTGCCTAAGTTATCCCCTCCAGAGCTCTTCCAGAGTCAATCCGGAGCCCGTACGGAGTCCGTACGGAGTCCGTACGGAGTCCGTACGGAGTCAAAGCGGAGTCCGTACGGAGTCGAAACGGAGTCCGTCCGGACTTCCGGACTCAATTTAGAACCTTAAAACCATAATAAAAAATCTAGAAAAATTACACATAACAGAGCTACTTCCCCTTTACCTACCAAACTAATTTTCGTAGTCTGCGCAGCTCTAATTACCCCGTGAAAATTCATCAAAGTTAAGTAATTTTTGAAAACGTAAATATTTCTATAAAACTTTAAAATTCATTTAAAAACATAAGAAAAATAGTAAAAATTCTGGGAAAATTTCCCAAGGTTCTTGAGTGACTCGACTTAATACCTATATATTTTTCAGACCGTAAAAATAAGTTTTCTCCGCAAAATAAATTGTTTTCGTGTAGGCATTTGCTCGTGACCAATTTCTTCATATTTAAAACTCCAATAAATTAAATAAAACCCTTTTATATAAAAAATAATAACACCAATCTTGCATGCCGTGATAACTCCATTTACATATTTAGGTGCCATACTAAACTTTAGGCTACCACATCCTCCCTCCAATAGAGAATGTCCCCATTCTTAAAACTTTGCATAAGTGGTTGAGCACAATATTCATCTTTAACCTTCAACTACCATCTTCTTTAATCAACTATAAAATTCATCTTCATCAATATGTCTTCCAAAGAACTTGTCGCTCCATGTGAACTCTGCGCTCGATACCAGGTACCTTGTTTAATGTCCAATCCTAATCTTCCTGGCAGAACAGCTTGCGACTTATGCCGTGTGAAAAAAGTCAAATGCAACCGGCCATTAGTTCCTTCTAAAACAAATGTATATTTAGGACCAGCAGCTCTCCCTGATCCCTCAACTTCTAAAAAGCGATCCAAAATTCCTGTCTTCTTAAAACGAATAAGATCAAAAACAGCTTCAAAATTTCAATCTTCATCAGCGGATCCCGGCCTAATTTTGCCTTCACAAGATCCTAATCCTATAACGCCAGTACCCCCAACTAACTTTGCTGAGACTATGTTTTCTGGCTCTAAATGTAAGACCCTATTTATCTTACTAAAAAAAACTTTTAATCAAAATTGACTAAACCTATGACTTAATAACATATTTGAACTTCTAGCTGTCGAAATAACCAACACTGATGATGTTGGTAGGGTGAAGACGGACTATATCAATCATTACCCAAATTTTCATCGCTATCTTTTTCTTGACTTTACTAATGAGTTGAAACGAAAAATGCTGGCCTATTTTCAAGAAACTCCAGCTAATAACCATGAAGACCTCATGAAAAGAAGAATTTTAATGCAAAGCTTTGATAATGATGTTGAACAATTTCAAAGAAATTATCTTTTCTAACAGTATAACTTGATAAAATTTTGTTTTTGCTTGGTCTTCTTAAACTTTCAACATAAATGATGTTTTCTTTCTTCTCTGGCTTGATATAACATAAAATAAAATAATATAAATCTTGTGATGATTCCACTACTGAGAGCAAGGTTTGAATCCCTTCAGACTCCCATATACCAGTCTTCCTTCTTGTCACAGCATTGAGAGAGTGGATCTTCCTATGAGCCGAATACTCCTGATTCCAACCTCATAGGGCCCCCCACTGAGCCGAATTCTATGATTCCAATCTCGCCATAAGGTCCTCCAAGCTTCACACCAAAAAAAAATGGCCTAACTATGAGGCACTAAAAAAAATCATTCCCTAAAATCCAACTACCATCCTAACTTCTGATTCCTTCATCACAATTTTCAAACTTTGCTATACAGCAAACCCATAAAATACTTTTGCCAGGCTTCCAATAATAATATTAACTTTAGACCATGTTAAAGCGCCACAAATTTCACCTAATTAACCATTATGCTTTCCTTAGCATCATTACCACCTAAAATTTTAACCTCCTAAAACTTATCAGCACCCAATTCCAGAAATAATTGAATAACCAGTTTAAAGTCTTATTGGACAGTGATAAATTAAAAGATTGAATTGAGTTATCCAAACAAGATTGACATTCCAGTTTAAAGTCTTGGTGGACCAAACATATAATCGATTGCCAGTTTATGGTCTTGGTGGACCAAAGATCGTTTAGGTGCATAAATAACTTGATAAATTCCTAAGTAAGGCCTAGGCTTGACCAAAGATTGAATAAATTTGATAATCCAGTTTAATGTCATAGTGGACCAAACATTTGATCGACAAGTAATCCAGTATAAGGCCATAGTGGTCCAATGAATGTTGAATTATCCTGCAGATATTAATTTTCCAGTTTAAAGTCATAGTGGACTAAACAATGAATGAGCTACCAGTTTAAAGTCATGGTGGACCAAACATTTAATCGATAAGAAATCCAGTTTAAGGTCATGGTGGACCCAACAGCTTGATAACAGTCCAGTTTAAGGTCTTGGTGGACCTAACAACTTCTCTATCCTTGAACCCAGATTCTGCCACCAGCTTTCTTCATCCTAGTTTCAAGTTTTCTTCTTCAAAAAAAATATCTCCTAACAAGATGAAACCTTCTGACTTCATTGCTTCAGCTGATCAATCTTGCAAATACTGTGCCTTCACCCATAGGGAATGTATCTTCTCTTTTAACTGGCAAAAGCACACTTATAACAGGGCCTGTTTATCCTGCTATGAGAAGAAAAGAAAATGTTCTGGCTTGAACTGTGGTTCTTTCCCCATCACTGCTACTAGCTTCTCCGCCTTCTGCAATCCTCCTCCTTCTTCTTCACCTTCTACTCCACCCCCTATTCCATCAACCTCTAAAGATCCCATACCTTTTTCTCCATCAGCCTATTTAAACCTTTCTCCATCACCTAATCCTCTGGGTCCTTCTCTCCAATCTAGACTTGCTGCTACTCCCCCAAGAACTCTTGCTGCTCCCAGGGCCATGCTTCAACCTTCTAACAATTCTTCTCCTTCTTCCAACATCTTGAAGCACAAAAGGTCCTATAATAGCCAGCAGTCTTCATCTTCTCTTGTATCATCCAAAAGGCCCAGAACATCTACTTCAAACACCAAATCCAACACCAGTCCTCCTCATCTATCAAAAATAAAAAATCCTTTTCTAAACATAAAAAATTCCACTCCATTACCAAGTAAGCCATTTATCTATGATCATGATAGTGTTGACACAGGTTAGTTGTCTCTTTTATTTTCTTAATCTTCAGGTTTTAATTTGCTGATATTTAATTTGATAAGCGTCCACCGGTTCTCCAATTTCATATTCTGCTTATGAACTACCAGAACCTAATCCAAGCTTTCCTAGAGTTCCAATTCACCTAGTGTCTGAAAAGCTTTTTGCCAATTTTAATAACCTTATCGCTTATTTCCAACGATACCCGCCCTCTGATAGATCAGAATCTTGGATGAGAGAGCAACTGTTAAGAGACCTTTTCAAAATAGCCAACTGGCTTCAACACTATCGTGACCGTGAAATAAGATTCGAATCCCAGGAAATCGATCAAGGTCCTTCTAAATTTTCTAATTTCGATTCTTCAAAAGATAACAACCCTTGATGGCGCTCTTCCTGGTATGTAGCTTTCTTGAATAATGTTTGAAAAATAAAATATAAACATCTAAACTACCTAAAACTAAAATACCTTTTATTATTATTATTTTTTTTTTTTTTTTTTTTTTTTAATTTTTAAATTTAAAATAAAAGATTTTAGAAAAGATAGTTTTGAAATAAAAGTTAAAATTTAATTTTTAAAGAAAGATAAAAAAATTAATAAAAAAAAAAAAATTAAAATAAAATTTTAAAAGATGCCCCCCGGCCATTTGATGAGCCGTACCCTCGACATCATACCCACATCCAAGTGCAACTTGATGTGGTTACACAATTTTGAGAAATTGAAAAGAAAATAAAATAAATGAAAGTTTTTAGAAGCTAATTTTTATAATGATGATCACTGGGTGGGCTCCCTCCAATTTATAAAAATGATTAGAGACCACCAGTGAGCATCACCTTTACAATAATTCATAATATATATTAAGTAAAGAAATCACAATCTAACATAAAAAAAAATCAAAAACAAAATAAGAAAATCTTGAATCCGGCGTTGAGAGCGGTGTCTCTTGATTCGTTCCAGTTTATAGTCTTAGTGGACTTCCTATAATTAAAAGACAAAACCAGGATTCAACTAGAAACAGGGAAAATTTCGGAAACGAACATTATGGGGTAATTGTGTATAGAGCAGCCAGCCCATCAATAACCCCCACACTTGCCAATATTAAATTAAGAAGGTTCCCCTGTGAACACTTCTTCCAATAAATTTTAAAATATTTCCAACACTATCTTCACCCATATTTTAAGAATTTTTAATTTTGAAAATTTTCAATGAAGGTTTTCTCGCATTTCGTTATGTTTCATCACAGTTTCGTTGCCCATATGCAGTGTAACGATAGTAAATTATTTTTGATAAAATAAGAAGATAGTTTATACTCATTGCGGAGGAATCCATAAAATTTCGTAGATATCATAGTTTATCCTCATTTCGGAGGTATAAATTTAATAAAAGTCATTAAAATTGTAGTTTATCCTTATTTCGGAGTTGATAAAATTTAAGAAATTTCATAGTTTATCCTCATTGCGGAGGAATCCATAAAGTTTCATTGATATCATAGTTTATCCTCATTGCGTAGGAAGACTTCGGCACTCCTGGTGCCTCTAGGATAGAACCGTTTCACTTGATCGGCCGCTACCCTCTTCTTCAATACTACTCCATCCAACTCTTCTAGCACATATGAACCGCCGGAAACTTGCTCCTTGATTTTATACGGTCCATTCCACCTATCTGCAAACATTTTTCCCCACTGACTTTCCAAACTCCTATTATACACCAAGACCATATCACCTGGGTTCAAAGGTTTCCTTAATCGATGTGCCAACCGCTCATCCCAATATCTAACTGATTGATTTCGGATCTTCATCATCCGCGAATATGCCTTTTCTAAATATTCTTCTTTCTTTTCTAGCTGCATCATTCTTGCACACAATAATTCTTCAGTAGTTTTGACCGTGTCCCAGTCAACTCCAAGATATGATTCAGCTTCTAAATCAACCAGTAAAACTGCTTTCTGTCCAAAAACAAGTTCATAAGGTGAAAATCCGGTCGTCCTTTTGGCAGTGATTCGATCAGCAAATAAAACTAAAGGTAAATAGTGCCTCCATTTTTCGGCACTTGTCCCACACATTTTAACTAAAGCATCCTTGATAACTTGATGCCCTCTTTCAACCATGCCTTCAGCTTCGGGATAATATGGGGTTGCTACCCTAACCTTTGATCCAACTTTCAATACGGCCTCTTTAAACTCTGTCCCAAATTCAGGACCTCCATCTACCGTTACCAACTTCATCACCCCATACCTATATACCCAATTATTCAAAAAAAATTCTGCCACATTTTTGGCAGTTAAATTAATAAGAGGCGCTGCCTCTACCCAACCAGATAAATCATCTCTGGCCACAATTAAATATTTATACCGTCCCTCTTTTATATGAACGGCATCTAAACTAACTCTTCCAAAGAGCGTATATTCACCGGTCGCACGTCCAGGTTCTTTTGGCCTTAAATAACTTCGTCTTTGACATTCTTCGCATGACTGAACCCACTGTTTAACAGCCATCTTCATGCCAGGCCACCAAAATCGATCAGAAATTCTTCTAAACGTTTCTCCAACGCCTCTATGCCCGAGATCTTCATGCAGTGATTTCAAAACTAATTCTTGCCCCTTCTGTTGAGTTATAACTACTTGAGGATTTGGATACCTCCTCCTCATTAAACGTCGACCAGATAGGTAAAACGTAGATGACTTCCTCTTGATAGCCACCCATTCATTGTCTTCACACTCTTCTGGCCTCTCTAAAGTCAACAAATATTTGACTAACAAAAAATAAAAACCAGTCTGACCCCAGACTTCATCTTGAAAATCGATTAATATAACATCAATAGGGACTTCTCTATCACCAATATCACCTGCACATGAATGAGCCAATAATCGTTGACCCCTAAATAAATCTTTAATCGAGCTATGTCGACGTTTTTCTTCTGAACCTTTGGATCCTTCAAAAACCGTATTTGAAAATACCTCTTTCTCTTTATCCACCTTTTTATTTAAATTCTCTAATTCTCCAACATATACACCATTCCTTAATTTACTACTATCCCACACTACCAATCCATTTTCCTCTACATACACCACATCTTCTTCTACCTCCTCTCTGCCGAATTTATCTACACCTTTTCCAATACCTTTATTAACATAAAAACCATTTTCCAGTTTATCCTCTTGGTGGAGGTCATCATCACCATAATCTAAACACAATAGTCCTGCCAGTTTAACCTCATGGGGGAGGTATGGAAAGTCTTCAGCTCCTTTAGTGCTGGCTTTGATAATAGGTATATCTTCATCGAACTCTTCTGAGTCTGAATCTTCTTCAGTGGGTGGTCTCCTTGATAAACCATCTGGCATAGTAAAAGTCTTGCCAGGCTTATGAACTAAATCAAATGAAAAATGTTGAATAAAAGCTACCCATCTCGTCATGGGTGCGTTCCGTAAACTTGGGGAATTAATCATCTGGATTAACGATTTCGCATCCACTTGCAACTCAAAATGTTGCCCCCACAAAATATGCTGAAGTTTCTTCAGTATTTTCGCCACACCACATAATTCCAATTTTGGTTGAGAATATCTTGATTTGACCTCAGTAAATACTACAGATTCATACCTAACTGGCCTGATGTAACCAGCTTTATCCATCTGAGACAAAACCTCCCCAGCTGCAATCTGACTTGAATCAACTGCTAAATAGATTCTGCCAGCATCTTTTCCATAATCCAACTTGTGCAGGACTAAATCCTTCCCCACAACCTCCTTCAACTTCACAAACGCCTTCTCACACTCTTCATCCCACTCCCAGTCTGCATCCTTTCTCTTTAACCGTCTCAATGGAGCTGCCAATGAAGAAAAGTCCTTGATAAACATTCTAACATACACGCAAACGCCTAAAAACCCTCTAACTTTGGTCGTATTCTTGGGTCTTGGCCAGGACTGAATTTTGTTAACTTTCTTCTTGGACATAATCCTACCCTCTCTACATACCACATGGCCTAATATTTCTAAGGCTGGCACACAACATGAAAATTTTAAACCTGAAATAGTTAAACCAGCCTCTTCAATTCGAAACAAGATTCTTTCTAAAGTAATTGCAAACTCCCAAATGAATTTGCGTATCCCGGGATTCTCTTCCAACACCTGGTTATCATAGTCGGTTGTTGGTCCCTTAATTCCTCCATCATCTATAAAGATTCCAGCATATTGTGGAATTTCATCTTGAAGGATCCAAGCCATCTGAGCTTGATAAACTGCAACCGAATTTGTTGCTCCTTGAGGTAATCTTGTTAACTGTAAACGTCCAAGTGGTGTATCGAATGTAGTGAGAGGTCTTGAGTCCGGATGTAACTCTCTCTCATCATATCCACCCATAATATCTCCCAAACCATAACACACTCTCCCTGCAAACGCTTCAACAAACTCCTCAGCACTAGGTGGTATCCCAGCATCCTTTATTGTAACCCTATTTAATTCCCTAAGATTATGAACAACTCTAAGTTTGCCATTCGGTTTCTTGATACAAAATACCGGACTAGAATAACTTGATGTTGATTGCTCATACAGTCCAGTGCGTATCCGTTCTCTGACAACTTCAATATAAGCTTCTTTCAATGCAGCCGGAATAGGAATCGGTTTCTGCTGCCACGGTTCATGACATACCACAGGAATCTTGTAAGGCTCCCCATAGGAATGCTTCAACACACCCCTCTCCTCTTCTACAAAAGCAATGGCCTTCTCTCGCTTGACCATCACATCCAACAACAACTTCTTCTCTTCTCCAGACAACCAACCATCAGGTCCAAAATTAACAACACCCAGTCTCTCAAAAGTGATTCTTGACGTCTCAGAAAATTCAGGCTGATTCTTTACCAAGGGACTTTCATAAGGATCTCTTGATAACCTTGGTCTTCTCAAAGGTGGATTCAATTCAGCAGGTAGCGGTTCATTAATAGGTCGAACTTTATTTGCTACCTTCTTATATTTGGCTGCGTCCACATCTAAATAAACTTGAGGTAAAACATCGCCATTAAAGCTTTCATCAAATAAATCTTCTTCATCGCCAGAATCGGAATAAGAAAAATTAGAAAAATATTTTATTTCATTTTTAAATTTTACCCTTTTCTCCTTTCCCTCGTCTAATTTATAAACAGATTTTCCAACACCTTTTCTTCCCTTATCCAACAGTAAATCACCCGTAAAGAAAGTTGGCAGTTTAACCTCTTGCTGGAGGACCGGAATTGAATTTTCACAAAAATTATTTTTTTGGGTTTTAATTATACTGAGATTTTTTATCGGATTTTGATGTGATATTTGCAGTTTACCCTCTTGCTGGAGGTCCAAAATAGAAGGAGATAATTGCAGTTTAACCTCTTGCTGGAGGTCCGTGATAGAAGGAGATAATTGCAGTTTAACCTCTTGCTGGAGGCCCGGAATTGAATTTTCACAAAAATTATTTTGTTGTGTTTTAATTATACTGAGATTTTTAATTGAGTTTTGATAAGATTTTTGCAGTTTACCCTCTTGCTGGAGGTCCATAATAGAAGGAGATAATTGCAGTTTAACATCTTGCTGGAGGCCCCGAATTGAATTTTCACAAAAATTATTTTGTTGTGTTTTAATTATACTGAGATTTTTAATCGAGTTTTGATAAGATTTTTGCAGTTTACCCTCTTGCTGGAGGTCCATAATAGAAGGAGATAATTGCAGTTTAACCTCTTGCTGGAGGCCCATAATAGAAGGAGATATTTGCAGTTTAACCTCTTGCTGGAGGCCCAAAATAGAAGGAGATAATTGCAGTTTAACCTCTTGCTGGAGGTCATAAAACATACCCTTCCAACCTTTATCCAACCTAATTTGGCCCATTTTGCCATTTTCACCATTTTTAAATTTAATAGAAAAACAGGGTAAATCCAATAAACATTCAGAAAAGTCCAAAACGTATTTGCACTCCAAAGTAATATTAACAGAAAATAATTGAGAATCCACTTGAATTATCTCCAAGTGAGCTGACCTACTGCAATCCGGGATCTCATTATGAGGAGAGATTACAACATTAGAGTGATCAGCCCCTGCTACCCCAAAAAATGAGGGCATCCATCCCTTTCCAACAAACATAATTCACCAGAAGCCGTCCGTTTTATATGCCGCTTCTTGGTGCAAACACAACACTGGCACAGAGTAGTAATCCCTGGCCTTGTTTCCCAACCTTCATCTCCAGGAGGCGCTAACCGCATATGTAACCTCCGCATATCTTCACCAGTGATCTCCAAACTAATCCCCATGCCAGCTTGATACCCTATCCTGGCCTCAAAATCCATCAAAAAAGGACCACCAAGAACAGTTTTGACTGCTCCTCTGGCCACATAAAAGTGAACCTTACCAACAGATCCACCAATGCCTAACCTGACATGCTCAGCTGTACCCATCAGCTCTGTTGCATGCCCTCCAATACCTCTGAGGTTTCCCCCAGTTCCACTTTTAATTGGCAAGCCTATACTTGTCGCTTGCTCCAATGAAATTAAATTAATTTGAGACCCTGAATCGACCAAGGCCTTTACTTCTTTACCATTAAGAGTTACCACCAGGTAACCCAGGGGAGCGGAAAAATGTGTATCTACATCTTCCCCAAACTTTTCAGCATTTTCACAAATATATTCCACCTCTCCAGTGGAAACCCGACGCCTCGTCAAATGCTTCTTTTGCTTTTCAGCAAGCGCCGGACTAATTGTAAATAACTCCCCCAAAGATAAGGGAATCTGAAGTTGATTCACCCTATTCAAAACTGCGTCCATCGCATTAGCTTGACCAGAAACTACTGGCCGCTCATACTGGACCTTTGATTTAACAACCTTGGCCCTGGGTACCTCTTGAGGTCCAACCGAGCCATCTTCACTTTCTATAACCCTAACTCCGTCACCAGCTTCTTGCACTAATCCTGATCCATCGCTAGTCCTTCTTACTCCCTCCATTGGGATGGGACCGCTAAAACTTGGTCTGGGTAGAGACGCCAACGGTACGTCCTCCTCAGAATCCGAATCATCCTCTGGCATAGGCTCACCATTTAAATCAAACTTGCCATAACTAGGGGGCCCCATATCAGCAATCCCCTTCTGCATTTTATATAATTCGTCCTTAGAGTAAGGGTTCAATTTGTTGGCGGCAGTTTGAGCACTAGAATTCTTGTCCTTAGAGTAAGGGTTTACTTTGTTATTGGCGTTGCCAGGATTAGCCCTCAATTGGCTCTGAATGCTACTTTTCGCCTTAGTAGCGGCTGCTCTTCTAGCAGCATTAACATCGTATTCGCCAGCCATACAGCTACCCTCCACCTGGGCAACCGTCGCCAGCTCTAAACCACCAAAAGAAGTAGAAAATGTGGCTTTACTGACCTCTTTCTCTTTACCTTTGTCAGCTTTTCCACCATTACCGTTACCATTTTTGCCACCCTTGGCATTAACATCTTCATCCGTCACCTCTTCAAATCTGGCTCTTCTTTCAGCCGTTAAACTTCTTCTGACCAAATCAGAAGGAGACTGTCCATCACTGGGCTTGATGAACGAACCATCAGGAAATTTATAAACTTTACCATCGAATAAAACTCGCCCAGCATCCATATCCTTATCAAGAGCAAAACAAACTGTTGCTCTGTGCCCTCTCCTATTACAATAGGAGCACACCTTTGGCTCATCATAGCCACCTCTATAATTACTACCACCATTCCCACCATTTCTCCCATTGCCTGGGAAGCGGTTACCGTTGTTATTGCCATTATAATTTCGACGTTCATAACCTCTAGACTGATAAGAAGTCGACGTCGACGAAGAAGCGATTGGGGCCTTGTTGGCCTTCTGTGTTTCTTGAACAAATATTTTTAATTGTTTAGTTAAATCGGCCAGGTGATCGACCATCTTATTATCCACATTACCCTCAACTTTAGCAGCAGGTAATCCCATTTGAGCCTTCTTGGCCTCCTGGGCTTTGACCATAATATCGTTGTTTTCGGCCAAAACCTCGCTAACCTTGCTAACATATTGAGTGCAAGACTCTTGATATTTGTCCAACGCCAATAACTTGAGATGGGCCTGAATGTTCTCTTTGATAACCTCCAGAGCCGGCAGTTTCTGCTCACCATTAGGCAGTTCCTTCATCAAATCTTTTCTTGAAAGATCCTTCAAGACGTCCATACGAATATCCCTACTGCATGCTGACCAAAACAAATCTTTTGCTTGGTTCTCATGCACTAACTCGTCCACCAGTATGAGATATTCCACCACTTCATCAAACTGAACACAGAGCTTTTTGAAGTCAGCCATAGAAGAAACTCCACCTTTTGCTTGCCAGTCTCCAACAATTTTATTGAGGTCCATCATAGTAAACCTAACACCCCATCTATCAACCATAGCTTTAGAAAGCTTAACCCAATCCTTGTCCTTGAATGCCTGCATAGCAATAACCTCTTTTTCCACCTCCCTATCGGCAATAAAAAATCTAACTTGCTTCACCATATCCACATGGGAAGCACCATCAACAGCAGCAGCAGCTTCATACCTGCTAATGAACCATTTAACCTCCTCCCCATCAAACTTTGGGCCATCCCAAGAAACAATTCTAACTGAGGGAGTAAGAGGGTTAGAAGATCCAGAAGCAACAGCAGAAGAAGACATCCCAATAAGTAATGAAAAGTGTTAACAATCGATAAAATAACAAGCCTCTTGCAGGCCAATAACAAAAATCCAATTAGAGTTCCAGAAAATAAGCCTCTTGCAGGCTAAGAACGTTCTTGATCCAAGTAAGTCTTTAAAGAAAGCTAGAGAAATCGAACCCCACGTTGGGCGCCAACTATGGTAAGGTAAACTCTTACAGTCGCCTTGCTGTAAGCAGAATCCGGAGGAGATGTGTGGATTTAGCTGAAAACCCCGTCCTTCCAATAAAAATAACAAAGTAGGTGTTCTAAATCACTAAGCTAACCAATCTACTTGGATCGGATTAATAAAAATAATGAAACTCTAAAATATTTAACGCTTATTGAGATTTAAAGAAAGTGGCTGTTGATAAAGAAATACTGATAACAACAATTAAGGTGTACCAGTGAAAGATCTGAAAAGATTGACTTTTATGTTTTTATAATAATTTTAATTTTTATGAGACAGCAATAATCAAGTCCCAGAGATGAAGACCTTTCTAAAGATACCCTGTATGAAGTGTTATTTTAAATTGTTGAATTGTATTTCTAAAATGTTATGTAAAATAATAAATGTTAAAAGGGTATTACAATTTATTTAATTTGTTGAGTAATAAAAAATGAGACCGTGGTGGTTAAAGATTAAGCTGTATGATCTGTCCCCCCCTCTCAATTTCGAGTTTGAGAAGCGCTTAAGTATTTCTAGTCACGTGCCTAAGTTTTCCCCTCCAGAGCTCTTCCAGAGTCAATCCGGAGCCCGTACGGAGTCCGTACGGAGCCGGAACGTAGTCCGTACGGAGTCCGTCCGGACTTCCGGACTCAATTTAGAACCTTAAAACCATAATAAAAAATCTAGAAAAATTACACATAACAGAGCTACTTCCCCTTTACCTACCAAACTAATTTTCGTAGTCTGCGCAGCTCTAATTACCCCGTGAAAATTCATCAAAGTTAAGTAATTTTTGAAAACGTAAATATTTCTATAAAACTTTAAAATTCATTTAAAAATATAAGAAAAATAGTAAAAATTCTGGGAAAATTTCCCAAGGTTCTTGAGTGACTCGACTTAATACTTATAAATTTTTCAGACCGTAAAAATAAGTTTTCTCCGCAAAATAAATTGTTTTCGTGTAGGCATTTGCTCGTGACCAATTTCTTCATATTTAAAACTCCAATAAATTAAATAAAAGCCTTTTATATAAAAAATAATAACACCAATCTTGCATGCCGTGATAACTCCATTTACATATTTAGGTGCCATACTAAACTTTAGGCTACCACAACGGATGACTATTACACATAGAGCAGGAACCTTGCACTCTAATGTAAATCTGTTATCTAGAGTACCTCTGCCTAATAATGATGATAATCCTGCTTATGTTCCTGAGTCAGAGATTATTAACATTTATGGCATTTATATTGTAGATCTTGAGAATGAATTTATGCAATCAATTCTTGATAATTACAATTCAGATCCTGACTTGAGTAAACTCACTACAATATTAAATGATCCATCTAATGCTTCAATGAATGTTTTAATAAAAACATTACCAAATAAGTATAAAGAGGCATTAGAAAAAGAAAAATTTTCCATTGAGGATGGTTTAATATATTACAGAAAAAAATTAAGTAATGTAATTGTAATTCCCCCTTCAATGAAGGAGTTAATGTTAGGTATATGTCATGATGATATATTAGCAGGTCATTTTGACTACCATAAAACATTAACCAGAGTAAAAAACACAGCTTGGTGGATGAAAATGTCTGAGGATGTTCAGAAATATGTTGAAACATGTGATTCTTGTCAAATATCTAAAAGATTAACAGGCAAAAGAGCTGGTTTATTACAACAAATTGAGCAACCAAAAGCTCCATGGGAAATCATTAACATCGACTTTGTAACAGGTTTGCCAATAGCAGGGCATAAGAGTTATAACTCCTGCTGGGTAATTGTAGATAGATTTACAAAGATGTGTAAATTTATTCCTTCCCACAAAGAGGTTTCTGCAAAGGACTTAGCTTTTTAATGGTGGACACAAATGTTAAATACAGCAGGTTTCCCCAAAGCAATAGTTTCTGACAGAGATCCTAAATTTAATTCTGAGTACTGGACATCACTTATGGATGTTTCAGTGTGTCAATTAAAACTTTCTACAGCACACCATCCACAAACTGATGGGATAGCAGAAAGAATGATACAAACCTTAGAAGATATGATAAGAAGATACTGTGCTTTTGGTCTTAATTTTAAAGACAATGACAAATTCACGCATGATTGGGTAACCATTATCCCAGGTTTAGAATTTGCATACAATAGTACAGTACATTCTGTCACTGGCAAAAAGCCATTTGAGTTATGTTTGGGTTTTGTACCTAATACCCCTGCTAAAACTCTTAATAAGTTACCTAGATTGGATATCGATCCAGGTACTAAATCTTTTCTTCAGATGCAGGACTTATGCAGAAAACATGCTCAAGAATGTATAAATAAGGCGTTTGAGTATGAAAAGAAAAGATGGGATAAAGCCCATAAAGAACAAATGTTCAAAGAGGGTGATGAAGTCCTTATTTCAACACTACATTTCAATTTAAATGGTAATGTTAAATTGAAAGATCCATTCATTGGACCATTTTTAGTTAAAAAGATGGTTGGTAATAATGCTGTTGAGGTTATTCTATATGCACCATATGATAGAAAACATCCAGTATTTCCTATTTCTCTTATAAAACCATACCATTCTAATGATACTGCTCTATTTCCAAGAAGATCAGGAAGGAATAAACAGCAAGCTGAATAAATAGTTGAAAAGGCAGCAATTGAAAAGATACTTAAAAAGAGACACCTTACAAAAGAAAAGGGAGTTGAGTATCTATTAAGATTTAAAAATAAATCAAGTGAATATGACCAGTGGATTCCAGAAAATAAAATATCTGATCTTAAAAATCTCTTGAAAAAATTTAAATCAAAATGATACTGTTTATTCAGTATATGTATTATAAAACTTATTTTTTATTTTTTATTTTTTTTATTTCACTCCTTAGTTTTAATTAAAATGTCTTAACATTTTTTTTATTGTTTTTTCTTGGGTGAGGGAGTGTAAGCCTAATTATCCTTAGGACTGAGTATTTCTTATGCTTAAAATAAAATAAACTTAAGTAAATTAAGCTTATATCTTAAAAATAAGGTTAAAATTATAATATATAATATTTTATTATATATATATATAATTATTATTCTATTATATAACTTATAATAGTTTAAATAGCTTATCCATGGCCTAATAACACTTATTAAGGTGTTAATGGAGTCATAATATACTTATCTTAAGTGATATGAAGTAATTATTGACATACATAAGCTTATATGTATACATAAATCTCATATTCAGTGAAATATGCAGTATATTATGTATATTTAGGTATATAAGTGGGTTTTAGCCCCTTAATAGCCTATAAACTTTGTTTTTCTGCTTATTTTAGGTCATATGGACGAAATCAGAGGACTCACAACGCCTACAGAAGCATATACACCTATATCAGGCGCATACACCCGGTTTGGACAACTAAAATAACTTCCTTGGATGGTTATTCACGGATTTATGGGTTGGAATAATATTTCTCGGTTAATGTGGATGCTTGGGGATGTTATTGGGGGCTTGGACATTTTATTTTTTTCCTTTATATTCTTTTGGTTTCATTAAATCTCTTTTTGATTGTTTATTTTACCTGTTTCTTTATGGTATCCGCTTTTATCTGGCTTTTCTATTTATGGTATGGATCTGTGTTATTATTAACAGTGATGGAGGGTCCTTACTGGAGGTCTGGGTGTTTAAACTTCTTGAAGTAGAAGCCATGGGGAGGTGATGGGCCCTCACAGTGCTGTAATTGCCGGGGATAGCAGTGACATCATCTGGATTGAAGGTCTGTGCACTCCAGTGGATTTGGGTATAAGTAAGAAGGGATTTTGACGGTTATTTATCATCATTCAATTACTACAACTCCAACAAACACTACTATAAAATTATTAACATTTAGAAATATATTATAAAGCCATTATAAATTGATATTATCTTTAAATAAGCTATAACTATATTTTATTCATCTATTTTCCACCACTAGCACGCATTTAAATCCAAGTATTGTGAGTTTTATTTGAGTATAACTATTTTATTAGTCTTCCGCTGAGGTTTAATCACTAAATCATTTATCAATAAGTAGTAGGACCATAAATAAACACTATTATATCATACTTATATACTAGACTATACTGACAAGATGGTTGAATAGGATGAAGATTGGATGAATATATTATCAATCAAATATGCAAATTTAAGAATAAGGACATTCTTTATTGGAGGGAGGATGTGAAAGTCTAAATTATATTATGGAAATTGATATAATTTTTATTTAAATCTGGGATGATTTTATGGAGCTTGGAAAGGCCAATTTATTTCCATATACCTTTTATTCTTAAAAGAATGGATGGTAATCTTGCAAAGAATGTGTCAATTATACAAGTCAAAATAAAACATTTATTTAACAGTCAATAAATGAAATTATAGTTTTAAAAGTGCATGATAATTAAATTCAGGAGTCTCTAGAAATTTCATAAATATTTTGTAATTTTTAATTATTTTTCTTATATTTTTAATAATTTAATAATTTTTTTTGATTATTTCTGATATTTAATAGTTTACTTAATTTTAATGATTTTTAGCTCAGTGAATAGGGTTTCAAAGGCTACTAAAATTTAACTTGAGTCTTGCTAGATGTAGTTCTATCATCTTTAATTTTTTTAGACTTTATATTCAGTTTTTAAGGCTCTTATTGAGTCATGAAGTCTGTATAAGCTCCAGAATGCTCCAGCGAGAAATGTATGACGCTAGACTTAGCTATGCATATAAGGGCTGTAGGCAAAAAATTCGAGAGCTCATTCAGAGATAATAGAAACTTAATTAAAAACAACTACCATCTTCATTTTACATAACATTATATATATTTGTAATACCCTTATAAAAATAACACTTTTAAATTAACACTTCATAAATGTTTGAAAAAACTTAAAGATATATACCTCTAGAGTACCATTGTAGAGGTCTCATCTGCAGGAACTTGATTTTAACACATTTTCACAAATTTAGAAGCTTTATAAAATATGAGTCAATTATTTATATAATTTTTCTTCTAAGTACAACTTCACTGTTGTATTGCTTTTCCTCATTATAAAGAGCACTGATTCAACATCTCAAAACTGTTTAAAAAATTGTTTTACTAGTAATTTCATATCAAGTAGACTTATTAGCTTATTTAGTTGAAAACTCTTATTTTACATAAAGTGACAGGGATTTCTTATGTTTATCCAACTTCCTTGGATTCTGTTTACACCAAGGCAACTGTAAGAGTCTTTCTACATCAGTGGCACCCAATGTGGTGTTTAGGAGTCTATTGCTTATTTTCACATTGTGGTCTTCCAACATTGGCAGAGGTCTTTGTTGGTCTGTTTGGAGCTGTTAACGTATGTCTTAATTGACATTGGTTGAATAATTGGAAGTTTTTCTGGTTTTATTCATTGAATATTGGGACTATGGGTATGTGGGTACTACCATTAGATATCCCTGTTTTTCTCTATATTTCATGTCTTGATGAAATTTTTCATATTCTAAGTTTTAAGGGGTCATTTGCTCATTTAAAATTTCTAAAAGATAGATGTTTAATTTTGTTTTTTGTGTTTTACAGGCTAATCTTATATCTTAGGGTTAAGTGCTTAGTATTATTAAATAGAGCAAATTTGGCTCTATATTTTATGTCCCAATGTTGTCATAGCTTAATTTTGTGCTTTAAAGGTTTTAGTAGTCGTGGTGGATTTTTCTAAGTATTTTGTGCTTTATTGGAGGTTTTTGGTGGTTTTCTGGCTTCAGGGAGGTCTGGCCTCTTCTAGGTGGGCCACCTGCCTTGGTTATAGAAGGCTGGAGAGCGCTTCTAGAGGCTTTTTATTCAATTTTGCTGCCAAAAGTGCTAAATTTGTTGCTTTCCATGGATTTTTTAGATGGTGGTCTGTGTTTACATACTGAATAAGACAGTTTGGGGGAACTTTAATTATTATACAACCATCTGGAGGTGATATAATTGTTTCTCACTCAGTTTTCACTGTTTTTTGAGACAATTTTCTGTGTTATTTGCTAGGTTAGTTCTTCATTTAACGTAACTTTGGCAACTGGTTTCCCTGGTGTAGCTTTGCAACCTGCATCAAGTATTCTTTCTGTTTTCTGTGCAACAAGTGCACAGTGTTTTATTTTTCTGGTTGGATCTTTCTGCATTTCTGGTTTCTGGTTCTTTGGTTCTCAGTGGTCTGCTATTGGCTACTGTCTTGACTTGTTAAGCAGTCAAGAAGTGTGCTGGAAGGGGTATAGTAACAGTCTCTAATTTGCTGTAGCAAATAAATCTCACCTGGTATTTCTCAAAGGGACAGGGGTTTTTTCTCAAGTTTTATTCCAAATCCCTTGGTCAAGGCCTATAGCTAGTACTATAGGATCTTATACAATGTGCCACATGACACTTGAAGTAAAATTCAATCATTTAATCCATATATCAGTACACAAATTCATACTTAAAGCACAGAAAGAAACATCTACCTAGTAATTGCTTTTCCCCTTTGTTTTATCAATTCAAACGTGTTATCAACTGCACTATCTAAATCTTAAATCAAAATTAGTCAATAATCTGCTTTTAATTTTCAACTTTAAGCAAAAGCGTGGTGTATTAGTACTTGGATTTATAGTATAGTTAAAATATTGGGTTATTGTGTGTTTAAGGTTAATTAAAGGTCTCAGAATAGGAATAGAAGTAAGATTAAAGGATCTGTGGGTTATATTTGGGGGTAATTAATTAATTAAGAAAAGTTTTTTAAAGGGGTAAATTCAAGATGGAGTTTTCTATATAAGTGAGGGGATTTGGTTTGACATTCGTTAGAATTAAATTATTATATTGTTGTGATAGTAGTTAAATTTTTATAAAGCTATTATTTGTTCCTAACTTTCTTAATAATCAATTTCTCTTCAAAATTCTATAACTCCTAAATTGCTTTTGATTATTAAGTTGCAACCCTTTGTGAGATTCCTGGACTTTTAGTGTTACTATATCATACTTTCACTACACACCAAGTAAGATATCCTAATGGGGATATCCAGCATGAGTCAGGAATATTATATAGAGGGACATAAGGATAGAAAAATAAATATGTGAGAAAAATAAGTGTTAGAAAAATATCTTTCAAGCATGGGAAATTTTGTTTTTTTATTTTTTTTCTCCTAAAAATGATTTTTTATTTCATTTTTTATTTTTTTCCCTGTTTTTTTTCACAATTTTTTTTTTGAAAAAAATATTCTCATGGTTGCAAATTTTTTTTCTTACACTTACTTTTCTCACACTTATTTTTCTTGCACTTACTTTACTTGAATTTATTTTTCTGACCTTATTTACCTCCCTAAAATATCCCCAACTCATGCTGGATATACCCATCAGGGATATCTTACTTGGTGCATAGTGATTATTTTTCACCTCAAACTTACCTCAAAGGAAGTAATTTATCTTCAATGTATCTTTGAATCACTTCCTTGAAGTAGTCCTAAATCACATTTTCCAATGTCATATACTCAGGAACACCCTTGACCTTTTGTGTAGGCTATCTGGTGACAGTATAATTTAATTCTCCATAGTTTTCATTCTTGCAAAATATTATGTATTTTCAGGTGCTAAGTCTAAATAGCACCTGTTCAACGCACTCCTCCTGGTGCACTATTAACCTCCATGTCCTAAGGACTGGAGTTTCCCTTAACCATTTGAGATTAATACTTTTTAAGAGGGATATTCCCTTCAGCTGTCTTATTAACTCCATAGCTTCAATTTCATTTATCAGTTTATCTTTTTCCAAAAAACTTAAGCTGAAATTAATAGACATAAACTGAATTTCAATTTATCTGGCCAAATAAGAGGTGCCCAAATACTGGGTTAGTAAGAAAGTTGTATGGGTACTCAACTTTCTGAATTTTCCCTCCTTTGAGTGTGAATTAATGGTCTTGGATGCCCCAAGAATGGCCAATAACATTCTTTACCACGGCTTCTTTCAGCATTGGAACCCCAAAATTTATTGGTCACAGGGATTGATCACCACTCATTTTAAGAATATTTTTGATTTATCAATGCAGGTCAATAAGGAGTAAAACTACCTGCTTTACCAAGTCTTTCTAGAGGACACTTCTCTTCCAGATTTATTGCAAGCATCTGAATTTCCTTTAAATGAGAATATGGCTAAACATTCTAGTTTTAATAATTTACTCAAAGAGGATTTTAATAGCCTAGAAGTAATTGATTTTTTCTCTCTAAATATAGGTCTACCTTTGACACACTTCTTCAAAGATGAGGAGGATGAACAAAAAAATATTGAAGTCATTATATCAACTCTACATGAAGCTTATCATTTCTTCATCAGTTTTTTATCAATCTTTAAGGCTAAAAAGCTACTGCCTCATTGACCCTAAAATTATTAAATAGAGTTAATGGGGCTGTCTATTCTTTTTCAAAGGAGGATTCTCAAGCTCTTCATGACTAAATTGAAGAGAATGCAGAAAAAGACCTCATTCAAGCCAGTAAATCTCCAACCAGATCTCTATTTCTTTTTGTTAAGTAAAAAGATGAAAGTCTTAGGTTAGGTGTTGATTATAGAAAACTCGATTCAGTAACTAAGAAGAACACATATCCAGTTCCTCCTATGTCATTACTTCTTACCTTGTTTAATGGTGCTAAATTATATTCTAAAATTAATCTCAGAAGTTCTTACAATCTTATATGTATTATGGAGGGTCATGAAACTTTAACTGAAATGTGTACTAGATTTTGTGATTTTGAATATTTAGTAATGCCATTTTTATTTTGTAATGCACCATTGAATTTTCAAACATTTGTCAATGATATTTTCCAAGATATTTTCAAACAGTTTTTTTTTGTCTACCTAGATGACATTTTAATCTTCTTAAAGTCGCTTGAAGAGCATATACAATATTTCAAAATGGTTCTCACTTGACTTTGAGAACAAGGACTCTATGCCAAGCATACCAAGTGCCAATTCCACCTAAATTCTATTGACTTCTTGGGATTTACATTATTCACTGAGGGTTAATTAATGGATGATATAAAGGTTGAAAAAGCTTTGGAATGACCAGAGCCAACCAACATAAAAGACTTACAAGGATTTATGGGTTTTTAAAGTTTCAACAGAAGATTTATAAGACATTACTCTAAAACTATTACAAATTTTACTTCTCTTCTTAAACAAGATACTCCCTTTGTCTTCACAGATATCTCACAAAAATAATTTGAAGCATTAAATATTGTGTTCACCACATATCCAATTATTCAACACTTTGATCCTATATCCTTAACAATAATCAAGACAGATGCTAGCAATTACGCTATAGCAGGGGTAATATCCCAATTCAATACTGAGACAAAATTGTTTCATCCTGTTGGTTTTGAATCATGAAATTAATTGCAGCAGAATAAAATTATGAAATTTATGCTAAAGAGTTATTAGCTATTATTCATTGTCTTAAAAAATTGCAATCTTTTCTTCTCAGTCTAAATAGTTCTTTTTAAATCCTAACTGATCATAATGCTTTTAAATACTTCATGTCTTCAAATGTACTAACTAGAAGTCAAGCTAGGTGAGCTGAGCTCTTATCTGAATTTTATTCTACTATTACCTACCACACAAGAAAAAATTGTGTAATTCCAGATATTCTATCGTTTTGAGAAAATGTTAATCTGCAGAGGGGAAAGACATTTGCTAAAAATAATCCAGAAAATGTGAAATCAATTTTCAACAAATCAATTTTGACAACTCATCAACTTTATTTGATGAAAACACAATCAATTCAAAATCCACTTTCCAACATTTGAGAAGCTCAATCAAAGGATGATTATTGTTTTTGAATTAAAGGAAAAATAAACTCAAAGCAAGGGGCAAAGAGATTTGGTCAGTGTGTGATAGTATCTAAGTATGATTTAATAGTAAATATTAATGGTCCTACTACTTATTTTTAAATTATTTAGTGATTAAATGTGAGGGGAAGACTAATAAAATAGTAATTCTAAATGTAAACACACAATACTTGGGTTTTTATGTGTGCTAGTGGTGGAAAATATATGAATAAAATATAGTTATAGCTTATATAAAGATAATAAAAAATTTTAAGTGCTTTATAAAATATTTATATATAATAAAAATTGTGTTAAAGCGTTTATTTAATATGTAGTAACTAAGTGATGTCCAATAACATGTCAAATCCTCCATTACTTATACCAAAATCGACTGGAGTGCACAGACCTTCAATCCAGATGATGTCACTGCTATCTCAGACAATTAAAGCACTGTGAGGGCCCATCACCTCCCCATGGAATCTACTTCAAGAAGATTTAACACCCAGACCTCCAGTAAGAACACTCCATCACAATTAATGATACCACAGACCCATACCATAAATAAAATAAACAGATAAAAGTGAATACCATAAAGAAACAGGTAAAATAACTCATCCAAAGAGTATATAATGAAATCCAAAGCATATAAAGACCCAAATTAACTTTCCAAGCCCCCAATAAAATCCCCAAGAATCCATATTAACCCAGTAATGTTATACCAACCCATAAATCCATGAAAATCCATCAAAGGAAGAAGATTAGGCTGTCCAAAATAGATATATGCGCCTGAAAAAAATGTATATGCTTTTGTAGGCATTTTGAGTCCACTGAATACGTTCATAGGACCTAAAATAAGCAGAAAAATAAAGGTAATAGGCTATTAAGAGGTTAAAATCCACTTATAGACCTGAATATACATAATATAACTACATAATTCAATGAATATAAAATTTATGTATACATATAAGCTTATGTTTGTTTACAATTACTTAATATCACTTAAGATAAGTATCTTATGACTCCATTAACACCATACTAAGTATTATTAGGCTATGGATAAGCTATTCAAACTACTATAAGTCATATAATAGTGTAATAATTATATATATGTGTACGATAACCATATATATAAGTATTTTAACCTTGTTTTAAAGTTATTATCTTAATTTAATTAAGTTAACCTAATCTTAAACATAAGATTTACTTAGTCCTGGAGATACCTAGGCTGACACTCCCTTACCCAGAAAAAAACAATAAAAAATTTTAAGACATTTTAATTATTAAGTAACAAGTGAATAGAAAAATAATTTTTAAATTTTTTATGATACATATACTGAATTAAACAGTATTAATTGGATTTAAATTTTTTCAAGAGATTTTTATGATCAGAGATTTCATTTTCTGGACTCCACCAGTCATATTAACTTTATTTATTTTTAAACGTTAACAAATACTCAACTCCCTTTTCTTTTGTAAGGTGTCTCTTTTTAAGTATCTATTCAATTTCTGCCTTTTCAACTATTTCTTCAGGTTGCTGTTTATACCTTTTGTATCTTCTTGGAAATAGATTAGTATAATTAGAATGGTATGGTTTTATAAGAGAAATAGTGAATACTAGATGTTTTCTGTCAGCCAGGCTACTAGACTCACCCAGTAAAATAATTGATTATCTTACTGAAGTGAAGCCACACCTTTTTAATACTTGTTAATAAAATAATTAATTATTTAAACTACTTATGTATTACTTAAAAATAACTAGTTAAGTACATTAAGAAAGGTAGATAATTAATAAAAGATAATAAGTGCCTGTCCCATACATATTTCATTCCCTAACACCGTTGATCAACCATACAGAGAAGTAGGTATAAAATTAGTATTAAAAAATAATTAAAAATTCTAAAAAATTCAAATTCTTTTATTGAGAATTGTAAATACCCTTGAATCTACATTTTAAAATCAAATTTTTAGTATTAAATGTGACAATCAAGAGAAACTTAAGTTTTATTTCAAATAATACTGATAACTTCCTTGACACTCCATTTAGTATAGATTCTATTATTTCACATACTTTCTTTTATTTAAATTTTTCTTCTCATACTCTTGTAATAGGAGATATTAATCCTGTGTTTTTTTTCTCACATTTTGCCTATAAAAGGCCCCTCCTTTTTGTGCTTTTTCATCATTCCTTTACTACATTATTTTATTACAATTACAAACATAAAACTTATTCTTATATTTTATAACATTAGTATTTACAATAAAGTAACTCTGATCTATAAATTATATCAATATTTTAAATCTACCTCTTTTATTTGAGTAAGTAAATCACTTTGATAAAGGAATACGTCCACTTATTGAGAATCAATTATAACCCGTACCAAATCTTCTAGACCAAAAGGGGACCTTGACAATTGGGAACCTTCCCGAAATATCGACCGAGCAACATTAATTGAGGCATGATTGAAGGGACCATTGGTGTACAAATACCTGTAAAGGACAAGAGAGGCGAGAAAACGACAAACGTCATACGTCACATGACAAAAGTTTTTGCTGCAAATGGGAATCGAACCGTGCTCCAAAACTTAGGTTCATATACTGACTAAACGTCGTATATATTGTGGTAATTATTGATATTACTATTTGTGGTTTACTTTTCACTCTTCATTTGCTACGTATTTCCTTTTACTCAGCACTCTGTAAGTGGCATTAATTTGCTCATTTTACAGGGGGAGGTGTTTGGTAATTTGGAATTTATTTTTATTATTAAATTTTTTTTTTATTTTTCCTGGTTGACCATAATAGAGCAATAAGTTTTCTTAGTCCCAGAAGTAATAAAATAATTATATTTTAATATTAATTATTATAATTTTTCAGTTGACATTTGTCCTGATTAATATAAATTTTAATTTTTCCAGTTGACAAATTGTCCTGACAATAATATTTTTTTTAATTAATAAATAATTCATATTTAATTACTTCAGTTGACCTTGAGTCCTGGTAGTTCAATAAAAAAATTTTAATTAATAAAACTCATATTTAATTACTTCAGTTGACATTAAGTCCTGGTAATAAATTAGTTGATTTAAATCCTGAAAATAATTAATTAAAATTTTTAATAAAAATTTTTAATTTATTTCTTCAGTTGGTTATATTATAATCCTGGTTTTAAAATGTTTTGAATTAATAAATTGATTATTATTTTAGTTGATTTTATCCTAAAATATTTCTATTATTTTTCTTTTTAATATAAAGTAAAAATATAAATTAATTTATCTTATTTTCTCCTCTTTCATTGCAGTAAAAACTAGAAATGACTGATCAAGGTCTCTCTGCTGCACGTGAAGAAGAATTGGATTTGATTGATTATGATGAGGCTACTTCTGTAAGTTCCCATTTAACTAAAAAATTAGCTCAAATTGATCAATCATTGCCCAAATCAGGATGTAGAAATGGAGGAAGTGGAAGTTCTGGTGGAAACTCAGGAACAGAAACCCATTATAAACCCCCCAGAAAGACTTCCAAAAGGCTTCAAGATAAAAAAGATGCCATTGCCTCAACAAGTAAAGAACCTGTCAACACATATAAAGGAACTAAGGGCAGAAAACTTGAAATTGAGGTCAAAGGTCGATGCTCTAGAAGAAAAGGTAAGAAAAATAGATGCTTTTCTTCAAGAGAAGAGGAAACCTCCTCCCCACAGGGATCTTCAGCAATTGGCTCCACAGCAGCCAGAGAAGGTGGAAGTATCCAAGTGGCAGTGGTATTGGCTGAACACTCAGTGGGATTACCTGGCTCAAAACCAACAGACGCCCCAAGCAGGTCCATCCAGACACAACCAAGTCAACCCAACACCTCCTCACCCCTATCAAAGAGGAAGAAGAAGAAAAAACAAAATGATCTTACCCAGCAAACCTTGGTAAGCCCCTCTATTGATTCTCAAGTACCATTTCTTGTAACTAATCCAGTTCTCTCAGGTAATTATGGAAGAGGAGATGAGACTGTGAGACCTCTAGAAAACAGTAGACAAATTACTCAAATTTCAAATGTATCTAATCCTTTAGTTCTGATTGCTACTTCAATGATAAATCCTGATATGGCTATTATTGATGAGACACTTGAACCTGAGTTTTATGAGATGCTAGAAAGTTACTCTGTTTCCTTACTGAGAAACACTGCAGATGTAGCTAAGATCAATGATAAATATTTGAGAAATATTATTGCCAAACAAAACCGTATACTGAACAACATTCAATTTACTCAGAAATATAATAGTTTGTTAACTGAGCAGGGTTATCAAGCATTAAGAAGTGAATCACAGAGAGTCTCTGATGAATTGTCTCATTACAACGCAACCCATGAAAATAAAGTTGCTTTATGGCAAAATATAAAAAATTATTTGTCTAAACTGAAAGATACTGTCTCTGCCTGTTGCCAGGATGGAGATAGATAAGATGAATCCAAAAAGATTGAATGACCATTTTTCATCTTTTCAAAATAAGAATCAGTTATCTTTTGCAACAATCAATGAGAGTTTATCTAGTCTTCCAAGATTGAAAACTAGACTAACAACCATTGAGGAGAAATTGAGCTCATTGTTTATTTATCAAATGTATTCTGAGATTTCTTTGAAGGAACAAATAGTACAGGATTCTCCAGAGTTACCTGTGGCTAGTTCATCTAAAAGTAAATTAGTTCCAGAAATACATGTTGATACCCCTGAGTTTCCATTAAAAATTAATGATTCACCAGGACCTTTAACAGAGGGATTAAACAATGAGATTACTGCCCAACTAGAGAAGTTACAGCTGCTCCTTACTCAGAAACAAGCTTGCACTAAGGAGACTCCTTCAAATCAAAAGAATTGGCCAAAACTTGACCAGTACCCAACATTTGATGGTGATTCTTCCTCTGATTGGCAACAATTTATTTGCAGAATTTATAACTTAAAAAACTCTTACAAACTCCCAGGTGAAGAAATTGTGTCCAAGTTAATTTCTTTTTTTACTAATGTTGCCCTAATGTGGTATGAATCTGTTCTCCTGGATGGGAATGACTACTCATGGGATGATTGGAAGAAATTGATTAAAGCACAATTTGTTGGCTCCAAGTTTAGAATGGCTCAACAAAGGCAGTATCAGGAAACTAGATATAGCTCTTCTACTGATAAAACTATTGATTTTTTAATGAAACTTGTAAAAATCTTAAGGGCAATGGACCCAAATATGGAGTTTGAGTTATGGAAGGACAGGATCCTTTATAAATTACCAAAGTCTCTGAGAGACTTGATAGTAGCTAGAACTGAGTTTTCCAGAGAACCCTTTTCTTTCATTAATACTTGCAATGAGATCCTTCTAAATAACAAGTATGATGCCAGAAGATTCATTCCTAGGATTCCTTTGGATAAACCCACCACTTACCAACAGAAACCTCTGGAAAAGGTTGGGAAGCCTTCTGCCCTTGTTGCACCTAAAAAGTATGCAACAAACACTTGTTTCAAGTGCAATAAACCTTGGCAGAAGGGCCATGTTTGTGACAAGAAGATAAATCTTTTAGAACAAACATAGGAGCAGGCTGATGACACAGTAGCACTGGATGATACTTCAAGTGATTGTGCCAGCAATATTTCATATGAATCTCAACATGAAATCTTGATGCTGGAAGAGGATATCCATTATTTAAATACTATTGATATTGATAATAATGATTTATCTACAGTTGAAGATGCTAAGATCATAAAGAACATTGAAGATAGCTCAATTGTTATTGCCCCTCTCAAGGCACCAGTCTTGATCAATGGAACCAGCATTGAAGATGTTCTGGATTCTGGAGCTGGAGGAGGTGTAGTATCTGAAAGAGCCCTTTCTTCAGTAGATCAAGACTATAAATCAAAACTGATGCCTATTATTTCTGAAAATTGTAGAGGGTATGGCTCTGTTTTGTCCCCCATCGGTAAATACAAAGCCACAGTGTTTTTTAAATATAACCATGGTTTTTAAGAGCTATTTGTGATTTTGTTGTCATTAAAAATGATAACTTGAGCAATTGGTTAATTGTAGGGAATGATATTTTAACCAAGTATGGCATAAAATTGGATCCTTCAAACCAATGTTTCACAATGGGGATGAATGGGAAGAGAAAATTTAAGATTTCCTCCCCTAAAAAATTATTGAAACCAGAATTGAACACATGTAATTCTGTGGTTCAATATAAAGGAAGATCTACAAAATAAATGCATGCCCTTATGTCTGAAATTGACAATGCTTCTTTAGGAGAACAACTTTCTGGTGAGGATAAAGATTCCATCATTAACTTGATAAAGTCTTTTCCTATGGCCTTTGCTCATGGGTCACATGAACTGGGATTAGTTAAAGAGTAAATGAAACTTTCATTGTCTTGTCCATTAACTGATATACCACCTATTTTAAAGAATAAGCCTTATCCTGCTTCTCCCACAAAGAGAAAAGATATTGAAGACAATATCTCTACCCTTTTGAAAATGAATATTATTGAAAAGGTAGTAGAAACACCTAAATATTGTGTTATCTCACCTGTCCTAATTTCTTATGAGAAAGATAAAGCCAGGTTATGTGGTAATTATAGAGCACTACATACTTATACTGTTAATGATATCTACCCTTTACCTAGAATTAGCTCTATACATGCTACTTTACAGGGAGCTAAATATATCAGCTGTTTGGATGGTAACAAGGGATATCACCAGGTACCTTTTGAGAAAAATTCTCAGAATTTTCTGATGATTTCTACTCATATGGGTATTTTTAAGTATATCAGGATGCCTTTTGGCCCTAAAAATGCCCCTTCAGTTTTTCAAAAAGTCATGGATAACACATTCCATCAAGAGATTATTTCAGGATGGCTGATGGTTTATATTGATGATATCATTATATTCTCAAAAATGTTTGAGGACCATCTTAACCACCTGTGTAAAGTGTTCCGGAGAATGGAAGAAATAAATATGAAACTTGCCTTGAAGAAATGTAAATTTGGTTTTCATTCTTTAAAAGTTCTTGGTCATGTTATTTCACGATTACAGATATGTGTTGACAAAAACAAAGTGGCAGCCATACAACAGGTGAAGCTCCTACTACAGTTAGAGAGCTCCAGAGTTTTTTGGGAATGTGTGGATACCATAGACAGTATATTAAAAATTACCAAGTTATAGCTTTACCCCTTACCCAATTAACTAGAAAGGATGTTGCTTTTGTCTGGAATAGTGAAAGACAAAAAGCTTTTGACTCTATGAAACACTGTTTGATGTCAGCACCAATTCTTGCTTTACCTGACTTTAATCAACCATTTGTTTTGTACACTGATTCCAGTTTCATTGGTCTGGGTGCTGCCCTCCGTCAAAAACAAGTGATATATGATAAAGTTTCAGAAGTAGTAATTTGTTATATTTCAAGAACCTTGAGAAATAGTGAATTGAAATATGGTGCTACTCAATTGGAATGTTTAGCTGTAGTGTGGGCTCAAGAAAAGCTTCATTATTACCTAGATGACCAGAAATTTGAACTTCTCACTGACTGCAGTGCAGTTAAATCACTTTTGAACTTGAAAACACCAAAAAGACATATGTTCAGATGGCAGTTGGCTGTTCAAGAATACAGAGGGAGAATGACAATTATTCATAGGGCTGGTATTGTTCACTCAAATGTGGATATTTTATCTACGTTACCTTTGCCAAATAATGACTCTAATCCTGCTTATGACCCTGAGGATGAAATTACTCATATACATGGGATATATGTGGTTGATATGGAGGAAGAGATATTTCAGCTTATTCTGGATTCATATGATAAGGACAATGACTTGAAAAAGTTATGCACCATATTAAATGAGCCAAAGAATGCTTCAATACAAGCATTAATTAAAACCCTTCCACCAAAGTACCAGAAGGCTTTAGAAAAAGGTAAATTTTCAAATCATGAAGGATATCTATATTATAGAAGAAAGTTGAGTAATGTTATTGTTATTCCTCCTTCTATGAGAGAAATTATCTTGAAAATTTGTCATGATGACATATTAGCTGGACATTTTGATCTTGAAAAAACAATGATCAGAATTAAGAACACTGCTTGGTGGGTTAATATGTCTTAAGACATCAAGTTATATGTTGAATATTGTGATTCTTGCCAAAAATCAAAAAGATTGACTGGTAAAAGAGCAGGCTTAATGCAACATATTGAACCTCTTGATGCACCATGTCAAATAATAAACATGGATTTTGTAACAGGATTACCTATTGCTGGAAAAGACAGTTATAACTCTTGTTGAGTTATTGTGGATAGATTCACTTAAATGTGTAAATTTATCCCTAATCACAAGGATTTTTCCACTAAAGAATTAGCTTTCTTATGGTGGTCTCATATGTTTAATACTGCTGTTTTTCCTATAGCCATAATCTCTGACAAAGACCCTAAATTTACATTATGGTAAGGTAAACTCTTACAGTCGCCTTGCTGTAAGCAGAATCCGGAGGAGATATGTGGATTTAGCTGAAAACCCCGTCCTTCCAATAAAAATAACAAAATGGGAATTCTAAGTCACTAAGCTAACCAGTCTACTTGAATCTGATTGTTAAAAATAATGTAACCCTGATATGTTAAACGCTTATTGAGTTTTAAAGAATGTGGCTGTTGAGAAAAGAAATACTGATAACAACAATTAAGGTGTACCAGTGAAAGATCTGTAAAGATTGACTTTTATGTTTTTATAATAATTTGAGTTTTTATGAGACAGCAATAATCAAGTCCCAGTGGTGAAGACCTTTCTAAAGATACCCTGTATGAAGTGTGATTTAAATTGTTGAGGAGTATTTCTAAAATGTTATATATAAAATATAAAGTGTAAAGGGTATTACAATTTATTAAATTTGTTGAGTAATAAAAAATGAGACAGTGGAAGTTAATGATTAAACTGTATGATGTATCCCCCCTCTCAATTTCGAGTTTGAGAGGCGCTTAAGTATTCCTAGTCACGTGTCTAAGTTTTCCCCTCCAGAGCTCTCCCAGAGTCAATCCGGAGCCCGTACGGAGCTTGTACGGAGTCCGAATGGAGTCCGTCCGGACTTCCGGACTCAATTAGAACCTTTAAAACTATAATAAAAAATCTAAGAAAATTACACATTATAGAGCCACTTCCCATTTACATACCACACTAATTTTCGTAGTCTGCGCAGCTCTAATTACCCCGTGAAAATTCATCAAAGTTAAGTAATTTCTGAAAACATAAATATTTATATAAAACTTTAAAATTCATTTAAAAATATAAGAAAAATAGTATAAGTTCTGGAAAAATTTCCCAAGCTTCTTGAGTGAGTCGACTTGATACTTATAAACTTTTCAGACCGTAAAAATAAGTTTTCTCCGTAAAATAAATTGTTTTCGTGTAGGCATTTGCTTTTAACCAATTTCTTCATATTTAAAACTCAAATAAATTAAATAAAACTCTTTTATAAAAAATAATAACGCCAATCTTGCACGCCGTAATAACTCCATTTACGTACTTAGGTGCCATACTAAACTTTAGGCTACCACATCCTCCCTCCAATTGAGAATGTCCCCATTCTTATAACTTTGCATAAGTGGTTGAGAAATTCCAAAAGAATTATCCTTTCTAATAAAATAATTTGATAAATTTGTTTTATCTGGTCTTCTTTTAATTTTTTAAAATAAAAACGTTGTTTCTTCTTCTCTGGCTTGATATAACATAAAATAAAATAAATCTTTTGATGATTCCACTTCTGAGAGCAAGGTTTGAATCCCTTCAGACTCCCATATACCAGTCTTCCTTCTTGTCACAGCATTGAGAGAGTGGATCTTCCTATGAGCCAAATACTCCTGATTCCAACCTCATAGGGCCCCCCACTGAGCCGAATTCTATGATTCCAATCTCGCCATAAGGTCCTCCAAGCTTCACACCAAAAAAAATGGCCTAACAATGAGGAACTAAAAAAATCATTCCCTAAAATCCAACTACCATCCTAACTTCTGATTCCTTCATCACAATTTTCAAACTTTGCTATACAGCAAACCCATAAAATACTTTTGCCAGGCTTCCAATAATAATATTAAATTTAGACCATGTTAAAGCGTGTCAGCCAGGCTATTTTAGGAGTCCAGTAAATGATATATAAATTATAAAACCTTAAAGAGTGGGTAAGAATTGTATTTAATGAATATAACTTAATATTTTATTGCATAATGAAATTATATAAGTATTTTATTATATACAAGTGTTACATTAAATTTATTGGTTATATATATTTTTATATACATTTAAATTGAGCATAATATAATATATTCTACAAATAATGGCGCATTTTTATGTATTTAATAATTATAAATTTATATTTAATTAATTGAAAAACATATATTATAATTACAAGTGTAACATTGATTTATAATATATTTAAATTAATTACTTAAATTTATATATTAAATAATACCTCTCATATGATACTAAACAATAATTAATGACGCTTCTTTTGACCCTTAATTGTGTTAGAAAAAACAAATAAATTAATTTGGACTAAATTGAGATTAATTGTTTGTTTTGTTGCGTCAAATTATTTTTTGTTTCACTTAAAATGTCCTTTAATCAGAATGTACCATCTGTTTGGAATTATATTTCTCATAGTTCCTATGTTTCCAATCTTGTTTAGTTATTCACTATTGTCACTTACTGATTTGGGAATTAATGGTGGGGAAATTGGATTCTTAATTGGGGTTTTAATTATTTGTTTCATGTTTTTCTCTATATTGTTATGTTTCATTTACTCTTTTGATATATTTGTTTTATTCCATTCTAATCATTGTATTTACAAAGATAGTAGCGCTTCAGAGGACCCATTGCCTATAAAAGGGCCTTGGATAATCCCCTGTAGCATCATCACTTATTATACACTCCACAAATTAAATACTATTTTATTACATTTATAATTTTTTATTAGTAATACAATTCTAATTAAAATTCTATATAACAATTTAAAGGTTGCTTTAAGTCTGATAGTAATTAAAAGTGTTTGCCGCGCAGAACCCTTACCTTAAATAATATTATTATTAATAAATCCTAAGTTTTTGTCATCTCTCAAGCTACTCACCGTTGTTTTCCTTTTAAAATAAATTAAATACTCTATTATGAGTTTATTTCTTTTATTTTTCCCTTTTCCTCCTCCTTTTCTCCTCCTTTTCTCCTCTTTTCCTTACCTTCTTCTAGACGACTGACCGACAACTGGGGACCTTTCCAAAACGACGACGACGAACGACAAAACGCACGGACCACCTAGCAAAACGAAACTTTTGCCGCGACTGTGTTTTGAACTTGGGTTCGACATCTTAGGTTTATATAATATTAATTTTTATATTATTTTGAAGTGATTTTTCGATCACTATAGTAAGTTCACCTTTGCGCCTCTCACTCATATTACTATATTTTTATTGCAATAACAGTGATTGTGGCTTAATTGCTGATTCACTGAGTGTAAGTGTTCAATTTTTAAATTTTTTTTTCCTAGTTGACCATTATAGAGTGTTAAATCATCTTTGTCCTAGAAGAATTGACATTATTATTAATACAAATTGAATTATTAATTTAATTTTTTTTTATTATTAATTATTGTTAATTTTGGTTGACTTAAAAGTACATTGTGCTTAGTCCCAAATATATTGCCATATTTAATATTGGTAATTAATTGGTTGAATTTACTTACTTGTTATTCCCAATTTAACCTTGCTATCCATTTTTTTTAAAAATTAATTTTTTAATTATTACTTTATATTGAAAATTATTTTTTCTATAATTTAATTAATTATATATATATTTTTTTATTATTTGGAGAAATTATTGACTAACTTTTATTATTTTTTTATAAAATAAAAAGTAAATTATAAATCTTCCCACTAGTATGTCCAGCAATTTGGCAGAAAAAATGGATAACATGCAAGTGGATGAGATAGAAATTGACTATGATGCTGACACTGTAAGTTCTTCTAAAGTTGGTCATAAAAAATCTTATGCTAACACAAAGAATTCACATACTGCAGGATGTGGAAATGACAGGAAATGCAAACAAACCAAACCCCCTTCCCCCAGTACCACAGAAGGAAGTAAAGCCTCTAGTGCCTCAAGAAGGTCTTCCAAAAGGCTTCAAAATAAAAAAGCTTCCTCTGCCACAACAAATCAGCAACCTATCCAGTCATATAAAAGAGTTGAAGACAGAAAATATGACGTACAAAGCAAAGGTAGACACATTGTGGGATCAGGTCCAAGAACTCAGGAACCAGATTCAGGCCCAGGCCCCTCCTCAGTTGCCTCCCAATCAGCCTCAGTTTCAGGCTCAACCTTCACAGCCACCCAGCTCAACCATCCAAAATCCAAATACTATGGAAGTAGAGCAATGGAAATGGGATTATCTAATGAGTCACTACCAACAGAATGTGCAACACCCTCCTCATCATCAGCCTGGCCCATCCAGAACACCCAATTTCCATCCACCTCCTCATCCCTACCAACAAGGCAGGAGAAAGAAGGCCCAAGCACAATCCCAAACCCAGTCCCAGGGGAAGTTTCCTCCTCTTCCATGGTAAGTAATTTGGTTGATAGTCACTTGGGTATGTTTTCTAATAAATCTTCTTCTGCAGGTAATATTATTGAACATGGTGAAAGAACAGTTAAACCTGTTAAAAGACAGCTTCCTGTAACTAGTAGCCCTATTGATGTAATTAGCAAATTGTCATTTGATGAACCTTTACATTTAACTTCTACATCTTTAATTAATCCTTCTCTTGCAATTAAAAATGATTCTGTTCCCCCTGAAATCTATACCTTAATTGAAAAAACTTCTGAGGAAATATTGAAAGATACCCTTGATTTTAATATTGTGAAAGACAAAAATGTGAAAGATGTGTTAATCCATGAAAATGATAGATTAAATAATTTACACTTGCAATGTAAAGTGAGTTCTTCTGTACAAGATAAAGCTTATTTAAAAATCAAAGAAACCTTGAATATTGTTCTTAGTCAACAAAAACAAATAAGAAGTGACCATAGAGCTATCTCAGATAGAAATATCAGTCTACATAAGACCTTGAGTGAATTGAAACCCCTTATTGAGGAAAATTATTCATTCAAGAATGAAATAAAATCTCTGCAAAATGAGTTTAAGAAGCTAAGAAATGATTTCCATGCACTAAGTACCAAACACTCAGTTTCTGAGGACAGAAATGTTCTATCTCTTGCAAAAGTAAATGACCAGATGTCTGAAATTCCAAGAATAAGAAACTATGTGTCTGACCTACAGGAAAAGTTCTCAACCTTAACCATCAATAATGGATTAAATGAGATTTCTGCAAATAAGCTGCATAAAAATAAAGGGAAAAAACCTGAACAAAGTTCATCCTTTCTTCCTCACCACACAATATGGGGGGCGGACTTGCTAGCGAGTCCGCAACCTTGGACCCAAACTCACCACAGGTTGAACACACATTGAGCTATTGATAAAGGAACCATACAATCAGGGATGAACACCACTGAGCAGAACAGTTTTAGGTGGTTGTTCAAGTAGAGTTCAGTATGGGTTCAGTATGAGTTCAGTCTGAGTTCCATCTGAGTTCCATCTGAGTTCAGGTTGAGGACTTGCTAGCAAGTCCACCCCCTATATTGCGTAGTGCCTCATATTTCAACCATTAAACAAACTGACAATGAGTCTGTAAAATCTTTTGCTACTAGCAAAAAATCTTGTGATGGTCATGCACCAGCTGTTTCTGTAAATAATGAAATTTCTGAACACCTGGCTAAACTTCAGGAATTATTACTAATGAATAATTCAAACCAAAAAGTGGACCATCCCAGTAGTCAGAAAAATTGGCGAAGTTAGACCAATATCCTACCTTTGATGGTGATTCTTCCTCTGATTGGCAACACTTTATCCAGAGAATTGATAATTTAAAGAGATCTTATAAACTACCTGATGAGGAAATTGTTTCTAAGCTAATTTCTTTATTTTCCAATGTAGCCTTGATGTGGTATGAATCTTTCCTCTTAGATAACAATCATTATACATGGAATGATTGGAAATCCTTGATTGAGAATCAGTTTGGTGGTTCAAAATTCAGGTTAGCTCAGCAGAGACTGTATGAGAATACTAGATATGTATCCTCCTCTGTTGAAAAGCCCATTGTTTTTCTGATGAAAATAACTAAAATCCTTAGAGCAATTGATCCAAAGATAGATTATGATATTTGGAGAGATAAAATCTTGTATAAATTACCAAATTCTCTTAGGGATTTGATTGTTGCTAGAACTGAGCATGTAAGGGAAAATTCTTCTTTCATTAATATCTGTAATGAAGTACTACTCAACCATAGATATGAACCAAAGAATTACATTAGTAAATCTTATAATGATCAGAATAAACCTTCTATAAAGCTCCCAGAAAAATCTGGTAAACCCTCTGCCCCAGTTGCACCTAAAAAATATGCAACAAATACTTGTTATAAATGTAACAAACCGTGGCAGAAGGGTCATGTTTGTGACAAGAAAATTCATCTTGTTGAACAAAATGAAGACACTGATGAAGTTGAACTTGATGTCAATAATTCTTCCAGTGACTGTGAAAGTAATATCTCCTATGACAATGAATCTGTTAAAGATGTTTTAATGTTGGAACATGATGTCCATTATTTAAATAATATATCTGAAGATTGTGTCTTGAATTTATCTTCAGTAGAAAATGCTGAGATAATTAAAGATATTACTAACAATTCTATTCCTATATCCCCTTTAAAGGCACCTGTTATCATTAATGGTAAAAATGTTGATGTAGTTCTTGATTCTGGTGCTGGAGGAAGTGTAGTATCTGAAAAAGCTTTGGCTTCAGTGGATAAGGAATATTTGAGTAAATTATTGCCTATAACTTCTGAAAAATGGAGAGGGTATGGTTCTACCTTATTTCCTATTGGCAAATACAAAACCTCTGTATTTTTCAAATATAATGGTGGTTTTGTCAGAGCTATTTGTGAGTTTGTTGTCATGAAAAATGATAATTTGAGCAATTGGTTTATTATGGGAAATGATATTTTAACCATGTTTGGTGTGAAACTGGACCCAGCAAATAATTGCTTTACCTTAGGAATGAATGGGAAAAGAAAATTCAAAATTTCTTCTCCTAGACCTTCTGGGCATTTGTTGAAATCTTGTAACTCACTGACCCAATGTAAAGGTAGAACAACAACTGAAATGGATGATTTATTACATGAAATAAATACTGCTTCTTTTGGTGATCAGTTGACTTGTGAACAAAAAGATTCTATTGTTGCCTCTATTACCTCTTTCCCTATGGCTTTTGCTCATGGGTCTCATGTCTTGGCAATTGTTCAGGAAGAAATGAAGATTACCTTATCCTGTAATTTGAGTGATATTCCTCCTACCCTTAAGAAAAAACCATATCCTGCTTCTCCATCAAAAAGAAAAGATATTGAAGATAATATTGAAACATTATTGAAAATGAATATCATTGAGAAAGTGGATGTCACCCCCAAATATTGTGTCATCTCCCCAGTCTTGATTTCATATGAAAAAGATAAAGCTAGATTATGTGGAGATTACAGAGCTTTAAATACTTATACTGTTGATGATATTTATCCTTTACCCAGAATTAATTCAATACATGCTACCTTGCAAGGTGCAAAATTTATTAGTTGTCTGGATGGTAATAAAGGTTATCATCAAGTTCCAGTTGAGAAAAATTCTCAAAAAATTTTGCTTATTGCTACTCATATGGGAATATATAAGTATGTTAGGATGCCATTTGGCCCTAAAAATGCTCCTTCAGTTTTCCAGAAGGTCATGGATAACACTTTCCATCAAGAAATTATTGAAGGTTGGCTCATGGTTTATATTGATGATATTATTGTTTTTTCTAAAACTTTTGATGAACATATGATTCACTTGAATAGAGTTTTCCAAAAAATGGATGAAATCAATATGACCTTATCTTTAAAAAAGTGTAAATTTGGTTTTCAATCTTTGAAAGTCCTTGGCCATGTTGTGTCAGGCTTACAAATTTGTGTAGACCATAATAAAGTTGCTGCCATTCAAAATGTGAAAGCACCAACTTCTGTAAGAGAAATCCAAAGTTTTTTGGGTATGTGTGGCTATTATAGACAATATATTAAAAATTATCAGGTCATAGCCTTGCCTCTTACAAAACTAACCAGAAAAGATGTTGCTTTTCTCTGGAATAATGACTGTCAGAAAGCTTTTAATACATTGAAAAGTTGCTTAATGACAGCCCCTATATTGGCTCTTCCAGATTTTAACAAGCCATTTGTACTTTATACAGATGCTAGCTTTATTGGTCTGGGTGCTGCCTTTCACCAAAAGCAAATTATTAATGATAAATCCTCAGAGGTTGTAATTTGTTATATTTCAAGAACCTTAAGAAATAGTGAATTGAAATATGGTGCCACTCAATTGGAGTGCTTAGCAGTTGTTTGGGCTCTTGAGAAACTTCATTACTACTTGGATGACCAAAAATTTGAGTTGGTAACTGACTGTAGTGCTGTGAAATCTCTCTTAAACCTCAAAACACCTAACAGACATATGTTCAGGTGGCAACTTGCTGTTCAAGAATACAGAGGAAGGATGACTATTATCCATAGAGCTGGAAATGTTCACTCTAATGTTGATATGCTCTCCAGATTGCCTCTGCCAAATAATGACTCCAATCCTGCTTATGTACCTGAAGATGTTACTGTTCATATACATGGTATATTTATAGTTGATATGGAAGAAGAGTTATTACAGTTAATACTGGATTCATATGATAAAGATTCTGACTTAAATAAATTAGTTACTATTTTGAATGATCCTAAGAATGCTTCAATTCAAGCATTAATAAAAACTCTTCCTGCAAAGTACCAAAATGCTTTAAATAAAGGAAAGTTTTCTATTGAAGATGGTTATATATATTATAGAAGGAAGCTTACCAATGTAATTGTTATTCCTCCTTCAATGAAAGAAACTATCCTCAAACTTTTTCATGATGACATATTAGGGGGTGTCAGTTCTGGCAAATCCGCACTTACAAATCCGCACTTAAATTTGACCAAATCCGCACTTAAATAAGTGCGGATTTCCAAAACACACTAGCCCCAATACTGGTGGATTTCAAAATGAAATAAGTCACTTATTTCACTCAAATCCGCACTTTCTCAACCAAAAGTGCTGATTTCACCATCAAGTCCCATTTCACTGATTTGTCAGCATCATCCCATTCATACGCAGCACTCCACAGAATAACACTTCATAACTCAAAACATCGTACATCACTTACATCTTCATATCATATCATATAAGAGTCATGCCTTCCTCACTTTCAAATTGTGATAAATTACATAAAGCAATGACTTTCATGGCGCTTGAACTGCTCTTGGACTCTGATTCCGATTCTGATCTAGAAGAAGATTTTGTCGTTTTATCAAAAATGGCCAGGAAACGTTACCTTCTTCCCAGAAAGCCTCAAGTACTTCATACCCCCAAGTACACCATCCAAACACTTCTTAACCTATCTACACCCAGTTTTAGACAGCTGTTCAGGACTTCTCAGGAATGTTTCCTTAAATTGCTTGAGCTTATTCAGGATCATCCCATATTTCACAATAATTCTCAAAAAGAACAACGACATCCTTCAATTTAATTGGCCATCACACTATGTCTTTTGGGTTCAAATGGTAATGGAGCTGCTTTGAAACGTTTAGAAAATGTCTTTGATTTAGGGTATGGTTCAGTTAACACTTATACCAAACGATGTATCACTGCCATCAACTCCTTGGAATCTCAACTTCTCACCTGGCCAACAAAAGAAGAGCGACTTGAATCTTCTCAGGTTATGCAAGCAGAGGGCTTCCCAGGATGTATTGGTTTTGTTGATGGTACTACTATTCCTTTGAGCCAGAAACCTGCTCAAGGTGGAAACAATTACTTTGACCGTAAAAAGAGGTAGATTATTTTTAACTCCTTTCATCCTCCTTGAAACTAACTTAAACAAATATATCTTCTTTATAGATATTCAATTAACGTTCAGCTTATATGTGACGTAAACAAAAAATTTATATCATTCTTCGCTGGCTATCCTGGCTCATTTCATGACTCCTATGTCTTCCAAAGAATGCATATTTCAAATGAACCTGAAAAATTCTTTGATGAAAATCAGTATCTTCTTGCAGATTCTGCTTATGTGAATGGAAAGTATGTACTTCCTGCTTTTCGGGGAGCAGCTTCAGAAGACAGTCAAAATGCCAAATTCAACAATCATTTGGCAAAGTCAAGAGTCCGTATTGAACATTCTATTGGAATCTTGAAAGGCCGTTTTTCTAGTTTAAGGGAATTAAGAAGTCCTCTTAGAAATAAATCTGAAATGGAGGCGGTGATCAACTGGATTCTGTGTTGCACTATAATTCATAACCTACTTGCTGACCTCAAAGATCAATGGTTAGAGCTGTATGAAGATGAACAAGTAGATTCACCTCCGACTATATCCAACACTTCTATTTCTCAATCAACTAGTATAAGGGCGAAAATCCTTCCAATAACACTCCAACATTTTTCAACGCAATTTTAATTTTTTTCTCTTTCTCTTCAAATTATCAATTTGCATGTATTATTCACTGAGAATGGAAAATTTTTTTGCATATTTTTTTGGTTTTTGAATTTGCTGTTAAAGTCTTATTTTTTTTTCTCTCTGTGTTTTCTTTCATCAACTCAACATGAAATCGCATATTTTCAGCAAACACATATTTTTTCAGTCACTCAAAGGTTGGGAAAGAGTTGGAAGGGAAGATTAAGGGTTCCAAGGCATTTTAAATGAAGAAAAGGGTCTGGGAGAGGTTGAGAGGGGTGAAATGGGGATCAAAAGAGGATGGCATACAATGGGGCTGGGAGGATAGCGAAAGGCATGGGGAGGGAAGACAAGCATGTGTTGATAGAATTGAAAGGGATGGAGATTGGTGCAAACAGAGTGTGAAAATAGGAGGATGAACTCTGTTCTTCGGGCGAAGAACAGAGTTCACTTCCATAAAATATTAGCTGAAACATAGTTTTCAATTCTGTAAAAACAGTTGTAAGTAATAGAAAAAGTCACTGATTTTTTTTCTATGTAATCCTTGCTTTACGAGGAGACTTTTGTGACGAAGCAGATTTTCGAGTTACCCTTTGAGATTTGGAATGTCTGGGAGGCATTATGAAACTGGCAAATAACAAGAAAAAAGATTAAAAAGTAGAAGAAATAAGTAAAAAAGAATGTAAACATGCCTGGTCAAAATATTGAAAATGTTGGAGATTGGTGCAAAAAGAATGTGAAAATAGGAGGATGAACTCTGTTCTTCGGGCGAAGAACAGAGTTCACTTCCATAAAATATTAGCTGAAACATAGTTTTCAATTCTGTAAAAACAGTTGTAAGTAATAGAAAAAGTCACTGATTTTTTTTCTATGTAATCCTTGCTTTACGAGGAGACTTTTGTGACGAAGCAGATTTTTGAGTTACCTTTTGAGATTTGGAATGTCTGGGAGGCATTATGAAACTGGCACATAACAAGAAAAAAGATTAAAAAGTAGAAGAAATAAGTAAAAAAGAATGTAAACATGCCTGGTCAAAATATTGAAAATGTTGGAGATTGGTGCAAACAGAATGTGAAAATAGGAGGATGAACTCTGTTCTTCGGGCGAAGAACAGAGTTCACTTCCATAAAATATTAGCTGAAACATAGTTTTCAATTCTGTAAAAACAGTTGTAAGTAATAGAAAAAGTCACTGATTTTTTTTCTATGTAATCCTTGCTTTACGAGGAGACTTTTGTGACAAAGCAGATTTTTGAGTTACCTTTTGAGATTTGGAATGTCTGGGAGGCATTATGAAACTGGCACATAACAAGAAAAAAGATTAAAAAGTAGAAGAAATAAGTAAAAAAGAATGTAAACATGCCTGGTCAAAATATTGAAAATGTTGGAGATTGGTGCAAACAGAATGTGAAAATAGGAGGATGAACTCTGTTCTTCGGGCGAAGAACAGAGTTCACTTCCATAAAATATTAGCTGAAACATAGTTTTCAATTCTGTAAAAACAGTTGTAAGTAATAGAAAAAGTCACTGATTTTTTTTCTATGTAATCCTTGCTTTACGAGGAGACTTTTGTGACGAAGCAGATTTTTGAGTTACCTTTTGAGATTTGGAATGTCTGGGAGGCATTATGAAACTGGCACATAACAAGAAAAAAGATTAAAAAGTAGAAGAAATAAGTAAAAAAGAATGTAAACATGCCTGGTCAAAATATTGAAAATGTTGGAGATTGGTGCAAACAGAATGTGAAAATAGGAGGATGAACTCTGTTCTTCGGGCGAAGAAAAGAGTTTACTTCCATAAAATATTAGCTGAAACATAGTTTTCAATTCTGTAAAAACAGTTGTAAGTAATAGAAAAAGTCACTGATTTTTTTTCTATGTAATCCTTGCTTTACGAGGAGACTTTTGTGACGAAGCAGATTTTTGAGTTACCTTTTGAGATTTGGAATGTCTGGGAGGCATTATGAAACTGGCACATAACAAGAAAAAAGATTAAAAAGTAGAAGAAATAAGTAAAAAAGAATGTAAACATGCCTGGTCAAAATATTGAAAATGTTGGAGATTGGTGCAAACAGAATGTGAAAATAGGAGGATGAACTCTGTTCTTCGGGCGAAGAACAGAGTTCACTTCCATAAAATATTAGCTGAAACATAGTTTTTAATTCTGTAAAAACAGTTGTAAGTAATAGAAAAAGTCACTGATTTTTTTTCTATGTAATCCTTGCTTTACGAGGAGACTTTTGTGACAAAGCAGATTTTTGAGTTACCTTTTGAGATTTGGAATGTCTGGGAGGCATTATGAAACTGGCACATAACAAGAAAAAAGATTAAAAAGTAGAAGAAATAAGTAAAAAAGAATGTAAACATGCCTGGTCAAAATATTGAAAATGTTGGAGATTGGTGCAAACAGAATGTGAAAATAGGAGGATGAACTCTGTTCTTCGGGCGAAGAACAGAGTTCACTTCCATAAAATATTAGCTGAAACATAGTTTTCAATTCTGTAAAAACAGTTGTAAGTAATAGAAAAAGTCACTGATTTTTTTTCTATGTAATCCTTGCTTTACGAGGAGACTTTTGTGACGAAGCAGATTTTTGAGTTACCTTTTGAGATTTGGAATGTCTGGGAGGCATTATGAAACTGGCACATAACAAGAAAAAAGATTAAAAAGTAGAAGAAATAACTAGAAAAGAATGTAAACATGCCTGGTCAAAATATTGAAAATGTCAGGAAGGGGTGTGTGCCGAGGATTGATGGGTAGGTAGCGAGGAAGGTCAGTGTGTCACATGTGACAGGGATGGGGTAAGAAAGGAAGGGATGTTTTGTGGCCAAAATGTGGTTGTGAAAAAAAACGGGAAAAAAGTGCTGATTTGAGGTCATAACTGACACCCTTTTTTGAAATAAGTGACTTTTTTGCAAAATTTAAGTGCTGATTTGTAAGTGCTGATTTGGTTTGAAATCCGCACTTAATTTAAGTGCGGATTTGCCAGAACTGACACCCCCTATTAGCTGGACATTTTGATCTTGAAAAAACATTGATTAGAATCAAAAACACTGCATGGTGGGCTAATATGTCTGAAGACACAAAATTATATGTTGAATCTTGTGATTCCTGCCAAAAATCTAAAAGGTTAACAGGTAAAAGAGCAGGATTATTACAACATATTGAAGCACCTAGTGCTCCCTGGCAAATCATTAATATGGATTTTGTCACTGGTCTTCCTGTTGCAGGTAAAGACAGCTTTAACTCTTGTTGGGTAATAGTTGATAGATTCACAAAAATGTGCAAATTTATTCCAACCCACAAAGATTTATCTACCAAAGAATTAACTTTCTTATGGTGGTCTTACATGTTTAATATTATTGGTTTTCCAAAAGCCATTATCTCTGATAGGGATCCAAAATTCACTTCTGAATTTTGGACCTCTTTGATGGATATTTGTGGCTGTGAGTTCAAATTGTCTACAGCTCACCATCCTCAGACTGATGGTCTAGCTGAAAGAATGATTCAAACTCTGGAAGATATGATTAGAAGGTATTGTGCCTTTGGTTTAGAATATAAAGACAATGACAGATTTACTCATGATTGGGTCACTCTTTTGCCTGGTCTTGAATTTGCATATAATAGCACTGTTCATTCTGTCACTGAGAAAAAGCCTTTTGAGCTTTGGTTAGGTTATGTCCCAAACACTCCTGCTCAGATTCTCAATAATAAATTACCTAAGTTGGAACTACATCCTGGCGTAAAATCTTTTATGCAAATGCAACAGCTATGCAGAAAACATGCTCAGAGTTGTATTGATAAAGCATTTGAATATGAAAAGAAAAGATGGGATAAATCCCATAAAGAATACACATTTAACAAGGGTGATGAAGTGTTGATCTCTACTGTCCATTTCAATTTACAAGGTAACCACAAATTAAAAGATCCTTTTGTAGGACCATTTGTTGTTAAAAGAATGGTTGGTGATAATGCAGTAGAAGTTGTATTGTATTCTCCATATGATAGGAAACATCCTGTCTTTCCCATTTCTTTGCTTAAACCTTATACTTCCAACAGTGACTTATTTCCAAAAAGAAGAGGAAGACCTAAGAAGAACCCTCAGGAAGTCACAGAAACAGCAGAAATTGATAAAATTCTCAATGATAGAATTATCACTTCTGAAAGAGGTACTGAATATTTATTGAGATATAAGAACAAATCATCTGAACTTGATGCATGGATACCTGTCAAGGAAATTTCAAATCTGCCTGCTCTGTTGAAAAAATACAAAAAGAAAAAATCTTAGCATTTTTTTTTTATTTGTTTTTTTTTAGAGTGAGGGAGTGTCAGCCAGGCTATTCCAGGAGTCCAGTAAATGATATATAAATTATAAAACCTTAAAGAGTGGGTAAGAATTGTATTTAATGAATATAACTTAATATTTTATTGCATAATGAAATTATATAAGTATTTTATTATATACAAGTGTTACATTAAATTTATTGGTTATATATATTTTTATATACAGTTAAATTGAGCATAATATAATATATTCTACAAATAATGGCGCATTTTTATGTATTTAATAATTATAAATTTATATTTAATTAATTGAAAAACATATATTATAATTACAAGTGTAAAATTGATTTATAATATATTTAAATTAATTACTTAAATTTATATATTAAATAATACCTCTCATATGATACTAAACAATAATTAATGACGCTTCTTTTGACCCTTAATTGTGTTAGAAAAAACAAATAAATTAATTTGGACTAAATTGAGATTAATTGTTTGTTTTGTTGCGTCAAATTATTTTTTGTTTCACTTAAAATGTCCTTTAATCAGAATGTACCATCTGTTTGGAATTATATTTCTCATAGTTCCTATGTTTCCAATCTTGTTTAGTTATTCACTATTGTCACTTACTGATTTGGGAATTAATGGTGGGGAAATTGGATTCTTAATTGGGGTTTTAATTATTTGTTTCATGTTTTTCTCTATATTGTTATGTTTCATTTACTCTTTTGATATATTTGTTTTATTCCATTCTAATCATTGTATTTACAAAGATAGTAGCGCTTCAGAGGACCCATTGCCTATAAAAGGGCCTTGGATAATCCCCTGTAGCATCATCACTTATTATACACTCCACAAATTAAATACTATTTTATTACATTTATAATTTTTTATTAGTAATACAATTCTAATTAAAATTCTATATAACAATTTAAAGGTTGCTTTAAGTCTGATAGTAATTAAAAGTGTTTGCCGCGCAGAACCCTTACCTTAAATAATATTATTATTAATAAATCCTAAGTTTTTGTCATCTCTCAAGCTACTCGCCGTTGTTTTCCTTTTAAAATAAATTAAATACTCTATTATAAGTTTATTTCTTTTATTTTTCCCTTGTCCTCCTCCTTTTCTCCTCCTTTTCTCCTCTTTTCCTTACCTTCTTCTAGAGGACTTACCCACAAAGCGCCACAAATTTCACATAATTAACCATTATGCTTTCTTTAGCATCATCACCACTTAAAATTTTAACCTCCTAAAGCTTATCAGCACCCAATTCCAGATATGTTTGAATAACCAGTTTATAGTCTTAGTGGACAGTGATAAATTAAAAGATTGAATTGAGTTATCCAAACAAGATTGAAATTCCAGTTTAAAGTCTTGGTGGACCAAACATATAATCGATTGCCAGTTTATGGTCTTGGTGGACCAAAGATCGTTTAGGTGCATAAATAACTTGATATATTTCTAAATAAGGCCTAGGCTTGACCAAAGATTGAATAAATTTGATAATTTAGTTTAATGTCATAGTGGACCAAACATTTGATCGACAAGTAATCCAATATAAGGCCATAGTGGACCAATGAATGTTGAATTATCCTGCAGATATTAATTTTCCAGTTTAAAGTCACAGTGGACTAAAACAATGAATGAACTACCAGTTTAAAGTCATGGTGGACCAAACATTTGATTGATAAGAAATCCAGTTTAAGGTCATGGTGGACCCAACAGCTTGATAATAGTCCATTTTAGGGTCTTGGTGGACCTAACATTTGATAACACTCCAGTTTAAGGTCTTGGTGGACCTAACATTTGATTTATATAAAAAAAACCCCGTCTCCGAAAATATCCAAAAAACTTGATCATCCGTCAAATTCAGTTTAAAGTCTTGAAGGACTAACAGCTCCAATATAAAATCTTTAATGAGAGTCTTGAAAATTAGCCAGTTTAACGTCTTGGAGGACTAACAGCTCCAAAATTCGTATAAAAAAAACCTTAAAGAATGTTTTGAACAGTAGCAAGTTTAAAGTCTTGGAGGACTTACAGCTCCAAAATTTGTATAAAACCTTAAGAAAAGTCTTTAACAGTAGCCAGTTTAAAGTCTTGGAGGACTAACAGATCCAAAATATGTATAAAAAACCTTAAAGAACGTCTTGAACAGTAGCCAGTTTAAAGTCTTGGAGGACTAAAAGATGTCTTGAAGTAAAATCCCATAGATATTGAGTTCCCCTAGACCCTGTTTCCTGTCTAAACTAAATGAATAAACTAAAAAGAATGAAGACTGAAAAATAAACTAAGAAATATAATAATAATTTTGATTTAATTAATTAATTTTTTTATTTTATTATTTTATTTTATTTTATTTTATTTTATTTTTATTTATTTTATTTTTATTTCATTTTATTTTATTATTTTTTTTTTAATTTTTAATTTTTAATTTTTTTATTTTTTTATTTTTATTTTATTTTTTTTATTTTATTTTTATTTATTTTTTCAATTTTAATTTGTTTTTAACTTAAAATAAAAGATTTTAGAAAATATAGTTTTGAAATAAAAGTTAAAATTTAATTATTAAAGAAAGATAAACAAATGTGAAAAGAAAGATAAAAAAAGTAATAATAATAAAAAAATTTCAAAATAAAATTTTTAAAAGATGCCCCCCGGCCATTTGATGAGCCGTACCCTCGACATCATACCCACATCCAAGTGCAACTTGATGTGGTTACACAATTTTGAGAAATTGAAAAGAAAAGAAAATAAATGAAAGTTTTTAGAAGATAATTTTTATAATGATGATCACTGGGTGGGCTCCCTCCAATTTATAAAAATGATTAGAGACCACCAGTGAGCATCACCTTTACAATAATTCATAATATATATTAAAGAAAAGAAATCACAATCTAACATAAAAAAATCAAAAACAAAATAAAATGAAAGGATCTTGAATCCGGCGTTGAGAGCGGTGTCTCTTGATTCGTTCCAGTTTATAGTCTTAGTGGAATTCCTATAATTAAAAGACAAAGCCAGGATTCAACTAGAAATAGGGAAAATTTTGGAAACAAACATTATGGGGTAATTGTGTAAAGAGCAGCCAGCCCATCAATTACCCCCACACTTGCCAATATTAAATTAAGAAGGTTCTTCTGTGAACACTTCTTCCAATAAATTTTAAAAATTTTCCAACACTATCTTCACCCATATTTTATGAATTTTAAGTTTTTGAAAATTTCAAAGAAGGTCTTCTTGAATTTTGTTAAGTTTTATCATAGTTTCGTCACCTATATACAGTGTAACGATAGTAAAGTATTTTTGATAAAAAAAGAAGATAGTTTATCCTCGTTGCGAATGTGGATAAGATTTTTATAAACATGACAGTTTATCCTCATTGCGGAGCATCCATAAAATTTCGTAGATATCATAGTTTATCCTCATTGCGGAGGGATCCATAAAATTCATCGATATCATATTTTATCCTCATTGCGTAGGAAGACTTCGGCACTCCTGGTGCCTCTAGGATAGAACCGTTTCACTTGATCGGCCGCTACCCTCTTCTTAAATACTACTCCATCCAACTCTTCTAACACATATGAACCGCCGGAAACTTGCTCCTTGATTTTATATGGTCCATTCCACCTATCTGCAAACATCTTTCCCCACTGACTTTCCAAACTCCTATTATACACCATGACCATATCTCCTGGGTTCAAAGTTTTCCTTAATCGATGTTCCAACAGCTCATCCCAATATCTAACTGATTGATTTCGGATCTTCATCATCCGCGAATATGCCTTTTCTAAATATTCTTCTTTCTTTTCTAGCTGCATCATTCTTGCACACAATAATTCTTCAGTAGTTTTGACCGTGTCCCAGTCAACTCCAAGATATGATTCAGCTTCTAAATCAACTGGTAAAACTGCTTTCTGTCCAAAAACAAGTTCATAAGGTGAAAATCCGGTCGTCCTTTTGGCAGTGATTTGATCAGCAAATAAAACTAAAGGTAAATAGTGCCTCCACTTTTCGGCACTTGTCCCACACATTTTAACTAAAGCATCCTTGATAACTTTATGCCCTCTTTCAACCATGCCTTCAGCTTCAGGTTAATATGGGGTTGCTACCCTAACCTTTGATCCAACTTTCAATACGGCCTCTTTAAACTCTGTCCCAAATTCAGGACCTCCATCTACCGTTACCAACTTCATCACCCCATACCTATTACCCAATTATTTAACAAAAATTCTGCCACATTTTTGGAAGTCAAATTAATAAGAGGTGCTGCCTCTACCCAACCAGATAAGTCGTCTCTGGCTACAATTAAATATTTATACCGTCCCTCTTTGATATGAACGGCATCTAAACTAACTCTCCCAAAGAGCGTATATTCACCGGTCGCGCGTCCAGGTTCTTTTGGCCTTAAATAACTTTGTCTTTGACATTCTTCAAATGACTGAACCCACTGTTTAACAGCCATCTTCATACCAGGCCACCAAAATCGATCAGAAATTCTTCTAAACATTTCTCTAACACCTCTATGCCCAAGATCTTCATGCAGTGATTTCAGAACTAATTCTTGCCCCTTCTGTTGAGTTATAACTACTTGAGGATTTGAATACCTTCTCCTCATTAAATGTCGACCAGATAGGTAAAACGTAGATGACTTCCTCTTGATAGCCACCCATTCATTGTCTTCACAATCTTCTGGTCTCTCTAAAGTCAACAAATATTTGACTAACAAAAAATAAAAACCAGTCTGACCCCAGACTTCATCTTGAAAATCAATTAATATAACATCAATAGGGACTTCTCTATCACCAATATCACCTGCACATGAATGAGCCAATAATCGTTGACCCCTAAATAAGTTTTTAATCGAGCTATGTCGACGTTTTTCTTCTGAACCTTTGGATCCTTCGAAAACCGTATTCAAAAATACCTCTTTCTCTTTATCCACCTTTTTATTTAAATTCTCTAATTCTCCAACATATACACCATTCCTTAATTTACTACTATCCCACACTACCAATCCATCTTCCTCTACATACACCACATCTTCTTCTACCTCCTCTCTGCCGAATTTATCTACACCTTATTCAACACCTTTTTTAACATAAAAACTATTTTCCAGTTTATCCTCTTGGTGGAGGTCATCATCACCATAATCTAAACACAATAGTCCTGCCAGTTTAACCTCATGGGGGAGGTATGGAAAGTCTTCAGCTCCTTTAGTGCTGGCTTTGATAATAGGTATATCTTCATCGAACTCTTCTGAGTTTGAATCTTCTTCAGTGGGTGGTCTCCTTGATAAACCATCTGGCAAAGTAAAAGTTTTGCCAGGCTTATGATCTAAATCTAACGAAAAATGTTGAATAAAAGCTACCCATCTCGTCATGGGTGCGTTCATTAAACTTGGGGAATTAATCATCTGGATTAACAATTTTGCATCCACTTGCAACTCAAAATTTTGCCCCCACAAAATATGTTGAAGTTTCTTCAGTATTTTTGCCACACCACATAATTCCAATTTTGGTTGAGAATATCTTAATTTGACCTCAGTAAATACTACAGATTCATACCTAACTGGCCTGATGTAACCAGCTTTATCCATCTGAGACAAAACCGCCCCAGCTGCAACCTGACTTGAATCAACAGCTAAATAAATTCTACCAGCATCTTTTCCATAATCCAACTTGTGCCGGACTAAATCATTCCCCACAACCTCCTTCAACTTCACAAAGGCCTTCTCACACTCTTCATCCCACTCCCAGTCTGCATCCTTTCTCGTTAACCGTCTCAATGGAGCTGCCAATGAAGAAAAGTCCTTGATTAACATTCTAACATATACACAAACGCCTAAAAACCCTCTAACTTCGGTTGTATTCTTGGGTCTTGGCCAGGACTGAATTTTGTTAACTTTCTTCTTGGACATAATCCTACCATCTCTACATACCACATGGCCTAATATTTCTAAGGCTGGCACACAACATGAAAATTTTGAACCTGAAATAGTTAAACCAGCCTCTTCAATTCGAAACAAGATTCTTTCTAAAGTAATTGCAAACTCCCAAATGAATTTGCGTATCCTGGGATTCTCTTCCAACACCTGGTTATCATAGTCGGTTGTTGGTCCCTTAATTCCTCCATCATCTATAAAGAATCCAGCATATTGTGGAATTTCATCTTTAAGGATCCAAGCCATCTGAGCTTGATAAACTGCAACCAAATTTGTTGCTCCTTGAGGTAATCTTGTTAACTGTAAACGTCCTAGTGGTGTATCGAATGTAGTGAGAGGCCTTGAGTCCGGATGTAACTCTCTCTCATCATATCCACCCATAATATCTCCCAAACCATAACACACTCTCCCTGTAAATGCTTCGACAAACTCCTCACCACTAGGTGGTATCCCAGCATCCTTTATTGTAACCCTATTTAATTCCCTAAGATCATGAACAACTCTAAGCTTGCCATTTGGTTTCTTGATACAAAACACCGGACTAGAATAACTTGACGTTGATTGCTCATACAGTCCAGTGCGTATCCGTTCCCTGACAACTTCAATATAGGCTTCTTTAATGCAGCCGGAATAGGAATCAGATTCTGCTGCCACGGTTCATGACATACCACAGGAATCTTGTAAGGCTCCCCATAGGAATGCTTCAACACACCCCTCTCCTCTTTTACAAAAGCAATGGCCTTATCTCGCTTGACCATCACATCCAACAACAACTTCTTCTCTTCTCCAGACAACCAACCATCAGGTCCAAAATTAACAACACCTAGTCTCTCAAAAGTGATTCTTGACGTCTCAGAAAATTCAGGCAGATTCTTTACCAAGGGAGTTTCATAAGGATCTCTTGATAACCTTGGTCTTCTCAAGGGTGGATTTAATTTGGCAGGTAGTGTTTCATTAATAGGTCGAGCTTTATTTGCTACCTTCTTATATTTAGCTGCGTCCACATCTAAATAAACTTGAGGTAAAACATTTACTTTTGTATCGCCATTACATATATCATCAAATGAATCTTCTTCATCGCCAGAATGGAATAAGAAAAATTAGAAAAAATATTTTATTTCATTATTAAATTTTACCCTTTTCTCCTTTCCCTCGTCTAATTTATAAACACATTTTTCAACACCTTTGCTTCCCTCATCCAACAGTAAATCACCCATAAAGAAAGTTGGCAGTTTAACCTCTTGCTGGAGGACCGGAATTGAATTTTCACAAAAATTATTTTTTTGTGTTTTAATTATACTAAGATTTTTAATCAGGTTTTGATAAGATTTTCGCAGTTTACCCTCTTGCTGGAGGTCCAAAATAGAAGGAGATACTTGCAGTTTAACCTCTTGCTGGAGGTCCATAAACATACCCTTCCAATTTTTATCCAACCTAATTTGGCCCATTTTGCCTTTTTCACCGTTTTTAAATTTAATAGAAAAACCGGGTAAATCCAATAAACATATAGAAAAGTCCAAAACATATTTGCACTCCAAAGTAATATTAACAGAAAATAATTGAGAATCCACTTGAATTATATCCAAGTGAGCTGACCTATTGCAATCCGGGATCTCATCCTGAGGAGAGATTACAACATTAGAGTGATCAGCCCCTGCTACCCTAAAAAATGAGGGCATCCATCCCTTTCCAACAAACATAATTCACCAGAAGCCGTCTGTTTTATATGCCGCTTCTTGGTGCAAACACAAAACTGGCACAGAGTAGTAATCCCTGGCCGTGTTTCCCAACCTTCATCTCCAGGAGGCGCTAACCGCTATGGTAAGGTAAACTCTTACAGTCACCTTGCTGTAAGCAGAATCCGGAGGAGATATGTGGATTTAGCCGAAAACCCCGTCCTTCCAAAAAAAAAAAATATCAAAATGGGAATTCTAAATCACTAAGCTAACCAATCTACTTGGATCTGATTTATAAAATAATGAAACTCTAAAATATTTAATGCTAATTGAGATCGAGATAAAAGTGGCTGTTGATAAAGAAATACTGAATACAACAATTAAGGTGTACCAGTGAAAGATCTGAAAAGATTGACTTTTATGTTTTTATAATATTTTTTAATTTTTATGAGACAGCAATAATCAAGTCCCAGTGATGAAGACCTTTCTAAAGATACCCTGTATGAAGTGTGATTTAAATTGTTGAGGAGTATTTTTAAAATGTTATATATAAAATATAAAGTTATAAGGGTATTACAATTTATTTAATTTGTTGAGTAATAAAAAATGAGACCGTGGTGGTTAAAGATTAAGCTGTATGATCTGTCCCCCCCTCTCAATTTCGAGTTTGAGAAGCGCTTAAGTATTTCTAGTCACGTGCCTAAATTTTCCCCTCCAGAGCTCTTCCAGAGTCAATCCAGAGCCCGTACGGAGTCCGTACGGAGCCGGAACGTAGTCCGTACGGAGTCCGTACGGAGTCAAAGCGGAGTCCGTCCGGACTTCCGGACTCAATTTAGAACCTTAAAACCATAATAAAAAATCTAGAAAAATTACACATAATAGAGCTACTTCCCCTTTACATACCAAACTAATTTTCGTAGTCTGCGCAGCTCTAATTACCCCGTGAAAATTCATCAAAGTTAAGTAATTTCTGAAAACGTAAATATTTATATAAAACTTTAAAATTCATTTAAAAATATAAGAAAAATAGTATAAGTTCTGGAAAAATTTCCCAAGCTTCTTGAGTGAGTCGACTTGATACTTATAAATTTTTCAGACCGTAAAAATAAGTTTTCTCCGCAAAATAAATTGTATTTGTGTAGGCATTTGCTCGTGACCAATCTCTTCATATTTTAAACTCCAATAAATTAAATAAAACCCTTTTTATAAAAAATAATAACGCCAATCTTGCACGCCGTAATAACTCCATTTACATATTTAGGTGCCGTACTAAACTTTAGGCTACCACATCCTCCCTCCAATCGAGAATGTCCCCATTCTTAAAACTTTGCATAAGTGGTTGAACACAATATTCATCTTTAACCTTCAACCACCATCTTCTTTAATCAACTATAAAATTCATCTTCATCAATATGTCTTCCAAAGAACTTGTCGCTCCATGTGAACTCTGCGCTCGATACCAGGTACCTTGTTTAATGTCCAACCCTAATCTTCCTGGCAGAACAGCTTGCGACTTATGCCGTGTGAAAAAAGTCAAATGCAACCGGCCAATAGTTCCTTCTAAAACAAACGTATATTTAGGACCAGCAGCTCTCCCTGATCCCTCAACTTCTAAAAAGTGATCCAAAATTCCTGTCTTCTTAAAACGAATAAGATCAAAAACAGCTTCAAAAGTTCAATCTTCATCAACGGATCCCGGCCTAATTTTTCCTTCACAAGATCCTAATCCTATAATGCCAGTACCCCCAACTAACTTTGCTGAGACTATGTTTCCTGGCTCTAAATGTAAGACCCTATTTATCTTACTAAAAAAAATTTTTAATCAAAATTGACTAAACCTATGACTTAATAACATATTTGAACTTCTAGCTGTCGAAATAACCAACACTGATGATGTTGGTAGAGTGAAGACGGACTATATCAATCATTACCAAAATTTTCATCGCTATCTTTTTCTTGACTTTACTAATGAGTTGAAACGAAAAATGCTGGCCTATTTTCAAGAAACTCCAGCTAATAACCATGAAGACCTCATGAAAAGAAGAATTTTAATGCAAAGCTTTGATAATGATGTTGAACAATTTCAAAGAAATTATCTTTTCTAACAGTATAACTTGATAAAATTTTGTTTTTGCTTGGTCTTCTTAAACTTTCAACATAAATGATGTTTTCTTTCTTCTCTGGCTTGATATAACATAAAATAAAATAATATAAATCTTGTGATGATTCCACTACTGAGAGCAAGGTTTGAATCCCTTCAGACTCCCATATACCAGTCTTCCTTCTTGTCACAGCATTGAGAGAGTGGATCTTCCTATGAGCCGAATACTCCTGATTCCAACCTCATAGGGCCCCCCACTGAGCCGAATTCTATGATTCCAATCTTGCCATAAGGTCCTCCAAGCTTCACACCAAAAAAAAAAAATGGCCTAACTATGAGGCACTAAAAAAAATCATTCCCTAAAATCCAACTACCATCCTAACTTCTGATTCCTTCATCACAATTTTCAAACTTTGCCATACAGCAAACCCATAAAATACTTTTGCCAGGCTTCCAATAATAATATTAACTTTAGACCATGTTAAGGCGCCACAAATTTTACCTAATTAACCATTATGCTTTCCTTAGCATCATCACCACCTAAAATTTTAACCTCCTAAAGCTATCAGCACCCAATTCCAGAAATAATTGAATAACCAGTTTAGAGTCTTAGTGGACAGTGATAAATTAAAAGATTGAATTGAGTTATCCAAACAAGATTGACATTCCAGTTTAAAGCCTTGGTGGACCAAACATATAATCGATTGCCAGTTTATGGTCTTGGTGGACCAAAGATCGTTTAAGTGCATAAATATCTTGATATATTCCTAAGTAAGGCCTAGGCTTGACCAAAGATTGAATAAATTTGATAATCCAGTTTAATGTCATAGTGGACCAAACATTTGATCGACAAGAAATCCAGTTTAAGGTCATGGTGGACCCAACACTTGATAATAGTCCAGTTTAAGGTCTTGGTGGACCTAACATTTGATTTATATAAAAAAAAAAAAAAAAATCCGTCTCCAAAAATATCCATAAAATCTTGATCATCCTTGAAATTCAGTTTAAAGTCTTGAAGGACTAACAGCTCCAATATAAAATCTTTAATGACAGTCTTTAAAATTAGCCAGTTTAAAGTCTTGGAGGACTAACAGCTCCAAAATTTGTATAAAACCCTTAAGGAAAGTCTTGAACAGTAGCCAGTTTAATGTCTTGGAGGACTAACAGCTCCAAAATTCGTATAAAACCTTAAGGAAAGTCTTGAACAGTAGCCAGTTTAAAGTCTTGGAGGACTAACAGATATCTTGAAGTAAAATCCCATTGGTATTGAGTTCTCCTAGACCCTGTTTCCTGTCTAAACTAAATGAATAAAACTAAAAAGAATGAAAACTAAAAAAATAAAACTAAGAAATATAATAATGATTTTGATTTAATTAATAAATTTTAATTTTAATTTTAATTTTAATTTTTTTTTTTTTTTTTTTTTTTTTTTTATTTTATTTTATTTTTATTTTTTTTTATTATTTTATTTTTATTTTATTTTATTTTTTTTTAATTTTAATTTTAATTTTTTTTTTAAAAATTTAAAATAAAAGATTTTAGAAAAGATAGTTATGAAATAAAAGTTAAAATTTAATTTTAAAGAAAGATAAATAAATGTGAAAAGAAAGATAAAAAAAGTACTAAAAAAAAATTTAAAAAAAAGTTTTAAAAGATGCCCCCTGCCAAGTCTTAGTGGACTTCCTATAATTAAAAGACAAAGCCAGGATTCAACTAGAAACAGGGAAAATTTTAGAAACGAACATTATAGGGTAATTGTGTAAAGAGCAGCCAGCCCATCAATTACCCCCACACTTGCCAATATTAAATTAAGAAGGTTCCCCTGTGAACACTTCTTCCAATAAATTTTAAAAAATTTTCCAATACTATCTTCACCCATATTTTAAGAATTTTAAGTTTTTGAAAATTTCAAAGAAGGTCTTCTTGCATTTCGTTAAGTTTCATCACAGTTTCGTTGTCCATATACAGTGTAACGATAGTAAAGTATTTTGATAAAAAAAGAAGATAGTTTATCTTCGTTGCGGAGGTCGTCATAAAATATTGTCAATATCATAGTTTATCCTCATTTCGGAGGTATAAATTTAATAAAAGTCATTAAAATTGTAGTTTATCCTCATTTCGGAGTTGATAAAATTTAAGAAATTTCATAGTTTATCCTCATTGCGGAGGAATCCATAAAGTTTCATTGATATCATAGTTTATCCTCATTGCGGAGGAATCCTTCGGCACTCCTGGTGCCTCTAGGATAGAACCGTTTCACTTGATCGGCCGCTACCCTCTTCTTTAATACTACTCCATCCAACTCTTCTAGCACATATGAACCGCCGGAAACTTGCTCCTTGATTTTATACGGTCCATTCCACCTATCTGCAAACATCTTTCCCCACTGACTTTCCAAACTCCTATTATACACCAGGACCATATCTCCTGGGTTCAAAGGTTTCCTTAATTGATGTGCCAACCGCTCATCCCAATATCTAACTGATTGATTTCGGATCTTCATCATCCGCAAATATGCCTTTTCTAAATATTCTTCTTTCTTTTCTAGCTGCATCATTCTTGCACACAATAATTCTTCAGTAGTTTTGACCGTGTCCCAGTCAACTCCAAGATATGATTCAGCTTCTAAATCAACCGGTAAAACTGCTTTCTGTCCAAAAACAAGTTCATACGGTGAAAATCCGGTCGTCCTTTTGGCAGTGATTCGATCAGAAAATAAAACTAAAGGTAAATAGTGCCTCCACTTTTCGGCACTTGTCCCACACATTTTAACTAAAGCATCCTTGATAACTTTATGCCCTCTTTCGACCATGCCTTCAGCTTCAGGTTAATATGGGGTTGCTACCCTAACCTTTGATCCAACTTTCAATACGGCCTCTTTAAACTCTGTCCCAAATTCAGGACCTCCATCTACTGTCACCAACTTGATCACCTCATACCTATATACCCAATTATTCAAAAAAAATTCTGCCACATTTTTGGCAGTTAAATTAATAAGAGGCGCTGCCTCTACCCAACCAGATAAATCATCTCTGGCCACAATTAAATATTTATACCGTCCCTCTTTTATATGAACGGCATCTAAACTAACTCTTCCAAAGAGCGTATATTCACCGGTCGCGCGTCCAGGTTCTTTTGGCCTTAAATAACTTCGTCTTTGACATTCTTCGCATGACTGAACCCACTTTTTAACAGCCATCTTCATGCCAGGCCACCAAAATCGATCATAAATTCTTCTAAACGTTTCTCCCACGCCTCTATGCCCGAGATCTTCATGCAGTGATTTCAAAACTAATTCTTGCCCTTTCTGTTGAGTTATAACTACTTGAGGATTTGGATACCTCCTCCTCATTAAACGTCGACCAGATAGGTAAAACGTAGATGACTTCCTCTTGATAGCCACCCATTCATCGTCTTCACAATCTTCTGGCCTCTTTAAAGTCAACAAATATTTGACTAACAAAAAATAAAAACCAGTCTGACCCCAGACTTCATCTTGAAAATCGATTAATATAACATCAATAGGGACTTCTCTATCACCAATATCACCTGCACATGAATGAGCCAATAATCGTTGACCCCTAAATAAGTTTTTAATCGAGCTATGTCGACGTTTTTCTTCTGAACCTTTGGATCCTTCGAAAACCGTATTCAAAAATACCTCTTTCTCTTTATCCACCTTTTTATTTAAATTCTCTAATTCTCCAACATATACACCATTCCTTAATTTACTACTATCCCACACTACCAATCCATCTTCCTCTACATACACCACATCTTCTTCTACCTCCTCTCTGCCAAATTTATCTACACCTTTTTCAACACCTTTTTTAACATAAAAACTATTTTCCAGTTTATCCTCTTGGTGGAGGTCATCATCATCATAATCTAAACACAATAGTCCTGCCAGTTTAACCTCATGGGGGAGGTATGGAAAGTCTTCAGCTCCTTTAGTGCTGGCTTTGATAATAGGTATATCTTCATCGAACTCTTCTGAGTCTGAATCTTCTTCAGTGGGTGGTCTCCTTGATAAACCATCTGGCATAGTAAAAGTCTTGCCAGGCTTATGAACTAAATCAAATGAAAAATGTTGAATAAAAGCTACCCATCTCGTCATGGGTGCGTTCAGTAAACTTGGGGAATTAATCATCTGGATTAACGATTTCGCATCCACTTGCAACTCAAAATGTTGCCCCCACAAAATATGCTGAAGTTTCTTCAGTATTTTCGCCACACCACATAATTCCAATTTTGGTTGTGAATATCTTGATTCGACCTCAGTAAATACTACAGATTCATACCTAACTGGCCTAATGTAACCAGCTTTATCCATCTGAGACAAAACCGCCCCAGCTGCAACCTGACTTGAATCAACTGCTAAATAAATTCTACCAGCATCTTTTCCATAATCTAACTTGTGCAGGACTAAATCCTTCCCTACAACCTCCTTCAACTTCACAAACGCCTTCTCACACTCTTCATCCCACTCCCAGTCTGCATCCTTTCTCGTTAACCGTCTCAATGGAGCTGCCAATGAAGAAAAGTCCTTGATAAACATTCTAACATATACGCAAACACCTAAAAACCCTCTAACTTCGGTCGTATTCTTGGGTCTTGGCCAGGACTGAATTTTGTTAACTTTCTTCTTGGACATAATCCTACCCTCTCTACATACCACATGGCCTAATATTTCTAAGGCTGGCACACAACATGAAAATTTTGAACCTGAAATAGTTAAACCAGCCTCTTCAATTCGAAACAAGATTCTTTCTAAAGTAATTGCAAACTCCCAAATGAATTTGCATATCCCGGGATTCTCTTCCAACACCTGGTTATCATAGTCGGTTGTTGGTCCCTTAATTCCTCCATCATCTATAAAGAATCCAGCATATTGTGGAATTTCATCTTGAAGGATCCAAGCCATCTGAGCTTGATAAACTGCAACCGAATTTGTTGCTCCTTGAGGTAATCTTGTTAACTGTAAATGTCCAAGTGGCGTATCGAATGTAGTTAGAGGCCTTGAGTCCGGATGTAACTCTCTCTCATCATATCCACCCATAATATCTCCCAAACCATAGCACACTCTCCCTGCGAACACTTCAACAAACTCCTCAGCACTAGGTGGTATCCCAGCATCCTTTATTGTAACCCTATTTAATTCCCTAAGATCATGAACAACTCTAAGCTTTCCATTCCTTTTCTTTATACAAAATACAGGACTAGAATAACTTGACGTTGATTGCTCATACAGTCCAGTGCGTATCCGTTCTCTGACAACTTCAATATAGGCTTCTTTTAATGCAGCCGGAATAGGAATCGGTTTCTGCTGCCACGGTTCATGACATACCACAGGAATCTTGTAAGGCTCCCCATAGGAATGCTTCAACACACCCCTCTCCTCTTCTACAAAAGCAATGGCCTTCTCTCGCTTGACCATCACATCCAACAACAACTTCTTCTCTTCTCCAGACAACCAACCATCAGGTCCAAAATTAACAACACCCAGTCTCTCAAAAGTGATTCTTGACGTCTCAGAAAATTCAGGCGGATTCTTTACCAAGGGACTTTTATAAGGATCTCTTGATAACCTTGGTCTTCTCAAAGGTGGATTTAATTCAGCAGGTAGCGGTTCATTAATAGGTCGAACTTTATTTGCTACTTTCTTATATTTGGCTGCGTCCACATCTAAATAAGCTTGAGGTAAATCATTTACTTTTGTATCGCCATTAAAACTTTCATCAAATGAATCTTCTTCATCACCAGAATCAGAATAAGAAAAATTAGAAAAATATTTTATTTCATTTTTAAATTTTACCCTTTTCTCCTTTCCCTCGTCTAATTTATAAACAGATTTTCCAACACCTTTTCTTCCCTTATCCAACAGTAAATCACCCGTAAAGAAAGTTGGCAGTTTAACCTCTTGCTGGAGAACCGGAATTGAATTTTCACAAAAATTATTTCTTTGTGTTTTAATTATACTGAGATTTTTTATCGGATTTTGATGTGATATTTGCAGTTTACCCTCTTGCTGGAGGTCCGTGATAGAAGGAGATAATTGCAGTTTAACCTCTTGCTGGAGGTCCATAAACATACCCTTCCAATTTTTATCCAACCTAATTTGGCCCATTTTGCCTTTTTCACCGTTTTTAAATTTAATAGAAAAACCGGGTAAATCCAATAAACATATAGAAAAGTCCAAAACGTATTTGCACTCCAAAGTAATATTAACAGAAAATAATTGAGAATCCACTTGAATTATCTCCAAGTGAGCTGACCTATTGCAATCCGGGATCTCATCCTGAGGAGAGATTACAACATTAGAGCGATCAGCCCCTGCTACCCCAAAAAATGAGGGCATTCATCCCCTTCCAACAAACATAATTCACCAGAAGCCGTCCGTTTTATATGCCGCTTCTTGGTGCAAACACAACACTGGCACAGAGTAGTAATCACTGGCCGTGTTTCCCAACCTTCATCTCCAGGAGGCGCTAACCGCATATGTAACCTCCGCATATCTTCACCAGTGATCTCCAAACTAATCCCCATGCCAGCTTGATACCCTATCCTGGCCTCAAAATCCATCAAAAAAGGACCACCAAGAACAGTTTTGACTGCTCCTCTGGCCACATAAAAGTGAACCTTTCCAACAGATCCACCAATGCCTAACCTGACATGCTCAGCTGTACCCATCAGCTCTGTTGCATGCCCTCCAATACCTCTGAGGTTTCCCCCAGTTCCACTTTTAATTGGCAAGCCTATACTCGTCGCTTGCTCCAATGAAATTAAATTAATTTGAGACCCTGAATCGACCAAGGCCTTTACTTCTTTACCATTAAGAGTTACCACCAGGTAACCCAGGGGAGCGGAAAAATGTGTATCTACATCTTCCCCAAACTTTTCAGCATTTTCACAAATATATTCCACCTCTCCAGTGGAAACCCGACGCCTCGTCAAATGCTTCTTTTGCTTTTCAGCAAGCGCCGGACTAATTGTAAATAACTCCCCCAAAGATAAGGGAATCTGAAGTTGATTCACCCTATTCAAAACTGCGTCCATCGCATTAGCTTGACCAGAAACTACTGGCCGCTCATACTGGACCTTTGATTTAACAACCTTGGCCCTGGGTACCTCTTGAGGTCCAACCGAGCCATCTTCACCCCCCATTATAACATCTTCACTTTCTATAACCCTAACTCCGTCACCAGCTTCTTGCACTAATCCTGATCCATCGCTAGTCCTTCTTACACCCTCCATTGGGATGGGACCGCTAAAACTTGGTCTGGGTAGAGACGCCAACGGTACGTCCTCCTCAGAATCCGAATGATCCTCTGGCATAGGCTCACCATTTAAATCAAACTTGCCATAACTAGGGGGCCCCATATCAGCAATCCCCTTCTGCATTTTATATAATTCGTCCTTAGAGTAAGGGTTCAATTTGTTGGCGGCAGTTTGAGCACTAGAAATCTTGTCCTTAGAGTAAGGGTTCACTTTGTTATTGGCCTTGCCAGGATTAGCCCTCAATTGGCTCTGAATGCAACTTTTCGCCTTAGTAGCAGCTGCTCTTCTAGCAGCATTAACATCATATTCGCCAGCCATACAGCTACCCTCCACCTGGGCAACCGTCGCCAGCTCTAAACCACCAAAAGAAGTAGAGAAAGTGGCTTTACTGACCTCTTTCTCCTTGCCCTTGTCAGCTTTACCACCATTACCGTTACCATTTTTTCCACCCTTGGTATTAACATCTTCATCCGTCACCTCTTCAAATCTGGCTCTTCTTTCAGCCGTTAAACTTCTTCTGACCAAATCAGAAGGAGACTGTCCATCACTGGGCTTGATGAACGAGCCATCAGGAAATTTATAAACTTTACCATCAAATAAAACTCGCCCAGCATCCATATCCTTATCAAGAGCAAAACAAACTGTTGCTCTGTGACCCCTCCTATTACAATAGGAGCACACCTTTGGCTCATTGTAGCCACCTCTATATCCATTACCACCATTCCCACCATTTCTCCCATTGCCTGGGAAGCTGTTACCATTGTTATTGCCATTATAATTTTGACGTTCATAACCTCTAGACTGATAAGAAGTCAACTTCGACGAAGAAGCGATTGGGGCCTTATTGGCTTTCTGGGTTTCTTGAACAAATATTTTTAATTGTTTAGTTAAATCGGCCAGGTGATCGACCATCTTATTATCCACATTACCCTCAACTTTAGCAGCAGGTAATCCCATTTGAGCCTTCTTGGCCTCCTGGGCTTTGACCATAATATCGTTATTTTTGGGCAAAACTTCGCTAACCTTGCTAACATATTGAGTGCATGACTCTTGATATTTGTCCAACGCCAATAACTTTAGATGGGCTTGAATGTTGTCCTTGATAACCTCCAGAGCCGGCAGTTTCTGCTCACCATTAGGCAGTTCCTTCATCAAATCTTTTCTTGAAAGATCCTTCAAGACGTCCATATGAATATCCCTGCTGCATGCTGACCAAAACAAATCTTTTGCTTGGTTCTCATGCACTAACTCGTCCACCAGTATGAGATATTCCACCACTTCATCAAACTGAACACAGAGCTTTTTGAAGTCAGCCATAGAAGAAACACCACCTTTTGCTTGCCAGTCTCCAACAATTTTATTGAGGTCCATCATAGTAAACCTAACACCCCATCTATCAACCATAGCTTTAGAAAGCTTAACCCAATCCTTGTCCTTGAATGCCTGCATAGCAATAACCTCTTTTTCCACCTCCCTATCAGCAATAAAAAATCTAACTTGCTTCACCATATCCACATGAGAAGCACCATCAACAGCAGCAGCAGCTTCATACCTGCTAATGAACCATTTAACCTCCTCCCCATCAAACTTTGGGCCATCCCAAGAAACAATTCTAACTGAGGGAGTAAGAGGGTTAGAAGATCCAGAAGCAACAGCAGAAGAAGACATCCCAATAAGTAATGAAAAGCGTTAACAATCGATCAAATAACAAGCCTCTTGCAGGCCAATAACAAAAATCCAATTAGAGTTCCAGAAAATAAGCCTCTTGCAGGCTAAGAATGTTCTTGATCCAAGTAAGTCTTTAAAGAAAGCTAGAGAAATCGAACCCCATGTTGGGAGCCAACTATGGTAAGGTAAACTCTTACAGTCGCCTTGCTGTAAGCAGAATCCGGAGGAGATATGTGGATTTAGCCGAAAACCCCGTCCTTCCAAAAAAAAAAAATATCAAAATGGGAATTCTAAATCACTAAGCTAACCAATCTACTTGGATCTGATTTATAAAATAATGAAACTCTAAAATATTTAACCCTTATTGAGATCGAGATAAAAGTGGCTGTTGATAAAGAAATACTGAATACAACAATTAAGGTGTACCAGTGAAAGATCTGAAAAGATTGACTTTTATGTTTTTATAATATTTTTTAATTTTTATGAGACAGCAATAATCAAGTCCCAGTGATGAAGACCTTTCTAAAGATACCCTATATGAAGTGTTATTTTAATTGTTGAGTAGTATTTTTAAAATGTTATATATAAAATATAAAGTTATAAGGGTATTACAATTTATTTAATTTGTTGAGTAATAAAAAATGAGATAGTGGTGGTTAAAGATTAAGCTGTATGATCTGTCCCCCCCTCTCAATTTCGAGTTTGAGAAGCGCTTAAGTATTCCTAGTCACGTGCCTAAGTTTTCCCCTCCAGAGCTCTTCCAGAGTCAATCGGGAGCCTGTACGGAGTCCGTACGGAGTCCGTACGGAGTCGAAACGGAGTCCGTACGGAGTCGAAACGGAGTCCGTACGGAGTCGAAACGGAGTCCGTACGGAGTCGAAACGGAGTCCGTACGGAGTCGAAACGGAGTCCGTACGGAGTCGAAACGGAGTCTGTCCAGAGTCCGTCCGGACTTCCGGACTCAATTTAGAACCTTAAAACCATAATAAAAAATCTAAAAAAATTACACATAATAGAGCTACTTCCCTTTTACATACCAAACTACTTTTCGTAGTCTGCGCAGCTCTAATTACCATGTGAAAATTCATCAAAGTTAAGTAATTTTTTAAAACGTAAATATTTCTATAAAACTTTAAAATTCATATAAATTTATAAGGAAAATAGTAAAAATTCTGGGAAAATTTCCCAAGGTTCTTGAGTGACTTGAATTGATACTTATAAATTTTTCAGACCGTAAAAATAAGTTTTCTCCGCAAAATAAATTGTATTTGTGTAGGCATTTGCTCATGACCAATTTCTTCATATTTTAAACTCCAATAAATTAAATAAAACCCTTTTTATAAAAAATAATAACGCCAATCTTGCACGCCGTAATAACTCCATTTACATATTTAGGTGCCGTACTAAACTTTAGGCTACCACACCGCATATGTAAACTCCGCATATCTTCACCAGTGATCTCCAAACTAATCCCCATGCCAGCTTGATACCCTATCCTGGCCTCAAAATCCATCAAAAAAGGACCACCCAGAACAGTTTTGACTGCTCCTCTGGCCACATAAAAGTGAACCTTACCAACAGATCCCCCAATGCCTAACCTGACATGCTCAGCTGTACCCATCAGCTCTGTTGCATGCCCTCCAATACCTCTGAGGTTTCCAGCAGTCCCACTTTGAATTGGCAAGCCTATACTCGTCGCTTGCACCAATGAAATTAAATTAATTTGAGACCCTGAATCGACCAAGGCCTTTACTTCTTTACCGTTAAGAGTTACCACCAGGTAACCCAGGGGAGCGGAAAAATGCATATCTACATCTTCCCCAAACTTTTCAGCATTTTCATAAATATATTCCACCTCTCCAGTGGAAACCCGACACCTTGTCAAATGCTTCTTTTGCTTTTCAGCAAGCGCCGGACTAATCGTAAATAACTCCCCAAAGATAAGGGAATCTGCAGTTGATTCACCCTACTCAAAACTGCGTCCATTGCATTAGCTTGACCAGAAACTACTGGCCGCTCATACTGGACCTTTGATTTAACAACCTTGGCCCTGGGTACCTCTTGAGGTCCAACCAAGCCATCTTCACCTCCCATAATAACATCTTCACTTTCTATAACCCTAACTCCGTCACCAGCTTCTTGCACTAATCCTGATCCATCGCTAGTCCTTCTTACTCCCTCCATTGGGATGGGACCGCTAAAACTTGGTCTGGGTAGAGACGCCAACGGTACGTCCTCCTCAGAATCCGAATCATCCTCTGGCATAGGCTCACCATTTAAATCAAACTTGCCATAACTAGGGGGCCCCATATCAGCAATCCCCTTCTGCATTTTATATAATTCGTCCTTAGAGTAAGGGTTCAATTTGTTGGCGGCAGTTTGAGCACTAGAATTCTTGTCCTTAGAGTAAGGGTTTACTTTGTTATTGGCCTTGCCAGGATTAGCCCTCAATTGGCTCTGAATGCTACTCTTTGCCTAAGTAGCAGCTGCTCTTCCAGCAGCATTAACATCGTATTCGCCAGCCATACAGCTACCCTCCACCTGGGAAACTGTCGCCAGCTCTTATCCTCCAAAAGAAGTAGAAAATGTGGCTTTACTGACCTCTTTCTCCTTGCCCTTGTCAGCTTTACCACCATTACCATTACCATTTTTTCCACCCTTGGCATTAACATCTTCATCCGTCACCTCTTCAAATCTGGGTCTCCTTTCAGCCGTTAAACTTCTTCTGACCAAATCAGAAGGAGACTGTCCATCACTGGGCTTGATGAACAAACCATCCGGAAATTTATGAACTTTACCATCAAATAAAACTCGCCCAGCATCCATATCCTTATCAAGAGAAAAAAAACTGTTGCTCTGTGCCCCCTCCTATTACAATATGAGCACACCTTTGGCTCATCGTAGCCACCTCTATAACTACTACCACCATTCCCACCATTTCTCCCATTTCCTGGGAAGCGGTTACCATTATTATTGCCATTATAATTTCGACGTTCATAACCTCTGGACTGATAAGAAGTTGACGTCGATGAAGAAGCGATTGGGGCCTTGTTAGCCTTCTGGATTTCTTGAACAAATATTTTTAATTGTTTCGTTAAATCGGCCAGGTGATTGACCATCTTATTATCTACATTGCCCTCCACTTTAGCAGCAGGTAATCCGATTTGTGCCTTCTTGGCCTCCTGGGCTTTGACCATAATATCGTTGTTTTCGGCCAAAACTTCGCTAACCTTGCTAACATATTGATTGCAGGACTCTTGATATTTGTCCAATGCTAACAACTTGAGATGGGCCTGAATGTTCTCTTTCATAACCTCCAGAGCCGGCAGTTTCTGCTCACCATTAGGCAGTTCCTTCATCAAATCTTTTCTTGAAAGATCCTTCAAGACGTCCATACGAATATCCCTGCTGCATGCTGTCCAAAACAAATCTTTTGCTTGATTCTCATGCACTAACTCATCCACCAATATGAGATATTCCACCACTTCATCAAACTGAACACAGAGCTTTTTGAAGTCAGCCATAGAAGAAACTCCACCTTTTGCTTGCCAGTCTCCAACAATTTTGTTGAGGTCCATCATAGTAAACCTAACACCCCATCTATCAACCATAGCTTTAGAAAGCTTAACCCAATCCTTGTCCTTGAATGCCTGCATAGCAATAACCTCTTTTTCCACCTCCCTATCAGCAATAAAAAATCTAACTTGCTTCACCATATCCACATGGGAAGCACCATCAACAGCAGCAGCAGCTTCATACCTGCTAATGAACCATTTAACCTCCTCCCCATCAAACTTTGGGCCATCCCAAGAAACAATTCTAACTGAGGGAGTAAGAGGGTTAGAAGATCCAGAAGCAACAGCAGAAGAAGACATCCCAATAAGTAATGAAATGTGTTAACAATCGATAAAATAACAAGCCTCTTGCAGGCCAATAACAAAAATCTAATTAGATTCCAGAAAATAAGCCTCTTGCAGGCTAAGAACGTTCTTGATCCAAGTAAGTCTTTAAAGAAAGCTAGAGAAATCGAACCCCATGTTGGGCGCCAACTATGGTTAGGTAAACTCTTAGAGTCGGCTTGCTGTAAGCAGAATCCGGAGGAGATATGTGGATTTAGCTGAAACCCCCGTCCTTCCAACAAAAATAACAAAATGGGAATTCTAAATCACTAAGCTAACCAGTCTACTTGAATCTGATTGTTAAAAATAATGAAACCCTGATATGTTAACCGCTTATTGAGATTTAAAGAATGTGGCTGTTGAGAAAAGAAATACTGATAACACAAATTAAGGTGTACCAGTGAAAGATCTGTAAAGATTGACTTGTATGTTTATATAATAATTTGAGTTTTTATGAGACAGCAATAATCAAGTCCCAGTGGTGAAGACCTTTCTAAAGATACCCTGTATGAAGTGTGATTTAAATTGTTGAGGAGTATTTCTAAAATGTTATATATAAAATATAAAGTTATAAGGGTATTAAAATTTATTAAATTTGTTGAGTAATAAAAAATGAGACAGTGGAAGCTAATAATTAAGCTGTATGATGTATCCCCCCTCTCAATTTCGAGTTTGAGAGGCGCTTAAGTATTACTAGTCACATGCCTAAGTTTTCTCCTCCAGATCTCTCCCAGAGTCAATCCGGAGCCCGTACAGAGTCCGAACGGAGTCGAAGCGGAGTCCGTCCGGACTTCCAGACTCAATTAGAACCTTTAAAACTATAATAAAAAATCTAGAAAAAATACACATGATATAGCCACTTCCTCTTTACATACCAGACTTATTTTCGTAGTCTGCGCAGCTTTAATCACCCCGTGAAAATTCATCAAAGTTAAGTAATTTCTGAAAACGTAAATATTTCTATAAAACTTTAAAATTCATTTAAAAATATAAGAAAAATAGTAAAAATTCTTGAAAAAATTTTCAAGGTTCTTGAGTGACTCGACTTAATACTTATAAACTTTTCAGACCGTAAAATTAAGTTTTCTCTGTAAAATAAATTGTTTTCGTGTAGGCATTTGCTTTTAACCAATTTCTTCATATTTAAAACTCAAATAAATTAAATAAAACCCTTTTATAAAAAATAATAACGCCAATCTTGCACGGCGTAATAACTCCATTTACGTACTTAGGTGCCATACTAAACTTTAGGCTACCACAACGTCTGAATTTTGGATTTCTCTGATGGATGTTTGTGGTTGTGATCTGAAACTTTCTACTGCCCTTCATCCACAGACTGATGGCTTAGCTGAAAGAATGATTCAGACTTTAGAGGACATGTTAAGAAGGTATTGTGACTTTGGCCTTGAGTATAAAGATAATGAAAGATTCACTCATGATTGGGTTACCTTACTTCCTGGGTTGGAATTTGCTTATAACAGCACTGTTTATTCTGTTACTCAAAGAAAGCCTTTTGAGCTCTGGCTTGGATATGTTCCAAACACTCCTGCCCAAATTCTCAATAACAAAATACCTAAATTGGATATACATCCTGGTGTAAAGTCTTTTCTTAAAATGCTTAAACTTTGCAGAAATCATGCTCAACAATGTATTGAAAAATCATTTGAATATGAGAAGAAGAGATGGGACAAATCCCAAAAAGAATACATTTTTAAAAATGGTGATGAAGTGTTGATTTCTACAGTCCACTTTAACTTACAAAGTAATAACAAATTGAAAGATCCATTTGTTGGTTCATTTGTTGTCAGAAGAATGATTGGAGATAATGCAGTTGAGGTTATTTTGTATTCTCAATATGACAGAAAACATCCTGTTTTTCCAATATCTCTTCTGAAACCTTACACATACAATAGTGATTTATTTCCAAAAAGGAGGAGAAGACCAAAGAAAACCCCAAATGAAATCACTGAAACAGAAGAAATTGAAAAAATTCTAAATGACAGAATAGTCACTGCTGAAAAAGGTACAGAATACTTATTGAGATTGAAGAATAAATCATCTGAATATGATTCTGGGATACCTGTGAAGGAGCTATCTAATCTTCCTACTCTACTAAGAAAGTATAAAAAGAAAAAATCATAGCATTTTTTTATATTTTTTTTTTAGAGTGAGGGAGTGTCAGCCAGGCTACTAGACTCACCCGGTAAAATAATTGATTATCTTACTGAAGTGAAGCCAGGCATTTTTAATACTTATTAATAAAATAATTAATTATTTAAACTACTTATGTATTACTTAAAAATAACTATTTAAGTATATTTAGAAAGGTAGATAATTAATAAAAGATAATAAGTACCTGTCCCATACATATTTTATTCCCTAACACCGGCGATCAACCATACAGAGGAGTAGGAATAAAATTAGTATTAAAAAATAATTAAAAATTCTAAAAAATTCAAATTCTTTTATTAAGAATAGTAAATACCTTTGAATCTACATTTTAAAATCAAATGTTTAGTATTAAATGTGACAATCAAGAGAAACTTAAGTTTTATTTCAAATAATACTGATATCTTCCTTGACGCTCCATTTAGTATAGATTCTATTATTTCACATACTTTCTTTTATTTAACTTTTCCTTCTCATACTCTTGTAATAGGAGATATTAATCCCGTGTTATTTTTACTCACATTTTGCCTATAAAAGGCCCCTATTTTTATGCTTTTCCATCATTCCTTTACTACATTATTTTATTACAATTACAAACATAAAACTTATTCTTATATTTTATAACATTAGTATTTAGAATAACGTAACTCTGATCTATAAATTATATCAATATTTTAAATATACCTCTTTTATTTGAGTAAATAAATCACTTTGATAAAGGAATACATACCACTTATTGAGAATCCATTATAACCCGTAAAATCCTCGTAAAAACCCCGTACCAAATCTTCTATACCAAAAGGGGACCTTGACATTTTCTATCATCTGGTGAATATAGAATAACTTCAACAGCATTGTTACCAAGCACCTTTTTTACTAAAACTGGTTCAATAAATGGATTCTTCAATTCAAAGTTACCATTTCAATTGAAATGTAGTGTAGAAATAAGGACTTCATCACCCTCTTTGAACATTTGCTCTTTATGGGATTTATCCCATCTTTTTTTCGCATACTCAAATGCCTTATTTATACATTCTTGAGCATTCTTTCTGCATAATTCTTGCATCTGAAGAGAAGACTTTGTACCTGGAAGGATATCCAATCTAGGTAATTTATAAATAGTTTTAGCAGGGTTATTTGGTACATTACCCAACCATAACTCAAATGGCTTTTTTCCAAGGATGGAATGTACTGCACTATTCTATGCAAATTCTAAACCTGGGATAAGGGTTACCCAATCATGCATAAATTTTTCATTGTCTTTAAAGTCAAGACCAAAAGCACAATATCTTCTAATATATCCTTAATGATTTAAACATCCTCAAAATTCATTAAAGATTCATTTGAGTTCATACTTAATATTGAATTTTCAAAGATGGACAAATCATCTTCCAACATATAGACTTCATTTTCATAACTAAAGGGGATATTACTGTCATAATCACTTTAATCTTTACTTTTTTCTGTGTCATTTTCAGATTAATGCTGATTTTCTACAATATTTATATTTTTCTCACATTTGTGACCTTTAACCCAAGGCTTATTACACTTATAACAAGTATTAGTCTCATACTTTTTAGTTACTACAGGTGAAGTAGGTTTTTACTGTTTTCCCTGAAGTGTTTTTTAATCCTGATTTTTCACAGGTTCTATATTTTGTTTATAATTGGTGTACCTTGATTCATACTTATGGTTCAATAATATTTCTTTATTAATATTAATAAATTAAAAGTATTTGTCGAGGGGTCTTTCAAGTCTAGAAAGTTTTTCAAGTTGGTTCAATGGCGGTAACAACAGAATTTATGGAGCTCAAACTTAGGTAAGTATTTCTTTATCTTATAGAATTTTTACTCAATAGAAAAGAGGTAGAATTTTAAATTATTATAATTAATGGCTTTGAATTTAACTGAATTTAAATACTAAAGCAATAATAAATAGTAATAAATATATTAAGTAGTTTTAATAAATAAATCAGTAATGGAATGATGAAAAACAACCAAAAAGAGAGGCCTTATATAGGCAAAGGAGAGACAAAGTACAGCAATAAAACTCTAAAAACAATAATATGAGAGAGAGAAAAGAATATTACAGAAGAGGTATTTTCAAATAATAAAGTTGTTCTAAAAAGAAGGTGTCAGAAAGGCGTATTTACTATATATGACAGAAATAAATTAATGTATTTAAAATTTACTGTAAATGTCAATTTTAAATAAGAGATTTGAATTTTTCGTATATATTTATTTTTATTTGAATATAAAAATTTTATTTTAATTTAAAATCTATTCTTAAATATAACTTTTTATTTCTTTCAGCCTGTCAATGAGCACGGTGTTAGAAAATAAAAATATAAGTGAAATTTTATATTTAATTTTAATTATTCATTAATTTTACCATTCTGTAATTAGTTAATTTATTATAAATAATTTTAATGTAACTAATTTATAATTAACTAATCAAAATAATAAAGCGTGGCTTCATCCAGTAAATAATTAATTATTTTACTGGGTAAGTCTAGCAGCCTGGCTTACACTTCCTCACTCAAAAAAACAATAAAAAAATGCTATGATTTTTTCTTTTTATATTTCTTTAGCAGAGTAGGAAGATTAGATATATCCTTCCCCGGTATCCAAGAATCATATTCAGAAGATTTATTCTTGAATCTCAATAAATATTTTGTACCTTTTTCAGAAGTAACTATTCTGTCATTTAGAATCTTATCAATTTCTGCTGTCTCAGTGATTTCCTTAGATGTCTTTTTTGGTCTTCCCCTCCATTTTGGAAAAAAATCACTATTGGATGTGTAAGGTTTCAAAAGAGATATTGGAAAAACAGGATGTTTTCTGTCATATTGAGAATACAAAATAACTTCAACTGCATTATCACCAACCATTCTTCTGACAACAAATGGGTCTTTCAATTTGTTATTACCTTGTAAATTGAAAGGGACTGTAGAGATCAACACCTCATCACCCTTTTTAAAAGTGTATTATTTATGGGATTTGTCCCATCTCTTCTTCTCATATTCAAAGGATTTTTCAATACATTTTTGAGCATGACTTCTGAAAAGTTGTTGCATTTGAAGAAAAGATTTTACACCAGCATTTAAATCCAATTTAGCCATTTTATTATTGAGAATTTGGGCAGGAGTATTTGGAACATATCCAAGCCAGAGCTCAAAAGGCTTTCTTTGAGTAGCAGAATGAACAGTGCTATTATAAGCAAACTCCAACCCAGGAAGTAAGGTAACCCAATCATTAGTGAATCTTTCATTGTCTTTATACTCAAGGCCAAAGGCGCAATACCTTCTTATCATGTCCTCTAAAGTCTAAATCATTCTTTCAGCTAATCCATCAGTCTGAGGGTGATGGGTAGTAGAAAGTTTCAGATCACAGCCACAAAGATCCATCAGAGACATCCAAATGTCAGAAGTAAATTTAGGGTTCCTGTCAGAGATTATGGCTTTAGGAAATCCGGCAGTTTTAAACATATGAGACCACTATAAGAATGCTAATTCTTTAGTAGAAACATCTTTGTGAGTAAGGATAAATTTACAAATTTTTGTTAATCTATCCACAATAACCCAACAAGAGTTATAACTGTCCTTTCCAGCACTGGGTAATCCTGTTACGAAATCCATGTTTATTATCTGCTATGGTGCATCAGGAGGTTCAATATTTTGCATTAATCCAGGTCTCTTACCAGTCAATCTTTTTAATTTTTTGAAAAGAATCACAAGATTCAACATATAGTTTGGTGTCTTCAGACATATTAACCCACCAAGAAGTGTTTTTAATTCTGGTGATTGTTTTTTCAAGATCAAAATGTCCAGCTAATATGTCATCATGACAAATTTTCAAGATTATTTCTTTCATAGAAGGAGGAATAACAATGACATTACTCAACTTCATTCTATATTATAGATATCCTTTATCAATTGAAAATTTACCTTTCTCCAAAGCTTTTTGGTACTTTGGTGGGAGTATTTTAATTAATGCTTACATTGAAGCATTCTTTGGATCATTTAATATAGTGCATACCTTTTTCTAGTTAGTGTCCTTATCATATGAATCCAGAATAATCTTTAATAACTCTTCCTCCATATCAACCACATATATCCCATGAATATGAATAATTTCATCCTCAGGATCATAAGCAGGATTAGAGTCATCATTTGGTAAAGATAACCTTGATAACATATCCACATTAGAGTGAACAATACCAGCCCTATGAATAATTTTCATTCTCCCTCTGTATTCCTGAAGAGCTTTACTGCCATCTGAACATATTTCTGTTAGGTTTTTTCAAGTTTAAAAGGGATTTAACTGCACTGCAGTCAGTGACAAGTTCAAATTTCTGGTCATCCAGGTAATAATGTAACTTTTCTAAAGCCCACACTACATCTGAACATTCAAGCTGAGTGGAACCATATTTCAATTCACTATTTCTCAAGGTTCTTGAAATAAAACAAATTACTTCTTCTGATACTTTATCATTCTTCACTTTTTTTTGACGGAGGGCCGCACCAAGACCAATAAAACTGGCATCAGTGAAAAAAACAAATGGTTGATTAAAGTCAGGTAAAGCAAGAATTGGTGCTGACATAAAACAGTGTTTCATAGTGTCAAAAGCTCTCTTTCTTTCACTATTCCAGACAAAAGCAACATCTTTTCTAGTCAGTTGGTTAAGGCGTAATGCTACAACTTTGTAGTTTTTAAAATACTGTCTATAGTATACATACATTCCCAAAAAACTCTGTAGCTCTCTAACTGTGGTGAGAGCCTTCACCTGTTGTATGGCTGCCACTTTGTTTTGGTCAACACATATCTGTAACCCTGAAACAACATGACCAAGTACTTTTAAAGAATGAAAACTAAATTTACATTTCTTCAAAGCAAGTGTCATATTTATTTCATCCATTTTGTGGGACACTTTACACAGGTCGTTAAGATGGTCCTCAAATGTTTATGAGAATATGATGATATCATCAATATAAACCATCAGCCATCCTTCAATTATCTCCTGATGGAATGTGTTATCCATAACTTTTTGAAGTAGCATTTTTAGGGCCAAATGGCATCCTAACATACTTATAAATACCCATATGAGTATCAATCATCAGAAAATTCTGGGAATTCTTCTCAACAGGTACCTGGTGATATACCTTGTTACCATCCAAACAGCTTATATATTTAGCACCTTGTAATGTAGCATGTATAGAGCTAATTCTAGGTAAAGGGTAGATATCATTAACAGTATAAGTATGTAGTGCTCTATAATCACCACATAACCTGGCTTTATCTTTCTCATAAGAAATTAGGACAGGTGAGATAACACAATATTTAGGTGTCTCAACTACCTTTTCAATAATATTCATTTTTATTAGGGTAAAGGTATTATCCTCAAAATTTTTTCTCTTTGTGGGAGAAGTAGGATAAGGCTTCTTCAATCTAGGTGGTATGTCAGTTAATGGACAAGATAATGAAAATTTTATTTCTTCTTTAACTAATCCGAGTTCATGTGACCCATGAGCAAAGGTCATAGGAAAAGATTTTATCAATTTAATGATGGAATCTTTATCCTCACCAGAAAGTTTTTCTCCAAAAAGAAGCATTGTTGATTTCAGACATAAGGGAATGCATTTCTTTTTTAAATCTTTCTTTATATTGAACCGCAGAATTACATGTGTTCAATTCTGGTTTTAATAATTTTTTTGGGGAGGAAATCTTAAATTTTCTCTTTTATTCATCCCCATTGTGAAACATCGGTTTGAAGGATTCAATTTTATGCCACACTTGGTTAAAATATCATTTCCTATAATAAACCAACTGCTTAAGTTATCATTTTTCATGACAACAAACTCACATAAAGCTCTTACAAAACTATGGTTATATTTAAAAACACTGTGGCTTTGTATTTACCAATGGGGGACAAAACAGAGCCATAACCTCTCCAATTTTCAGAAATGATAGGAATAAGTTTTGATTTATAGTATTGATGCACTGAAGCAAGTGCTTTTTCAGATACTAAACTTCCTCCAGCTCCAGAATTTAGAACAACTTCAGTGCTGGTTCCATTGATCAAGACTGGTGCTTTGAGAGGGGCAATAAAAATTGAGCTATCCTCAATTTTCCTTATGATCTTAGCATCCTTAACTTTAGATAAATAGATATTATCAATATCAATAGTATTTAAATAATGAATATCCTCTTCCAGCATCAAGATTTCTTTTTGAGATTCATATGAAATATTTCTGGCACAATCACTTGAAGTATCATCCAGTGCTATTGTGTCATCAGCATGCTCCTCAGTTTTTTCAACAAGATTTATTTTCCTGTCACAAACATTGCCTTTCTGACAAGGCTTGTTGCACTTGAAGCAAGTGTTTGTTGTATACTTTTTAGGTGCAACAGGGGTAGAAGGTTTACCAACCTTTCCCAGAGGTTTCTGTTGGTAAATGGAGGGTTTCTCCAAAGAGTTTCTACGAATGAATCTTCTAGCATCATACTTGATGTTTAGAAGGATCTCATTACAAGTATTTATTAAGGAAGAAGGTTCTCTGGAGAACTCAGTCCTAGCCACTATTAAGTCTCTCAAAGACATTGGTAATTTATAAAGGATCCTATCCTTCCATAACTCAAACTTTATATTTGGGTCCATTGCCCTCAAGATTTTTACAAGTTTCATTAAGAACTCAATAGGTTTACCAGTAGAAGAGTTATATCTAATTTCCTCATACTGCCGTTGCTGAGCCATCCTAAACTTGGAGCCACCAAATTGTGCTTTAATCAATTTCTTCCAATCTTCCCATGAGTAGTCATTCCTACCCAAGAGAACAGATTCATACCACATTATGGCTACATTGGTAAACAAAGAAAATAACTTAGACACAATTTCCTCATCTTTGATTTTGTAAGAATTTTTTATGTTATCAATTCTGAAAATTAATTTCTGCCAATCAGAAGAAGAATCACCATCAAATGTTGGTTACTAGTCAATTTTTGGCTAATTCTTTTGATTTGAAGGAGTCTCCTTAGTATTAGCTTGTTTCTGAGTAAGAAGCAGCTGTAACTTCTCCAATTGTGCAGTAATCTCATTTTTTAATCCTTCTGTTGAAGATCCTTGTGCATCATTAATTTTTGATGGAAACTCAGTGGTATCAACAGACATTTCTGAATCTAATTTTACTTTAGATGAACTAGCAACAGGTAAACTTGAAGCATTCTGTACCATATGTTCCTTCAAAAAAATTTCATATTATTTTTGATCAATAAAAAATGAATTCAATTTCTCTTCAATGGTTGTTAGTCTGGTTTTCACCTTTGGAAGACTAGATAAACTCTCATTGATTGTTGCAAAAGATAACTGGGTTTTATTTTGAAAATATGAATAATGTTCACTCAATCTTTTCAGGTTCATCTTATCTACCTCTATCTCCTGGCAACAGGCAGACACAGTATCTTGTAGTTTAGACAAATCATTTTGATATTTTTCCTTAAAGCAACTTTCTTTTCATGAGTTGCTTTGTAATGAAACAAATGATCAGAAACTCTCTGTAACTCACTCTTTAATGCTTGATAACGCTGTTCAGTTAACAAACTATTATATTTCTGAGTTAATTGCATGTTGTTCATGATATGATTTTGTTTAGCAATAATATCTCTCAAATATTCATCATTAATTTTTGCTACATCTGGAGTGTTTCTTAATAAAGAAACAGAGTAACTTTCCAGATTCTCATAAAACTCAGGCTCAATTAATTCATCAATAATAGCCATATCAGGGTTTATCATTGAAGTAGCAATTAAAACTAAAGGATTAGATTCATAAGAATATTGAGTGATTTGTCTACTCTTATCAACCTCTACTGGTCTCATAGTTTCATCCCCTCTGCCAGAATTACCTAAAAGAACTGGATCAGTAACAAGAAATGGTACTTGAGATTCAATAGGGAGACTTACCAAGGCTTGGGCAAGATCTGAATATTTTTTTTCATTTTCTGCCTCCTTTATAATGGTGAGGATGTGTCGGGTTGAATTGACTGGGTCTTGACAGACCTGCCTGAGGCATTTGAGGCTGCTGCTGTTGAGACAGATAATCCCACTAGGTTTTTAACCAATCCCACTGCCACTTTGACACTTCCACCTATTCTGGTTTCTGGGGAGCCAATTGTAGAAGATCCCTGGGGGGAGGAGGTCTCCTCTTCTCTTGAAGAAAGGCATCTATTTTTCTTACCTTTTTTTCTAGTGAGTCTGATCTTGCTCTCAGTCTTAAGTTCTCTGTCCTAAGCTCCTTTATGTGGGTGGAGTGATTCTTTACTTGCTGAATTAAAGGTATTTTTTTATTTTTAAGCCTTTGTGAAGTCCTTTTGGGGGGTTGCCAGAAGGTTTTTGTTTGTGAGCATTTCCCTCCACTAGTATTTCCACTTCCTCCATTTTCACATCCTGATTGATTCAATAATTGATTAATTTGAGCCTATTTGGTAGTTAAGGGAGAACTTACAGAATTAGCTTCATTATAATCAATCAGATCCAATTCCTCTTCATGGGTAGCAGAAACACCTTGATCAGTCATTTTTTAAATTTAACTTGAACTGAGGGAAGAAAATATTAAATGTATTAGTTTTATTTTTTCTTTTTAAAAGAAAAATAAATAAATAAAATTTAAAAAATCTTCAGGACAAAAATAAACTGAAATAATAATCACAATTTTTATTAATTTAAAAATAATTTTATAAACAGGATTAAAAGAAATCAACTGAGGAAAAAAAAATTATTTTTTAACCAATAATTACTTTTTAAAAATTATCAGGATTAAAATCAACTGAAGGATATTTAATTACCAGGGCTTGATGTCAACTGAAATAATTTTAATATAATATAATTTTATTAATTTTAATATTTTTATTTTCAGGACAATTTGTCAACTGGAACAACAATATTATTTTAATTTATCAGGACAAACTCAACTGAAAAAAAAATAATATAATATAATAATAAAATATTTTATATTACTTCTAGAACTAAGAACATTGTAGTTCTATCTTTGTCAACTAGGAAAAAATAAAAAATTCCAAATTACCAGACACCTCCCCCTGTAAAATGAGCAAATTAATAACACTTACAGAGTTCTGAGTAAAAGGAAATATGTAGAGTATGAAAAGTGAAAAGTGACCCACGAATAGTAATCAATATAATTACCACAAATATATGTGCCTATATTCAATATATGAACCTAATTTTTGGAGTGCGGTTCAATTCCTGGTCCCAGCAAAAAATTATTCACGTGGCTGATGACATTGTGGTGGCCTAAAGTTTAGTATGGCACCCAAAATACAAAACTGGAGTTATTACAATATGCGAGATTGATGATTTTATTATTTTAAAAAGGGGTTTTATTTAATTTATTTGAGTTTTAAATATGAAGAAATTGGTTAAAAGCGAATGCCTATGCAAAAAACAATTTATTTTACGGAGAAAACTTATTTTTACGGTCTGAAAAAGTTTATAAGTATCAAGTCGAGTCACTCAAGAACCTTGGGAAATTTTTCCAGAATTTTTACTATTTTTCTTATATTTTTAAATGAATTTTAAAGTTTTATAGAAATATTTACGTTTTTAGAAATTATTTAACTTTGATGAATTTTCACGGGGTAATTAGAGCTGCGAGGACTACGAATATTAGTTGGAAATGTAAAGGGGAAGTGACTCTATCATGTGTAATTTTTCTAGATTTCTTATTACAGTTTTAAGGTTCTAATTGAGTCCGGAGGTCCGGACAGACTCCGGACAGGCTCCATACAAGCTCCGTACGGACTCCGGATGGGCTCTGGCTGAGCTCTGGAGGGGAAACTTAGGCACGTGACTAGGTATACTTAAGAGCCTCTCAGACTCGAAATTGGGCATCATCATACAGCTTAATCTTTAGCCACCACGGTCTCATTCTTTATTACTCAACAGATTAAATAAATTTGTAATACCCTTATAACTTTATATTTTATATATAACATTTTAGAAATACTACTCAACAATTTAAATCACAATTCATACAGGGTATCTTTAGAAAGGTCTTCATCACTGGGACTTGATTATTGCTGTCTCATAAAAATTCAAATTATTATAAAAATATAAAAGTCAATCTTTTCAGATCTTTCACTGGTACACCTTAATTTTTGTTATCAGTATTTCTTTTCTCAACAGCCAAAATCATTAATTCTCAATAAGCGATAAATTTTCAAGAGTTTCAGTATTAAATTTTCATCTGATCTAAATAGACTGGGTAGCTTAGCGATTTAGAACAACTACTTTGTTATTTTTTGTTGGAAGGATGAGTTTTCCACTAAATCCACATATCTCCTCCGGATTCTGCTTACAGAAAGGCAACTGTAAGAGTTTACCTTACCATAGTTGGCGCCCAATGTGGGGTTCAAAATCTCTTGCTTTTTCTAGGTCTTTTTTTTTGGGTCAAGGTCTTTGTTAATAGCCTGAAAGAGGCTTATTCTTTGGAACTCTAATCAATCTTTGTTATTAGCCTGAAAGAGGCTTGTTTATTTTAACGGTTTTTAACGCTTTTCTTTACTTATTGAGATGTCTTCTGCTGTTGCTTCTGGATCATCTCACCCTCTCACTCCCTCAGTTAGGATTTTTTCTTGGGATGGCCCAAAGTTTAATGGGGAGGAGGTTAAATGGTTCATTAGCAGGTATAAAGCTGCTGCTGCTGTTGATGGTGCTTCTCATGTGGACATGGTGAAGCAAGTTAGGTTTTTTATTGCTGATAGGGAGGTGGAAAAGGAGGTTATTGCTATGCAGGCATTTAAGGACAAGGATTTAGTTAAGCTTTCTAAAGCTATGGTTGATAGATGGGGTGTTAGGTTTACTATGATGGACCTCAATAAAATTGTTGGTGACTGGCAAGCAAAGGGTGGTGTTTCTTCTATGGCAGACTTCAAAAAGCTGTGTGTTCAGTTTGATGAAGTGGTTGAATATCTCATACTGGTGGACGAGTTAGTGCATGAGAACCAGGCAAATGATTTGTTTTGGTCAGCATGCAGCAGGGATATATGAATGGACGTCTTGAAGGATCTTTCAAGAAAATATTTGATGAAGGAACTGCCTAATGGTGAGAAGAAACTGCCGGCTCTGGAGGTTATCAAAGAGAACATTCAAGCCCATCTAAAGTTATTAGCGTTGGGAAAATATCAAGAGTCATGCACTCAATATGTTAGCAAGGTCAGCAAAGTTTTGGCTGAAAACAACGATATTATGGTCAAAGCCCAGGAGGCCAAGAAGGAACAAATGGGATTACCTGCTGCTAAAGTTGAGGGCAATGTAGATAATAAGATGGTCGATCACTTGGCTGATTTAACGAAAAAATTAAAAATATTTGTTCAAGAAACCCAGAAGGCCAATAAGGCCCCAATCGCTTCTTCGTCGACGTCAACTACTTATTAGTCCAGAGGTTATGAACGCCGAAATTATAATGGCAATAAAAACGGTAACTGCTTCTCAGGCAATGGGAGAAATGGTGGGAATGGTGGTAGTAGTTTTAGAGGTGGCTACAATGAGCCAAAGGTGTGCTCCTATTGTAATAGGAGGGGGCACAGAGCAACAGTTTGTTTTGCTCTTGATAAGGATATGGATGCTGGGAAAGTTTTATTTGATGGTAAAGTTTATAAATTTCCTGATGGTTTGTTCGTCAAGCCCAGTTATGGACAGTCTCCTTCTGATTTGGTCAGAAGAAATTTAACGGCTGAAAGGAGAGCCAGATTTGAAGAGATAAATGATGAAGATGTTAATGCCAAGGGTGGCAAAAATGGTAATGGTAATGGTGGAAAAGCTGACAAAGGTAAAGAGAAAGAGGTCAGTAAAGCCACATTTTCTACTTCTTTTGGAGGATAAGAGCTGGCTACGTGTGCCCAGATGGAGGGTAGCTGTATGGCTGGCGAATACATTGTTAATGCTGCTAGAAGAGCAGCTACTACTAAGACAAAAAGTAGCATTCAAAACCAACTGAGGGATAATCCTGGCAAGGCCAATAACAAAGTGAACCCTTACTCAAAGGACAAAAATTCTAGTGCTCAAACTGCCGCCAACAAATTGAACCCTTACTCTAAGGACGAATTATATAAAATGCAGAAGGGGATTGCTGATATGGGGCCCCCTAGTTATGGCAAGTTTGATTTAAATGGTGAGCCTATGCCAGAGGATGATTCGGATTCTGAGGAGGATGTACCGTTGGCGTCTCTACCCAGACCAAGTTTTAGCGGTCCCATCCCAATGGAGGGAGTAAGAAGGACTAGCAATGGATCAGGATTAGTGCAAGAAGCTGGTGACTGAGATAGGGTTATAGAAAGTGAAGATGTTATTATGGGAGGTGAAGATGGCTTGGTTGGACCTCAAGAGGTACCCAGGGCCAAGGTTGTTAAATCAAAGGTCCAGTATGAGCGGCCAGTAGTTTCTGGTCAAGCTAATGCAATGGACGCAGTTTTGAGTAGGGTGAATCAACTGCAGATTCCCTTATCTTTGGGGAGTTATTTACGATTAGTCCGGCGCTTGCTGAAAAGCAATGGCATGGGGATTAGTTTGGAGATCACTGGTGAAGATATGCGGAGGTTACATATGCGGTTAGCACCTCCTGGAGATGAAGGTTGGGAAACACGGCCAGGGATTACTACTCTATGCCAGTGTTGTGTTTGCACCAAGAAGCGGCATATAAAACGGACGGCTTCTGGTGAATTATGTTTGTTGGAAAGGGATGAATGCCCTCATTTTTTGGGGTAGCAGGGGCTGATCACTCTAATGTTGTAATCTCTCCTCAGGATGAGATCCCATGTTTCAATAGGTCAGCTCACTTTGAGATAATTCAAGTGGATTCTCAATTATTTTCTGTTAATATTACTTTGGAGTGAAAATACGTTTTGGACTTTTCTATATGTTTATTGGATTTACCCTTTTTTTCTATTAAATTTAAAAATAATGAAAAAGGCAAAATGGGCCAAATTAGGTTGGATAAAAATTGGAAGGGTATGTTTTATGACCTCCAGCAAGAGGTTAAACTGCTAGTATCTCTTTCTATTATGGACCTCCAGCAAGAGGGTAAACTGCAAAAATCACATCAAAACCTGATTAAAAATCTCTGTATAATTAAAACACAAAAAAATAATTTATGTAAAAATTTTATTCCGGACCTCCAGCAAGAGGTTAAACTGCAAGTATCTTCTTCTATTATGGACCTCCAGCAAGAGGTTTAACTGCAAGTATCTCCTTCTATTATGGACCTCCAGAAAGAGGGTAAACTGCAAAACTCACATCAAAACCCAATTAAAAATCTCAGTATAATTAAAACACAAAAAAATAATTTGTGTGAAAATGTTATTCCGGACCTCCAGCAAGAGGTTAAACTAAAAGTATCTCCTTCTATTATGGACCTCCAGCAAGAGGGTAAACTGCAGAAATCTTATCAAAATCTAATTAAAAATCTCAGTATAATTAAAACACAAAAAAATAATTTTTGTGAAAATTCAATTCCGGTCCTTCAGCAAGAGGTTAAACTGCCAACTTTCTTTACGGGCAATTTACTGTTGGATAAGGGAAGCAAAGGTGTTGGAAAATCTGTTTATAAATTAGACGAGGGAAAGGAGAAAAGGGTAAAATTTAAAAATGAAATAAAATATTTTAATAATTTTTCTTATTCCGATTCTGACAATGAAGCAGATTCATTTGATGAAATTTTTAATGGCAAAACAAAAGTAAATGTTTTAACTCAAGCTTATTTAGATGTGGATGCAGCCAAATATAAGAAAGTAACAAATAAAGTTCTACAAATTACTGAACCGCTACCTGCCGAATTAAATCCACCCTTGAGAAGACCAAGGTTATCAAGAGATCCTTATGAAAGTCCCTTGGTAAAGAATCGGCCTGAATTTTTTGAGACGTCAAGAATCACTTTTGAGAGACTAGGTGTTGTTAATTTTTGACCTGATGGTTGGTTGTCTGGAGAAGAGAAGAAGTTGTTGTTGGATGTGATGGTCAAGCGAGAGAAGGCCATTGCTGTTGTAGAAGAGGAGAGGGGTGTGTTGAAGCATTCCTATGGGGAACCTTACAAGATTCCTGTGGTATGTCATGAACAGTGGCAGCAGAAACTGATTCCTATTCCGGCTGCATTAAAAGAAGCCTATATTGAAGTTGTCAGAGAACAGATACGCACTGGACTGTATGGGCAATCAACGTTATAGTAAGGTAAACTCTTACAGTCGCCTTGCTGTAAGCAGAATCTGGAGGAGATATGAGGATTTAGCTGAAAACCCCGTCCTTCCAATAAAATAACAAAATGGGAATTCTAAATCGCTAAGCTAACCAATCTACTTGGATCTGATTGATGAAAATAATGAAACTCTAAAATAATTAACGCTTATTGAGATTTAAAGAAAGTGGCTGTTGATAAAAGAAATACTGATGACAACAATTAAGGTGTACCAGTGAAAGATCTGTAAAGATTGACTTTTATGTTTTTATAATAATTTGAATTTTTATGAGACAGCAATAATCAAGTCCCAGCGATGAAGACCTTTCTAAAGATACCCTGTATGAAGTGTTATTTAAACTGTTGAATTGTATTTCTAAGATGTTATGTAAAAATAATAATGTTATAAGGGTATTACAAGTTATTTTAATTTGTTGAGTAATAAAAAATGAGTCTGTGGTGGTTAAAGATTAAGCTGTATGATGTGTCCCCCCTCTCAATTTCGAGTTTGAGAGTCGCTTAAGTATTCCTAGTCACGTGCCTAAGTTTTCCCCTCCAGAGCTCTTCCAGAGTCAATCCGGAGCCGGAACGGAGTCCGTACGGAGTCCGTATGGAGTCAAAGCGGAGTCCGTACGGAGTCCGTACGGAGTCGAAACGGAGTCCGTCCGGACTTCCGGACTCAATTAGAACCTTAAAACTATAATAAAAAATCTAGAAAAATTACACATAATAGAGCTACTTCCCCTTTACATACCAAACTAATTTTCGTAGTCTGCGCAGCTCTACTTACCCCGTGAAAATTCATCAAAGTTAAGTAATTTTTGAAAACGTAAATATTTCTATAAAACTTTGAAATTCATTTAAAAATATAAAAAAAATAGTAAAAATTCTGGGAATATTTCCCAAGGTTCTTGAGTGACTTGACTTGATACTTATAAATTTTTCAGACCGTAAAAAATAAGTTTTCTCCGTAAAATAAATTGTATTTGTGTAGGCATTCGCTCGTGACCAATTTCTTCATATTTTAAACTCCAATAAATTAAATAAAACCCTTTTTATAAAAAATAATAACTCCAATCTTGCACGCCGTAATAACTCCATTTACATATTTAGGTGCCGTACTAAACTTTAGGTTACCACATCCTCCCTCCAATCGAGAATGTCCCCATTCTTATAACTTTGCATAAGTGGTTGAGAAATTCCAAAAGAATTATCTTTTCTAATAAAATAATTTGATAAATTTGTTTTAGCTGGTCTTCTTTTAATTCTTTCAACATAAACGATGTTTTCTTTCTTCTCTGGCCTGATATAACATAAAATAAAATAATATAAATCTTGTGATGATTCCACTACTGAGAGCAAGGTTTGAATCCCTTCAGACTCCCATATACCAGTCTTCCTTCTTGTCACAGCATTGAGAGAGTGGATCTTCCTATGAGCCGAATACTCCTGATTCCAACCTCATAGGGCCCCCCACTGAGCCGAATTCTATGATTCCAATCTCGCCATAAGGTCCTCCAAGCTTCACACCAAAAAAAATGGCCTTACTATGAGGCACTAAAAAAAATCATTCCCTAAAATCCAACTACCATCCTAACTTCTGATTCCTTCATCACAATTTTCAAACTTTTCTATACAGCAAACCCATAAAATACTTTTGCCAGGCTTCCAATAATAATATTAACTTTAGACCATGTTAAGGCGCCACAAATTTTACCTAATTAACCATTATGCTTTCTTTAGCATCATCACCACCTAAAGTTTTAACCTCCTAAAGCTATCAGCACCCAATTCCAGAAATAATTGAATAACCAGTTTAGAGTCTTAGGGGACAGTGATAAATTAAAAGATTGAATTGAGTTATCCAAACAAGATTGACATTCCAATTTAAAGTCTTGGTAGACCAAACATATAATCGATTGCCAGTTTATGGTCTTGGTGGACCAAAGATCGTTTAAGTGCATAAATATCTTGATATATTCCTAAGTAAGGCCTAGGCTTGACCAAAGATTGAATAAATTTGATAATCCAGTTTAATGTCATAGTGGACCAAACATTTGATCGACAAGTAATCCAGTATAAGGCCATAGTGGTCCAATGAATGTTGAATTATCCTGCAGATATTAATTTTCCAGTTTAAAGTCATAGTGGACTAAACAATGAATGAACTACCAGTTTAAAGTCATGGTGGACCAAACATTTAATCGATAAGAAATCCAGTTTAAGGTCATGGTGGACCCAACAGCTTGATAACAGTCCAGTTTAAGGTCTTGGTGGACCTAACATTTGATAACTCTCCAGTTTAAGGTCTTGGTGGACCTAACAAATCCAATAAAAAATTTCAACGATAGTCTTGAAAATTAGCCAGTTTAAAGTCTTGGAGGACTAACAGCTCCAAAATTCGTATAAAACCTTAAAGAAAGTCTTGAAAAGTAGCCAGTTTAAAGTCTTGGAGGACTAACAGCTCCAAAATTTGTATAAAACCCTTAAGGAAAGTCTTGAACAGTAGCCAGTTTAAAGTCTTGGAGGACTAACAGCTCCAAAATTCGTATAAAACCTTTAAGGAAAGTCTTGAACAGTAGCCAGTTTAAAGTCTTGGAGGACTAACAGCTGTCTTGAAGTAAAATCCCATAGGTATTGAGTTCCCCTAGACCCTGTTTCCTGTCTAAACTAAATGAATAAAACTAAAAAAGAATGAAGACTGAAAAATAAAACTAAGAAATATAATAATAATTTTTGATTTAATTAATTAATTTTTTTATTTTTATTTTTTTATTTATTTTTTTATTTATTTATTTTTTTATTTATTTTTTAATTTAATTATTTTTTTTTTTTTTTTTTTGATTTAATATTTTTTTTATTTTATTATAATTTTTTTTTTATTTTTTTATTATATTTTATATTAATTTTTTTTTATATTTTTTTTATTATTTTTAATTTTAATTTTGTTTTTAATTTAAAATAAAAGATTTTAGAAAAGATAGTTTTGAAATAAAAGTTAAAATTTAATTTTAAAGAAAGATAAACGAATGTGAAAAGAAAGATAAAAAAGTAATAAAAAAAATTTCAAAATAAAATTATATAAGATGCCCCCCGGCCATTTGATGAGCCGTACCCTTGACATCATACCCACATCCAAGTGCAACTTGATGTGGTTAGACAATTTTGAGAAATTGAAAAGAAAAGAAATTAAATGAAAGTTTTTGGAAGACAAATTTTATAATGATGATCACTGGGTGGGCTCCCTCCAATTTATAAAAATGATTAGAGACCACCAGTGAGCATCACCTTTACAATAATTCATAATATATATTAAAGAAAAGAAATCACAATCTAACATAAAAAAAATCAAAAACAAAATAAAAAAAATCTTGAATCCGGCGTTGAGAGCGGTGACTCTTGATTCGTTCCAGTTTATAGTCTTAGTGGACTTCCTAAAATTAAAAGACAAAGCCAGGATTCAACTAGAAACAGGAAAATTTTGGAAACGAACATTATGGGGTAATTGTGTATAGAGCAGCCAGCCCATCAATTACCCCCACACTTGCCAAAATTAAATTAAGAAGGTTCCCCTGTTAACACTTCTTCCAATAAATTTTAAAATTTTTCCAACACTATCTTCACCCATATTTTAAGAATTTTTAATTTTGAAAATTTTCAATGAAGGTTTTCTCGTATTTCGTTATGTTTCATCACAGTTTCGTTGACCATATACAGTGTAACGATAGTAAAGTATTTTAATAAAAAAAGAAGATAGTTTATCCTCGTTGCGGAGGAATCCATAAAATTTCGTAGATATCATAGTTTATCCTCATTTCGGAGGTATAAATTTAATAAAAGTCATTAAAATTGTAGTTTATCCTCATTTCGGAGTTGATAAAATTTAAGAAATTTCATAGTTTATCCTCATTGCGGAGGAATCCATAAAGTTTCATTGATATCATAGTTTATCCTCATTGCGGAGGAATAAAATTTGATAAATGTCATTAAAATTGTAGTTTATCCTCATTTCGGAGTTCGTCCATATAATTTCATAAATGTCATAGTTTATCCTCATTGCGGAGGAAGACTTCGGCACTCCTGGTGCCTCTAGGATAGAACCGTTTCACTTGATCGGCCGCTACCCTCTTCTTTAATACTACTCCATCCAACTCTTCTAGCACATATGAACCGCCGGAAACTTGCTCCTTGATTTTATACGGTTCATTCCACCTATCTGCAAACATCTTTCCCCATTGACTTTCCAAACTCCTATTATACACCAGGACCATATCTCCTGGGTTCAAAGGTTTCCTTAATCGATGTGCCAACCGCTCATCCCAATATCTGACTGATTGATTTCGGATCTTCATCATCCGCGAATATGACTTTTCTAAATATTCTTCTTTCTTTTCTAGCTGCATCATTCTTGCACACAATAATTCATCAGTAGTTTTGACCGTGTCCCAGTCAACTCCAAGATATGATTCAGCTTCTAAATCAACCGGTAAAACTGCTTTCTGTCCAAAAACAAGTTCATAAGGTGAAAATCCGGTCGTCCTTTTGGCAGTGACTCGATCAGCAAATAAAACTAAAGGTAAATAGTGCCTCCACTTTTTGGCACTTGTCCCAACCATTTTAACTAAAGCATCCTTAATAACTTGATGCCCTCTTTCCACCATGCCTTCAGCTTCAGGATAATATGGGGTTGCTACCCTAACCTTTGATCCAACTTTCAATACGGCCTCTTTAAACTCTGTCCCAAATTCAGGACCTCCATCTACCGTTACCAACTTCATCACCCCATACCTATATACCCAATTATTCAAAAAAAATTCTGCCACATTTTTGGCAGTTAAATTAATAAGAGGCGCTGCCTCTACCCAACCAGATAAATCATCTCTGGCCACAATTAAATATTTATACCGTCCCTCTTTTATATGAACGGCATCTAAACTAACTCTCCCAAAGAGCGTATATTCACCGGTCGCGCGTCCAGGTTCTTTTGGCCTTAAATAACTTCGTCTTTGACATTCTTCAAATGACTGAACCCACTGTTTAACAGCCATCTTCATGCCAGGCCACCAAAATCGATCAGAAATTCTTCTAAATGTTTCTCCAACGCCTCTATGCCCAAGATCTTCATGCAGTGATTTCAAAACTAATTCCTCCCCCTTCTGTTGAGTTATAACTACTTGAGGATTTGGATACCTCCTCCTCATTAAACTTCGACCAGATAGGTAAAACGTAGATGACTTCCTCTTGATAGCCACCCATTCATCGTCTTCACAATCTTCTGGCCTCTCTAAATTCAACAAATATTTGACTAACAAAAAATAAAAACCAGTCTGACCCCAGACTTCATCTTGAAAATCGATTAATATAACATCAATAGGGACTTCTCTATCACCAATATCACCTGCACATGAATGAGCCAATAATCGTTGACCCCTAAATAAATCTTTAATCGAGCTATGTCGACGTTTTTCTTCTGAACCTTTGGATCCTTCGAAAACCGTATTCAAAAATACCTCTTTCTCTTTATCCACCTTTTTATTTAAATTCTCTAATTCTCCAACATATACACCATTCCTTAATTTACTACTATCCCACACTACCAATCCATCTTCCTCTACATACACCACATCTTCTTCTACCTCCTCTCTGCCGAATTTATCTACACCTTTTCCAATACCTTTATTAACATAAAAATTATTTTCCAGTTTATCCTCTTGGTGGAGGTCATCATCATCATAATCTAAACACAATAGTCCTGCCAGTTTAACCTCATGGGGGAGGTATGGAAAGTCTTCAGCTCCTTTAGTGCTTGCTTTGATAATAGGTATATCTTCATCGAACTCTTCTGAGTCTGAATCTTCTTCAGTGGGTGGTCTCCTTGATAAACCATCCGGCATAGTAAAAGTCTTGCCAGGCTTATGAACTAAATCAAACGAAAAATGTTGAATAAAAGCTACCCATCTCGTCATGGGTGTGTTCGGTAAACTTGGGGAATTAATCATCTGGATTAACGATTTCGCATCCACTTGCAACTCAAAATGTTGCCCCCACAAAATATGCTGAAGTTTCTTCAGTATTTTCGCCACACCACATAATTCCAATTTTGGTTGAGAATATCTTGATTTGACCTCAGTAAATACTACAGATTCATACCTAACTGGCCTGATGTAACCAGCTTTATCCATCTGAGACAAAACCGCCCCAGCTGCAATCTGACTTGAATCAACTGCTAAATAGATTCTGCCAGCATCTTTTCCATAATCCAACTTGTGCAGGACTAAATCCTTCCCCACAACCTCCTTCAACTTCACAAACGCCTTCTCACACTCTTCATCCCACTCCCAGTCTGCATCCTTTCTCGTTAACCGTCTCAATGGAGCTGCCAATGAAGAAAAGTCCTTGATAAATATTCTATCATATACACAAACGCCTAAAAACCCTCTAACTTCGGTCGTATTCTTGGGTCTTGGCCAGGAATGAATTTTGTTAACTTTCTTCTTGGACATAATCCTACCCTCTCTAAATACCACATTGCCTAATATTTCTAAGGCTGGCACACAACATGAAAATTTTGAACCTGAAATAGTTAAACCAGCCTCTTCAATTCGAAACAAGATTCTTTCTAAAGTAATTGCAAACTCCCAAATGAATTTGCGTATCCCGGGATTCTCTTCCAACACCTGGTTATCATAGTCGGTTGTTGGTCCCTTAATTCCTCCATCATCTATAAAGATTCCAGCATGTTGTGGAATTTCGTCTTGAAGGATCCAAGCCATCTGAGCTTGATAAACTGCAACCGAATTTGTTGCTCCTTGAGGTAATCTTGTTAACTGTAAACGTCCAAGTGGCGTATCGAATGTAGTGAGAGGCCTTGAGTCCGGATGTAACTCTCTCTCATCATATCCACCCATAATATCTCCCAAACCATAACACACTCTCCCTGCAAACGCTTCAACAAACTCCTCAGCACTAGGCGGTATCCCAGCATCCTTTATTGTAACCCTATTTAATTCCCTAAGATCATGAACAACTCTAAGCTTGCCATTCGGTTTCTTGATACAAAATACAGGACTAGAATAACTTGACGTTGATTGCTCATACAGTCCAGTGCGTATCCGTTCTCTGACAACTTCAATATAGGCTTCTTTTAATGCAGCCGGAATAGGAATCGGTTTCTGCTGCCACGGTTCATGACATACCACAGGAATCTTGTAAGGCTCCCCATAGGAATGCTTCAACACACCCCTCTCCTCTTCTACAAAAGCAATGGCCTTCTCTCGCTTGACCATCACATCCAACAACAACTTCTTCTCTTCTCCAGACAACCAACCATCAGGTCCAAAACTAACAACACCCAGTCTCTCAAAAGTGATTCTTGACGTCTCAGAAAATTCAGGCGGATTCTTTACCAAGGGACTTTCATAAGGATCTCTTGATAACCTTGGTCTTCTCAAAGGTGGATTTAATTCAGCAGGTAGCGGTTCATTAATAGGTCGAACTTTATTTGCTACTTTCTTATATTTGGCTGCGTCCACATATAAATAAGCTTGAGGTAAATCATTTACTTTTGTATCGCCATTAAAACTTTCATCAAATGAATCTTCATCGCCAGAATCGGAATAAGAAAAATTAGAAAAATATTTTATTTCATTTTTAAATTTTACCCTTTTCTCCTTTCCCTCGTCTAATTTATAAACAGATTTTCCAACACCTTTGCTTCCCTTATCCAACAGTAAATCACCTGTAAAGAAAGTCGGCAGTTTAACCTCTTGCTGGAGGACCGGAATTGAATTTTCACAAAAATTATTTTTTTGAGTTTTAATTATACTGAGATTTTTAATTGAGTTTTGATGTAATTTTTGCAGTTTACCCTCTTGCTGGAGGTCCCGAATAGAAGGAGATAATTGCAGTTTAACCTCTTGCTGGAGGTCCGAAAACATACCCTTCCAATTTTTATCCAACCTAATTTGGCCCATTTTGCCTTTTTCACCGTTTTTAAATTTAATAGAAAAACCGGGTAAATCCAATAAACATATAGAAAAGTCCAAAACGTATTTGCACTCCAAAGTAATATTAACAGAAAATAATTGAGAATCCACTTGAATTATCTCCAAGTGAGCTGACCTATTGCAATCCGGGATCTCATCCTGAGGAGAGATTACAACATTAGAGCGATCAGCCCCTGCTACCCCAAAAAATGAGGGCATTCATCCCTTTCCAACAAACATAATTCACCAGAAGCCGTCCATTTTATATGCCGCTTCTTGGTGCAAACACAACAGTGGCATAGAGTAGTAATCCCTGGCCGTGTTTCCCAACCTTCATCTCCAGGAGGTGCTAACCGCATATGTAACCTCCGCATATCTTCACCAGTGATCTCCAAACTAATCCCCATGCCAGCTTGATACCCTATCCTGGCCTCAAAATCCATCAAAAAAGGACCACCAAGAACAGTTTTGACTGCTCCTCTGGCCACATAAAAGTGAACCTTACCAACAGATCCACCAATGCCTAACCTGACATGCTCAGCAGTACCCATCAGCTCTGTTGCATGCCCTCCAATACCTCTGAGGTTTCCCCCTGTTCCACTTTTAATTGGCAAGCCTATACTTGTCGCTTGCTCCAATGAAATTAAATTAATTTGAGACCCTGAATCGACCAAGGCCTTTACTTCTTTACCATTAAGAGTTACCACCAGGTAACCCAGGGGAGCGGAAAAATGTGTATCTACATCTTCCCCAAACTTTTCAGCATTTTCACAAATATATTCCACCTCTCCAGTGGAAACCCGACGCCTCATCAAATGCTTCTTTTGCTTTTCAGCAAGCGCCGGACTAATCGTAAATAACTCCCCCAAAGATAAGGGAATCTGAAGTTGATTCACCCTATTCAAAACTGCGTCCATCGCATTAGCTTGACCAGAAACTACTGGCCGCTCATACTGGACCTTTGATTTAACAACCTTGGCCCTGGGTACCTCTTGAGGTCCAACCGAGCCATCTTCACCCCCCATTATAACATCTTCACTTTCTATAACCCTAACTCCGTCACCAGCTTCTTGCACTAATCCTGATCTATCACTAGTCCTTCTTACTCCCTCCATTGGGATGGGACCGCTAAAACTTGGTCTCGGTAGAGACGCCAACGGTACGTCCTCCTCAGAATCCGAATCATCCTCTGGCATAGGCTCACCATTTAAATCAAACTTGCCATAACTAGGGGGCCCCATATCAGCAATCCCCTTCTGCATTTTATATAATTCGTCCTTAGAGTAAGGGTTCAATTTGTTGGCGGCAGTTTGAGCACTAGAATTCTTGTCCTTAGAGTAAGGGTTCACTTTGTTATTGGCCTTGCCAGGATTAGCCCTCAATTGGCTCTGAATGCTACTTTTCGCCTTAGTAGCAGCTGCTCTTCTAGCAGCATTAACATCATATTCGCCAGCCATACAGCTACCCTCCACCTGGGCAACCGTCGCCAGCTCTAAACCACCAAAAGAAGTAGAAAATGTGGCTTTACTGACCTCTTTCTCCTTGCCCTTGTCAGCTTTACCACCATTACCATTACCATTTTTGCCACTCTTGGCATTAACATCTTCATCCGTCACCTCTTCAAATGTGGCTCTCCTTTCAGCCGTTAAACTTCTTCTGACCAAATCAGAAGGAGACTGTCCATCACTGGGCTTGATGAACGAACCATCGGGAAATTTATAAACTTTACCATCAAATAAAACTCGCCCAGCATCCATATCCTTATCAAGAGCAAAACAAACTGTTGCTCTGTGCCCCCTCCTATTACAATAGGAGCACACCTTTGGCTCATCCTAGCCACCTCTATAACTACTACCACCATTCCCACCATTTCTCCCATTGCCTGGGAAGCGGTTACCATTGTTATTGCCATTATAATTTCGACGTTCATAACCTCTAGACTGATAAGAAGTCGACGTCGACGAAGAAGCGATTGGGGCCTTGTTGGCCTTCTGGCTTTCTTGAACAAATATTTTTAATTGTTTAGTTAAATCGGCCAGGTGATCGACCATCTTATTATCCACATTACCATCAACTTTAGCAGCAGGTAATCCCATTTGAGCCTTCTTGGCCTCCTGGGCTTTGACCATAATATTGTTATTTTCGGCCAAAACTTCGCTAACCTTGCTAACATATTGAGTGCATGACTCTTGATATTTGTCCAACGCCAATAACTTTAGATGGGCCTGAATGTTCTCTTTGATAACCTCCAGAGCCGGAAGTTTCTGCTCACCATTAGGCAGTTCCTTCATCAATTCTTTTCTTGAAAGATCCTTCAAGACGTCCATACAAATATCCCTGCTGCATGCTGTCCAAAACAAATCTTTTGCTTGGTTCTCATGCACTAACTCGTCCACCAGTATGAGATATTCCACCACTTCATCAAACTGAACACAGAGCTTTTTGAAGTCAGCCATAGAAGAAACACCACCTTTTGCTTGCCAGTCTCCAACAATTTTATTGAGGTCCATCATAGTAAACCTAACACCCCATCTATCAACCATAGCTTTAGAAAGCTTAACCCAATCCTTGTCCTTGAATGCCTGCATAGCAATAACCTCTTTTTCCACCTCCCTATCAGCAATAAAAAATCTAACTTGCTTCACCATATCCACATGAGAAGCACCATCAACAGCAGCAGCAGCTTCATACCTGCTAATGAACCATTTAACCTCCTCCCCATCAAACTTTGGGCCATCCCAAGAAACAATTCTAACTGAGGGAGTAAGAGGGTTAGAAGATCCAGAAGCAACAGCAGAAGAAGACATCCCAATAAGTAATGAAAAGCGTTAACAATCGATAAAATAACAAGCCTCTTGCAGGCCAATAACAAAAATCCAATTAGAGTTCCGGAAAATAAGCCTCTTGCAGGCTAATAACGTTCTTGATCCAAGTAAGTCTTTTAAAGAAAGCTAGAGAAATCGAACCCCACGTTGGGCGCCAACTATAGTAAGGTAAACTTTTACAGTTGCCTTGCTGTAAGCAGAATCCGGAGGAGATATGTGGATTTAGCTGAAAACCCCGTCCTTCCAATAAAATAACAAAATGGGAATTCTAAATCGCTAAGCTAACCAATCTACTTGGATCTGATTGATGAAAATAATGAAACTCTAAAATAATTAACGCTTATTGAGATTTAAAGAAAGTGGCTGTTGATAAAAGAAATACTGATGACAACAATTAAGGTGTACCAGTGAAAGATCTGTAAAGATTGACTTTTATGTTTTTATAATAATTTGAATTTTTATGAGACAGCAATAATCAAGTCCCAGCGATGAAGACCTTTCTAAAGATACCCTGTATGAAGTGTTATTTAAACTGTTGAATTGTATTTCTAAGATGTTATGTAAAAATAATAATGTTATAAGGGTATTACAAGTTATTTTAATTTGTTGAGTAATAAAAAATGAGTCTGTGGTGGTTAAAGATTAAGCTGTATGATGTGTCCCCCCTCTCAATTTCGAGTTTGAGAGTCGCTTAAGTATTCCTAGTCATGTGCCTAAGTTTTCCCCTCCAGAGCTCTTCCAGAGTCAATCCGGAGCCGGAATGGAGTCCGTACGGAGTCGAAACGGAGTCCGTCCGGACTTCCGGACTCAATTAGAACCTTAAAACTATAATAAAAAATCTAGAAAAATTACACATAATAGAGCTACTTCCCCTTTACATACCAAACTAATTTTCGTAGTCTGCGCAGCTCTAATTTCCCCGTGAAAATTCATCAAAGTTAAGTAATTTTTGAAAACGTAAATATTTCTATAAAACTTTAAAATTCATTTAAAAATATAAAAAAAATAGTAAAAATTCTGGGAAAATTTCCCAAGGTTCTTGAGTGACTTGACTTGATACTTATAAATTTTTCAGACCGTAAAAAATAAGTTTTCTCCGTAAAATAAATTGTATTTGTGTAGGCATTCGCTCGTGACCAATTTCTTCATATTTTAAACTCCAATAAATTAAATAAAACCCTTTTTATAAAAAATAATAACGCCAATCTTGCACGCCGTAATAACTCCATTTACATATTTAGGTGCCGTACTAAACTTTAGGTTACCGCAACGTCAAGTTATTCTAGTCCGGTATTTTGTATCAAGAAACCAAATGGAAAGCTTAGAGTTGTTCATGATCTTAGGGAATTAAATAGGGTTACAATAAAGGATGCTGGGATACCGCCTAGTGCTGAGGAGTTTTTCGAAGCATTTACAGGGAGGGTGTGTTATGGTTTGGGAGATATTATGGGTGGATATGATGAGAGAGAGTTAAATCCGGACTCAAGGCCTCTCACTACATTTGATACGCCACTAGGACGTTTACAGTTAACAAGATTACCTCATGGAGCAACAAATTCGGTTGCAGTTTATCAAGCTCAGATGGCTTGGATCCTTCAAGAAAAAATTCCACAATATGCTGGAATCTTTATAGATGATGGAGGAATTAAGGGACCAACAACCGACTATGATAACCAGGTGTTGGAAGAGAATCCCAGGATACGCAAATTCATTTGGGAATTTGCAATTACATTAGAAAGAATCTTGTTTCGAATTGAAGAGGCTGGTTTAACTATTTCAGGTTCAAAATTTTCATGTTGTGTGCCAGCCTTAGAAATATTAGGCCATGTGGTATGTAGAGAGGGTAGGATTATGTCCAAGAAGAAAGTTAACAAAATTCAGTCCTGGCCAAGACCCAAGAATACGACCGAAGTTAGAGGGTTTTTAGGAATTTGCATATATGTTAGAATGTTTATTAAGGACTTTTCTTCACTGGCAGCTCCATTGAGACGGTTAACGAGAAAGGATGCAGACTGGGAGTGGAATGAAGAGTGTGAGAAGGCGTTTGTGAAGTTGAAGGAGGTTGTGGGGAAAGATTTAGTCATGCACAAGCTGGATTATGGAAAAGATGCTGGCAGAATTTTTTTAGCAGTTGATTCAAGTCAGGTTGCAGCTGGGGCGGTTTTGTCTCAGATGAATAAAGCTGGTTACATCAGGCCAGTTAGGTTTGAATCTGTAGTATTTACTGAGGTCAAATCAAGATATTCTCAACCAAAATTGGAATTATGTGGTGTGGCGAAAATACTGAAGAAACTTCAGCATATTTTGTGGGGGCAAAATTTTGAGTTGCAAGTGGATGCAAAATCGTTAATCCAGATGATTAATTCCCCAAGTTTACCAAACGCACCCATGACAAGATGGGTAGCTTTTATTCAACAGTTTTCGTTTTATTTAGTTCATAAGCCTGGAAAGACTTTTACTATGCCAGATGGTTTATCAAGGAGACCACCCACTGAAGAAGATTCAGACTCAGAAGAGTTCGATGAAGATATACCTATTATCAAAGCAAGCACTAAAGGAGCTGAAGACTTTCCATACCTTTCCCATGAGGTTAAAATGGCAGGATTATTGTGTTTAGATTATGGTGATGATGACCTCCACCAAGAGGATAAACTGGAAAATAGTTTTTATGTTAATAAAGGTGTTGGAAAAGGTGTAGATAAATTCGGTAGAAAGGAGGTAGAAGAAGATGTGGTGTATGTAGACAAAGATGGATTGGTAGTGTGGGATAGTAGTAAGTTAAGGAATGGTGTATATGTTGGAGAATTAGAGAATTTTAATAAAATGTGGATAAAGAGAAAGAGGTATTTTCAAATATGGTTTACGAAGGATCCAAAGGTTCAGAAGAAAAATGTCGGCATAGCTCGATTAATGATTTATTTAGGGGACAATGCTTATTGGCTCATTCATGTGCAGGTGATATTGGTGATAGAGAAGTCCCTATTGATGTTATATTAATTGATTTTCAAGATGAAGTCTGGGGTCAGACTGGTTTTTATTTTTTGTTAGTCAAATATTTGTTGACTTTAGAGAGACCAGAAGATTGTGAAGACAATGAATGGGTGGCTATCAAGAGGAAGTCATCTACGTTTTACCTATCTGGTCGACATTTAATGAGGAGAAGGTATTCAAATCCTCAAGTAGTTATAACTCAACAGAAGGGGCAAGAATTAGTTCTGAAATCACTGCATGAAGATCTTGGGCATAGAGGTGTTAGAGAAATGTTTAGAAGAATTTCTGATCGATTTTGGTGGCCTGGTATGAAGATGGCTGTTAAACAGTTGGTTCAGTCATTTGAAGAATGTCAAAGACAAAGTTATTTAAGGCCAAAAGAACCTGGACGTGCTACCTGAGAGAATACACTCTTTGGGAGAGTCAGTTTGGATGCCGTTCATATCAAAGAGGGACGGGGTAAATATTTAATTGTAGTCAGAGACGACTTATCTGGTTGGATAGAGGCAGAACCTCTTATCAATTTGACTGCCAAAAATGTGGCGGAATTCTTGTTGAATAATTGGGTGTATCAATATGGAGTGATGAAATTGGTGACGGTAGATGGAGGTCCTGAATTTGGGGATGAGTTTAGAGAGGCTGTATCTAAAATTGGATCAAAGGTTAGGGTAGCAACCCCATATTATCCTGAATCTGAAGGCATGGTTGAAAGAGGGCATCAAGTTATTAAGGATGCTTGAGTTAAAATGTGTGGGACAAGTGCGGAAAAGTGGAGGCACTATTTACCTTTAGTTTTATTTGCTGATCGAATCACTGCCAAAAGGATGACTGGATTTTCACCTTATGAACTTGTTTTTGGACAGAAAGCGGTTTTACCAGTTGATTTAGAAGCTCAATTATATCTTAGAGTTGACTGGGACACGTTCAAAACTACTGATGAATTATTGTGTGCAAGAATGATGCAGCTAGAAAAGAAAGAAGAATATTTAGAAAAGGCATATTCGCGGATGATGAAGATCCGAAATCAATCAGTTAGATATTGGGATGAGCGGCTGGCACATCGATTAAGGAAACCTTTGAACCCAGGAGATATGGTCTTGGTGTATAATAGGAGTTTGGAAAGTCAGTGGGGAAAGATGTTTGCAGATAGGTGAAATGGACCGTATAAAATCAAGGAGCAAGTTTCCGTCGGTTCATATGTGTTAGAAGAGTTGGATGGAGTAGTATTTAAGAAGAGGGTAGCGGCCGATCAAGTGAAACGGTTCTATCCTAGAGGCACCAGGAGTGCCGAAGTCTTCCTCCGCAATGAGGATAAACTATGATATCGATGAATTTTATGGATCCCTCTGCAATGAGGATAAACTATGACATTTATCAAATTTTATTAACCTCCTCAACGAGGATAAACTATCTTCTTTTTATCAAAAATACTTTACTGTTGTTACACTGCATATGGGCGATGAAACTGTGATGAAACTTAACGAAATGCAAGAAAACCTTCTTTGAAATTTTCAAAATTTAAAATTCTTAAAATATGGGTGAAGATAGTGTTGGAAAATTTTACAAATTTATTGGAAGAAGTGTTCACTGGGGAACCTTCTTAACTTAATATTGGCAAGTGTGGGGGTAATTGATGGGCTGGCTGCTCTATACACAATTACCCCAAAATATTTGTTTTCAAAATTTTCCCTGTTTCTAGTTGAATCCTGGCTTTGTCTTTTAATTATAGGAAGTCCACTAAGACTATAAACTGGAACGAATCAAGAGATACCACTCTCAACGCCAGATTCAAGATTTTTTTTTATATTTTTTGATTTTGATTTTTTATGTTAGATTGTGATTTCTTTCCTTTAAATATATATTATGAATTATTGCAAAGGTGATGCTCACTGGTGGTCTCTAATCATTTTTATATATTGGAGGGAGCCCACCCAGTGATCATTATTATAAAATTATCTTATAAAAACTTTCATTTATTTTCTTTTCTTTTAAATTTCTCAAATTGTGTAACCACATCAAGCTGCACTTGGATGTGGGTATGATGTTGAGGGTACGGCTCATCAAATGGCGAGGGGGCATCTTTTAAAATTTTAATTTTGATAATTCTTTTTTATTACTTTTTTTATCTTCCTTTTCACATTTGTTTATCTTTCTTTAAAATTTAAATTTTAACTTTTATTTCAAAACTATCTTTTCTAAAATCTTTTATTTTAAATTAAAAACAAAATTAAAATTAAAAATAAGTAAAATAAAAATAAAAATAAAATAAAAATTATAAAATAAAAATAAAAAATAAAAAATAAAAAATAAAAAATAAAAAATAAAAAATAAAAAATAAAAAATAAAAAATAAAAAATAAAAAATAAAAAATAAAAAATAAAAAATAAAAAATAAAAAATAAAAAATAAAAAATAAAAAATAAAAAATAAAAAATAAAAAATAAAAAATAAAAAATAAAAAATAAAAAATAAAAAATAAAAAATAAAAAATAAAAAATAAAAAATAAAAAATAAAAAATAAAAAATAAAAAATAAAAAATAAAAAATAAAAAATAAAAAATAAAAAATAAAAAATAAAAAATAAAAAATAAAAAATAAAAAATAAAAAATAAAAAATAAAAAATAAAAAATAAAAAATAAAAAATAAAAAATAAAAAATAAAAAATAAAAAATAAAAAATAAAAAATAAAAAATAAAAAATAAAAAAATAATAATAATAATAATAATAAAATAAAAATATAAATAAATAAATAAAAATAATAAAATAAAATAAAAAATAATCAATTAATTAAATCAAAATTATTATTATATTTCTTAGTTTTATTTTTCAGTCTTCATCCTTTTTAGTTTATTTATTTAGTTTAGACAGGAAACAGGGTCTAGGGGAACTCAATACCTATGGTATTTTACTTCAAGACATCTTTTAGTCCTCCAAGACTTTAAACTGGCTACTGTTCAAGACTTTCCTTAAGGTTTTTATATGAATTTCGGAGCTGTTAGTCCTCCAAGACTTTAAACTGGCTAATTTTCAAGACTGTCATTACAGATTTTATATTGGAGCTGTTAGTCCTTCAAGACTTTAAACAGGATTTCAAGGATGTTCAAGATTTATGGATAATTTTGTGAGATGGATTTTTTCATTTTTAATTTTATCAATCAAATGTTAGGTCCACCAAGACCTTAAACTGGAGTGTTATCAAATGTTAGGTCCACCAAGACCTTAAACTGGACTATTATCAAGTTGTTGGGTCCACCATGACCTTAAACTGGATTTCTTATCGATCAAATGTTTGGTCCACCATGAATTTAAACTGGTAGTTCATTCATTGTTTTAGTCCACTATGACTTTAAACTGGAAAATTAATATCTGCAGGAAAATTCAACATTCGTTGGGTCCACCATGACCTAAAACTGGATTTCTTATTGATCAAATGTTTGGTCCACTATGACATTTAACTGGATTATCAAGTTTATTCAATTTTTGGTCAAGCCTAGGCCTTACTTAGGAATATTTCAAGCTATTCATGCACTTAAACGATCTTTGGTCCACCAAGACCATAAACTGGAAATTGATTATATGTTTGGTCCACCAAGACTTTAAACTGGAATGTCAATCTTGTTTGGATAACTCAATTCAATCTTTTAATTTATCACTGTCCACTAAGACTCTAAACTGGTTATTCAATTATATCTGGAAGTGTATGATGATAAGCTTTAGGAGGTTAAAATTTTAGGTGGTGATGATGGTAAGGAAAGCATAATGGGTAATTAGGTAAAATTTGTGGCGCTTTAACATGTTCTAAAGTTAATATTATTATTTGAAGCCTGGAAAAAGTATTTTATGGGTTTGCTGTATAGCAAAGTTTGAAATTGTGATGAAGGAATCAGAAGTTAGGATGGTAGTTGGATTTTAGGGAATGATTTTTAATGCCTCAGTGTTAAGCCATTTTTGGGGTGAAGCTTGGAGGACCTTATGGCGAGATTGGAATCATAGAATTTGGCTCATTGGGGGGCCCTATGAGGTTGGAATCAGGAGTATTTGGCCCATAGGAAGATCCACTCTCTCAATGCTGTGACATGAAGGAAGACTGGTTAAGGGGAGTCTGAAGGGATTCAAACCTTGCTCTCAGTAGTGGAATCATCACAAGATTTATTTTATTTTATTTTATATCAAGCCAGAGAAGAAGAAACAACGTTTTTATTTTTAAAAATTAAAAGAAGACCAGCTAAAACAAATTTATCAAATTATTTTATTAGAAAAGATAATTCTTTTGGAATTTCTCAATCACTTATGCAAAGTTTTAAGAATGGGGACATTCTCAATTGGAGGGAGGATGTGGTGGCCTAAAGTTTAGTATGGCACCCAAAATACAAAACTGGATTTATTACGATGTGTGAGATTGATGATGTTTTTATTTTAAAAAGGGGTTTTATTTAATTTATTTGAGTTTTAAATATGAAGAAATTGGTTAAAAGCGAATGCCTATGCAAAAACAATTTATTTTACAGAGAAAACTTATTTTTACGGTCTGAAAAATTTTATAAGTATCAAGTCGAGTCACTCAAGAACATTGGGAAATTTTCCCAGAATTTTTACTATTTTTCTTATATTTTTAAAGGAATTTTAAAGTTTTATAGAAATATTTACGTTTTTAGAAATTACTTAACTTTGATGAATTTTCACGGGGTGATTAGAGCTGCGCAGACTACGAAAATTAGTTGGAAATGTAAAGGGGACGTGGCTCTATCATGTGTAATTTTTATAAATTTTTATTATGGTTTTAAGGTTATAATTGAGTCCGGAGGTCCGGACAGACTCTGCTTGGACTCCAGACCAGCTCCGTATGGGCTCTGGATGGGCTCTGGCTGAGCTCTGGAGAGGAAACTTAGGCACGTGACTAGGTATACTTAAGAGCCTCTCAGACTCAAAATTGGGCATCATCATACATCATACAGACATCATACAGCTTAATCTTTAACCACCATGGTCTCATTCTTTATTACTCAACAAATTAAATAAATTTGTAATACCCTTATAACTTTATATTTTATTTATAACATTTTAGAAATACTACTCAACAATTTAAATCACACTTCATACAGGGTATCTTTAGAAAGGTCTTCATCACTGGGACTTGATTATTGCTGTCTCATAAAAATTCAAATTATTATAAAAATATAAAAGTCAATCTTTTCAGATCTTTCACTGGTACACCTTAATTGCTGTTATCAGTATTTCTTTTCTCAACAGCCACAATCATTAAATCTCAATAAGCGTTAAATTTTCAAGAGTTTCAGTATTAAATTTTCATCTGATCTAAATAGACTGGGTAGCTTAGCGATTTAGAACACCTACTTTGTTATTTTTTGTTGGAAGGACGGGGTTTTCCACTAAATCCACATATCTCCTCCGGATCCTGCTTACAGCAAGGCGACTGTAAGAGTTTACCTTACCATAACGTTCATTATTTTTGTCATATACTTGTCCTATTGGCACGTTGTCGTTGATGGTCCCCCGGTCACCGGCCTCAAGATATCAATGCGCTGTCAACCATTTGGAAAGGCCCCCAGTTGTTGAGGGGTCTTTCAAGTCTAGAAGGTTTTTTAAGGTGGTCCAATGGTGGTAACAACAGAATTTATGGAGTTCAAACTTGGGTATGTATTTCTTTATCTTATAGAATTTTTACTCAATAGAAAAGAGGTAGAATTTTGAATTATTATTATAATTAATGTCTTTGAATTTAAGTGAATGTAAATACTAAAGCAATAATAAATAGTAATAAATATATTAAGTAGTTTTAATAAATAAATCAGTAATGGAATGATGAAAAACAACCCAAAAGAGAGGCCTTATATAGGCAAAGGAGAGACAAAGTACGGCAATAAAACTCTAAAAACAGTAATATGAGAGAGAGAAAAGTATATTCCAGAAGAGGTATTTTCAAATAATAATGTTGTTCTAAAAAGAAGGTGTCAGAAAGGTGTATTTACTATATATGACAGAAATAAATTAATGTATTTAAAATTTACTGTAAATGTCAATTTTAAATAAGAAATTTTAATTTTTTATATATATTTATTTTTATTTGAATATTAAAATTTTATTTTAATTTAAAATCTATTCTTTAATATAAATTTTTATTTCTTTCAACCTGTCAATGTGCATGGTGTTAGAGAATAAAAATATAAGGGAAATTTTAAATTTAAATTTAATTATTCATTAATTTTAACATTCTGTAATCAGTTAATTTTTTATAGGTAATTTTAATGTAACTAATTTATGATTAAATGATTAAAATAATAAGGCGTGGCTTCATCAAGTAAATAATTAATTGTTTTACTGGGTAAGTCTAGCAGCCTGGCTGAAAGTTTTCATTAACCATTATTGTTCTAGCTACAACAATGTCTCTGACATATATAGGTAATTTATATATTATTTTATCTTTCCATAAGTTAAAATCCATATTTGGATCAATGGCTTTCAATATTTTATTTAAATTGAATAGAAATACCATAGGTTTGTCACCATTCAACGGATTATACCTAGCTTTCTCATATATTCTTTGCCGTGTGAGTCTGAATTTAAAACCTCCAAATTATTTTTCAATCAGGTGCTTCCATTCAGCCTAAGATTAATCTTTAACCTCATTAATACAGCTTCAACCCATAAGAAAGCATCATCCTTAAATAAAGAAATCAATTTTGATTTTATTTCTCCATCTTGTAACTTATGTGAGAATTTTATATTATCAATTCTTTGACTAAATTGCTGCCAATCAGAGCTGGATTCCCCATAACAAGTTGGGTACTGATCAATCTTTGGCCAGTTCTTTTGATTGAAATTAGTCTCATTAATCTTAGGTAAATTCAATAACTCATTCACTCTGGATAAATGGTCTTGTATTTCCTCTTGCACAGATTTGTGACTTACATTTGTCTTCTTAGACTTATCACTGCCACCATATGGTTTTACTTGGGGTGGCATTGGAAATGATTGAGATTCATTTTTTCAAATAAAAGTATTATTATTATAGTGTGTATACTTATGGTCATCCTGATTCATTAGTAGATTAGCAGTTTCAATTTCAAATTTAGTTAATCTTTGTAAGAAATCAGAGATGCACTGATTTGTTTGTGCAAAAGATAACATTGTTTTTTATTCATATTTTAATAAATGTGCTTCATACAGTTTTTCTAACTCACTGAATTTTTTTGAATGTTCACTATATTTATTACTTAAAGAATCATATTTAAGAGTTAGAGCCAGATGTTCATTCTCTAATTCTTTATTTCTTAATGCTAATTAAAAAATATTCAATGTCAAGGACAAAATTGTCTCACTTGTGAGCTTAATTGTCTCTTTCTCACACTCAGTCATTCTATTCCATAACTCTGAAATAACTCTATGGACAGTTGGGTTATTATTAAAATACTCCATGTCTTCCTTATCAATTTCTTCATTATTTTTTGAATTTTTCGTATCACTAATAAGTGGTGGCATCTGAGGGTTAACTGTATTATTATTGTTAATAGTAATACTGTTATTAAAAAAAGATAAATCAGGTGTATCTACTTCAAAGCCTAATTTTCTTAATTCCTCCTAAAGTTTTTGGACAGATTTCACATTAATAACATTACCTAAATTTTAATCATTAGTATTGTGTTCAATCTGAGAGGTTAATCTACTTACCACAGGATAGGAGTAAGCCCTGACTTTTGGCACTTTTGCTTTCCTCTGTAGGGGTGAGCTGAGGTAGTCTGATGAGGGGGTGGATCCCTGTTGCAATTGTGGCTGGACCACTGCTGATTGAACCAATACCACTTCCATTTTTCTACAAAGATCTTTTCCTGGGACTAATTTGATCTTTCTTGGATAGGGTTTTGTTTATTTTGCTGGGCTCTCCTTAAATCCGCCAAAGCTTGATTCATTTGTTGAAATCCCACATTGCAGTTGTTTTTCAGCTGTTCTACCTCCTTTAGTATGGTAGATCTTGACTCCTTTAGTCTCAGAACCTGTTTGGCCAGATGGGAGAGTTGATCCTGAGGAGGAGGTGAAGTCTTTTTTATTTTTATCTTATTTAATAAGTTGTCCTTTTTCTCTATTCTCATTGCTTCTGGCTGTGGGTAGGATTGGCCCTCCATAGTGATGTCCTGGAACAGTGTTTTTAGCTTTAGACCTGTTATTAAAAGTAGGTTTATCACTTAAATTGTCTTGTGAAGCACTCATTATGTCTTTAAATGACAACTCTTCATGTCTAAAAAAGAGAAAACCTTTATGGTAATTAGTAGACAAAAATTATTAGGAATATAATTACTAATGAAAGCACTGGAGCTTACCCTGAATTTATTTCTTTATTTACTTAAATAAAATATAAGAAAAATTTCAAAAAATCTGTTAAAAATTAAATTATAAGTTTAACTAGACCTTTATAAGGCTGAATAACTATCTTACCAATCTTTAAACAAATATCAATTTAATTGGGTGTCATATTGGTGTCCAAATACCAAGTGAAATTGGGTTTATATTGGGTACAGTTACTACTGTAAATACCTAAATTTTATTTTAAAAAATTAGTACAATTATTATAAGGGTTCTTTTCCAGAATCAGCGAGTAAGGATGACCCATTAATGTGCTTCAGACCCAAATATTTGGTTTTTTTGAGATATACTAGAGTAAAAATCAGGTCCTAAGGCTTATACTAAAAAATAAGTAATAATTAAGGAAAGACCCCCAATTGTCAGTGTGTGCTAGTATCTAAGTATGATTTAATAGTAAATATTCATGGTCCTACTACTTATTCTCAAATTATTTAGTGATTAAACCTTAGGGGAATACTAATAAAATATTTATTCTCAATGTAAACACACAATACTTGGAGTTTTATGTGTGCTAGTGATGGAAAATAGATATATAAAATATAGTTATAGCTTATATAAGGATAATATTAATTTATAAATGCTTTTAATATATTTTTTATAATATAATAACTGTTTTATAGTTTTAATTTGATGTGTAGTTAGTAATTTATGTCCAATAACCTGTCAAATCCTCCCTTACTTATACTAAAATCCACTGGAGTGCACAGACCTTCAATCAAGATGATGTCACTGCTATCTTCAGCAATTACAGTACTGTAAGAGCCCATAAAATCCCCATGGCGTCAACTTCAAGAAGATTCAACACCCAGACCTCCAGTAAGGACCCTCCATCACAATTAAGGATACCACAGACCCATACCATAAATAAAATAAACAGATAAAAGCAGATACCATAAAGAAACAGGTAAAATAACTCATCCAAAGAGAATATAATGAAACCCAAACATATAAAGTAACCAAATTAACTTTCCAAGCCCCAAATACCATCCCCAAGCATCCATATTAACCCAGTAATGATATCCCAACCCTTAAATCCATGAAAATCAATCAAAGGAAGCAGATTAAGTTGTCCAAACTGGATATATGCACTTGAAAAAGGTGTGTATGCTTGTGTAGGAGTTGTGAGTCCACTGAATTTGTCCACAAGACCTAAAAAAATCAGAAAAATAAAGGTTATAGGCTATTAAGAGGTTAAAACCCACTTATAGACCTGAATATAAATAATATAACTACATATTTCACCAAATATGAGGTTTATGTATACATATAAGCTTATGTTTGTCTATAATTACTTAATATCTTTTAAGATAAGTATCTTATAACCCTATCACCACCTTAATAAGTATTATTAGGCTATGGATAATCTTTTTAAACTTCTATAAGTCATATAATAGTGTAATAATTATATATATATGTATTATAACCATATATATAAGTATTTTAACCTTATTTTTAAGTTATAATCTCAATATAATTACAGTTTTATTATTTTAAACATAAGACTTGCCCATCCTGGAGATACCTAGGCTGACAGATTCATTATAGAATCAGGTCTGTTATTCTTTGAAGGGAGAGTAGTCATACCCATTAAAAAGGATATAAACTTATGTATTTTTAATAGTAGACATTATTCTCCATTAGCTTGTAATATTGGTATTGATAAAACCTATCAGTTAGTACAAGGGATTTCTTCTGGCCTATAATGACCTGGAAAATTAAGGCCTATATTACAGACTGTTATGAATGTAATAGGAACAAGGTACCTCAACAAAGGGAGTAAGGGTTGCTTCAAACACTTACGATTCTCTCTAAACCATGGGAAGAACTTTTGATGTATTTTATTTCTCAATAACTTCCATCAGATAACTTCAATGCTATATTATTCGTAGCTGATAATTTTCTAAAATGTCTATTGTTATAAAAACTAATACTAGTGCAACTGTAGAAGATTTACCTAAATTATTTCAAAAAAAATTATTTTCTAAACATGGGCTATCCCCTTATATTATTTAAGATAGAGGGTCCCTGTCTTTCTCTACTTTCTGGACTCAACTTTCTCAAAAACCAAATATTACAAGGAATTTTACCACTTCTTTCCATCCTGAAACCAACAGGTAAACCAAAAGAAGTAACCAAGTACTCAAACAATGTCTTAAAATGTATTTCAACAACCAAAAAGATGATTGGATCACATGGTTACCATTGGCCAAATTCACTTATAACAGCTCAACACATTCTTTGACAAAAAATTCTCCTTTTGAAACAATCTAAGGAAAACATACTCAATTCAATCCAGTTCATTTAGGAATTAATCATCCTTCTGAAAACTATCTTCAAACAATTTTATTACTTCAAGGCAAACTCCAATTTAACCTTGAGGCAGCAAATTAAATATATAAGGAAAAGGCTGACAAAAATTGACAATCTGCTCCACCTTTTAAACCAGGAAATAAAGCATGGCTTAACTCTATAAATATTCAAATAACTCAACCATCAAGTAAATTATTGGAAAAGTGCTTGGGTCAATTTGAATTTTATTCAGAAGTTTCTAAAAATGAATTTTGACTCAAGTTAGCTTCAAAATGGAAATCAATTCATCCTGTTTCTCATGTATCTCTTCTGAAACTTGCTTGAGAAATATACCTGGGCAAGATCCAACCCCCTCTGGAACTGGTGGAAGTAAATGATCATCTAGAGTGGGAAGTAAGTTGGATTCTTGATTCAAGAAGGCACAAGGGAAACTTCAATACCTTGCGGAATGGGAAGTCTACCTTGATAAATAAAATAAAACATGTTGGGAAATAGCCATCAATGTTTCAAACTCTCCTCAACTTTTGAAATCTTTTTATATAAAATATCCTAAAAACCTAAACCATAAATTCATTTTTTCTTTCCTTAAAAGTTTTTCTTTCTTTTTCTTTCTTCCTTTCATCTAGATAAAGTTATAAATTTCATCACTTCTTTTCTTTTCTAAAATTTCTAAATATTTAAACAAATGAAAATTAAAATTAGTATTGAATTAAATTAAATTAAATTTATAAAAAAAAATTTAAAGTAAACTAAAATCAAAATAAATTAAAACAGTCAAAATTTCTGTTTCTCTAAATCTTACTTCATAAAACTAAATTTTTTTATCTTATCAATTGTTTTTTATATATTTGTCCAAAACTTCAATTCAATCTTATTTAAATTTTTTCTTTTTTCTTCATCTCTTTTCTTTTCTCCTAAACCAAAAAATTCTCAAGCATCAAGGTCTTCACAATAAAATTCAAAACCATCTTATTTTTCCCAGAAAATCCAAAAATTTTCTCTTTCCTTTTTTAAATCAATTTGTCTTATCCTATAAAATTTCTTCTTTAAAATGCATCTTTTTTTGTTAAAACATTTTTTTTCTTTCTTTCCTTTATTCTCTTTTCCTTTAATTCAAATTAATAAACTTTAAAATAAAAATTTTTTAAAAAAAATTTAAAATTAAAGCAAAATTTTTAAAAATTTCTTTTGTTTTCTTCTCTCAGTTTAAATTTCTTTTCTCTTTTAAAAACAAATAAATTTCAAGAAAATTTAAACAACAAGATTAAAAAATATTAAAGAAAAAACTATATACAATTTTCTTTCTTTTTTCTCTTCTTTTCTTCTTCCTATATTTCAAAATTTTCAGCCCTATTTTGCTCCAAATCAATTTCTTCATTTCTTCAACTACTCTTCAAATATCCTTTCTACTATTTTTAAAAAGCACTTCCTTCCCAACTGGAGCCACCTCTCCAATTTTCGGTAATTTCTCAGCTACATCATAAGAAGCCACATCAACTATCCCATTGATCTTTCCACAAAATTGTTTGAAAAAATAGGTTTGAAAAGTCTTACCCAGCTTCTTTGACAATAGCTGATCCAACTCTACCTCCTTTTTTGAGGCACCAGAAGTGGTCAACTTTCAGTAATCCTTGAGGGTCCAGCTTAGATTTGAGGCTTGATAACCCCTAATTCTGGCTTGACAGGTAGTTCTTTATTGAGTTACACCTCCTACAAAAGAATAAGTTAGCTACTAAAGCAAAAAAAAAATTAAATTTTAAATTACTTGATTCAAACTTAGAATTAGCTTGAATGAATAACTTAGACATGGTGGGTTCAAGTACTTCCACAGCCTCATCATCTTCATCTTTGAACATTAGTCATTGTTGTTTCACAATAGGAGCTACCTCCACTGCCAGGTCCAATCCATCCTCAACTAATTTGTTAACCTCTTCATCCAGAGCTATTAGTCTCTTCCCTATCTTTAAATTTGCTACCCAACCAGATATTTCCTTCTTTTCCTCATTTCCATCCACCACTGAATCATTTTCAACAGGAACCTCCAAAATTTCTTCAATGATTGCTTGATCTTTGGAAATTGACCAAAATTTGGTTGTAAAGAATTGACCCTTGATGGCTGAATTCTTTTCCAAAGCATCACACTCTAGCTGACACCACCAACATAAATTGCATTTCTTGAAAGGGCCTTGGGAGGAACCAATCTCTATACAAAAAAGATTCATATCTGTGCAGGATGTGCACACTATCTTGAATTGGCACGTGGTAATCCCACCATCAGATTGAGGGTGAGGAGGGGTAGGGGTGGGGTTGTAATTATCTGTCAGCTAAGCTACTAGAGCTACCCATTAAATGGTTATAATTTTTAACTGGAGTACAACCTTGCCTTTAACTCTCACTTTATTAGTTATATTTACTTTATAAATTACTTAAAAAATTTTACCTAGTTAATAAGTAAATTTAAATTTAATATATAATTATAAAAGTTCCCTCACTTCTTATTCCTTGATAGCATCCTCATGATAGCTTAAACATAGGCTAAAGTATACCAATACTGAATATTAAAGAAAAACAAAATATTTTATTTACCTTGACATATACAGAAAATACTGTATATGAAACATTCCTTCTATAAAAAACATTTTATTTTGAAATCTTTTATTGTGGGATCTTCTCTCTGTGATATTCTTGTATGTAGGAGTTAGTACTGTATTTCTCTCTTTCTTTTTTTCTATATAAGGCCACTCAATTTGGCTGTTTTTAATCCAATTCTTAACATTTATTACAGTTTTATATATATAACTCTACTATTACTATTACCTCTCTCTGAATATTTACAATTAAATAATTGAAGTTTTAAAGTAATAATTATATTTAAAAATCTTACCTTTCACCACGGTGTGGTCTTCCAACATTGGCAGGGGCCTTTGTTGTGTGATTTGGCGCGGTTTGTGCATGTCTTAATTGACATCTGTTATAGAATTGGGTATTTTTCTGGTTTTATTCGGTGGATATTGGGTATGTGGGTACTATCATTGGATAGCCCTGGTTTTTCTCTATATTTTATGTCTTGAAGACATTTTTAATATTCTGAGTTTTAAGGGGTCGTTTCCTCATTTTTCATTTATAAAAGATTGCTGTTTAATTTTGTTTTTCATGTTTTACGGGCTAACCTTAATTCTTAGGGTTAAGTGCTTAGTACCATTAAATAGAGCTAATTTTTCTCTATATTTAATGTCTCAATGTTGTTATAGTGAAATTCCGTGTTTTAAAGGTTTTAGTAGTTGTATCTAATTTTTCTAAGTAGATTAGTGGTTTTTATTGGTTTTCTGGCTTCAGGGAGGCTGGGCCGCTTCGGGCGGCCCGCCCGCCTCTGTTTTAGGAGGTTGGGGAGCGCTCCAGAAGGGTTTTTTATGCAATTTGGCGGGTACAGGCGCCAGATTGGTGGGTGCGCATGGGCTCTTAGTTAGTGGTCTGTGTGTACATAGTGAATAAGACAGTGTGGGTCAACCTTAATCATCATACAACCATCTGGAGGTGATATCATTGTTCCTCACTCAGTTTTCACTGTTTTCTGGCCACAATCGGCTGTGTTTTTTGCAAGTGAGTTCTTCATTTAACTTAACTTTGGCAAATGTTTTCACTGTTATAGTCTTGCAAGCTATAGCAAGTATTATTGCTGTCTCTGGTGTGGATTTGCAGCCTACATCAAGTATCTTTGCGGTCTCTGGTGTGGACATTGTTCTACATTTCAGTTCTTTGGTCTGGTAGTCTATCTGGGGACTACTTTCTTGGCTCATCAAGCAGTCAAGTGTGTTGAAAAGGGGCTTTAGCAAAACAGGAACCAAATTACTTTAGCAAGTAACTCTCACTCTATTTTTCTAAAGGGACAGGGGATTTTCTCTCTGGTTTTTCTCCAACTCCCTTGGTCAAGGCCTATAGCTAGTACTATAGGATTGTCTACATTTCTGGCGCCCAACGTGGGGGAGAACTTGCTAGTTCTTTGGAATCTCTGTTTTCTATGGTTGGCTCTTTTTGGTGTTTTGGACTGGAGGAATGGCTTCTGGTTCTGCTATTCCTGTGGTGACTGTCAGTGGGGGGGATGGTCCTCCTTCTGTGATGGTTAGGGAGTGTGTGAGGATTAAAACTTGGGATGGTACCAAGTTTAATGGGGAGGATGTCAAGTGGTTTCTAGAGAAGTATGAAACTGCTGCTGGAGTGGATGGTGCTTCCTACCTGTACATGGTGAGTCAGATTATCTTCTTCATTGGTGACAGGTTAGTGGAGAAGGAGATTGTGGCCATGTCTGGCTACAAGAAGAGGTATTGGAAATTTTTGTGTAGGGAAATGGTGGATAGATGGGGTGTCAGGTCCACTATGGTGGATCTGAAAAAGGTTGTCAGTGAATGGCAATCTTATGGTGGTGTTGGTAACTTACATAGTTACAGGAAGTTTCTGCTACAGTTTGATCCTGTGATGGAATATTGGGTGGAAGTGGAGGAGCTGGCACATGAAAATGCTGCCAAAGATGTTTTTTGGTCTGCCCTGGCTAGAGATGTCAGGATGGATGTGTTGAAGGAGTTTTCAAGAAAGGAATTGATGAAAACTCTTTCTAATGGGGATCAGAAGTTGCCTGCCTTGGATAAGGTGAAGGAGTCTGTTGAGGCCCATTTGAAGTTATTGGCTGTGGACACCTATCAGGAGGGGTGTGAAAAGTATGTCAGCAAAGTCAGTGAGGCTTTGGCTGAAGAGGAAGTTAGGGAGAAGAAGGAGGAGAAAAATTTGGTGCAGGTTCCCAAACAGGAGAGGGACCCAATGGTGGAGCAGTTAACTGATCTTACAAAGCAGCTGCACATTTTTGTTCAGGAGGCCAAGAAGGTTAATAAGGCACCTTCTCAGCCTAGAGATTTTGAAAGGAGGGCTGGTAGGAGTGATCCTTGGGTTTGCTCTTATTGCAGTAGGAGGGGGCACAGGTCCAATGAATGTTGGGAACTGAACAGAGATGTGTCTGAAGGAAAAGTGGAGTTTGATGGCAGGGTTTTTAAGTTCCCTGACGGTTCTTTTGTGAAGCCCAGTGAGGGGCAGGCTCCTGTGGATTTGGTCAGGAGAAGGGGTGGTCTCAATCAAAGGAGGCCAAGGTTTGAGGAGATTCCTGATCAGGGGAAGTCTTCTGTTAAGGTACATGAGGACATCAAGGGAAAGGGGAAGGAGGTCAATAAGGTCTCTTTTTCTACTTCCTTTGGTGGTTTAGAGTTGTATTCTTGTGGTGGTCAGTCAAGTGGTGAATGCTTGGCTGGTGTTTATGATGTGGAAGCAGGAAAGGTGGGAAGGCCTAAGAGCAGTTCTCAGGCCCAACCAAAGCCAAATGCTTCAAAGGTGGATCCTAAGTTGAGTGCAGCTAGGAAGAGGTACAGCAAAGAGGAGCTGTAAAAGATGCAGAAGGGTATGGCTGATATGGGCCCCCCTAGTTTTGGCGCATTGGATATGAATGGTGATCCAATGCCAATGGAGGTGGATTCTGACTCTGAGGAGGATGTCCCTTTGGCTTCATTGCCAAAGCCTGTTGGAGTTAGAGGTTCTGGTGAGGGATCTGGTTTGGTTCCTGTTAATGGTAAATCTGTTGGTGGTGCTGGTCCTCAAGAAGCTTCTAGGTCCAAGGTAGTGAAGCAAAGAGCTCACTTTGAGAGGCCATTAGTGTCTGGTCAAGTTAATGTTATGGACTTTGTCCTGGAAAGGATGAATCAGGGTCAGGTTTCCCTATCTTATGGGGAATTGTATGTTATCAGTCCAGGGTTGGCTGATAGACATAAAAAGTTGTTGACCAGGAGAAGAGCTTCTTCTGGTGAGGTAGAATACATTTGTGATTCTGCTGAAAAGTTTGGTGAGGGGTTGGAAACTCATTTTTCTGCTCCTCTGGGATATGTCAATGTCACTCTGAATGGAAGGGAGGCAAGGGCATTGGTGGATTCAGGTTCTCAGATAAACCTGATTTCTTTATTTGAGGCAACTCATATGGGCCTCCCCATCAAAACTGGTATTGGTGGGAATTTGAGAGGGATTGGTGGCCATGTCACTGAATTGGTTGGAACTTCAGAGTTTTTGAAGTTAGATGTTGGAGGAGCCTCAGGGAAAATTCATTTTTACACTGCTAAAGGTAATGTAAAAGCAGTTTTGGGTGGGCCATTCTTGATGGATTTTCAGGCAAGAATTGGTTATCAATTTGATTTGGGAATCAGTTTGGAGTTGACTGGTGAAAACAAAAGGAGGCTTCACATGAGGTTATCATCCCCTGGAGAGGATTGTTGGGAGACCAGGCCTTGTTTATCTTCAATGTGCCAGTGCATGGACTGCTGCAGGAGAAGGAAGGAAGTGGGTGCTGCCTCTGGTTTTTTGGAGTGCGGATCAGGCTCTATTGAGAGTCTGTCTGTTTTAGAGTAATGAGGGCTGATCACCCTAGTGCTGAAACCTCTCCCGAAGATGAGGAAATCCCAGGTTGTAGTAGGTCAGCTCCCTTGGAGATATACCAAGTGGATTTTCAACTTTCTCTTTTTAATGTTTCTCTTCTCTGCAAGTATTCATCAAGTTTTTTATCAAGTCTCTGTTCTTTCTCAAGATTCTTAATTATTTTGAATTCAAGTTCAAAGAAGAAGATTGGTTATATATCTTTATTGAAAGATATGCAGAGGGCGGTGAGATTGGGGTCTAAAAGTAAGTCCTCCCAATTGTGCACCGCTAGGGTTTCTTCTACACCTTTCAAAAACATTACCTGGGCCACACCTGTGAGCATTGGGGAAATCCCTGGTCATTTTTGTAGGTCAGAAGGAAAATCAAGAAAAGAAGATAAAAATTTCAAGATAATTCAAGAAAATCAAGAAAAAAATCTGAAGATAATGAAGAAAGAAGATGCAAAGTATTTTTGTGAAGATCATCAAGATCTATTTTTGGGCCTCCAGCATGAGGTTAAACTGCAGAAAATTATGAAGAGAGAAGATCATCAAGATCTATTTTTGGGCCTCCAGCATGAGGATAAACTGCACAATTTTAGAAGATGCGATTCAGAAGATGAATCAAGATTTGAAGATTTGGAAGTTGGAAGTTAGGATGAAGATGTGGAATTGCGGAAAAGTTTTGGAGTGGTGAGATTAGGGTGTAAAATTAAATCCTCCCAATTGTGAACTGCTAGGTTTTCTTCTACACCTTTCAAAAGCATTACCTTGGCCACACATGTGAGCAATGGGGAAACCCTTGGTTTTTGTTCCAGGTCTGGTGGTGAAGATTTCCTGAAGATCCCTCAAGTTGAAGGTGGAGCGGCAAAGTATAAGAAGGTAGCGCAGAAGATTAATCCTGTCAATGAGCCTATGCCTGTGGGTTTGAATCTGCCTTTGAAGAGACCTCCTTTGTCAAGAGATCCGTACTGTACTCCTTTGGTGAAGAATCCTCCAGAATTTGTAGAGACGGCTAGGGTGACGGTGGAAAGATTGAAAGTTGTTAATTTTGGTCCTGATGGGTGGTTGTCTGAGGAAGAAAAGAAGTTGTTGTTGCACGTTATTGTGCTAAGGAAAAGGCTGTGGCGTTTGTTGAGGAGGAAAGGGGTGTATTGAAGCACTCTTATGGGGAACCTTACTTGATCCCTGTAGTTTGTCATGAACCTTGGAAAATCAAACCTATTCCAATTCCAGCCGCTATTAGAGAGGATTTTGTGGAGATTGTTAGGGAAAGAGTCAGGACTGGGTTATATGTACAATCAACATCCAGTTACTCAAGTCCGGTGTTCTGTGTAAAGAAGCAGAATGGAATGTTGCGGGTGGTTCATGATCTTAGAGCCTTGAATAGAGTCACTATCAAGGACGCTGGTATGCCACCAAGTGCAGAGGATTTTGTTGAAGCTTTCGCTAGAAGGGTGTGTTATGGTTTGGGTGATATTATGGGTGGTTATGATGAGAGGGAACTACATACGGATTCAAGGCCTCTCACAACTTTTGAGACTCCTTAGGAAGATTTCAGCTCACTAGGTTGCCTCAAGGAGCAACTAATTCAGTGGCAGTTTATCAAGCACAGATGGCTTGGATTTTGCAGGATGAGGTTCCTACTCATGCTGGTATTTTATTAATGATGGTGGAATTAAAGGACCATCCACTGATTATGATAATGAGGTGATAGCGGAGAGCCCTGGCATAAGGAGGATTGTGTGGGAATATGCAATAACTCTAGAGAGAGTGTTGTTCAGGATTGAAGAGGCTGGTTTGACCATTTCAGGGTCAAAATTCTGTTGTTGTGTTCCTGCTTTGGAAATTCTGGGTCATGTGGTATGTAAAGAGGGAAGTATTATGGCAAAGAAGAAGATTAATAAAATCCAGTCATGGCCAAGGCCTAAAAATACTACTGAAGTCAGGGAATTTTTGGGTGTATGTGTATATGTCAGGATTTTTATTAAGGATTTTTCTTTATTGGCTTCACCTTTAAGGAGGTTGACCAGAAAAGATGCAGATTGGGAATGGACTGAAGAGTGTGAAGAGGCTTTTCAGAAGCTGAAAAAGGTTGTTGGTGAAGATATTGTTCTTCACAAGTTGGATTATGGTGTTGGTGCTGGAAAAAATTATCTGGCAGTGGACTCAAGTTATATTGCTGCTGGTGCTGTTTTGTCTCAGGGAGATAAGACTGGGAGGGTCAGGCCAGTAAGATATGAGTCTGTGGTGTTTAATGAGGTGGAATCTAGGTATTCTCAACCTATGTTGGAATTGTGTAGCGTAGCTAAAATTTTAAAGAAGCTACAGACGGTTTTGTGGGGGCAGCATTTTGAGCTGCAGGTGGATGCAAAATCTTTGGTTCAGATGATCAATACACCTAGTCTTCCAAATGCTCCAATGACTAGGTGGGTGGCATTTATTCAACATTTTTCTTTTGGCCTGGTACACAAACCAGGTAAAACTTTTACTATGCCTGATGGATTATCAAGGAGGCCACCTACAGATGAAGATCCTGAGGCTGAAGAGTTTGATGAGGATGTTCCAGTGGTTAGGGCCAACACAAAGGGTGCTGAAGATTTTATGACCTCCCCCAAGAGGCTAAACTGGCTGGATCTGATCTTGATTCTGGTGATCAGGATGTTCTTGTTGATGAAGATGGAGTTGTTGTTTGGGACAGCTCAAAATTGGAAAAGGGTGTTTTTGTTAGTGAACTGAACTCTCACAAGGTTCAGTGGAAAGAGAAGGATGTGCCAAAATTTAAATATTGGTGTCCTGGTTGGGCTGCTCAATTGGCTCATGTTCACACTGGTTATTTTGATGACAGAGTTGTACCCTTGGATGTTGTTTTGTTGGATTTTGAAGATGAGACCTGGGGTCAGTCTGTGTTTTATTTTATTTTGGTGGAGTATCTGTTGACCTTGGAGAGGCCAGATAGTTGTGATGATGATTCTTGGTTGGCAATCAAGAAGAAGAGTCCTGAATTTTATGTGTCAGGAAGGCGGTTGATTAGGAGGAGACATCCAAATCCTCAAGTGGTGGTGACTCAGAAGAAGGGTCAAGAATTGGTTTTGAAGTCTTTGCATGAAGACCTTGGTCATAGAGGCTTTGGGGAGACTTAGAGAAGAGTAGCAGACAGATTTTGGTGGCCAGGTATGAAGTTGGCTGTGCAGGGTTGGGTTCAATCTTGTGAAGAATGTCAAAGAAGAAGTCACTTGAAACCTAAAGAGGTGTGCCGTGCTACTGGAGAATCAACTGTTTTTGGAAGAGTCAGTCTGGATGCTGTCCATATTAAAGAGGGAAGGTATAAATACTTGATTGTTGCTAGGGATGATTTGTCTGGTTGGGTTGAGGCAGTGCCTCTGGTTAATTTGACTGCCAAGAATGTGGCAGAGTTTTTGAAGAAGGAGTGGATTTATAGGTATGGGTTGATGAAGTTGGTGACTGTTGATGGTGGGCCAGAGTTTGGTGCCAAATTTAAAGAAGCTGTGGCTAGTGTTGGTTCTAAAGTTAGAGTGGCTACACCCTATTATCCTGAAGCTGAAGGCATGGTTGAAAGAGGCCATCAAGTTATCAAGAATGCTTTGGTGAAGATGTGCGGAAATAGTGCTGAAAAGTGGAGGCATTATTTACCCTTGGTGTTATTTGCTGATAGGGTCACTGTGAAGAGGACAACTGGCTATTCTCCTTATGAGTTAATGTTTGGTCAAAAAGCTGTTCTACCAGCGGACTTGGAAGCTGTCTCTTATCTTGGAATTGATTGGGATGACGTGCACTCAACAGAAGATTTGCTCTGTGCCAGGATGAAACAGTTGGAATGTAGATAGGAATGTCAAGAGAAGGCATACTCTAGAATGATGAAGATTAGGAATCAATCAGTCAGGTACTGGGACAAGAAGTTGGCTCATAGACTCAGGAATCCCTTGAAACCTGGTTGTTTGGTTTTGGTGTATAATAGAAGTTTGGAGAGTCAGTGGGGGAAAATGTTTGCTGACAGATGGAATGGACCTTACAGAGTCAGATCTCAGGTGTCTGGAGGTTCTTATGTTTTGGAAGAGTTGGATGGTGCAGTCTTGAAAAAGAGGGTGGCTGCAGACCAAGTGAAGAGGTTTTATCCCAGAGGCACTAGGCATGATGAAGATTAACTCCGCAATGAGGATAAACTATGGAACGTTCTTTTTTTTTGTTTTGGAATTTTTGTGGTGTTGCAGAGAAACTTTTGTGTGGAAACTTTTTTTTAGAAGTTACCCATGGGTAGGGCTTCTAGATTTGATCTGGGCAAGTGTAGGGGTGACTGATTGGCTGGCTGCTCTATCAACAGTTACCCCAGATTGTCTGTTTCCAACCCTTTTTCTTAATTTGGTTGAACCCTAGTATTGGTTTATTTTTAAAGGTTTTAGTCCTCTATGACTTTAAACTGGAATTTCCTCTGGTTTTCATGTGCTGGTCTCTTCACTCTTATTGGTTTTGGTTTTTTTTGTGTGGACGTTGTGTTTTTGTTAGAAGGTACCCAGGGGGGGCCTCTATATTTTATTTTGGCAAGTGTGGGGGTAACTGATGAGCTGGCTGCTCTGTAGAACAGTTACCCCAGAATGTTTGTTTCAAGTCTTTGTTTTTCCTAGTTGAATTCTAGTTCTGTTGTTTATTATTCAGGTTTCAAGTCCGCTATGACTTTAAACTGGTTTGGGACCGGCTTCTTTATCTTTGGTTCTTTCAGATTGGTGGTGGATCACTGGTGGTCTCCCATCATTTTTACTTATTGGAGGAAGCCCACCCAGTGATCATTTCTATGGATCAGACTTTCCCTTATTGGGCCATCTATGGAGCTGGACTTTCTTTGATTTTGCAGTTATGTTTTTGCTAGATAGCAGTTTTAGATTATTTTCTTTTTTTCTCTTTTTTTCTTTTAATTTTTTTATTGGGGTTGTTTAAAATTATAAAATCAAAAATATAGGGTGTTACCACATCAGGGTCACCTGGATGTGGGCAAGCATTGGTGGGGAAAGGCTCATCAATTGGCCGGGCAATGCTATTTTCTTTTTTATTTATTATTTATTTCATGTGTTTCTGTGTTTCATTATTTTTATTATCTTCTGAATTTCTAAATATTTTGAATTTTGTTTTCTGTTAATCATTTAAAAGAATTAATTGTGTATCCACATCAAGGTGCACTTGGATGTGGGTAAGGTATCAGGGGATCAGCTCATCAATTGGCTGGGGGATACCATTTGTATTATTTTTTACATTTTATTTTATTTCATTTATTTTATTTTATTTCATTTTATTTATAAATTTTTAATTTAGTATATTAGCAGTAAAAAAAAAAAAATTCTGAAATTATTTTTATTATTCTAGCGATGGATCAGGATTAGTGCAAGAAGCTGGTGACGGAGTTAGGGTTATAGAAAGTGAAGATGTTATAATGGGGGGTGAAGACGGCTCGGTTGGACCTCAAGAGGTACCCAGGGCCAAGGTTGTTAAATCAAAGGTCCAGTATGAGCGGCCAGTAGTTTCTGGTCAAGCTAATGCGATGGACGCAGTTTTGAATAGGGTGAATCAACTTCAGATTCCCTTATCTTTGGGGGAGTTATTTACGATTAGTCCGGCGCTTGCTGAAAAGCAAAAGAAGCATTTGACGAGGCATCGGGTTTCCACTGGAGAGGTGGAATATATTTGTGAAAATGCTGAAAAGTTTGGGGAAGATGTAGATACACATTTTTCCGCTCCCCTGGGTTACCTGGTGGTAACTCTTAATGGTAAAGAAGTAAAGGCCTTGGTCGATTCAGGGTCTCAAATTAATTTAATTTCATTGGAGCAAGCAACGAGTATAGGCTTGCCAATTAAAAGTGGAACTGGGGGAAACCTCAGAGGTATTGGAGGGCATGCAACAGAGCTGATGGGTACAGCTGAGCATGTCAGGTTAGGCATTGGTGGATCTGTTGGTAAGGTTCACTTTTATGTGGCCAGAGGAGCAGTCAAAACTGTTCTTGGTGGTCCTTTTTTGATGGATTTTGAGGCCAGGATAGGGTATCAAGCTGGCATGGGGATTAGTTTGGAGATCACTGGCGAAGATATGCGGAGGTTACATATGCGGTTAGCGCCTCCTGGAGATGAAGGTTGGGAAACACGGCCAGGGATTACTACTCTGTGCCAGTGTTGTGTTTGCACCAAGAAGCGGCATATAAAACGGACGGCTTCTGGTGAATTATGTTTGTTGGAAAGGGATGAATGCCCACATTTTTTGGGGTAGCAGGGGCTGATCGCTCTAATGTTGTAATCTCTCCTCAGGATGAGATCCCGGATTGCAATAGGTCAGCTCACTTGGAGATAATTCAAGTGGATTCTCAATTATTTTCTGTTAATATTACTTTGGAGTGCAAATACGTTTTGGACTTTTCTATATGTTTATTGGATTTACCCGGTTTTTCTATTAAATTTAAAAACGGTGAAAAAGGCAAAATGGGCCAAATTAGGTTGGATAAAAATTGGAAGGGTATGTTTTCGGACCTCCAGCAAGAGGTTAAACTGCAATTATCTCCTTCTATTCGGGACCTCCAGCAAGAGGGTAAACTGCAAAAATTACATCAAAACTCAATTAAAAATCTCAGTATAATTAAAACTCAAAAAAATAATTTTTGTGAAAATTCAATTCCGGTCCTCCAGCAAGAGGTTAAACTGCCGACTTTCTTTACAGGTGATTTACTGTTGGATAAGGGAAGCAAAGGTGTTGGAAAATCTGTTTATAAATTAGACGAGGGAAAGGAGAAAAGGGTAAAATTTAAAAATGAAATAAAATATTTTTCTAATTTTTCTTATTCCGATTCTGGCGATGAAGATTCATTTGATGAAAGTTTTAATGGCGATACAAAAGTAAATGATTTACCTCAAGCTTATTTATATGTGGACGCAGCCAAATATAAGAAAGTAGCAAATAAAGTTCGACCTATTAATGAACCGCTACCTGCTGAATTAAATCCACCTTTGAGAAGACCAAGGTTATCAAGAGATCCTTATGAAAGTCCCTTGGTAAAGAATCCGCCTGAATTTTCTGAGACGTCAAGAATCACTTTTGAGAGACTGGGTGTTGTTAATTTTGGACCTGATGGTTGGTTGTCTGGAGAAGAGAAGAAGTTGTTGTTGGATGTGATGGTCAAGCGAGAGAAGGCCATTGCTTTTGTAGAAGAGGAGAGGGGTGTGTTGAAGCATTCCTATGGGGAGCCTTACAAGATTCCTGTGGTATGTCATGAACCGTGGCAGCAGAAACCGATTCCTATTCCGGCTGCATTAAAAGAAGCCTATATTGAAGTTGTCAGAGAACGGATACGCACTGGACTGTATGAGCAATCAACGTCAAGTTATTCTAGTCCTGTATTTTGTATCAAGAAACCGAATGGCAAGCTTAGAGTTGTTCATGATCTTAGGGAATTAAATAGGGTTACAATAAAGGATGCTGGGATACCGCCTAGTGCTGAGGAGTTTGTTGAAGCGTTTGCAGGGAGAGTGTGTTATGGTTTGGGAGATATTTTGGGTGGATATGATGAGAGAGAGTTACATCCGGACTCAAGGCCTCTCACTACATTCGATACGCCACTTGGACGTTTACAGTTAACAAGATTACCTCAAGGAGCAACAAATTCGGTTGCAGTTTATCAAGCTCAGATGGCTTGGATCCTTCAAGACGAAATTCCACAACATGCTGGAATCTTTATAGATGATGGAGGAATTAAGGGACCAACAACCGACTATGATAACCAGGTGTTGGAAGAGAATCCCGGGATACGCAAATTCATTTGGGAGTTTGCAATTACTTTAGAAAGAATCTTGTTTCGAATTGAAGAGGCTGGTTTAACTATTTCAGGTTCAAAATTTTCATGTTGTGTGCCAGCCTTAGAAATATTAGGCCATGTGGTATGTAGAGAGGGTAGGATTATGTCCAAGATGAAAGTTAACAAAATTCAGTCCTGGCCAAGACCCAAGAATACGACCGAAGTTAGAGGGTTTTTAGGCGTTTGCGTATATGTTAGAATGTTTATCAAGGACTTTTCTTCATTGGCAGCTCCATTGAGACGGTTAACGAGAAAGGATGCAGACTGGAAGTGGGATGAAGAGTGTGAGAAGGCGTTTGTGAAGTTGAAGGAGGTTGTGGGGAAGGATTTAGTCCTGCACAAGTTGGATTATGGAAAAGATGCTGGCAGAATCTATTTAGCAGTTGATTCAAGTCAGATTGCAGCTGGGGAGGTTTTGTCTCAGATGGATAAAGCTGGTTACATCAGGCCAGTTAGGTATGAATCTGTAGTATTTACTGAGGTCGAATCAAGATATTCTCAACCAAAATTGGAATTATGTGGTGTGGCGAAAATACTGAAGAAACTTCAGCATATTTTGTGGGGGCAACATTTTGAGTTGCAAGTGGATGCGAAATCGTTAATCCAGATGATTAATTCCCCAAGTTTACCGAACACACCCATGACGAGATGGGTAGCTTTTATTCAACATTTTTCGTTTGATTTAGTTCATAAGCCTGGCAAGACTTTTACTATGCCGGATGGTTTATCAAGGAGACCACCCACTGAAGAAGATTCAGACTCAGAAGAGTTCGATGAAGATATACCTATTATCAAAGCCAGCACTAAAGGAGCTGAAGACTTTCCATACCTCCCCCATGAGGTTAAACTGGCAGGACTATTGTGTTTAGATTATGATGATGATGACCTCCACCAAGAGGATAAACTGGAAAATAATTTTTATGTTAATAAAGGTATTGGAAAAGGTGTAGATAAATTCGGCAGAGAGGAGGTAGAAGAAGATGTGGTGTATGTAGAGGAAGATGGATTGGTAGTGTGGGATAGTAGTAAATTAAGGAATGGTGTATATGTTGGAGAATTAGAGAATTTAAATAAAAAGGTGGATAAAGAGAAAGAGGTATTTTTGAATACGGTTTTTGAAGGATCCAAAGGTTCAGAAGAAAAACGTCGACATAGCTCGATTAAAGATTTATTTAGGGGTCAACGATTATTGGCTCATTCATGTGCAGGTGATATTGGTGATAGAGAAGTCCCTATTGATGTTATATTAATCGATTTTCAAGATGAAGTCTGGGGTCAGACTGGTTTTTATTTTTTGTTAGTCAAATATTTGTTGACTTTAGAGAGGCCAGAAGATTGTGAAGACAATGAATGGGTGGCTATCAAGAGGAAGTCATCTACGTTTTACCTATCTGGTCGACGTTTAATGAGGAGGAGGTATCCAAATCCTCAAGTAGTTATAACTCAACAGAAGGGGCAAGAATTAGTTTTGAAATCACTGCATGAAGATCTCGGGCATAGAGGCGTTGGAGAAACATTTAGAAGAATTTCTGATCGATTTTGGTGGCCTGGCATGAAGATGGCTGTTAAACAGTGGGTTCAGTCATGCGAAGAATGTCAAAGACGAAGTTATTTAAGGCCAAAAGAACCTGGACGCGCGACCGGTGAATATACGCTCTTTGGAAGAGTTAGTTTAGATGCCGTTCATATAAAAGAGGGACGGTATAAATATTTAATTGTGGCCAGAGATGATTTATCTGGTTGGGTAGAGGCAGCGCCTCTTATTAATTTAACTTCCAAAAATGTGGCAGAATTTTTTTTGAATAATTGGGTATATAGGTATGGGGTGATGAAGTTGGTAACGGTAGATGGAGGTCTGAATTTGGGACAGAGTTTAAAGAGGCCATATTGAAAGTTGGATCAAAGGTTAGGGTAGCAACCCCATATTATCCTGAGGCTGAAGGCATGGTTGAAAGAGGGCATCAAGTTATTAAGGATGCTTTAGTTAAAATGTGTGGGACAAGTGCTGAAAAGTGGAGGCACTATTTACCTTTAGTTTTATTTGCTGATCGAATCACTGCCAAAAGGACGACCGGATTTTCACCTTATGAACTTGTTTTTGGACAGAAAGCAGTTTTACCGGTTGATTTAGAAGCTGAATCATATCTTGGAGTTGACTGGGATACGGTCAAAACTACAGAAGAATTATTGTGTGCAAGAATGATGCAGCTAGAAAAGAAAGAAGAATATTTAGAAAAGGCATATTCGCGGATGATGAAGATCCAAAATCAATCAGTTAGATATTGGGATGAGCGGTTGGCACATCGATTAAGGAAACCTTTGAACCCAGAAGATATGGTCTTGGTGTATAATAGGAGTTTGGAAAGTCAGTGGGGAAAAATGTTTGCAGATAGGTGGAATGGACCGTATAAAATCAAGGAGCAAGTTTCCGGCGGTTCATATGTGCTAGAAGAGTTGGATGGAGTAGTATTGAAGAAGAGGGTAGCGGCCGATCAAGTGAAACGGTTCTATCCTAGAGGCACCAGGAGTGCCGAAGTCTTCCTCCGCAATGAGGATAAACTATGATATCTACGAAATTTTATGGATACCTCCGCAATGAGGATAAACTATGTTATCTACGAAATTTTATGGATACCTCCGCAATGAGGATAAACTATGATATCAATGAGACTTTATGGATTCCTCCGCAATGAGGATAAACTATGAAATTTCTTAAATTTTATCAACTCCGAAATGAGGATAAACTACAATTTTAATGACTTTTATTAAATTTATACCTCCTCAACGAGGATAAACTATGATATCAACGAAATTTCATGGATTCCTCCGCAACGAGGATAAACTATCTTCTTATTTTTATCAAAAATACTTTACTATCGTTACACTTCCTATGGGCAACGAAACTATGATGAAACTTAACGAAATTCAAGAAGGCCATCTTTGAAATTTTCAAAAACTTAAAATTCTTAAAATATGGGTGAAGATAGTGTTGGAAAATTTTTTAAAATTTATTGGAAGAAGTGTTCACAGGGGAACCTTCTTAATTTAATATTGGCAAGTGTGGGGGTAATTGATGGGCTGGCTGCTCTATACACAATTACCCCATAATGTTCGTTTCCAAAATTTTCCCTGTTTCTAGTTGAATCCTGGCTTTGTCTTTTAATTTTAGGAAGTCCACTAAGACTATAAACTGGAACAAATCAAGAGACACCGCTCTCAACGCCGGATTCAAGATTTTTTTTTTATTTTGTTTTTGATTTTTTATGTTAGATTGTGATTTCTTTTCTTTAATATATATTATGAATTAATGTAAAGGTGATGCTCACTGGTGGTCTCTAATCATTTATATAAATTGGAGGGAGCCCACCCAGTGATCATCATTATAAAAATTATCTTCTAAAAACTTTCATTTATTTTCTTTTCTTTTCAATTTCTCAAAATTGTGTAACCACATCAAGTTGCACTTGGATGTGGGTATGATGTCGAGGGTACGGCTCATCAAATGGCCGGGGGGCATCTTTTAAAATTTTATTTTAAAATTTTTTTTATTACTTTTTTTTATCATTCATTTCACACTCATTTATCTTTCTTTAAAAATTAAATTTTAACTTTTATTTCAAAACTATCTTTTCTAAAATCTTTTATTTTAAATTTAAAAATCAAAAAAAAATAAAAAAATAAAAAAAAATAAAAAAAATAAAAAATTAAAATTAAAATAAAAAAAATAAAATAAAAATTAAAAAAAAAAATAATAAACTAAAAAATAATAATAATAAAAAAAAAAAAAAAAAAAAAAAAAAAAAAAAAAAAAAAAAATAATAATAATAATAATAATAATAATAAAAGGTATTTTAGTTTTAGGTAGTTTAGATGTTTATATTCTATTCTTCAAACATTATTCAAGAAAGCTACATACCAGGAAGAACACCATCAAGGGTTGTTATCTTTTGAAGAATCGAAATTAGAAAATTTAGAAGGACCTTGATCGATTTCCTGGGATTCGAATCTTATTTCACGGTCACGATAGTGTTGAAGCCAGTTGGCTATTTTGAAAAGGTCTCTTAACAGTTGCTCTCTCATCCAAGATTCTGATCTATCAGAGGGCGGGTATCGTTGGAAATAAGCGATAAGGTTATTAAAATTAGCAAAAAGCTTTTCAGACACTAGGTGAATTGGAACTCTAGGGAAGCTTAGATTAGGTTCTGGTAGTTCATAAGCAGAATATGAAATTGGAGAACCGGTGGACGCTTATCAAATTAAAATATCAGCAAATTAAAACCAGAAGATTAAGAAAATAAAAGAGACAACTAACCTGTGTCAACACTATCATGATCATAGATAAATGGCTTACTTGGTAATGGAGTGGGATTTTTTATGTTTAGAAAAGGATTTTTTATTTTTGATAGATGAGGAGGACTGGTGTTGGATTTGGTGTTTGAAGTAGATGTTCTGGGCCTTTTGGATGATACAAGAGAAGATGAAGACTGCTGGCTATTATAGGACCTTTTGTTCTTCAAGATGTTGGAAGAAGGAGAAGAATTGTTAGAAGGTTGAAGCATGGCCCTGGGAGCAGCAAGAGTTCTTGGGGGACTAGCAGCAAGTCTAGATTGGAGAGAAGGACCCAGAGGATTAGGTGATGGAGAAAGATTTAAATAGGCTGATGGAGAAAAAGGTATGGGATCTTTAGAGGTTGATGGAATAGGGGGTGGAGTAGAAGGTGAAGAAGAAGGAAGAGGTTTGCAGAAGGCGGCGAAGCTAGTAGCAGTGATGGGGAAAGAACCACAGTTCAAGCCAGAACATTTTCTTTTCTTCTCATAGAAGGCTAAACAGGCCCTGTTATAAGTGTGCTTTTGCCAGTTAAAAGAGAAGATACATTCCCTATGGGTGAAGGCACAGTATTTGCAAGATTGATCAGCTGAAGCAATGAAGTCAGAAGGTTTCATCTTGTTAGGAGATATTTTTTTTTTGAAGAAGAAAACTTGAAACTAGGATGAAGAAAGCTGGTGGCAGAATCTGGGTTCAAGGATAGAGAAGTTGTTAGGTCCACCAAGACCTTAAACTGGACTGTTATCAAGCTGTTGGGTCCACCATGACCTTAAACTGGATTTCTTATCGATCAAATGTTTGGTCCACCATGACTTTAAACTGGTAGTTCATTCATTGTTTAGTCCACTATGACTTTAAACTGGAAAATTAATATCTGCAGGATAATTCAACATTCATTGGACCACTATGGCCTTATACTGGATTACTTGTCGATCAAATGTTTGGTCCACTATGACATTAAACTGGATTATCAAATTTATTCAATCTTTGGTCAAGCCTAGGCCTTACTTAGGAATATATCAAGATATTTATGCACTTAAACGATCTTTGGTCCACCAAGACCATAAACTGGAAATCGATTATATGTTTGGTCTACCAAGACTTTAAATTGGAATGTCAATCTTGTTTGGATAACTCAATTCAATCTTTTAATTTATCACTGTCCCCTAAGACTCTAAACTGGTTATTCAATTATTTCTGGAATTGGGTGCTGATAGCTTTAGGAGGTTAAAACTTTAGGTGGTGATGATGCTAAAGAAAGCATAATGGTTAATTAGGTGAAATTTGTGGCGCTTTAACATGGTCTAAAGTTAAAATTATTATTGGAAGCCTGGCAAAAGTATTTTATGGGTTTGCTGTATAGCAAAGTTTGAAAATTGTGATGAAGGAATCAGAAGTTAGGATGGTAGTTGGATTTTAGGGAATGATTTTTTTTAGTGCCTCATAGTTAGGCCATTTTTTTTTGGTGTGAAGCTTGGAGGACCTTATGGCGAGATTGGAATCATAGAATTCGGCTCAGTGGGGGGCCCTATGAGGTTGGAATCAGGAGTATTCGGCTCATAGGAAGATCCACTCTCTCAATGCTGTGACAAGAAGGAAGACTGGTATATGGGAGTCTGAAGGGATTCAAACCTTGCTCTCAGTAGTGGAATCATCACAAGATTTATTTTATTTTATGTTATATCAAGCCAGAGAAGAAAGAAAACATCATTTATGTTGAAAGTTTAAGAAGACCAAGCAAAAACAAATTTTATCAAGTTATACTGTTAGAAAAGATAATTTCTTTGAAATTGTTCAACATCATTATCAAAGCTTTGCATTAAAATCCTTCTTTTCATGAGGTCTTCATGGTTATTAGCTGGAGTTTCTTGAAAATAGGCCAGCATTTTTCGTTTCAACTCATTAGTAAAGTCAAGAAAAAGATAGCGATGAAAATTTGGGTAATGATTGATATAGTCCGTCTTCACTCTACCAACATCATCAGTGTTGGTTATTTTGACAGCTAGAAGTTCAAATATGTTATTAAGTCATAGGTTTAGTCAATTTTGATTAAAAGTTTTTTTTAGTAAGATAAATAGGGTCTTACATTTAGAGCCAGGAAACATAGTCTCAGCAAAGTTAGTTGGGGGTACTGGCGTTATAGGATTAGGATCTTGTGAAGGCAAAATTAGGCCGGGATCCGTTGATGAAGATTGAACTTTTGAAGCTGTTTTTGACCTTATTCGTTTTAGGAAGACAGGAATTTTGGATCGCTTTTTAGAAGTTGAGGGATCAGGGAGAGCTGCTGGTCCTAAATATACGTTTGTTTTAGAAGGAACTATTGGCCGGTTGCATTTGACTTTTTTCACACGGCATAAGTCGCAAGCTGTTCTGCCAGGAAGATTAGGGTTGGACATTAAACAAGGTACCTGGTATCGAGCGCAGAGTTCACATGGAGCAACAAGTTCTTTGGAAGACATATTGATGAAGATGAATTTTATAGTTGATTAAAGAAGATGGTGGTTGAAGGTTAAAGATGAATATTGTGTTCAACCACTTATGCAAAGTTTTAAGAATGGGGACATTCTCGATTGGAGGGAGGATGTGGTAGCCTAAAGTTTAGTACGGCACCTAAGTACGTAAATGGAGTTATTACGGCGTGCAAGATTGGCGTTATTATTTTTTATAAAAGGGTTTTATTTAATTTATTGGAGTTTTAAATATGAAGAAATTGGTCACGAGCAAATGCCTACACAAATACAATTTATTTTACGGAGAAAACTTATTTTTTACGGTCTGAAAAATTTATAAGTATCAAGTCGAGTCACTCAAGAACCTTGGGAAATTTTCCCAGAATTTTTACTATTTTTCTTATATTTTTAAATGAATTTTAAAGTTTTATAGAAATATTTACGTTTTCAAAAATTACTTAACTTTGATGAATTTTCACGGGGTAATTAGAGCTGCGCAGACTACGAAAATTAGTTTGATAGGTAAAAAGGAAGTAGCTCTATTATGTGTAATTTTTCTAGATTTTTTATTATGGTTTTAAGGTTCTAAATTGAGTCCGGAAGTCCAGACGGACTCCGTTTCGACTCCGTACCGACTCCGTACGGACTCCGTTCCGGCTCCGTACGGACTCCGTACGGGCTCCGGATTGACTCTGGAAGAGCTCTGGAGGGGAAAACTTAGGCAAGTGACTAGGAATACTTAAGCGACTCTCAAACTCGAAATTGAGAGGGGGGACACATCATACAGCTTAATCTTTAACCACTACAGTCTCATTTTTTATTACTCAACAAATTAAAATAACTTGTAATACCCTTATAACATTATTATTTTTACATAACATCTTAGAAATACAATTCAACAGTTTAAATAACACTTCATACAGGGTATCTTTAGAAAGGTCTTCATGGCTGGGACTTGATTATTGCTGTCTCATAAAAATTAAAATTATTATAAAAACATAAAAGTCAATCTTTTCAGATCTTTCACTGGTACACCTTAATTGTTGTTATCAGTATTTCTTTATCAACAGCCACTTTCATTAAATCTCAATAAGCGTTAATTATTTTAGAGTTTCATCATTTTTATCAATCAGATCCAAGTAGATTGGTTAGCTTAGTGATTTAGAATTTCCATTTTGTTATTTTTTATTGGAAGGACGGGGTTTTCGGCTAAATCCACATATCTCCTCCGGATTCTGCTTACAGCAAGGCGACTGTAAGAGTTTACCTTACCATAACAATTTTTTAATGTTTATAGTGGGTGGATCAAATAGGGAATGATATGGATTCTCATGGTCTTCCTCTGAAGGATCCTGAGAAGGTGAACTGGGATGCTGAGGTTCCTGGGGCCTAGTTGGAGCAGTGAGATTGTTGTTGTTGTTGTGGTTGTTATTTCTGTTGGATTCAGTTGGAGGAGGTGCTGGTGATGGAGTACCAAGGTTGTTAAAGGATGGAGCAGGAGAGGGGGATTTGGAAGCAGACTGCTCTCTTCTGGATGGAGAATTTGAAGAGATGGAACTGTCAGAAGAGTAGTTGGCTGACAGAGGAGAGGTATAGTTTCTTTGTCTTAGTTGGGGACGAAGTTGTTGTTGTGGAGCAGTGTGTGGTGTTCTGGTTTCTTCTTGGGATTCTCTGGCAGGTCTCTTAGAAATCTGGGAATTTTTGGTGCTTTTGGACTTTGGAAGGGTGGATTGCATTGCTCTGGGAGTAGTAGGAGGTAGTTGGGTTGAGTTGTTGTTGTTGTCTGGATGAATTTGGCTGTTTGCTGGCTGTTTTTGGAGGTTTTGGTCCTGATTTTCACTGTTTGGTGAGGCGGGCCGGCCGCCTGGACGCGGTCTAGAAGCCTGGGAGTTGATCTTGAAGCTTTTGGAGCTAATTTGGCGGAGATAAAAGCAGTTTCTTGTGAGGCTAAGGCTGGTCTTTTGGGAAGAATGCAGGAAACTGAGCTTCTGGATCTTCTGGAAGGAGCAGAAGATAGAGAGGAAGAGGAAGGACCAAGCTCTGGGGATCTGGTAGGGGATCTGGAGATGTATTTGTGAGAAGGAGAAGGCGGAGGAATAGGGTAGTTGGCGTCTCTGTCACATCTTTTCTTTTTGGAATAGCAAGAGTCACAAGCCCTGTTGTAGAATTTGGATTCAGGATTTGGAAGAGTGAATGTGCAAGGTCTGCACATGTGGATGCACTGTTTGCAGGCATAGTCCTTGGGAGAAGTGAAGCAATGGAGAGTAGAAGGGTTAACATCAGGAGATCCAGCCATGATCTGTGGTGAGAAAAGATGATGAAAAGGGATAGGAGGAGATTTTTGTCAGTGATGGGTAGATGATGAAGTGAAGGGGAAAGCTCAGCAGGTTGGCTGTAGAGGTGTGCTGCATGAAATTGGCTGTGTCCATTTTATGCAAAATTCTGTCAGTCCATCAAGACTCTAAACTGAAAAATTTATGGTATCAAGATTAGTCCATAAAGACTCTAAACTGAAAATTTATGGTATCAAAACAGTCCATCAAGACTTTAAACTGAAATCTGGTTTCTGTTAGTCCTCCAAGACCTTAAGCTGGCTGGTTTCAATATTTTATCAAGACTAGTCCGTAAAGACTTTAAACTGAACACTGTGTTAGTCCCCCAAGACTTTAAACTGAGGGTTGTAAGTCCCCCAAGACTATAAACTGAGGAAAAAGGGTTTTGTTGTTGGAGTTGGTTTTGAAAGATTGGTGGAGGGTATCCACAGGGGGAGCCTCCAAATTTAGCAAAGGCAAGTTTGGGGGTAATTGATGGGCTGGCTGCTCTATTTACAATTACCCCAGAATGTTAGTTTTTTCTCTGTGTCTTAATGTGGTTGATCTCTGGTTCTGGGTTTATGATTTAGGTTTTTGAGTCCCCCAAGACTTTAAACTGAGGGTTTTTGAGTCCCCCAAGACTATAAAATGAGGATGGTCCCCCAAGACTTAAAACTGAGGGTTGTTTGTGGTTACATCCTATAGAGGGTGTGGTCAATTTTTCTTTTCTGAATCAAACTCAAGTACTAGTGGAATTACAGAGGGAATCAAGAGATGAAATGAAGTGTTCAGAATTAGCCTTGAACTGGTGAATGAGGTGTCTTCTGTTCTCAATGTCCTGTGGATCTCTAGCAGGAGTGGATTGGAAGTAGTGAAGCAGAAGTTGTTTCTGTTGAGATGTGTGTTGTTGGAACTTGGCCTTGATAGTGGGCAAGTGTGTTGGTGTTGGTGGTGCAATGGATCCTACATTGTTATCATCACTATCAGAAGAGGGAGGAACTGAGAAGTTATCAGTTTTAAAGTTGAAGGAAGAAATGAATGTTCTTTACCATCAGATGGACCAGGGATGGGGGAACTAGTTGTTTTATGGGTTGTGGCACTCTTCTAGGAAGGGTGGAGCTTTTTGATTAATCTGGGTATCAGGATGGATGGCCTAGATCTTTTGGTGTTGGCAGAAGAAGGACCAGGTTGAGGTGGAGGTGAATCTGTTGTGGAAGAAAGTGGACCAGGTCTGTGGCAGGTCTTCTTTCTGGATTGGAAGACATCGCAGGACGTTCTGTATGGATGGACAGGTGGTGTCATGGCGCAGATTAAATTATTGTCAATGCAGTATTGGCAGGGGCCCATTTCAGAGGCAGATTTGGGAAGAAGGTTAAACATGGTGGTTGTATGAAGAAAGAATGCAGACATTCTCAATTGGAGGGAGGATGTGGTCTTCCAACATTGGCAGGGGCCTTTTTTGTGTGATTTGGCGCTGTTTGTGCATGTCTTAATTGACATCTGTTAAGGATTTGTGTATTTTTCTGGTTTTATTCTGTGGATATTGGGTATGTGGGTACTGTCATTGGATAGCCCTGGTTTTTCTCTATATTTTATGTCTTGAAGACATTTTTCATATTCTGAGTTTTAAGGGGTCATTTCCTCATTTTTCATTTATCAAAGATTGCTGTTTAATTTTGTTTTTCGTGTTTTACGGGATAACCTTAAGTCTTAGGGTTAAGTTCTTAGTACCATTGGATAGAGCTAATTTTTCTCTATATTTCATGTCTCAATGTTGTTATAGTGAAATTCCGTGTTTTAAAGGTTTTAGTAGTTGTATCTAATTTTTCTAAGTAGATTAGTAGTTTTTATTGGTTTTCTGGCTTCAGGGAGGCTGGGCCACTTCAGGCGGCATCTCCGACGTCGGGAGGCCCGCCTGCCTCTGTTTTAGGAGGTTGGGGAGCGCTCCAGGAGGGTTTTTTATGCAATTTGGCGGGTACAGGCGCCAGATTGGTGGGTGCGCATGGGCTCTTAGTTAGTGGTCTGTGTGTACATAGTGAATAAGACAGTTTGGGGCAACCTTAATCATCATACAACCATCCGGAGGTGATATCATTGTTCCTCACTCAGTTTTCACTGTTTTCTGGCCACAATTGGCTGTGTTTGTTGCAAGTGAGTTCTTCATTTAACTTAACTTTGGCAACTGTTTTCACTGTTATAGTCTTGCAAGCTATAGCAAGTATTATTGCTGTCTCTGGTGTGGATTTGCAGCCTACATCAAGTATCTTTTCTGTCTCTGGTGTGGACATTGTTCTACATTTCAGTTCTTTGGTCTGGCAGTCTATCTGGGGACTACTTTCTTGGCTCATCAAGCAGTCAAGTGTGTTGAAAAGGAGCTTTAGCAAAACAGGAACCAACTTACTTTAGCAAGTAAATCTCACTCTATTTTTCTAAAGGGACAGGGGATTTTCTCTCTGGTTTTTCTCCAACTCCCTTGGTCAAGGCCTATAGCTAGTACTATAGGATTGTCTACAACGGGAAATCTAGGGGTGAATTGCTAGCAATCCCCTCTCTTGAAATTTAGAGTGTCCCTTAAATATGCCAGGTTTATGAATACTTTATAAACATAAGTAAATTAGAGTTAGATTTACATTCATTCTCAGATTGATTATAGACAGAATATCAACTGATTCCAAATTATGCACAAGTTGATCCTCCAGAACTTGATTTTGGTCTTCTGATGATCCCAAATTGAGCACAAATTGATCTAACTTAAGCTTATGCATATATAATAATTCAGGATACTTGCTCTATTAAATTTGATAATAAAATAAAATATTGATGAATTTATATAAAAAATAATTATCATGTAAGATATTAAATTATAAATTTAGGCATCATAGGAGGGCACTTAATAGAACTTAATTATACTATGTGACACCTTAATACTGTATCACGCAGTTTGAAACATTTAAAACAAAATGTGTCATGATGGGCAATGAAATTGCTTGGACAGACACTTTCAAAATTAATACTGACCATAATACACAAGTATGAAACCTTGGCATCTATCCAATAAAAGATTTTCCTTTTGATAAATGAATTTTTCTCAGTTACTCCCTGCTAAAAAGTGTCCTTCTGAGGTTTGTCTGACCTTCAGGGGGGTAATTTGGCCACATCACACTACTTCTATTTCCATGATTGACCAAAACATCATCCTCATTCCCATCTAAAGAGTTGATCTCATCTGACTGTGGCTGATCAAAGGGGTCCACCACAAGTTTAGCCAAAATTTTGGTGAACACTTTTTTGATGGATAGTGACTAAATGGTGGTTTCTGAAATTTTCCACCTCAAGTTAGGCTAAACTTCAGGAGGATAAATTTATTATGAATACCAAATTAACTGAAGAATACTTTTGCCCTAGCTACTCTGCATCATTAAAGTGTCCAACTGAGATTAACCATAATTCAGGTAGACACTTTTGGAAAGGCACAGTCTGATGGGTTTAATATCTATATATGGCAATAAGTATCAGTTTTTTATCAACATGGAACTAGAATTAATTTAATATGGCCAAAGTGTCCACCTGAAGTTTGGCCAAAATACAGGTGGAAATTTTTATGATGATTACTTGATGAAATGAAGAAGACTTGCAATTACTTTCAATCATAAAATTTTCAAACTTAAGTTTATCATAAATTGTGGTGACACTTTTGCCAGATCCAGTCATATGAGATCAACTCTCTATATGGCAATGAGAATCAATTTTTAGTCAATCATGGCATTAGAAGTAATTTTATATGGAAAAACTTTCCACCTGATTTTTGGCCAAAAATAAGTTGGAAATGTTTATGAGGAATACTAGATTAACTAAAGAAGACTAGCACCCTACTACTGTCGATCATAAAAGTGTCCACCAGAAGAATTCTCAAACTTGTGGTTGACACCTTTGGCCTGGTCCAGCCATATAGGATCAATTCTGCATATGGAAATGAGGATTTAATTTGGTCAATCATGGTACTAGAAGTAATTTGATATAGATAAAGTGTCCAACTAAATATTGGAAAAAAATCAGATGAAAACTTCATTTAGTTTTTCAAAAAATCAAATTAAGTAAAATTTTATTCCTGATGATGCCCATTTTATCCAACACCTCTTCTGAGCCTTGAAAGTAGGCATTTAGCTTGAATTTTTAATTTCATATAAAATCACTATTATTCAACCTATTTCTTTTTATCCCTTTTTTTTCAATTAGATATCAATTAATTATATGTAAAACAAATCAATTTCATAATTTTTTACCTGTATTTAATAAAATTATTAAAGGTTTAACATCACCCTGTAAGCATTTGGCACATTTTTTTTGCTATACTAATAAAAATAATAATATACTGGTAACAAAAAATTGATCAAATGAAAAAATATTAATAAAACAGAAAGATCAAATACCAGTTGCACTGAAGAAGAGCTGCACTCTAGATACTCACCATCAAAAAAGTGTCCAGCACAAGTTTGGCCGAACTTGTGCTGGACACTTTTGGTCAGTTGCAGTCATATGAGATCAATTCTCGCTATGGCAATGAAAAAAAGTTTTGGATAAAAAACTTCACTAGAAGTAGTTTTACATAGCCAAATTTTCTACCTAGATTTCATCCAAACCACAGGTGCACAATTTTTTATCTTTGAAAAAAAATCAATTTAGTACAATTTATCCCTGATGGCTCTCATTTGCTTCAACACCTCTACTGGCCTTTGATAGTAGGAATATTACTTGGATTTCTTTTTTCATATTTGATCCCTTTAACTTAATTTTTTATTCCTAATATTGCTTTTGGATATCAATCAATAATTTTTAAAATAAACTATTTTCATATTTTTATACATTTATTTAATAATATTATAAATGGCATAACATCACCTGGTATGCATTTGGCACATGAGTTTTTTATATACTTATAAAATTAATAATATAATGGCAACCAAAAATTAACTAAATGATATTAATGAGTGAGGAATAAATATAAAATACCAGTAGACATGTTTGTAAGAAATACTAGATGAACTGAAGAAAAATTCTACCCTAGCTACTCTCCATCATAAAAGTGTCCAGCACAAGTTTGGCCGAACCTGTGCTGGACACTTATGGTCAGGTGCAGTCAGATGGGAGCAATTCTCTCTATGGAAATGACGATAAATTTTTGATATAAAATTACACTAGAAGTAGTTTTATATGGCAAAATTTTCATGCTGAAGTTTTGGTAAAGCTCAAGTGGATTTTTTTTTTATTTTTACAAAAAAGAAAATTTAGTGCAAGTTTAGCCCTGATTGTGCTAATTTGATTCAACATCTCTTTTTTCTGTTTATGGCAGGAATTTAACTTGGATTTTAATTTTCATCTTTGATTTCTTTTTTTTTACTTTATTCCTCTCATATTGCTTTTAAATAGAAGTTTATTTTTTGTAAAATAAATCATTTTCATATTTTTTTACCTTTATTTAATAATATTATAAAAGGTGTAACATCACCCAGTATTCATTTGGCACACAAGTTTTTGCTATACTGATAATATTAATAACATAATGGTGACAAAAATCAATCAAATGATAAATATGAGTGAGGCACAAAGATTTAATAACAGTGGAAATGTTTAAAAGAAATTTCAGATGATTTAAAATGACTTGCACCCTGGCTACTCTTCATGATAAAAGTGTCCAGCACAAGTTTGGCCAAACTTGTGCTGGACACTTTTGGTTGCATGCTGTCAGACGCAATCAATTCTTTTTATGGAAATGAGACTGAATTATCACTCCATCATTGCACTGAAAGTAGTTTTATATAGACAAATTGTCCCCTGGAAGTTTGTCCAAACCTAAGGTAGACAATTTTTTCCTTTGTTAAAAAGTAAATTTGATCCATGTTAAACTATGATGGTGCCCATTTTTTCTGAAGCCTCTACTGGCTCATGATAGCAGAAATTATACTTAATATCTTTATTTCATGTTTGATCTCTTTAATTTTAATCTTGCCCTTTTATTTATCCTTTAGCTTTTAAATATCAATTTAATTTTAGTAAAACTGATAACTTTCACATTTTTTTACATTTATTATATTATATTATTAAAGTTGTAAAATCATCCAGTGTACATTCATTACACATGTTTTTGCTATACTAAAAACATTAATAATATAATGGTGACTAAAAAATAATCAAATAATAAATATGGATGACACAGAAAGATCAAATACCCATAGACATTTTTAAAATGAATATAAGATTAACTGAAGAAGACTTGCACCCTAGCTACTCTCCATCATAAAAGTGTCCAGCACAATTTCAGCTGAGCTTGTGCTGGACACTTTTGGTTGCATGCAGTCAGATGGGATAAATTTACTCAATGGAAGTTAAAATGAATTTTTGCTCAATCATTGCACAAGAAGTAGCTTTATACTGCTATACTATCCTCCTGATTTTTTGGAAAACATCAGGTGGACACTTTTATTAATTTTAAAAAAAAGAAAACATATTCCAAATCTAGATCTGGTGGTGCAAATTTGGTCTGAAAACTCAAATTATCTTTGATGGCAGAAATTTTATTTGAGTGTTTAATTTCATATTTAATCACTTTTATTTTACTTTTTTATTCTGTTTTTGCTTTCAAATATCAATTTATTTATTGTAAAACTAATAATTTTCATATTTTTTTTACTTTTATTTAATAAGATTATGAAAGATGTAGCATCTCCCAGTATGCATTTGGCTTACAAGTTCTTTCAATACTAATAACATTAATAGTATAATGGTGAAAAACAATGAAACAAATGATAAATATGAATGACACAGAAAGATCATATACAAGTGGATTTGTTTATAAGGAATACCTGATGAACTGAAGAAGACCTGCACCCTAGATACTCACCATCATAAAAGTGTCCAGCATAAGTTTGGCCGAACTTGTGCTGGACACTTTTGGTTGCCTGCACTCAGATGGGATAAATTTACTTTATGGAAATGAAAATGACATTTTGCTCAATCATTGCACAATAAGTAGTTTGATATTGCCAAAATGTCCTCCTGATGATTTTTCAAAACTCATCAGGACACTTTCTTTGGTTTAACAAAAAAGAAAATATAGTGCAAGTTTAGCCCTGGTGGTGCACATTTGATCTAACACCTCTACTTGTTATTGATAGTGGGAATTTTACTTAGATTTTTTTTTCTTATTTTATCCCTTTTATTTTCTTTTTTTATTGCTCATATTGCTTTGGATATCAATTTTTAATTTTTAAAATAAATAATTTTCATACTCTTATACCTTTATTTATTAATATATGATTAAAGGTGGAACACCACCTGGTATGAATTTTTCACACAAGTTATTACTATAGTAATAACGTTAATAATTTAATGATGACAAAAAATTAATCAAATGGTAAATTTAAATGACACAGAAAGATCAAATTCCAGTGGAAATGTTTATAAGAAATCCCTTTTGAGTTTAAGAAGATTTGCTGTATGACTACTCTCAATTATAAAAGTGTCCAGCACAAGTTCGGCCGAACTTGTGCTGGACACTTTTGGTTGCATGAAGTCATATGGGATAAATTCTCTCAATGGAAATAAAAATGATATTTCACTCAATTATTGAAGTAAAGAATGTTTAATATTGTAAAATTGTCCCCTGGAAGTCTGTCCAAACCTCAGGTCAAAATTTGTTAGCTATACATAAAAGTAAGTTTAGACCAAGTCTTGACCTAGGGGTCCCCAACTGTCCCAAAACCACTTCTGGCTCTTGATAGTAAAAATTTTACTTGTATTTTTTATTTCGTTTTTGATCCCATTTATTTTCATTTTACTTTTATATTACTCTTTTTAATTTTAAAAATCAATTTATTTTTTTAAAAAATAAACATATTCATATTTTTTTAACTTTATATAATAATATTATTAAAGTTGTAACATCACCAATTTTGCATTTGGCATGCAGGTTTTTGCTATACTAGAAACATTAATAATATATATGGTGACAAAAAATTAATGTTAAGATAAATATGAATGATAAAAAAAAGTTAAAAAACCAATAGAAATGTGAAAAACAAAAAACTGATGTACTGAGAAACACTTCCACCCTAGCTACTCTCCATCATAAAAGTGCCCAGCTCAAGTTTGGCCGAACTTATGCTGGACACTTTTGTTCACGTGCAGTCAGATGGGATCAATTCTCTCTGTGGAAATTAAATTAAAAAAAATGCTAAATAATTACATTAGAAGTAGTTTGGTATGGCTGAATTATCCACCTTGAGTTTTTCAAACCTCAGGTGAAAAATTTCTTATCTTTAAAAAAAATTAAATTTTATCAAATTTAGCCCTGATGGCACCCATTTGTTTCAACACCTCTACTGGCTCTTGAAGGCATGAATTTTTCTTGAATTTTTCTTTTTCATATTTGATCTTTTTTACTTTACTTTTTTATCACTCATGTTACATTTGGATATTAATTTATAATTTTTGAAAAGAAATCATTTTCATATTTTTTTAACATCTTTTAATAATATTATAAAAGGTGTAATATAACATGGCATGCATTTGGTGCACAAGTTTTTTCTATACTAATAAAATTAATAATATTCTAATGACAAAAAATTAATCAGATAATAAAATATGAATAACACAGAAAGATCAAATACCATTTGACATGTTTTAAAAAAATAACAGTTGCACTGAAGAAGACCTGCACCCTAGCTACTCTCCATCATAAAAGTGTCCAGCACAAGCTCGGCCAAACTTGTGCTGGACACTTTTGGTCAGGTGCAGTCATATGGGATCAATTCTCTCTATGGCAATAAAAAATTATTTGATAAGAAACTTCACTAGATGTAGTTTGATATAGCTGAATTATCCACCTAGAGTTCATCCAAACCACAGGTACACAATTTTTTATCTTTAAAAAACAATCAATTTAGTACAATTTATCCCTGATGGCTCTCATTTGCCTCAACATTTCTACTGGCCTTTGATATTAGCAATAATACTTGGAGTTTGTTTTTCATATTTGATCCCTTTAACTTAATTTTTTATTCCACATATTGCTTTTGGATATCAATTAATAATTTTTAAAATAAATTATATTAGTATTTTTATACATTTTTTTAATAGTATTATAAAAGGTGTAACATCACTCAGTATGCATTTGGAACACAATTTTTTGCTATACTTATATAATTAATAATATAATTAAGATAAAAAATTAATCAAACAATATGTATGAGTGAGGCACAAAGATAAAATACCAGTAGACATTTTTGTAAGAAATAGCAGATGAACTGAAGAAAAATTCTACCCCAGCTGCTCTCAATCATAGAAGTGTCCAGCACAAGTTCAGCCAAACTTGTTCTGGACACTTTTGATCATGTGCAGTCAGATGGGATCAATTCTCTGTATGGCAACAAAAAAACTTTTTATCATATTTCACTAGAAGTAGTTTGGTTTAGCTGAATCATCCACCTGCTGTTCTGCCCAATATCAGGTGTATAATTTTTTATCTTTAAAGAAAAGGTCACTTATTACAATTAAGCCCTGATGGCTCCCATTTGCTTTAACACCTCTACTGGCTCTTGATAGCAGGAATTTTACCAGTATTTTTTTCATATTTGAACTCTTTGACTTTTATTTTACTCTTTTATTCCTCTTTTTACTTTAAAATTTCTATTTAATTTTTGTAAAACTAATCCTTTCCATATTTATTTATGTCTATTTTAAAAAATTATTGAAGTTATAACTTCACATGGTATGCATTTGGCACACAAGTTTTTGCTATACTAATAACATTAATAATATAATGGTGATAAAATATTAATCGGATGATAAATATGAAAGATACAGACTGATCAAATACCAGTAGACATGTTTATGAGAAATACAAGATGAAGGAAGTGAAGAAAATTTCCACCCAAGCTACTCTCCATCATAAAAATGTCCAGCACAAGTTCGGCCGAACTTGTGCTGGATACTTTTAGTCACGTGCAGTCAGATAGGATCAATTCTCTATATGGCAACAAAAAAACATTTTTTTATTAAACTTCACTACAAGTAGTTTTGTTTAGCTGAATCATCCACCTGTTGCTCTTCCCAACCTCAGGTGTATAATTTTTTATCTTTAAAAAAAAGGTCACTTATTACAATTTAGCCCTGATGGCTCCCATTTGTTTTAACACTTCTACTGGCTCTTGAGAGCAAGAATTTTACTAGTATTTTTTTTTCATAATTGATCTCTTTGAGATTAATTTTACCTTTTTATCCCTCATATTGCTTTTGTATATCAATTTAGTTTTTGTAAAACAAATCATTTTTATATTTTTTTACCTTTATTTAATAATATTATAAAAGGTGTAACATCACCCGGTATGCGTTGGGCACACGAGTTTTTGCTAAACTTATAATATTAATAATATAATGGTGACAATAAATTAATCAAATGATATATATGAGTGAGGCACAAAGATCAAGTACCAATGGACATGTTTATAAGAAATACCAGATTAACTGAAGAAAAATTCTACCCTAGCTACTCTCCGTCATAAATGTGTCCAGCGCAAGTTCGGCCAAACTTGTGCTGGACACTTTTTGTCACATGCAGTCTGGTGTGATCAATTCTCTCTCAATCATTGAACTAGAAGTTGTTTGATATGGCTAAATGGTTCTGCTGAAGTTTTTTTAAACCTCAGATTGGCACTTTTTTGTTTTTCAAAAAAGCAATTATAGTCCAAGTTTAGCCTCACTGGTGGACATTTTCCCCAACATGTCTACTTGCTCTTGATGGCAGTAATTTTATTTTAATTTTTTATTTCATATTGGATTCCTTTAATTTTACCTTTTTATCCCTCATATTGCTTTTGTATATCAATTTATTTTTTGTAAAACAAATCATTTTCATATTTTTTTACCTTTATTTAATAATATTATAAAAGGTGTAAAATCACCTGGTATGCGTTGGGCACACGAGTTTTTGCTATACTTATAATATTAAAACATAATGGTGACAAAAAATCAATCAAATGATAAATATGAGTGAGGCACAAAGATCAAATACCAGTGGACATGTTTATAAGAAACACCAGATGAACTGAAGAAAAATTCCACCCTAGCTAACCTCCATCATAAAAGTGTCCAGCACAAGTTCGGCCAAACTTGTGCTGGACACTTTTGGTCACATGCAGTCTGATGTAATCAATTCTCTCTATTGCAATGAAAATGAATTTTTCTTCAATAATTGCACTAGAAGTTGTTTGATATGGCAAAATTTTCATCCTGAAGTTTTGGTAAAGCTCCAGTTGATTTTTTTTTATTTTTACCAAAAAGAAATTATAGTCCAAGTTTAGTGCCACTGGTGGGCATTCACACCATCATTTCTACTTGCTCTTGATGGGAGGAATTTCACTTTAATTTTTTATTTCATATTTGATCCCTTTAATTTTACCTTTTTATCCCTCATATTGCTTTTGTATATAAATTTATTTTTTTTAAAACAAATCATTTTCATATTTTTTTACCTTTATTTAATAATATTATAAAAGGTGTAACATCACCCGGTATGCATTGGGCACACGAGTTTTTGCTATACTTATAATATTAATAACATAATGGTGACAAAAATCAATCAAATGATAAATATGAGTGAGGCACAAAGGTCAAATACCAATTAATCAATAGTTCTTTTTAATATTATAAATTTTTTGATTAAATAAAATGGTAATAATGATTTATATTTTTCATCCACAATTCCACTCTAATGATTCCCACTGCACAAAAAGGGTTCACTTGGTCCTTTCTTTACTGCTTGTGCATATAATTTATTGCCCACAGTACTACAATTTTTTGTAGTGATTATCCCACATCGGATTCAGGAATATTTTTAAACAATATAAGTTTTTTTTACAAAAGACCTTATCATATCCAATATCCCACAAAAAATAAAACCTGTTTTTGTATTAAAACCCGTTAATTATTAAGAAATTGTTAAAATAATTAGATTAGACCCTGACACAGCTAGATCCATACCAACCAACCTAAAGTCTTTTCAATATTGAAAACAATTAAATAAAATTATGATATCATACTAAATTATGGGCACCAACCATAATTCAGCACTTCTCATTTGCTCTGCTACAAAATGAGTGCATGTAGCATTTTTCTAACGTCGGACTGTTTTACTTCCTTCCCTCAAACCTTTAGTCCAGAATGAAAATTTAGTATGAGTTTTGGTCAAAATGGTTTGCCAGTGTTATCTGTATGCAATATGAATTCATATTGCATATTTCTATTTATGCATAAAATATACTCGTTAAGCATCATTTTTTGCATTTTTCAATCATTATGCATATTTATGCATATTCATATGCATATTCATTATACAGATTTATATGCATATAAATATACTTTATTCATATACATATATGCATCTTTTTTTTGCATATTCAATATGCATATTTTTATGCATAATCACTATGCATATTTTTTATGCATATTTTTATGCATATTTTTTATGCATATTTTTTCTTCATAGTCATTATGCATACACTTTGGATAGGCATTTCACATCAATTTTTAGCATGCAAATTCAAATGCATATGCATCTATATCATACACGCTGTGGTAGCCTAAAGTTTAGTATGGCACCTAAATATGTAAATGGAGTTATTACGGCGTGCAAGATTGGCGTTATTATTTTTTTTATAAAAGGGTTTTATTTAATTTATTGGAGTTTAAAATATGAAGAAATTGGTCACGAGCAAATGCCTACACAAAAACAATTTATTTTACGGAGAAAACTTATTTTTACGGTCTGAAAAATTTATAAGTATCAAGTCAAGTCACTCAAGAACCTTGGGAAATTTTCCCAGAATTTTTACTATTTTTCTTATATTTTTAAATGAATTTTAAAGTTTTATAGAAATATTTACGTTTTCAGAAATTACTTAACTTCGATGAATTTTCACGGGGTAATTAGAGCTGCGCAGACTACGAAAATTAGTTTGGTATGTAAAGGGGAAGTAGCTCTATTATGTGTAATTTTTCTAGATTTTTTATTATAGTTTTAAGGTTCTAATTGAGTCCGGAAGTCCGGACGGACTCCGTTTCGACTCCGTACGGACTCCGTATGGACTCCGTACGGGCTCCGGATTGACTCTGGAAGAGCTCTGGAGGGGAAAACTTAGGCACGTGACTAGGAATACTTAAGCGCTTCTCAAACTCGAAATTGAAAAAAGGGGGGAGATCATACAGCTTAATCATTAACTACCACAGTCTCATTTTTTTTATTACTCAACAAATTAAATAAATTTGTAATACCCTTATAACTTTATATTTTATATATAACATTTTAGAAATACCACTCAACAATTTAAAACACACTTCATACAGGGTATCTTTAGAAAGGTCTTCGTTGCTGGGACTTGATTATTGCTGTCTCATAAAAATTCAAATTATTATAAAAACATAAAAGTCAATCTTTACAGATCTTTCACTGGTACACCTTAATTGTTGTTACCAGTATTTCTTTCTCAACAGCCACTTTCATTAAATCTCAATAAGCGTTAATTATTTTAGAGTTTCATTATTTTTATCAATCAGATTCAAGTAGATTGGTTAGCTTAGTGATTTAGAATTCCCATTTTGTTATTTTTATTGGAAGGACGGGGTTTTCAGCTAAATCCACATATCTCCTCCGGATTCTGCTTACAGCAAGGCGACTGTAAGAGTTTACCTTACCATAACGCAACATATATTCAAGTTTAATATTTGAATATTCACTACGCAATATAGGGGGTGGACTTGCTAGCAAGTCCCCAATCTGAACTCAGACAGAACTCAGATGGAACTCAGACTGAACTCATAATATACTCATACTGAACTCTACTTGAAGACCCACCTAAAACTGTTCTGCTGAGCGGTGTTCATCCCTGATTGTATGGTTCCTTTATCAATAGCTCAATGTGTGTTCAATCTGTGGTGAATTTGAGTCCAAGGTTGCGGGCTTTCTAACAAGTCCACCCCCCGTATTGTGCGGTGATTAAGATATGCTAAGTGATGTTGTTCAACCTTTTGCCAAACCTGAGATTAACTGATGTTCAATGTGGTTCTTAAGCTCTGCTCAAGGAGGGATTGTTCTGGATTCAATCTGTGACAGTTTATTTTTTCAATGTTTTTTCATCAGATTTAAAAACATCTTTCTGACAGTTTCAGGATGGTTTCCCAATAGTTTCCTGACAAATTCCTGATAGTTTCAAATAGAGGGAATTGCTAGCAGTTCACCCCCAGATTTCCTGTGGTGTTTTAATTGAGTGAAACAAAAGAAAATTTGCTACATACACAAATATTGAAATCTTGAGTGTTTCTACCCTTCAATGCTGTTGGACTGCTTAAAATACCTTCTAAACCAAGAGACCACTCTGACAACTAATGGCCTTTCAAAATTGTTGTTGACCCATTGATACCTTGACACCAACAACTCCATAGGACCATTGACTCCAGCACCTATAGCAATTTTTTGACAAACAATGAATGACAAACATCAAAAGCACATGACTGTAGTTTTTTCTGTGACTGGGATTCAAACCTTGCTCCAAATTCAAAGGATTATATAGACGTAAAATGGCATTTATTTTGTAGTTATTATAGTGGTTACTATCTGTAGGTCTCGCTCTACACATTTCATAGTGCACGTAAAAATAATATTACTCTACACTATGTAATTGGCATTGGCTTTCTCAAATTACAGGGGGAAGTTTCTGGTATATAAAATATTTTTTCCTAGTTAACAAAGATAGATCACAAATTTTTCATAGTCTTAGAGGTAATATAGTTTTAATTATTTGAATAAAAAATTTATATTAATTAATTATGTAACTTGAATATTTGTCATGATAATTAATATTTAATTTTATTTTTTCAGTTGACTTTTAGTCCTTGTGATAGGGGGTATCAATGTTCAGGGATCCACAATTAGGGATCAGGAATTTTTCTTTCCTGGGATCAGACATTATTAATTGTGGAAGTTTCTTATTCACTATCCCCAGGCTGGTGGATAAGTAATCCATGATAATGCATTATTCTGCCTCTTATACCCCAATTTCTGTTCCTAATTCCTGATATCAAACTCATCACATCCATGATTGATTTGTAAGCAAGTCACATGACATATATTTGTGGATGCCATCATTTTGTATCTCATCACTCTATGATACTTAATTTTGGTGGAAAACACATAACATGTTTTCTCATCTTTATGTGTCTCTTCACTCTATGATACTTAATTTTTGTGGAAAACACATAAAATTTCTTTCTATCTACACACCCCATCTGCTCATTTGGTGGCAAATTCCCACTTCCCACTCATCACCTAAACCTCCTACCAACAACCTTTTCTACCAACAATAATAAAGCACCTCTCTACTAGGAAGCAAATTCACACAGCTATGAATGCTATCACTTTAGTTTTAGCCGCTGACTCTGACTCTGACTCTGGGTTGGAAGACACTTTGGCTTATATGTCTTTTCAATGATCTTAATGAAGAAGAGGATCCCAGACCTGCACCAGCTCTCTCCTCCCTTGAATCACAAAAAATTCTTTCCACCAGCATATGCTCTTTCATTATGGCAACCAGCCTCCAACATTTTGAAACACAACCCTTTAAAATTTATTTTCCTACTCTCCAAATGTTCAACTTCTGTGCTTTATTTACTTGGTTTGGTGTTTTTGTTTTTTGCATATTCATTTTTATTTTGAATTTATGCTGAATGTCTCTGCAATTGCATAATTTTTCACTGTTTCTTTTTTTCATTCATCCCTCATATCCTTTTCCTCTTCTCCTCCAACATTCATCAAATAATTTGGTTTCATTTATTTTCTCATCTCATCTCTCCAGGTAAGTCATTTTATTCTTTTTTTTGATTTTTTGATTTTTTGATTGCTAATTATAATTTTTTTTAGTTTTTTTTATTTTTTCTATCTAAGTTTTTTTTTTAAGTGTTCATTTTTTATTTCAATGGTAAAATTTACCTTGTTTTTCCCTCCCTCTTTACTTTCTTTTTTAGCTCCATCACCCTACTCTTCATCCCTCCTTGGCATGGTCATTATCTCCCCTTTCCTCTATTTAATTTTTTTTGCTCCATGTCATTAAAACACATACATTGCACATTATTTATGCATTTCACTTACTTGAAATTCAATTTCTCCTAAATTCTAACATCAATCTTTCTCACTCTATTTTTCCTACTTTTCAATCAAGGTAAGTTTCATCTCCTTTTTTTCATGCCTATATGATATCTCATTCCTTCCTTGAAAGTTTCATACTTAAATATATGTATAACTCTTATCTGGATAACAGTGAACTTATAAAGTTCCTCTTGTTCTCATCTTTGTTACCACTTTTTAAATTTTTGTAAAATTTTGAAAATTAGACTCAGAATTAATGTTAGTTTTATTCAAATCTAAAATCCTTTTGACTGAAGATTCTTCTGAAAGCTGAATTTCATTTCCCACAAACAGATTTGAATTTGGTTCAGTTGTTTCTGAGATATTGACCATTAATGTTAAGCCTTTTTCTCCCAATTTTAATTTTTTATTTCATGTTTCTATGTAACAAATTAGGGTTATGTTTATTTAAATCACATAAATAATATCAATATATTAATTAATTATTTGATAAAAAAATTATATTCATTAATTATTTCAGTTGAAAATTTGTCCTGTTAATTATTATATTATTTCATTATTTCAGTTGACTCTTAGTCCTGGTAATAAAGAATAACAATATATTGATTAATTATTTGATTAAAAATTATATTAATTAATTATTTCAGTTGACTATTGGTCCTGATAGTTAATATATTATTTCATTATTCCAGTTGAATATTAGTCCTGGTAATTGACAATAAATTTTAATATTTTTAATATTTTTATCTCTTATTTTTTTAACAAAGAAGAATATCATTTTAAAGATATTGAAGTAAAAAATATTTACAAAATCAATTATAATTTTTCAAGAAGAGTAAAGTAAAGAAGATAAGTTAATGAAGAGCTCTCATGCTCAAAAGAAGTTGTGTTTTAAACCTGAGAATCTGTAACGCACCATGTGACACTCAAAGCCAAAGTTAATCCTTTAATCCATATATTAGTACACAAATCAATACTCAAAGCACAGAAATAAACATCTATCTAGTAACACTACCAACATCATTTGTTACACAACAATGGGTAACAAATGCATAAAAGTTTTGTAAAATTTCCATAATAAATACATCGAAATCTTTATGTGCCCTAGCAACTAATAATAATTTTCATGTACTTGTTACACAACTGTTACGCTGTGTGGCATAAAAAACAATTTTGGTAGTGTAACTGCTTTTCCCCTTTGTTTTCTCAATTCAAAAATTTTAGAAACTGCACTATCTAAACCTTAAATCTAAATTAGTCATCAATCTGCTTATACTTTTCAACTTTAAGTAAATTCAAAGTTTATTAGCGCTCGGATCAATAATATAGTTTCAATGTGGGGCTATTGTGTGTTTAAGGGTAATTAAATGTCTTTTAGTAGGAACACAAGTAAGATTAAAGGATCTGTGTGTTATATTAAAAGATCAGAAATAATTTAAGGCAAATTTAAGAAATTTTTCAATGCAAGATGGAGTTGTCTATATAAGTGGGGGGATTTGGTTTGAAATTCCTTAGATTTAAGTTATAATGTCTTTGTGATAGTGGTTAAGTTTATAGAAGTCTATTATTTTTTCCTACCTTTCTCAATAATAAATTTCTCTTAAGAATATTAAAACTCCTCAGTCCCTTTTGATTATTAAGTTTCAACCCTTCATGGTATTCCTTGAATTTTAGTATTACTATACCATACATTATTATTCATCTTGAACTTACCTTGAAGAAAGTAATTTATCTTCAAAATATCTTCAAACCACTCACTCAAAGCATTTGTCTTCTCTTTGAAGAAGTATTCAATCACATTCGCCAATCTTACTTATCTAGGAACACTCTTGAACTTGTGTGTAGGCTGTCTGGTGACACTTATAAACAAGCTTAATTGATACCTGAACTGTCTTACCCTGCAAGAGGCTCTTTTTGGAATGCTGTAGACTGTTCTAAAGTACTAAGCAGTAGAAACAATGTGAGATTGGTTGGTTCTTCTCTTCAATTTCTAAAAATTAGCGCCTGCCACTTTTATTTTAAAGACAGCACAATAATGTGTAACATTAATATTTGATTAGAAAGTTTATAAGATGAGTGATGAGTCTTAGAGATCAGGAAAACAAGTATTACTATCAGGATATTTCTATTCTTAATAACCACTAATATCCACAGCTACTCCCTCTTGAAGCGCTCTCTTTGAATATGCCTTACATCCCCTAGATTTAGTCACAGTAGGATCCATTCCTGAAATATAAAATCAAAACAGAGATCACAAAAACACACACTTGGTAATTAAACCTGACTATATTCACAATACAGCCCTACACTATCTTCTGATAACGGCTTATTGATCCACTTGTTGTAGACCCTACAACTCTTCCGCTGAAGCGCTGGCTTGATTAAGTCCTCTTGACAAAACCCTAAAAACTAAACAATCTAATCAAAAACACTAGTTTAAATTATGCCACTGTTGGGACACCAATTTTAGACTGTTCTAAAGTACTAAGCAGTAGATAAAATGCGAGATGGGCTGGTTCTCCTCTTCAATTTCTAAAAAGAAGCACCTGCCACTCTTATTTTAAATACAACACAATAATGTGTAACACTAATATTTGATTAGAAAGTTTATAAGATGAGAGATGAGTCTTAGAGATCAGGAAAACAAGTATTACTATCTGGATATTTCTATTCTTAATAAGCGCTAATATCCACAGCTACTCCCTCTTGAAGCGCTCTCTTTGAATATGTCTTACATCCCCTAGATTTAGTCACAGTAGGATCCATTCCTGAAATATAAAATCGAAACAGAGATCACAAAAACACACACTTGGTAATTAAACCTGACTATATTCACAATAAAGCCCTAAACTATCTTCTGATAACGGCTTATTGATCCACTCGTTGTAGACCCTACAACTCTTCCGCTGAAGCACCGGCTTGATTAAGTCCTCTTGACAAAACCCTAAAAACCAAACAATCTAATCAAAAACACTAGTTACAGTTAAGCCACTGTTGGGACACCAATTGTAGACTGTTCTAAAGTACTAAGCAGTAGATACAATGCAAGATGGGTTGGTTCTACTCTTCAATTTCTAAAAAGAAGCACCTGCCACTCTTATTTTAAAGACAGTGCAATAATGTGTAACACTAATATTTGATTAGAAAGTTTATAAGATGAGAGATGAGTCTTAGAGATCAGGAAAACAAGTATTACTATCTGGATATTTCTATTCTTAATAAGCGCTAATATCCACAGCTACTCCCTCTTGAAGTGCTTTCTTTGAATATGCCTTATTATAGCAATAAAATAACTCTAATAATAGTCAATCCTACTAAATCTATATATTCTCTCTATGTTATGCTCTTTCACTATGCTATATGAAATACACACACAGACGCACAAATGATAAAAGACTCAGAAAATATCTCTAATTCACTATTCTATTTACTTATATAAATATATCTCTTCTCCCTCTTCTCTCTATCTCTATCGAATAGTCCTCCCTTTTATATTTTTCCAGTACTCAAGACACAGTTCGCTAGTGGATCTTCAGCGCTGGCTCTAGCGCCATATTAGTAAAACAATAGCTAATCTATTAGTAACTACTTAAACTGCTTGTAATAACTACGGCGCCTAAAACATACCCTATGATAACTACCGCTAGTATTAACTTGTTTCAATCATACTCCACATATGCGTTTTTGACTATACCTTCGTTTTTTTTGTTTCAGCGCTATTTTCAGTTTTGACCCATTCTAACACTGATCCTAGAGGCCTTGACTCTTGGGTAGTTTTGTGATTGAGTCCCCACTCTCCTTTCTTTAATACTAAGTTCATAGTTCTTATGATTCACTTAACTAGTTAGCCTCCTTTATTACCTGTTTCAGTAAGTTTACCCAACTAGCCGCGGTGCATTATACTATGCACTTGACTCTTCCTTAAGCCATAACTCCTTCCTTAATGTGTAACACATAGTTATTGGAAAGTCCAAATCCATATTGTTTAGCGCTTTACTGTCCTAAATCAATAACACACAATTCCCCATTGTGCGGCACATCTCACTACAAAATCCGAGCGCACAGACCCTTAATCCTTTTCTGCGCTTCCATTTCCTTTGTTCTTTGAAACACACAAATACATATTATATTTTAGCACTTCCTACTGTGCTAACTTCCTTTGTTCTTCCTGGACTACGCGCGCTGATTGGTCTAAAATTATGCTACCTGCGAGGCGCGTACCACATCCTCCCTCTACTTGCGACTGTCCCCAGGAGCCCATAAATACCTGTGTCTCGCAGCGTTTTCTTCCTCCATCTTCTGTCTTCTTCTCTTATCTATCATCCTCTTCTCTTCTTATTTGTCATCCTCTTTTCTTATAATGAATACTAGAAGTACCAATACTAACACTGAAACTACCGCCAACGTCGTGGACGCAATTCGACAGTCCTTGCGCACTCAGCCCCCTGCTGCTTCACCAACAATGCCCGTAACTACACTGATGGGTGGGACAAGATGCACCTGCTGCATTGAAAATGGCATAACTCCTTGTCATTTCTGCGAAACCCGTCATGGAAATAATTTCTTCACTGTAAGTCATCTTCACTTTCCTTCCTTGTTGTTACTAACCTTTCTTTTCTTTCCCCCCCTTTTTTTTTTGTGTGTTTCTTTTAGAATGCGCCAGGCACACCTTACGCTGAAACGCCTCCACCTCAGAAAGTTCCTCTATTCCTTCCAGCCTTGGAAGAAGATCCCGCCTGGGATACCGCGCCTATTCCGGAGTGTACTCCTTGTATACCTACCCCTGACTGGACAATTATGCAGCCGGTCTTTGACACCATCATCCCGGACAAATAGCCCATCAAAACTACTCCGGACATTGATGATGAAGAGCCCTCTGTGGCTCGAAACTGTGAATTTGTAGAGCAAATTGCCTGCGCTCCATACTATGCAACCATGTGTCGTATGAAAAACATGCTAACTGCCGTCAAAGGATTCCTCAAGGGGGTCCTGGTTTATTCTTGCGCCAAGTATAGCAAACAAAAACAGCTAATAACAATCTTGCAACAAAACATGCAAGAGGCTGTTTACGACTGGGATTTCTGCGTTCCAATCTTTGAGGACGCAGAATACTAAAAATTCTTCCTTGTATATAGTACCTATAAATTGTATATTACCTTGTAAAAAAAAAAAGAAAAAAAAAAAAACTAATATTATTATTTTATTTTCTCTTAATTTTCCTGTGAGAATTCTACAACTGCAAGATGAGTTTCCTTCAGAAATTATCATCCTTTTTCTAAGCAGCATCCTTCTACTAAATTCTTGAGATCGTTGCTACTTTCTATAGCAGCAAATACTTCCCCTGCGTCAAAGATGCATGCGCTCTCTTGTAATCTTCAGATCTTCGCAGTATATGACTTTCCCTTGACTGTGACCGATTTGCCTTTCCTTGGGTCCTTCATTATGGCAAAAAAATTTCCCTATATTCTTAGAAACCATCCAGCGCTCAAGTCAAACATGGCACACTGTTGACTTCTCTACAATTCCATATTATCTTATAAATAACCCTTCTAATAACCTAGATCTCTTTCATCCAAATATTATGACTCAATATCATACCATCCCAAAAGATCAAGCGTGCTTGTTTTGCAAACGCCGCAACTTCCATTGTACATTTTCTAAACCCCAGGGGTATGCCTCCTTTAGACCTGCCTGTGACAATTGTTTAGATACCGCAAAACTTGCAATATCTCTTTAAACCAGAATACTCCTCCACCTGCTGGTTATATCCGCTTTCCACCCAGCTCTACTAGTAGCGCTCCCATAGCTACACCCACTAATCACACTATTTCCACTAATAATAATGTTCCTTATGAATCTCCATCGCTTCCTAGTTTTCCCAGGCGTGAAATATCTATTCAGCCTAGCACTACACATTCTTCCACTCTGAGCTCTAATGCTTCTATGCGCTCAGGCTCCACTTCATCTGCTCCTGATGCAGTTACCATTACTTTGCCATCAGCGTGCCCACAAAACTTATTAGCAAGTAAGTATCCTTTATTATACTTATGCTTCCTTTACCCGCTGACTCTTTTCCAGGCTTCAATGAATCCATCTCTTTGGGATGGGTTCTTATTCCTTTACCCTTTGTCCATTCCATGCGAATGTTTTCCAGAATTTGTCTTATATATGAGGCTATGTCTCTATCCTATTCTAATGCACCAGCTTTTTCTGATGCTGAACTTGAAGCTCGCTATACCCATATAGAAATTATAGGTCAGCTAATGAATGAAATCAGCTCATCAACTATTCTTGGATTCCCCGCCAATCCCCATCCCTTTGTCATGCCTGAAGACTGGAAAGGATATCCTATTAGATTTCACTCTGATACTGAATAGCCCACTAGTTCTTTTCCTTATGAGCCTCCTCTGTCCATTCTCCCTGTACATAGTCTTCGTATATTTTTCATGCTATGCCTTCACATAATCTTTTTATACATGGTGCTATTTTATTACACCTGTCTTCCATACTTTAGAGCGCCTAACTTTTCTCCCTCTACTTTCTTTAAAAGACTGTAAACCCTAAAAAATTCATAAATAAACCTTCATATCATAAAACTTTACCCCCTTTACTGCAATACAGTGATATACCATGTAAAATAAGAATTGAACTGTAGAGCGCCTCATCTACAAATTGCTATTCCACTCCTGGTTAGTTAACCCATTAGCTAAATCCCCAGCGTCTTTTGCGTTTACATGATACACATCTCCTTTAATCCAATTGTTTATTTTGTCATGTCCACTCAAACAATAAAAATATAAGATTTAATTTTCCTCTACACCCTCATCTAAGTGCTTGTGCCAGTTGCCTGTTCAGCCATAGTCCACCTAACTTCCAGTTAGAGCCCTCTATCCGTCACAAATGAGTCAAAGCCTCCTGTGAGTCCTCTTAGAAAAAAAAAACTTTAACATAACTTGTTAGTTTAACCTCTTCCCGGAGGTATTATTCTGGTAGTTTTTCCTCATTCCGGAGGTTATCGTGTATCACTGGAACACCCCTTGGGTAGAATCTTTTGATCTGATCTGCAGCCACACATTGCTTCCACTCAGTACCATGCAATTCCTCCAGTTATCTGCCCTCTTATCCTATATGGACTGTTCCATCTGTCAGAAAACATCTTGCCCCATTGGCTTTCTAAACTTCTATTATAAACCAAAACAAAATCTCCTGGGTTCAATGACCTCCTTAACCTATGCGCTAAACGCTCATCCCAATATTTAACTGACTTGTCATGGATCTGCATCATTCTATCATATGCCTTCTCCACAAACTTGTCCTTTCTTTCAAGCTGCGCTACCCTTGCTAGAATTAAATCTCCAGTCAAGCGCACTTGATCCCAGTCACATCCTAGAAATGATCCAGCCTCCAGATCAATAGGTAATACCGCCCTTTGACCAAAAATCAGTTCATACGGTAAAACCCCTGTTGTCCTTTTAACTGAAATCCTGTCTTCAAACAAAACTAATGGCAAATAGTTCTTCCATTTTGCCCCATTATTTCCACATAGTTTAACTAGCGCATCTTTTACAACTTGATGCCCTCTTTCTACCATTCCCTCTTCTTCAGGATAATATGGTGTTGCAACTTGTAACTTTGCGCCAATACCTTTTACTAACTCTTGGAATTCTCCAGAAAATTCAGCACCACCATCTATGGTTACCATCTTCATTACCCCATACCTGTAAATTTATTCATTCTTCAAAAATTCAGCTACATTACTCGCCTTGAGATTTACCAATGGCGCTGCTTCAATCCATCCTGATAGATCATCCCTGGCTACTACAAAGTATTTAAAGCGTCCTTCTTTTATATGAACTGAATCTAAACTGACCCTACCAAAAACAGTATCTTTTCCCGTCGCTCTTCCTTTCTCTTTTGGCTTTCTGTAACTCCTGCGTTGACATTCAGGACAAGATTTAACCCAATCTCTTACTTTATTTTTCATATTGGGCCACCAGAATCTTTCCCTAACTCTGCAATACGTCTCATCTTGACCTCTATGTCCTAAATTCTCATGTAACTCCCTGAGTATCTTCTCCCTCCCTTCCCTAGTTTGAACAACTAACTGAGGAGACAAAGATCGATTCTTGCATAACTTCCCATTTTTAATAAAATAACCTTTAGTGTGCTTCTTAATGTTGCGCCAACCCTTTTTATTGCAAAAATCTGGTTGGCTACTACCTTCCAAATATAACCTTAACAACTCTACTCCTTCATCAGTAGATGTGTCGTCTTCAGATTACTCCCCTTCTTCAAGATGAGTACTACTGTCTTGACTTCCCCTTGAATCATCTTCATCATCTGACTCTTCCACTACCTTGCCTTGCGCACTTCTTGTTGCTACATTAGCTTCAGCATCCCCTAAATCCAGTTGCAGACTACCCTTGCTACAAACATCATTTTCAATATCCATTTTTATGTCTTTATGGACCTTCTGCATTACTAGTTTATTGTCATCATGGACAATACTTCCTGCTAGTTTATTGTCATCGCGGACGTTACTGTTAAATCTTTCATAACAATAATCTATCCCATTTACCCATTTCTTATCTTCTTTCAATTCTTCTGCTTCCGAGTCTTCTTCACACAGCGGTCTTCTTGACAATGAATCTGGCATAGTGAACAATTTTCCCGGTTTATGGACTAAATCAAAAGTAAACAAATTAATCTGCGCTACCCACCTCGTCATGGGCACATCTGGTAAACTCGGGCTACTAATCATTTGTACCAATGATAGCGCATCAACCTGCAGCTCAAAATGCTGCCCCCAAAGCATCCATTGTAGTTTCTTAAGAATCTTCACTACTCCACATAACTCCAACTTGGACTGAGAGTACCTGGACTCCACTTTGGTAAAAGTCTTAGACTCATAAAGGACAGGTCTATCATTACCTTCCTCATCCTCCTGCATCAAAACTGCCCCCACCGCGGACACACTAGAATCTACCGCTAAAGTTATTTTCCCAGCCCCTGGTCCATACTCCAATTTCTTCAAAAGAATGTCTTTCCCTACAATCCTTTTCAATAACTCGAATGACTCCTTGCATTCCTCCATCCAATCCCATACAACATCTTTTCTCGTTAAGCGCCGTAAAGGTGAAGACAACAAGGCAAAATCTCGAATAAACATTCTTAAATAGGTACAGATACCTAAAAACACTCTAACTTCCTTAGTATTTCTTGGTCTCGGCCACGTAATTACCTTATTCCTCTGTTTCTCAGCAACAATTCTCCCTTCCTTGCATACCACATGTCCCACTATATCTAGCGCTGGAACACAACAAGCAAATTTGGACCCAGAAATTGTTAATCCTGCCTCCTCTATCCTAAATAGCACTCTTTCCAGAGTAATTGCATATTCTCAAACAAACTTTCTAGTACGGGGATTCTCTTCTAACACTTCCCCATTGTAATCACTGGCTGGTCCTTTTATACGGCCATCATCAATGAAAATTCCCACATGTTCTGGAATTTCATCCTGCAATATCCACATCATCTGTGCTTGGTATACTGCCACAGAATTCCTTGCGCCTTGTAGTAACCTTGTCAACCTGAAGCACCCCAGTGGTGTTTCAAACGTCGTCATGGGTCTGGATGACTCATCCAATTTGAGCTCATCGTATCCTCTCATAATATCACCTAATCCATAACATGCACATCCCACAAAAGAATCCACAAACTCTTCTGGCGTTGGTGGCATCCCTGCGTCCTTTACTGTAGCCTTTTTCATTTCCCTAAGATCATGAACAACCCTTAATTTACCATTATGTTTAACAACGCAAAAAACTGGACTTGAATAACTAGACATAGACTGTTCATACAAGCCAGACTTTAACCTTCCCCTAATTAATTTGGTATACTCTTCTCTTATGGCTGCTGGTATTGGAAAAGCCTTCTTCTGCCACAGCGCATGAGGTATAACTGGAACAATATAAGGTTTACTATAAGAGTGTTTTAACAAACCTTTTTCCTCTTCTGAAAACGCAATAGCATTTTCCCTAAGAACCATAACATGTAACAACAACTTCTTTTCTTCCTGAGATAACCAATCCTCTGGTCCAAAATTAACTATCTGAAGCCTTTCCATCTTAATCTTACCGGTAAGCGCAAAATCAGGCGGAAACTTCGTTAAAGGGGTATCATAAGGATTCCTAGACAGTGCTGGCCTCTGCAAAGGAGGATTCAAATCAGGCATTGCTACATTCACTGTTTTATACTTTGATGCAAAACAGCTCTTGCTGCTTACTTCCTTAATTAAAATAAAACCCTTTTTAATATAACTATGGGTTGCACCTGAATCCTTTTTTTGTCTTTTCTTTTTAGTATAACTATAACAATATCCGTAATCAAAGAAATTAAAAAGCTTAGGTATAATACATTCTACAGTAATATTCCCAAGACACCTATGAAGTACCGCTTTACGTATCCCTTCTTGTTGGACTGACTGGTCACTATCTTGGTTCCTCTCATCCTGGGAGATAGTAACACCTAAAATTCCAGTCTTTAATGAAAAAGTTGGCGCCTTCCTGGCGGTCTCCCTATCTTGTCATCTGAGACTTCCTCATAAAATTCTCTTTCTTTCTCTAACCGCGCAGCTCCAGAGTATTTAGTTTCCCAGCCACCATCCTTGGGCGCTACTAAGACTGCTGTTACTGGAACACCATCATCACCCATAATCCTTATTCCAATAGTTTTATTCAAACAATAATATATAGTTGCAGAATAATCCATTAAAAATGGCGTGCCTAAAACTGGTTTTACTACACCCATTGGAACATAAAAATGTATATCCCTTGTTTCTCCCGCAACTATAGTGAGTACATACTCTGCTACACCTATAACAGGTAACCTACCTCCACCAATTCCTGCGACAGTGCCTTCACTGTCTTTAACAGGAAGACCTAACTCCACTGCATCATCTACTGACACCACGTTGATTTGTGAGCCTGTATCCACTAACACTTTAATTTTCTTACCATTTACAGTAATTGTTAAATACCCTAAGGGTCCTGCATAATGTGGCACCCTATGTATTCAAACAATCGGATGAAATGTCTGCTGTTCAACATCAAACTCAGCGCAATTAGCAATCCTTTGCTTCCTACACTTATCCACAATTCCATTTGCTACATCCGGCGCTACTGCTGTCAGCATCCCCAATGGAACAGAGACTGTAGTCTTCAAACATTGCAAAACTAAATCCTCTTCCGCTTTAAGAAAATCAGAGTGAACCGGGCGCTGCATTCTCCATTTAGGTTGAGTCTCCTTCGCACCAGATTTCGCTCTTCCAGGTGGGTTCTTTGGAGTGTTGTGCCTTGCTCCTGGCATTCCTTCAGCAGGTACCGCTCTTTGCTGTACTACCTCTGACTCCTCCAACATTTCCATTTGATCTTTTACCTGGTGATCCATGCCATAACCTCCTGGTTCCATACCCTCCATTTCAACATCCTCCATAGGCGCAAGTGCATTCTCTCTAGTAGTATATCCTACTTCCTCCATATCCTCTGGATTCCGATACCTAGCGCCAGTCCTTCTTGTCCTAGCAACTGTAGGTGGGGCCATTTTCTTGTGCTTTGCTGAAAACATCTCCACACGCGCTGTGGTGAGTAGCGCTGCAACTGCTCCCTCTTTTACTTTAAAATCCAGCACTGCTCAAGTAACTGAAAATTGACTGACTTCGCATCCTTGCCTTTTTCTTTAATTTCAGGCTCTTTGCCCTTGTTCGACCTGCCTTCCATAGACTTTTTATTAATATGATCGATGACCATGGCTTGCATCCCTCAATCCTTGTCTTTAACAAGCTTAGTGCCATCTTCCAACATAAGTGTAGTCCCATCCTTTTAAACTACCTTTTCCTCTTTATCCCTTTGAAGCGCATTACACCTCATCCTAGTATGCCCCTCTGTATTACAATAATAACACACCATAGCAGAAAAACGCAAAGGTTGAGGAGAACTCTTGGGCCTAAACAATTCTTTCACCTTTGCTGCTTCAATTATCTTTTTCTCCAACTCATCAATCCTTGCCATAACTGAATCTGGCTCCTTAGTGAAAACTTTATCTTTAGGTGACAACATCTGAGGAGGCAATCGTACACCAGACGCATCTTCATTCATCTCCTCGTTATCCAAAACAACCCTAGCTGCGCGATTCTCAACTTGAATCAACTTCATTTCAGCTTCCACAGCTGTTTCTACTTCTTCTAATCCAGGTTACTTATAATTTCTGTCCCTTTTTTTAACCAGTTTTCCTTCGTTATCCAAGCGCCTTTTTTCCCAGTCTTCAACTTCTGGCGCTAACGCTTCACAAAACCAAGGTAAAGACGCATTAGCATCACTAAAGTCTTCATTACTAACTAAATATTCCACTATTCAGTCGAAGTCTTCCCTGAAACTTTTAAATTCCTTAGGGTCTCAAACACCCCCTTTAGCTTTGACTCTTTTTACCAAGATATCCAGGTACTTCATTGTGTACCTAGTTTCCTTGGTAACCTTTTGCCATCTCTTGAGCATCTGTTCTTTTAGCCCTGGCTAATCTTGCTCTTCATGCCCTTTTAAATCCTCTAAATTGTCTTTGCACTCATTAGTTACAAAAAATAGTACTTGATGCACCATGTCGTATTCAGTCGCTCCATGAACTTCAGCTGCCTGTTCAAACCTGCGTAAAAACTTCTTGGTATTAATGCCAGCAAAATGCAAGCTTTCATCTTTACACTTAACAATTGTAGTTACGGTCTTTGGCAACAATGCCAAAGAATTGGGCGATTTGACCCTCTCCTGACATCCCCTAGACGTAGTCACAGTAGGATCCATTCCCGAAATATAAAATCGAAACAGAGATCACAAAAACACACACTTGGTAATTAAACCTGACTATATTCACAATACAGCTCTACACTATCTTCTGATAACAGCTTATTGATCCACTTGTTGTAGACCCTACAACTCTTCGGCTGAAGCGCAAGCTTGATTAAGTCCTCTTGACAAAACCCTAAAAACCAAACAATCTAATCAAAAACACTAGTTACAATTATGCCACTGTTGGGACACCAATTGTAGACTGTTCTAAAGTACTAAGCAGTAGATACAATGCGAGATGGGTTGGTTCTCCTCTTCAATTTCTAAAAAGAAGCACCTGCCACTCTTATTTTAAAGACAGTGCAATAATGTGTAACACTAATATTTGATTAGAAAGTTTATAAGATGAGAGATGAGTCTTAGAGATCAGGAAAACAAGTATTACTATCTGGATATTTCTATTCTTAATAAGCGCTAATATCCACAGCTACTCCCTCTTGAAGTGCTTTCTTTGAATATGCCTTATTATAGCAATAAAATAACTCTAATAATAGTCAATCCTACTAAATATATATATTCTCTCTATGTTATACTCTTTCACTATGCTATATGAAATACACACAAAGACGCACAAATGATAAAAGACTCAGAAAATATCTCTAATTCACTATTCTATTTACTTATATAAATATATCTCTTCTCCCTCTTCTCTCTATCTCTATCAAATAGTCCTCCCTTTTATATTTTTCCAGTACTCAAGACACAGTTCTCTAGTGGATCTTCAGCGCTGGCTCTAGTGCCATATTAGTAAAACAATAGCTAGTCTATTATTAACTACTTAAACTGCTTGTAATAACTATGGCTCCTAAAACATACCCTATGATAACTACCGCTAGTATTAACTTGTTTCAATCATACTCCACATATGCGTTTTTGACTCTACCTTTGTTTTTTTTGTTTCAGCGCTATTTTCAGTTTTGACCCATTCTAAAACTGATCCTAGCGGCCTTGACTCTTGGGTAGTTTTGTGATTGAGTCCCCACTCTCCTTTCTTTAATACTAAGTTCATAGTTCTGATGATTCACTTAACTAGTTAGCCTCCTTTATTACCTGTTTCAGTAAGTTTACCCAACTAGCCGCGGTGCATTATACTATGCACTTGACTCTTCCTTAAGCCATAACTCCTTCCTTAATGTGTAACACATAGTTATTGGAAAGTCCAAATCCATATTGTTTAGCGCTTTACTGTCCTAAATCAATAACACACAATTCCCCATTGTGCGGCACATCTCACTACAAAATCCGAGCGCACAGACCCTTAATCCTTTTCTGCACTTCCATTTCCTTTGTTCTTTGAAACACGCAAATACATATTATATTTTAGCACTTCCTACTGCACTAACTTCCTTTGTTCTTCCTGGAATACGCACACTGATTGGTCTAAAATTATGCTACCTTCAAGGCGCATACCACAACACTTTATAATGGTTGATCTTTGGTCTTTGATATGTCTTCTGTTATTGGATCTGGTGCTTTGGCTGCTGGTGTAGCTATTAGGGAATTAGTAAGAATTTTATCTTTGGATGGGCCCAAGTTTAATGGTGAGGAGGTTAAATGTTTTTTGAACAGGTATGAAGTTACTTCTGCTGTTTATGGTGCTTCTTATTTGGATATGGTGAGACAGATTAGGTTTTATATGGTTGACTGAGAGGTGGAAAAAGATTTTATTGCTATGGATGGTTATAAAAATTGGGATTGGTTAAAGTTGTCAAAAGAGATGGTTGATAGATGGGGTTTTGGGTATAATATGGAGGAATTGAACCAGATTGTCAGTGAATGGCAAGCTAATGGTGATGTAACATCTTTGGGTCAGTATCATCAGTTTATTGTTGAGTTTCAGGTGGTTTTGTATTTTCTGTTATATTGTAATATTATATGTCATGAAGATGAAGTCAAGTATTTGTTTTGGAATTCTATGGGAAAAGTTTTTAAAGAGGTTGTTTGGGAACTTCTTTTGAATGCTAATTTAATGAAGACTGCTTGAAATGAAGAGAAAAAGATTCCTTCCATGGAGGTGGTGAAGAAATATGTTTTTTATTATTTGGATTCTCTGACTGATGATTATTTTTACCAAGAAGAAGAGGTTTATTTTATTCAAGAATAATTTGATGACAGTGTTAAAAATTTATATTGTGCTGAAATTTGGATTCTGCTACTCCAGAAGAATCTGGCGGAGCTGAAGATACTGTTTTGGGAGATTATGTTGCTACAAAAGAAAAGATCTCTGCAGATGAAAATGTTATTATTAATGATGAAAAATTTTGGATTTGGAGGAGGATTATGTTGATGGATTTGGTATATGTATTGAGGATTTGTTTCAATTTCATGAAGAGATTTTTGAAGGTGGATGTTGTTGTTCCTGCGCTTATAAATAGTGCAGAGGTTTTGAATGATAGGATGCATGAGTTGGATGTACTCATAATTTGCAAAAAGTTCTTTTATTATTTTTTTCCTTTGGTAGTACAAATTCTGGTGATTTGTTTTTGTGGTTTTGGGAATAGGAGAAAATGCCCTTGGTGAAAATTTATGGGTCTCTACCAAGGGATATCAAGAATATGAATCTCCTGAAATGAGGATAAACTATCATGTACAAAAGCTGTATTTTTTTATCATTAAGTTTATTCATTTTTGATTCTTTTATTTCTTTCAAGAATTTTATGAAGACCCCTATTTTTTGGGTAGGATAGGCAAATCACTCTTATGTTTTAATCTATCCTCAAGAAGAGATCCCGGATTACAATAGGTCAGCTCACTTAGAGAAAATTCAATTTCATTCTTTATTATTTTCTGTTGATATATCTTTGGAATGTTATTATGTGTTTGATTTTTCTGTATTTTTGTTGTCATTACCAAATTTTTCTATTAATTTTAAAAATGGTTCAAAAGTAAAGATGGGATGTATTTTGTTGGATTAAAGTTGGAATGGGAATCAGGAAATAGTGGTGATATTTGTGGTTGAATAGCTTATTACCTCCAGAAAGAGGATAAACTGCAATTATCTTTTCAAAATAAACAAAAAAAATCTAAGTATAATTAATTCACAAAAAAATATTATTTGTTATAATTCTATTTTGGACCTCCAGCAAGAGGTTAAACTTCCGACTTTATTTACTGGGGATTTTGTGTTGGAAAATGGTAGTAATGGTGATGGAAAATTGGATAAAAAATTAGACAAAGGAAAGGGGGATTAAATTTTTAAAATTAATAATAAAAAATATTCTTCAACTTATATTGTTTCTGATTCAGATAATGAAGAAATTTCTGATCACAAATTAATTAACAGTGGATCTAGAGAGATCTAATTCCTGAAGTTAAAGTGGAAGTTGGTGCAGAAAAATATAAGAAGGTAGCTAATAAGGTCAGACTAATTAATGAACCTCTACCAGCTGAATTAAACCCACCTTTGAAGAGTACAATGTTATCAAGAGATCCACACAACTTTCCACTGCTCAAAAATTGGTTTGAATATTCTGAAACATCTAGAATCACTTTTGAGAGGCAGGGTGTTGTCAATTTCGGACCTGAAGATTGGCTATTAGGTGAAGTGAAGAAGTTGTTGTTAGATGTGATGGCAAAAAGTAGGAAGGCCATTGCTTTTGTGGAGGAAGAGAGGGGTGTGTTGAAGCATTCTTATGGGTAAAATTACAAGATTCCAGTTGTCTGTCGCAAACCATGGCAGAAAAACCAATTCCAATTACTGAAGCTTTAAAAGAGGATTATATTGAATCAATTAGAGAAAATATTCAAACTGAATTTTATGAGTAGTCCTCATAAAGCTACTCAATTCTAGTGTTCTGTATCAAGAAACCTAATGGCAAGCTCAGGGTATTTCATGGTCTTAGGGAAATAAACAAGGTTACAATAAAAGATGCTGGTATACCACCTAGTGCAGAGGAGTTTGTGTACATGTTTTCTGGTAGAGTGTGTTACGGTTTAGGTGATATTATGGGGGGATATGATGAGAGAGAATTATATTCTGATTCTAGGCCTCTCGCTACTATTGATACTCCACTTGGAAGATTATAATTGAAAAGATTGCCTTAAGGTGCAGAAAATTTGGTTGCTTTTTATCACACTCAGTTAGCTTGGATTCTTCAAGATGAAATTCAACAATATGCTGGTATATTAATTGATGATGAAGGTATTAAAGGTCCTTCAACAGATTATGATAATGAAGTGTTGAAGGAGAATACAGGGATACAAAATTTTATCTGGGAATATGCTGTTGTATTAGTGATAATTTTTTTAGGATTGAAGAAGCTGGTTTAACTATTTTTGGATCATAGTTTTCTTGTTTGGTTCCAGCCTTAGAAATTATAGGTCATTTGGTATGTAGCAAGGGTAGGATTATGTCAAAGAAGAAAGTAAAAAAAATTTAGTCCTGGCCAAGACCCAAGAATATGACCAAAGTTAGAGGATTTTTAGGCATATTTATTTATGTTAGAATTTTTATTAAGGACTTTTCTTCATTGGAAGCTCCTTTTAGAAAGTTGACTAGGAAGAATGATGAATGTGAAGAGGCATTTGTGAATTTGAAGAAGTTTTTTGGAGAGGATATTGTCCTGCATAAGTTGGAATATGGAAAAAATGCAGGTAGGATTTATTTATCAGTTGACTCAAGCTAGATTGCTGCTGGGGAGGTCTTGTCCCAGATGGATAAAGCTGTTTATATCAGACCAGTCAGGTATGAATCTGTAGTTTTTACTGAGGTGGAATTAAGATATTCTCAGCTGAGATTAGAGCTTTGTGGAGTAGAAAAAATTCTAATTAAACTTCAAAATGTTTTATTGGGTCAACACTTTGAATTAAAAGTGGAAACTAGATCTTTAATTCAAAAGATTAATTCTCCATGTATACCAAATGCACCCATGGCAAGATGGGTAGCTTTTATTCAACATTTTTTTTGATTTATTTCACAAACCTGGAAAAACTTTCACTATTCCAGATAGTTTATCAAGAAGACCACCCACTGAAGAAGATTCTGACTCAGAGAAATTTGACAAAGATGTACCTATAATCAAGGCCAGCACAAAAGATGCTAAAGACGTTTCTTACCTCCCCCATGAGGTTAAACTGGCTGATTCAATACTTGTAAATAAAGATGATGACAACCTCTCCAATTAGGATAGACTGGCTAATTGTAGAAATTCGGTAAATTATGTTCTTTAGGAGTTTAATGATGGTGTAGATAAATTTGGTAAAAAAGAGGTAGGAGGAGTTGTGAGTTATTATGATGAGGATGGTAAAATTGTGAGGGATAGTATTAAATTTGTGAATGGTGTATATGTTGGATTAATAGATAATTTGGTTAAAGAGAGGCTGGGTGAATGTGAAAATTTGGTTAAAAGGACACAAGGGGAAAAAACCCCTGAACTAGACATCAAGATTAGTTTTAGGTCACAGGTTAAACTTCTGGGTCTGTTTTATGGAGTAGCCCTGTTTTGACACATTCAGAGTGACCCTGGTTATGCTCAGATTTTTTTATTTTTCTGATGTTGGCATCCCTCCTCCTGGAGCCTTTTCCCCCACTTCTCTCATTCACAGTAAATTTTTAACCTCATATCTGCCTATCCTCCCCTTCTCACTCCACCTCTCACACCCTCTTATACAATACTAATTTTATTTTTCTTGCTTCCTCCCATTCTTTATTTCTATTAAAATTATTCTGTCCCTCTAAATATCCCTCACTGGTCAAATTTCAATTTTCCATCACACTTTAAAATATGGTTTCTAGCAAGTAGTCTATTTGATGGTGATCAGCAAGCAGCGTGGATGATGCATGTTGCCCTTATTTCCTTTATTTGAGATGAAAGCTATGTCACCTGTTTATTCTTTCCACCTTTCTATTCTATATTTTGTCTTTTTTAACACCACCTTCATCTCTTCCTTCTCTTATCACCACCACTTCTCCCACAACCACCTTGTTCCCAGTATTTCCACTAGAATCACCATCCTTATCACCTCCTCCTCTTCCTATTTCAACAAGAGTCATAATCATCTCCACCACCACCACCTCCTCTTATCTCTACCAGAATCACCACCTCCATCACCTTCTCCTTTTCCTATTGCCTGTCACCGGATGACCTATGTACAAAGGTCGAGGGTGCTCCTGGAAGTGAGATGGAGGGAGGAGTTTAGAAACTTCTTTGATGCACAGATAAAATGTTCGAGGAAGTTATTCGAAGATGACTCAAAGGAAGAGCTACTGCTTCAAGATATGTTCGAGAAGAAGTCTAATATATTTTAAAGGTAATATTAAAATTCTTAAAATCTCATGAAGGGTTGGAAACTCAATAATCAAATATTTATGATTTAGAAATGATTACTGAGAAAATAAGGAAAGATACAATAATAATGATTTAACTTAAAGTTTTACCACTATTAACTATATATACCTTTTATAATTTAATTCTAAAGAATGACAAACCAAAAATCCAACCCCTTTTATATCCTTTACTCCTCCTCGCATTGACCTCATACCCATCCACTATTTGGTACACCACAGACCATTAAAAATACATCCATTACACCTGGACCCTCCTCACTAACATCTGTCAACCCTTTAATCCTCCACTATCAATTCCGTCCATGCTCACTACCCCTTTTAATAATTCATAGACATTTAATAAACCTTTTAGTGTACTATTACATTGACTATTGCGCTGTGCGTTTCTTATTGAGAAAAAGACTGAGACACACTATTGAGAGATTGACTAATTTAGATTTAGAGTTTTAGGCTAGTGCGGTTGAATAGTGAGTACACAAAGGAAAGTCGCAGTTGCTATGGAGAATTGCTTTCTGCGCTTCGAGTATGGATTTATACCTCTGTATTATTGATTTAATGATCTTCTTTTGCCTCGAGTGTCACGTGGCGCGTGACATTGCCGCCACCACCTCCTCCTCTTATCCCCACCAGAATCACCACCTCTATAAACTCTTTCTCTTCCTATTGCCACCATAATCACCACCTCCATCACATCTTCCTTTTCTTATTTCCACCAGAATCATAATAATCTTAACCAACATTACCTCCTTTTATTGCCACCAGAATCATCTCCTCCTCTTCTTATCACCATCACCACCACCTCCTCCTATTTTCACCAGAATCACAACCTCAATCACCACCAGCATTTCCAACCTCCACCACCTCATTATCAGTTTTTCCACCAGAATCACCATCTCCATCACTTGCTTCCTTCCTATTTCCAACAGAATCATAATCATCTACACCACCAGAATCACCACCCCCATCACCACCTCCTCTTCTTATTTCCACCAGCATCATAATTATCTCCTCCACCTCTACCTCCTCCTATTTTCACGAGAATCACCACCTCCAGCACCACATCCTCCTCCTATTTTTAACAGAATCTCCACCTCCACCACAAACTACACTATTACCACCTCATTCTTAGCATCACAACCAGAATTAGCACCTCCTCCTCCTATTTCCACCAGCATTTCCACCTCCACCACCTCATTCTCATTATTTCCACCAGCATCACCACCTTCAGAACCATCTTCTCCTCCTATTTCCAAAAGCATCTCCATCAAAACCACCATGAGCTTCTCCTCTTCCTCAATATTTCCATCAGCATTTACACCTCCTTTTCCTACCTCTTCCAGTATCAACACCTCCATCTCCTATTTATATCAGCATCACCTCCTCATACTCCTCCACCTATCACCACCAGATTCTCCACCACCACAACCACCACCTTGTTCTCCTCTTTTTACTACTGAAATTACCACCTCTACCTCCATCTCTTCTTAACACCACCATCACCACTTTCATTTTTTTCCACAGTAGATGTATTAAAAATTTGTCATATTTTATTTATAAATGTTCAAGATATTATACTTTATGTAAAGTTTCTGTACACTAGAAGTTTCCTTTATTTGTTTGTGCTGTCACTTTTCTATTTTGCTTTATCATTTATATTCCTTTCTCACTCAAAAATGATTTGTATCTTCCACTAATATCTTTACAAAACTTTTTTACTTTTACTTTACTATTACTAAAATGAGTTCTCTTCTGAAATTCCCCACTTGTATCAATTAGTAGTTATTTTAACAAACATAAATATTGATATGTTTTGAAATGAATCACAAAGTAATTTATTACAAGTAACCTGTTTACACTCTTAAAGATTCACAGGTCACTTCTTGTATTAATTTAATGAATCTCTTGAGCCTTTTGTCTACTTTGAATAAAAAAGAATAATTTGTATATATCAGTAGCTTTTATGTGAAAACATTAATGTTGCACCATTATGTATTGAATTGTTCTCAAAAACTTTTTATTCAAAAATTGTAGTATTCACTAAAGGGAGAAAATTAAAGGCTTTGGAAAGGAGGCAACAAATCAGTAATGGGAAATGAGTTAGTATTAGAGAGGAAGAGTAGAGGAGAGTGATGAGGAAAAAAGTGAGGCAAATTACAAATGGCTAAGATTTAAAAGTGAAATAACAAAGCTAAAAAATAGTAATATTCATGAAATTATAATAAAGAAAAAAGTTTCAATAAAAAGGGAAAAACAATAAATTTAAGGTTTTGTTTTTCTGCAGCTTAAAAAAGAGTATCAATGAGAAGGAAACTAAGATTTAAAAGTGCTGAAGGGGCAATCAAAAAAATTTTGGAGAATGTGAGTTAAAGAGAAAATGGCATGAAGTCAAAAGTAATAAGAAAAAGAACTGGTCAGAAAACATGTACTATATCACAATAAGAAATCCATCTAATTAAGAGGCTGAAAAAAAGAATTCATGATAAAAGAGAAAAAGAAAAGAACAAAACACTCATGAAGATTGAGGAGAAGGAGGATAAATGAACAAGGGGCAGGAGAAGTAAAAAAGGGTGATTTTAACATCAGACAAACAAAATAATCAAGGGCTCTAAAATCATTACCTCTAGAGTCATGCCCTTGGCCCAAAAAGTGACATTCCATATTTTGTCACAGAAATGCACCCATGAATAAAATAGGGTCACAAAACTGAACTCAATGTCTTGTTCATATTTTTCCCCCTGTGGGAGGCTGGGTGAAGAAGAAGTAGTTGATGCTGAAAGGGGTTTAAAAATGGTAGAAGAAAATTAGGTTAAAAAGAGGTCAGAAAGTTCAGAGGTGAGAAATTCAAAATCTTTTATTATAAATAGGCAAAGTCAAGGATTAAAATTATTGGTTCATTAATCTGCAGGTGATTTTGGTGATAGGGAAGTGCCAATTGATATAGTGTTATTATAATATCAAAATAAAGCCTGGGAAGAGACACTTTCTTATATGATGATGGTTAAATATTTATTAACCTTGGAAAGGCCAGATAGTTCTGATAATGATGAATTGGCCACTATCAAAAGGAAGTAACCAGCATCTTACTTATCTGGTAGAATACTAACAAAGAGGAGGTATCCAAATCCTCAAGTTGTTATTAGTCAAAAGAAAGGGCAAGATTTGGTTATGAAATCACTGCATGAAGATCTTGGTCATAGAGTAGTAGGAGAATCTTATAGATGAATTTCAGATAGGTTTTGGTGGCCTGACATGAAGTTGGCTGTGAAACAATGGGTTCAGTCATGTGATGAATTTCAACAAAGAATCTATTCAAGGCCAAAATAGCCTTGAAATTCAACTAGTTAAAATGCTCTTTTTGTTAGGGTTAGTTTGGATGCTGTTCATATTAAAGAGGGGAGATACCAATATTTAAAAGTTGCCAGAGATGAAGTCAGTGTAAACTAGTATCTAAGTATGATTTAATAGTAAATACTAATGGTCCAACTACTTATTGGTAAATGATTTAGTGATTACGCCTCAGGGGAAGACTAATAAAATAGTTAAGCTCAGTGCTAACTCACAATATTTGGATTGGTGCATGCTAGTGGTAAAAAATAGTTTAATAAAATATAGTTATAGCTAATATAAAGATAATATCAATTTATAAATGCTTTATAATATATTTCTATATGTTAATAATTATTTAATAATGTTTATTTGAATTTTAGTAAGTAAGTGATGTCCAATAACCTGTCAAATCCTCCCTTACTTATACCAAAATCCACTGGAGTGCACATACCTTCA